>CP092088.1:7687506-7770006 GCA_029203775.1 Neoneuromus ignobilis
AAAAAAACTCATTTTAAGAATAAGCATAAAAATCATTACTGACAATAAATGTTCACAGATATTTTATTTAAAAACATTTCAACTAATCTAATTAAGTTTTCGCGTTAACATCGATAAAACGAAGCGTCGTTTCGTTTATCGATATCTTAATGTTCTTTCTACTCGGTCCGCTTGCGAATGTAAAATATGATTTTATAAACTCACAACAATTCTATTGAAATCGTGTAAAGTGGCGTTGGTGGGAGCGGAGTTGGCACTGAGTGATGATAGTACTGGGTAAGCGGTAGCTTTAGTATCGCGGGATCGTTTCGGTCGACGGGACGTGCGAGAAACATCGTTGGAATAAGATTAAGAAATGATGAAAAAATATAAGGGACGCTGTGGTCATAAAGAATTGCTGTGCCGTCGACTACGATTCGAAGGAAGGATCGTTACCGATGGCGTTTTATTTATTATATCGTGGTCACATTATTTTTTCATTTATATTTGTGACTGTGGTCTACCTATTATCTATGTTTATATATATATATATATATATATATATACATATATAAATATGTACATATATATATATGTATATATATATATATATATATATATATATATATATATATATATATATATATATATATATATATATATATATATATATATATATATATATATATATATATATATATATATATATATATATATATATATATATATATATATATATATATATATATATATATATATATATATATATATATATATAGTTGTTTCTTAAGTGTGATAAGACTTAAAATTGAATCCCTATCTAAAGTTCTATCAAGTCTAAAAAAACATTCTTTATCGTATATTTATATATACAAACACACACACACACACACACACACACACATATATATATATATATATATATATATATATATATATATACTTCACTTTTATCCTCACCAATTCTTGTCAGCGTATTAAGTATGACTAAGTACCATTGAATAGTAACATTCAATGAAACTTTTACTCATCAATGGGTCGATATAAACTGACATAATAATAATAATTATTTTTGTAGTTATCAAAAAAAATTTTTTCTTACAGAAAATGAAAATAAAAAATTATTGAACATGTTGAAAAATGTAGAATTTAAATAAAAGTAACTAGGAATAATTTTATTATTTATGCATAAAAATATATGAATATACAAGAAAAATACTATATATAATGTATAGAATTTTAGATTTAATTGGTTATTAAATTTGTTGATGCCGATTTAATGAACAATAAAAATTCCCATTTAGAAAAAAAGAGAGGATTAAGTGATTAGAAACGTTTGATAAAACTAGATATTTTTTTTAAAATGTGCTTTACCTCCGCCTATGAGTTAATGTGAAAATTTTGTCCTGAAAATTTTCCGAGAATTATGGAAATACAAATTTTCTAAAATATTGAAATTAACAAAATGTAGAAAGATGAATTTTTGGACAGACTTTTCGGACAAATGTTTAAATAAAATTAATTTTAATTATATTTATATCATACATATATATATACTCGTTTATATATATATATATATATATATATATATATATATATATATATATTAAATTAATAAATAAACATCATATATATAATAAACATCATATATACAGTAACATTAACAGCTTTCTAACCTTTCATTTTTCATCTCATATTTACATAGTAAGAGAGAATGAAATTAGAGGGTTCATGAGCAAAGCGAAAAGGGGGTAAAGTCCTGTAATATTAAAAAATAAACAAATGTTTTTTTTTTAAATTTTCTATTGTAAACAAACCATTTTGAAAATACTTTAACGAGATAAAAAATAATTTACCAAATATTTGATATTTATAACAAAATTTTTAATTATTTTATTTATTTTTAATTAAATAATCTTAAATTATTATTAAAGAATCTTACTACAACTTATTTAAATATTTGTTGTCTTGATAATAACTGATCAGTATAAAATCTGCATTATTAGTAATGATTAAAATAGTGACAACGAATTCTGAATGCATTATTGATAAAATAGTTTTTTATTTTGAGGATAAGATATTCAAAATGTCAAAAATATTTAATCAAAGAAGTCAGATATACAAAATAAATATAAATAAAAATGATTGTTAATTTTACTATACTCTGAATTTAAATTATCTATTTTGTAATACATTATAATCAGTAATGGTACTTGTACATAATTTATACAAAAATATCAGAACTTTGATTAAAAAAAAATAATTTGATATTTAAGATTTTTATTATTTGTTTTTCAAAATATATTTTTTTCAAAATGAATTTTTTTAAACGATTTTATACATTTTAAAAACATGTCTACTACTCTTTTGCTCTCTAGTATTCTTTAATATCTCTGATCTGAATGGAATTGAAAAGACCTAAATTTCTTTGTTTACTATCATTTACTATTTTTTACTATCCTTAAGTCTCATTAGAGTCACTTTATACATTCACGTTAATATTTAAATTTGAAAATAGTCACAAGATATTAAATTAGACAATTAGTTGGATGACTAAGAATTATTACACCTTTTGATATTAAAATTTAAATATAATGATGAAGTAGAGACATTTTCTTTTTAAATATTTAAACAAAATAAGATAAACTTGTGATTTATTAATACAAAATATCCCCAATTAATCTTACAGATAATTAATGATATTTTTGAATTAATTTACACATTTTTTTAATACATATTTTTTTTGATTGATTAAAGACCATAATTTGAGTTTATTACCCTTAAAGTTTTTCTATTTTTTTAAACATTATATATCACTCATGATCTACTGTATGTGTTAAAGCTTGTTTTTTTTAATATTATTTAAACATTTGAAGTGTTTTTCAAAATAATTTTTAAAGTGTGCTCTTCTTTTCATATAGTTTTTAATGGAAGTCAAAATGTACTGTTATATTTAACGTCATAACCAATAACATGTATCGAATCATCTAAACTGAGTATGGTCTGAATTTAAGTGTTAATGAAGAGACATTGGATCTCAAAAGACATCACTACTAATGCTGTCTATATAATCAAAGTTCAAATAGTATTGAATAGATTGTGAAAATTTTATCATCCTATAAATAATGTGGTTTTTTGGAAAAAATGAAATGAAACAAAAAATTAACAATTTATTTTTAATGCAAAATATATTTTCCATTAATTTTTCACGACAACATCCCAACTTATTTTTAAATTTTCAATTCCTTGATGATTATTAATAATAAAACACTAAGTTATCTAATGAGAATATATTTGATTATTTAAATTAAGTAAAATATTTAATTAAAATTTTAGAAATAATGTTTGTATTAATTCTAATATTTATTAATATATTTACTTGATAATTAATTTTTGAAAATTTGTTTTCATATTATCATTTTTTAAAATATCTCATATTATATTATCTTACTATCTGTATCGAAATTGTGGAGAATTCATTTTCACACAAATAAATTATCAACAAACACTACATGATAAAAAAACAATTTAATAATTACTTATTGTTCACTTTATTTATTCATAGAAAAATAAGTTTTTTATTGTTATAAATCAACAAATTGAACAATAAATAACCAGTGAACAATTTTTAATACCTCGTGGTGTTGAAGAATAGCATTCATTTGTGTTTAATTAATTTTTTTAAAAAAATGTTTTTTAATTTCATAACTAAAACGTATCTTTTAAATACAAATATTTTTTTAAAAAAAGTGTCTAGTTGAGTATATGTTTTACGATGAATAAAACTTGAATAATTGTATATATATATATAATATTAATTTAAATTTTTCTCTTCGTATAAACTATCCATATTTTATCTATAAAAGTGTATTTATTAAATAATTTAAAAACCAACTATTGTAATATTGAAGGAATAACACAAGAAAGCAAATATTCCATTAACATAATGATGAAATTTCGAGTATATGATAAACTTTTTGTATATTTACAAAAACAAACTTTAACGAAATGAAAATATCCATTTTTTACTTATTTTTTTAAAAAATCAAGAGCTTTTTTGCTATAATTTTACGTATTTTGAATAAAATAAAGTAATTTTAATAGAATACTGAATGTTTTAATAAAATTTTATTAAGTGTGTAAAATTCTTCAATAACTGTTTGAAATATATCAAATTTCATAAATTTAAATACCGAAGAAATAAAAATAATAAACGTGTATTTTTACTAGTAAAATTATGGAATATCACATATTGAAATAAAATATGAATATATAAAAAAAATAAGATAAAAGAATTGGATAGGAATTTTTAGAAAATAAATTTTATTTCAAATATGACAATATCTGGTAAAAATTTCAGTATTCAAACATAAACTAATATAAAAATAGAAAGCACATAATTTCTTTTTAGAAATAAATAATATGTCGTTACTGATAAAAATATTGTATAGTGTATCCAAATGTGACGCTTGGATTTGTATTTAATTGAAAAGAAACATATGTATAGAGTGGTGAATAGGGAAGCATGTGTATAGTTTCTTTTCTTTTTTTTTAATAAAACATAAAGCTAGGTTTTACATTTGAATGACTCTATTTTTTTAAAAAAAATATTACTTTAAACAAAAACTCGAGCTTAAAGTTTTTATATTTGAACAAATTATGGAATATAATAAAGAAGAATATTTATTAAAATATGAATTTTAATTTTTCTGACGAAAATAATCAACCATTAAGTATTAAATTCAAAGATCATAGAAAAGCAAACATAGGAATTTTTAATTTTTGATAAAGATAGTAGACATTGAAAGTCATTTTTTATAGAATATTTTTATTATTTCCACATTTAAACCTTTAAGTATTGACAAAGTTATAAAATATGAATATAGTTATACATTTATATATATATAAATATATATATATATATATATATATATATATATATATATATATATATATATATATATATATATATATATATATATATATATATATATATAGACAAGGAGATATTTTCATTTGCATTAGAAGTATTTTAGAAACTAAACTGAAAATCTGAAACAATAAAATTAATAGAAGAGATGCTAATTCATTTAAGAATTTTGATAATATTGTTTTCTCAGAAAGCTCAGATAAACAAGAGAAAATAGAATATTTTATTAAAGAAAATCAAAAAGTTTATCTCACAATAATTTCGATAAAACAAAAGTAGTGTTCAAGAAATTTTCAGATAAAAAATAATCAAAAAAGGAAGGGAAATAGACACTAAAAACTACATATATATATATATATATATATATATATATATATATATATATATATATATATATATATATATATATATATATATATATATATATATTATATATAGAACAACTCATTAATACTAAAGGAATATTTATAGAGAAAGTAAACAGAAGAGTAAAAATGGAATATTGTCATTTGAGACGAAATTTGCAAATGATGAATTCGGATATTCCTCTATGTTTACAAAGAAAAGTTTTTGATCAATGCATCGTACCTATTTCCATCTATGGCAATAAAATATGGATCTTGAATACCAGAAAACTTTAATGGCTTCAGACAATACAAAGAACTGTAGAAAAATATGTTAGGAGTAACAAGAAAATATAAAAAGAGAAACGAATGGATTAGAACGAAAATAAAAGTTGTAAATATATAAAAAAATGAGAATATTTCAATGAAAATGTGCTGATCAAATAGATAAATGAGATGACAAGGGAAGTCATTGATTTTGAACGTAGATATATAAAAAGGCTCACGAGAAGCCCCATAGTTAGATGGGACAGAGATAAAAAAAATCATTAGAATGGACTGGAAAAAAAGCTTTAGATAGGTCAAAATAGAAAGTTTTAGGAGTGGCATTTACCTATTAGTGGATAGAGAGAAGCTGATGATAGTGATAAACACAAATATAATTGATAGCATTTTTTCGATATATTAATTAAAATATATACTAATATATTAAAATATATACTAAAATAATGCTAATTAATTAAAATATGTACATTAAAACAGTATATTCTATTTTTTTTAATTTTTGTTAATTTATATGAGGGCTGTTTGATAAGTATGGTAAAAAAGTAAGAAAAAATAAGTAGAAAAATTTAATTAATTAAATTAAACAATAAATAAATTTACCATAGTTATCAAACAACCCTCTCTCTCTCTCTCTCTCTTTCTCTCTCTCTCTCTATATATATATATATATATATATATATATATATATATATATATATATATATATATATATATATATTTTATATATATATATATATATATATATATATATATATATATATATATATAACAATTTTAGATGAAAATACTAAACTTGAGTATTACAGAAGATATAAATATATTTAAGAGTAACTTTAATAAACCTAAAAATTTGTAAAATTTAATTTTAGGACAAAAAAATTATAGATATATTTTGAAGAAATTCATTATTTAAAAATATTTAACAATTTTATAAGAATTTAAAGAAAATATAAATCAAGAACGACTAATTTATAACATATATAATTTGTTGTTTTGGAACTGTGGCTGATTCACTTTATACAAATGAATTTTAACCCTAAGACCACAATTGTTATAAAGTGTTCAATTATTACTTATGGTTCACTTATTATTTATAAATATATCGGCTGATGCATTTCGATGGCGACGCAATCATCGTCAGAGATTTTAAAATCTAGACTAATTGTTTGACTTTTTTAAATATATATACTCATTTGTGTTTTTGTATCTTTATTCAATTTATCTCTAACTAGAGGTTTACTATTTCTTGTTTGTAATAAAATATTATATTAAATTAATTAAAAACATTTTTTTAAAAGAAATAAAAACAATCGTTTCAAAAAACACGAATTTTGATATTTGATATAATAAATAACAATCACCTTTTGTAATTACATATATTTAATTATGATAATATATTTATATATGTATATATATATATATATATATATATATATATATCATATTTATTTATAAATCTTATATAAATATTACAAGATTTAACGGGAAATTATATTTGTACATCCATTCAAAACAATTAATAATCTTAAATTTGGAAGTTTATTTTCTTTTAAAAGAGAATGAAAAAATATTTGAAAAATACTTAATATAACATTCTGTCTGTACATTAACCTTTTTAATTTGATGTTAATTTTTTAATTCGATGAAAATTTAAATAACAATCAAAAGAAAAATAATAACAAATAAGTAGTTTTAGAAAGAGATTTTCTGAAAATATTATATATTAAGTACTATATATTTATATAATATATTTCACCATTACCAAATTAATTATATATTTTAAGCATTAATTTTAAAAATGCAGTAATATTATTATAATGAAATCAATGATAACTGAAACATACATACATATATATATATATATATATATATATATATATATATAAAAATATAAAAAATTACAAAATGGTAAAGTTTTGAAATTTTTAATAATATTTATTATAAACAAAAAATATTATAGATAAAAATAGAGATATAAAAATACAAATAAATATAACAGATTTTTTTAAATAATAAATTTATTTCAATGTTTATGTAAATAATTACTATTTACCAAGTGAACGTGGATTAAACGGTTGTTTTTTATAACCGGGGGGCTCTGCCATCTATTCGTTTCACCTTTCAATCCTTGAAGTTATTTCTATAGAATATTTTTTTAAGCGTGATAGAACTTTAAATTGAATTCCTATCGAAAATTCTCTTCAACCAAAAAAAAAAACACTATATATATATATATATATATATATATATATGTATATATATATGTGTGTATATATATATACATATACATATATATATATATATATATATATATATATATATATATATATATATATATATATACATACACACATACATAGAAGATATTTATTATATATGTATATATTATATATTATATATATTATATATTATTTTTACATTAATTCAAAACTGGTGGAGAAATGCTATTCATTTTTAAATATAAAAAAATATTTCAAACAATTTTTTTAAAGGTTAAAAGTGAAATTGCTAAAGTATGTTTATTGTTTTTGATCGACTTAAGAAAATCTAAATTATTTTATAACAAATATAACTATTATTACTAGAAATTCACAATATTTTAGTTGTAATAAAATGAATTGTTTCTATTTCCATATAAACATAAATGCTATTAAAAATAAATCACATGAAAAGATAAAGAAATATGTATTTATGTTAAAAAGAATTGAAAATAAATCAATCCTGTTCACTATTCATCGAAGACATCATTAACAAAGCCCAAATCGTTTATTTTTTTCTATTAACAGCAATAACGACACTTGTGAACATTGGTCCGTATAATTTCTCGTTACGTTAAATTTCTCCGCTACACTTGGTTTGTTTCGCGTCATTTTTCCCTCCTTTTGTTTCCACCACTATATCGTTCTTCTTACGTGCTCTCTGCCTCTCTCCAAGACTTTCACAACATTCTCCGTCCCCTTGCGGACAAAGCAAATGAACTAGATTTGTCATGGGATTACCAAAAATAATTCTTTTTTTTCCTCTGACTGGCGGCAAAGAGAACCTCTAACTGCGAAATATTATCCGCGAATAAATTGCATTATAACGACTCGTATATACGAGATTTTCTCCCTTATTTCAGAAAGGTACAATATATATATATATATATATATATATATATATATATATATGCGCATGTATTCCCATCAGATTGTATTTATTATCGATGATAAAAGTTGGATAATTATTCTATTCAGGTTGTTTAATGCCCAGATAAAATCATTTTTTATATGGGATATACATTATTGTCTATAAACATTATTAAATATTGAACGAAAACTATATATTAAATATTGGGTTTATTAGAATGTTATTTTCGATTATTCAGTAATTTAATAGATGAAATAATTTTCAATTAAATAATATTTTATTAAAGCAATTCATTATTTGTTTGATTAAAAATCTTTTCTGATATTTCCATCTGTAAATAATATCGTTAAATATCATTTTAAATTTATATATGATTTAATGTTTGTTTTCATGGAAAAAATTAAAAGTTTTAAAATTATTTTAATAATCAAGAATATTTCAATAACGCAAATTTTAATAAGGAATATAAAATAAACTATGGAATATAAAACATGAAAGTAAGTTATTTCTAATACATATACGAGGGTGGTCCCAGAAGTACCCGACCCAACAAAGAAAACACAAAAATTTTGGAAAAAAATATATTTATTTTTCAACATAATCTCCTTTCAGCTCTATACACTTTTCCCAGCAATGTTCAATAAGTTCGATACTCTTTTTATAATAAGAACTGTCTTGCTCCTCAAAATACCTATTAACTGCCGACATCACTTCTTCATCGATGGGAAATCTTTGATCACTGAGCCATTTTTTCAAGTTTGGGAACAGAAAATAATCCAAGGGTGCTAAATCTGGTGAATAGGGTGCATGAGGCAGCAATTCAAACTTTATTTCATTAATTTTGGCCATTGAAATAACGGATTTGTGAGCGGGTGCATTGTCTTAATGAAACAACACTCTCTTCTTATCCAAATGCGGCCGTTTTTGTTTGATTTCTTCGCTCAAACGTTGCAATAAGTTCGCATAATACTTGCCGTTGATAGTTTTTTCTTTTTCAAGATAGTCAATGAAAATTATCCCACGCGCATCCCAAAAAACCGACGCCATGACCTTGCCTGCAGATAAAACGATCTTCGTCTTCTTTGGAGCCGGTTCTCCCTTTTCATTCCATTGTTTTGATTGTTCTTTTGTCTTCGGTGTGAAGTGATGGACCCATGTTTCATCCATGGTTATGAAACGGTGCAAAAATTCTGCTTTGTTGCTGTGAAACTTTGCTAAACACTCAATTGAAACATCTTCACGACACTGTTTTTACCCGAGTGTGAGCAAACGCGGCACCCATCTTGCACACAGCTTTCTTATGTCCAAATTTTCAGATAATATGCGATGTACCGCACTTTTTGAAATGCCTACTATATCTACTAGCTCGCGCACTTTCAGTCGACGATCATCCAGTACCGCTTTGTGGATTTTCTTCACCATTTCTGGAGTCGTCACCTCGTTTGGTCGACCACTGCGATGTTTGTCTTGGCAGCTCGTACGGCCTCGTTTAAACTCTGCTACCCAATATTTCACTGTTGTAAACGAAGGAACAGACTCACCCAGAGTAGAATCCAGTTCAACTTTTATTTTGGTTGGGCTAAGGCCTTTCAAATAAAAATATTGTATCACGTATCGATGACCAATTTTGTCCATTTTCACAAATTCACTGAAAACGTTCACTATTGATGGCTGCCAAACAAATACTAAACAACGTGGCGTCCTCAAACTTGAAACATATGCTTTATAGATTGTGTACTTTCTAATACAGTGATATTTTTCAAACAACTACAGCCATCTCTAGGTCAGGCCGGGTACTTATGGGACTACTCTCGTACATACACACACACATACACACATATGTATATATATATATATATATGCATAGAGAAAGAGAGAGAGAGAAAGTGTGTGTGTGAGAGAAAGAGTCATTCAAAAAGTGCCTACATGTTTCTTTTTAATAAAATAAACTATTTGGATTTTTTCAAGCTGTTTTTTTTATTAAAAGTATGATTCATTACAATTATAAATAGAACATAATATCATCCAAATGTCCACCAAAATTGCGTCTGCAGGTATCAATTCTAATATTGAAATTTTCAATGACTTTTCGATATGTTACTGGAATTATTTCACGAATAGCAACTCGAATGTTGTTTTTTAGGTCATTAATTGTTTGTTGTTTGTTAACATAGACTTGACTTCTCAAAAAAATCCACAAAAAATCTAATGGTGTTAAATCGCATGATCTTGGTGGCCAATTGAAATCTGTATTCTGTTAAATCACACGTTAACGAAATTTCAATCGTAAAAACTGCACGTTTTCGTTATATATATATATATATATATATATATATATATATATATAATTTTTGTATTTTTTTTATATTATTTAAAAAATATATACTATACATGGTTAGTGCTACCTATATTTTCTAATTGAGTTTCTTTATAAAATATTATTTACGGAAATGAAAAACGCTAAGTAAGCGTGAGGTTATTGGACCATTATCCGAGTTCATTACACACGATTCATTTTTATAAATTTCCATGCTCTCTTAGCAGTCTAGGTCTCTTTTATCTATTATATATTTAATTAATTCGTTTAATTAATTAATGTAACGCCGAGATTTATTTTTTATTAAAAAGAAACATGTGTATATATTTTTTTAAATAAAACAAATCTAGGAGTCACATTTGGATGATCCTATATAATCAATTTTTTTTAATTATTCTGCGTAAAGTAAATAAGAGTTCATTTAACTATTTGACGATAAAAATAATATTTTAAATTATTATTTAATTAGTTATAGACTTATTAATGAAAGTTATTAAAAATTTTTTTTATTAATAATTAAAGTTATTTTAGAACATTATTAAAATCAATATTCTTATAGCAACGTACGTTTTTGTGACTATAATAACAAATTGTGTATTAAGAAAATATATATTAAACATATATAAAATATTATAAATATTTCATAATGTTTCACAAAGAAAATTAAAAGTCATAGACATAAAATAAAGAATATTAACCAACATATAACAATTGTAAACTATAACAAAAATAATATTATTTTTAGTTTAAAAATAAAAATTCGTTAATAAAAGTATTTACTCAATTTTTAGAATATAAAATATATTTCACTACAATTAAAGGGAAGTTGTATAAATTTATACAAAAAAATATATTTTTCTGTAGTAAAAAATTATAAAATAACATATAAGTGATTATTTATAAATTACTTACATAATTGACTTTAATATGACATACTAGAAACAATTATGTAATGTTATATTAAATTAATTCATTGCAAGTTAATTAATTAAAAGATTATTATTCGTAAATATTCCATTTTCAAATATATATATATATATATATATATATATATATATATATATATATTGGTGTTTACGATATAATTACAGAGACTATCAAATTGCCAATTTAATTGTTGAATAGAAAATTAATTGCAGACAATGTTTACCTCCCTTGAATATTTTCAAGTTAATTAGCATTAAACTTGCGCTACAAGTAAAAGGCAGTTCAGAAAATTTATAAGAGCACAAATAAAATTCTTGACGATCTTGGATAAACTTTAAAGAACGCTTGGAAAAAACAAACGGGGAAAGTAGTAAAATATATAGTTTAGTGGATGTGTTAATGTGAAAAAGAGTAGTTATTCTTATTCAGGTGCATTCTAAGACTAGGACCGAAATGTTCGCGTTTACATATTTAATTTTTATGTGTTGGCAACATCGTTAAATGTTTATGCACGCTGAAAAAGTTTTTCTCCTTTATACTGCTTGTATCAGTTGCGAAAATTCTTCCCAAAGACTCTAGTGGCCACTAAATCTCATCAGTGAGAACGAACAACTGACATCAAATATGAATATTTTATGATGAGATAAACTACGCAGATATTTGTTCTGTATGCTTTTATATAAAATGGTAAAAAGAAACGAAATTGCATATTCGCATTTATTTAGAAATTTTATATCACAAAATATTATTTGCATATACATTCTCAAACAAAAGTATATATGTACATACATACTTCCATACATACATATATATTTATATATATATATATATATATATATACGTATGTATAGTTTTATAAAACAAATATGAAATGTACTTTGGTTTCAACTGTAATTTTAGTTAATAAAATTGATTTTAAGTAAATAGATAATTAATAATTACATTTATTTCATATTATTATCATAATATTTATCTATATAAAAGAACTCACATTGTAATGTATTAATTTTTAAGTCTAAATTTAAATATTTTTTTGGAAAAACATAACAAAAACAAACTTGTAATGAATTCGTTATAAAATAAAAACGTTTTACTTTTGACTAAAAGATTTAAAGTTATTCTTAAAATGAAGCTCCTTTTAATTAAATTCATCTATTTAATATGAGTCGTTTTTTAAGAAAGTAGTATAAGTATATGTTTAGAAAAATGAGTTAATGACATTTTTACTGAGACATAGATGTCCTTTTTTTATATTTATAACAACACAGTCAAGGGTATTATATATTATCATAAATTAATGAAAAAAAAATTACTTTATGATTGTATTGCAGGAATGATAAATTTGAAAGTAGAATATGTCCATTTATTCATACATTTAGATATTTAAAGATTTTCGTTTGAATTAAATGAAAAATCGACTTTAAAATATTTCTAATTGTATTATATAAAAATATATCTATTAAAATAAAAAAAGATGAAATCAAAAGGTTTAAAAAACTTCATTTTGAAATTATGATATTTTTTTTTAATTTTTTGGAAAATTTCTTCAAAAAGTTTTTTTAATTTTTTTTGCAAAATTTATAAATAAACAATAATTATTTATTAATACATTCTAATATAATATAACTAAAAATATTTTAAAGTCGATTTTTCGTTTAATTCAAACGCAAATCTTTAAATATTATACCTCAATGTATGAATAAATGGACTTGTACCATTTTGAAAAAAAACAAACGACTCAATTTGTTATTAAAGAAAGTGGTATAAGTACATTTGTTTCTAAAAAATCGGTTATTTTTTTAAAAAAATTATCATTAATTTTTACATAAATTTTTTTAACAAGTTTATAGTTTTAAAAATATAACCCGAATTTATTAATGTTTGCCAATATTTTTTAATTTATTCAAACGAAAACCTTTAAATATCTCAATATATGAATAAATAGACTTATACCACTTTCTAATATATCGGTTTATATGTTAATGAAGTGTATATTAAAAAGTGAATTATATTTTTTATTGCAGAAAATAATCTATATGTATATATGTTTGTGTATATATATATATATATATATATATATATATATGTAAATATATATATATATATATATATATATATATATATATATATATATAAAGTATGTTTTCTTAGGTCAGACAAAACTTTCGATAGATATTCAAATTAAAGTTCTGTTACCCTTAAAAAAACATCATATAAGTGTAAATCATAAGTCATCCTGTAAGTGTAAATCATATATGTAAGTGAAGTATCAAACATAAAATAACATAATTTTAATATATTTGTTACCAATATAATTTATTATAAAAAGTGTTAAATGATAATGAATAACTGAAAATATTAATGAAATGTATTGAATATAAAAATTACCAAACAGAAGGAAATATTGTAATATGTTTTAAAAAATATTTTCTTTCAATAAATGTTTTGCACATCGTTCTTGCTGACATTAAAATTGCCTTAATAAGATGGAAAATAGACCGTAGTAGAGTGCAAATTCAACACGATTTATTTTTTATATTCGATAGAAAGAAAAGTGTAATAGAATCACATAAAGTGATTGATAATATTAATGGAGAGAGTTATGATCTATTACTACTTATAAATTTTGGTTTCAGAAAATTTTGAAGTGATGATTTAAATATGAAAATTAAAAACGTACTGGATAAGAAAAATTTAAATATTATAAATTTTAATTGTTATTAAATGAAAACAACATAATTTATTACTAATCTTGTAAAACAATTAAGAGATACTAAATCTATTGTTTATCAACTTTTATAGGTTCTATAAGAAATAAAAACAGACTGAAAATTTGTATAGAAGAGAATACATTAGACCGTTTCTATAAATAAATTTTGCTGCTTTTCAAAGAAAGATAGAAAATTTTTTTGTACTAATAATAAAAATTGGGTGAAATTTTCAAATATAAACTTACTAAAAATGGCCAGACCTTGGCTAATCACCCACATTCAGATTAAAACAAAAATATCTACTGTTCTGAATACTTCACTGTTTATCTACTAAAATCTAGTAGAATTTCTTTAGTCTGAGCTATTGTATTGTTTAAATAGTTAAAGTAAATTAAAAAACTGACCGTATTTTACTACAATATCATAGGATACGTCTTAAGTTGGAATGAAAAGTTATTTCCATTTTGTTAATACCCCAGACATAGCAACTTTCCATTAACATCTGTTCAGATTAATGCAACACGATTTAAAAGATACAAATTTCCAAAATGTTGAAAAAGTATAAAAATGAATAAATAACTTTAATGCATTAAAACACGTTTTTTCAAAGTAGAATCAATTTAAAAAAAATGATAGAGAAGTCGTAAAAAATAATTAGAACTTTTTTTTATTAAATTTATTATAAATTTAATTCAAATAATGAAGATTTTCATTAAAAATATTTATTTTCAATGCATATCTCTAATACAAACAGAATTAAAAAATTGAATTAAGAAAATGGAGTCTAATTACAAGCATACAATTTTTTAAAAAAATATTTATTAGTAAATGTTCTTACCACAAAATAATCATTGGAGAAGACAATCGATTTTTACTAACCTGTAAGAAATAAAAATACTATAAATATATTTAATAATAAAAGTAAATTCTAACATTGTTAAATACTATAATAATATAAATGAAATCTATATGGAGACCTTAATGTCTTAAAAAATATGTTTTATATATATATATATATATATATATATATATATATATATATATATATTAAAATAAAAAATTTACAAAAAATTGTTACTTTTTTAGGATTGTAACAGTAATAACTGAAAAATATTTTTTTTTAAATAAATGTCATTATATATTTTTTTTCTTCGACAAAAAAAATCCAATAAACTGTAGAATAGCTTTTATATAGAAATTAACAAAACATATTGTCAAATTTTAAAATAAAGTAAGTAAAACATTTAGACTTTTGAATAAAATAAGGAAAATTATACTAATAATGATCAAAATCCCAGAATTTAAAATCTCAAAACACTTCAAGTAATATAAATAAAATAACTCCATTAATCTTTCAATTTATGTATATATATATATATTTTAAAATAACAAAATGCACATTTTTAAGTAATCCTACAAAATGATTCAAATTAGAAAGATAAATATTGTAAATTATTGACTAAATTACATTAATTTTTGATAATATAGCAAATTCATTTTATTCCATAACATATCATCTGATGATGATGGAATAGTCAACGAAATGCAGGTTTACTCAAAAATAAATAAAATGAAATATAAGTGACTATTCGACACTTTAATAATATCTTGAGGTGTTAGAGAGATAGCTTATTCGTATTAAAATGCAAAATACATAATTCTGATACTTATTTAAATTTCTTTTAATCTAATTTAACTATAGTCAACAAATAACATAGTGTAGAATTCTACAACACTATGTAATATCCATTAAATAAAAAAAATAATAAAAATAGAATTGTAGAATTATTACTGAGTACAGTTTTGTTACTAGAAAAATATCCTAATACGCTATTAATAATAAAACTAGATAATATATTTTGAAAATTATTAAACAAAATAAAGTTAGTTATTTTCTACAAAAACAAATTTTAATTCAATTAATTTATATTAAAGAGGAAAATAAATATTATGGGTTTTATATATTTTTTTTTAATCTAATGTGACTAGAGTTAACGTTGAACATTATATAAAATTCTACTATGTTATAGATACTAAGAAAAAAAATATAGTAAAAAAAATGGAATTGTGCAATAGAATTGTTACTGACTATAATTTTATTAATGGAAAAATATACTAACACACTTTCAAGCAATAAACTGAAAATATATTTTGAAATTTATTAAATAAAATAAAGTTTATTTTATACGCAATCAAATATAAGTTTCCTTAAAAATTCAAATTATTTTCTTTTCATTCCAACAAAATGCAACAATTTTTAATACAAGTTTAAATTTTGTGTGTTAAAAATTATAAAGTTTATCATTTTAGTTAAATAATAGAAGAATGCCAATTATTTTTTATACAACGATATGAAAATGATAATTAAATGAATGAAGATTGTATAATTAAATTTAATAATTTGATTTTTTAAAATATTAATATATACGATATATAATAAACAAACAATATATTAAAAAAAGTTATAATCATTTCATTATATCATTTATATTAAAATGTAGTATTGAGGTTTATTAATTGAATTAATATATTTTTATTTTAAATGTTTTTAACGATTTTAAAATTAAAACTTGCTTGAAATAAAAACATTCTTTAATTTAAATACAATTAAATCAGTGATATTTTAATTTTTTCATTTATTATATAAAATACTCATAAAAAGTTTTATATGAAAAACGTAAATACTTTTATTTAATCATCCATTTAATTCTATTAAAATAACAATTAGGATTATATATTAATATAGTTTATATATATATATATATATATATATACATGTGTGTGTATATATATATTAGGTTGGCAAGTATCTCCCTTCCGCCTTCTGGTCTTTTGAATTTCGCAGCTATGTACAAAAAAAAAAAAAAAAAAGCGGAAGGGAGATACTTGCCAACCTAATATATATATAATATTTTGATATAATTCAAAAACTTATTTCATAGAATAAATAATTTCGTAATAAAATATAAAAAAATCAATAAAAATAATGTTCTCCATAATATAATTTAAGATCAAAAAAACTATCTTCTTTAATATTTCAATTTACTTTTTTATACGTACTAAATTTCCAACATTTTGTTCGTGAAAGTGAAGAAAGTCATGAAATTGATTAAATTTTAAAAGTCTGAACACATCTGAAGTGGTGAAGTAATAATCCACTATAAGATATTACCAAGTTGAAAGTGTGTGTTGACCTGTATGTCCTTGTTGGTAAAGTAAAAGTGAGGAATGTAGAACACGTCGTTTAGTTTTGAAGTCCTGCTATTCGGAGCATAAAAAGTGTGAAATGTGTCGGTTACGTACATTCTAACACAAGGTGCCCTTAGTTCGACAACCTACTCCCAAATCGACGAAAACGACTAGGTTAGGTGACATGCACCACTGCCGGTCACTCAGTCGTTTAACTCTCGATTTGATAAATTAGCTGCCTGCCTATGAAAAATTGATTTTTTGTCTGAAATGAAATGATCGTTGTGCAAGATTATATAATTTTTCAACATACGATTGATTCAAGTGTAGAATGATTTTTATGATTTTTGAAAAATTGCTTTTTCAAATAAAATATGTATCAAGAACTCTCACTTTTTTTTTATTAAACATTTTAGCATTAAATAATATATACTGAAATATAACAATATTTTAAACTCGATATTTCCCTTATAAATATATATATAGGGTCATCTGAATATGACGCCTAGATTTGTGCTTTATTAAAAAGAAACAAAAGAAAATATACATATCTTTCCCTATACACATGTTTCTTTTTATTAAAAAAAATCTAGGTGTCATATTTGGAGGACTAAATATTATTATTTAATATGTTTAAACTCAATATATTCAAATTTAAATGATTTAATTTTCAAAATAAAACTTGTAATGAAATTAAATATATACATTATATTATATATAAAACATTTTTATGTGTCTTTACTTTTTAAAAAATAAAAATTTTATACCTGCATATTTATAACTTTACAATAAACCTTTAGGACATATTAATGTAGATAAAACGATGTATTGTGAAACACTTTGTGTATAACATGATGAAAATAAAAATACTTTCCAATATATATTATTCACTTTTCATAAAAAGGAAAATTTTTATTACTTTCACAAATAACGATATTTATTGAAATGTAAATCAACAATAGTATTTATTTGATTAAAATTAAATAATTCGGTCTTAAATTATTCTATTGCAGAGTAATAACTAACAAATTTTTGACTAGAAATTATTAAAAACCCAATTAAAATAACTGAAAGATTATAAATATTAAAAATAAAAACAATGGTAATTATCACTAGATTGACAGAACGTGTCAATTTGACTCATTTAAGATTTTATTGCTGTATGTATATGTATGTATGTATATATATATATATATATATATATATATATATATATATATATATATAATATATATATATATAGAAAAACTTAAATATTTTTTTAAAAAAACATAGGTTAGTTTTTAATTACATTATGAAATGTAAACAAAATATATTTAATTTTTTCTATATATATATATATATATATATACGAGTATATATATATATGTAGAAAGAGAGAGAGAGAGAGAGAGAGAGAGAGAGAGAGAGAGAGCAATAAAATCTTAAATAAGTCAAATTAACTCGCTTCGTCAATCTAGTGAACTTATATTTTAAAAATATTTTTTTAATATTGACTGAAAAAAATATATAGCCAAATTAACAACATTGAATAATCAAGGACTTGGAAAAACATATATTGAACTTTTAGAAAATATTTATAAAAATGCAATAATATTCATAGCTGGATGAAAGCCTAAAATACATGAAGAAATACAGAAGTTTAAGAGAATGAAAAGAGTGAGTCAGGGCGATGCAATATCAAAAACTATTTACATTTACGTTAGAAGTATTTGAAAGACTAAACTGAAAATATCAAAAAATAAAAATAAATAAAGATTTACTTAATATTTTCTAACGATATTGTTATTTTCTTTAAAATCTCAAATGAAAGAGAAAAATGAATAGAAAAATTACATAAAAAATGATATATAATAAACCGCAACATGACAAAAGTAATATTCAAAGTTATTTTAAATTACAAAAGAACCAAACGAAAAAAATAGATATAACAGAAGTTGTAAATTATGTATATTATGGACTATTAATTAATATAGAGTTTTCCAATAAGCGCTTCAGAAGTTCAAATGAAAATAAAGAAAAGGTATTTAATTAATAGTTTTTTTAATTTTTAAGAATATTCTATGGCATTAATAATGGAATACAAATTCACTTATATAACCACTACGACTTCACTTGACATAGTGCATTTGTTTAATCCAATTTTTTACTCTCTCTTTCACATAATTGTGATCCAATTTCACGAATTACACTTCAATGTAAATTTTTAATGCTTCTGTTGTTTGTGGTTTATCAGCATAATAAACCAATGATTTCATGTAATTCCACAGAAAATAATCTAACGAAATTAGATCACATGATCTTAATGGCCAATTGATGAATCAATTTTGTAAAATAATGGACTTGTTAAACTTGTGTTTCAATAAGTCTAATAAAGTTTTTACAATATCTAAGCGCTATTGAAGTGTTAAACGTTCCAAAATAGTTTGCCAAACTATACTGAGTTGAAATATTAAAATGAGCTTAAAAAAAATTCAAGCAGCCAGAGATCCGAAGCCAAGAGCAAAACAAAGGTCCGCCAATATCACACCATAGTCAGCTATCTTTAAGAAATCGTTTCAAAATTGAAGAAAGTTTGTGGATAGAGGTGGGTAGGAAATAAGTACGTAAACTGTTAAAAGAAGGCTTTAGGAAACTCAATTAATAGGTATTGATGCTTACGTCTTTCTGATTATTTGAATAACTGGACAGACCACTCATTTTTTAATTTAATGTCTCTTTTCTTTCAAGGAAGAATAATATTTTGACGAACTACAGGTTTCAAAGATATCATGGTCTGGGAATAGCCCCGATTTGAATCCTATAGAAACTTTTAGAGGCTTATTAAGATTAAAGTTACTGAAAAAGACAAAAACATTGAAACAGTTAGATTGCTTCATTCAAAAAGTGTTGAATGAAATATCACGCAGGAAACTTTAAAAAAAGTTGTCGATTCTATGCCGAATCCCATTAAATGCGTTATTCAAAAAAGAAGAGATTTAACACAATATCAGTAATAAGTTTTTTTTAAGTTATTGCGTTTGCAATTGAAAACAATTTAATCTGTAACAGTTTCATGTCCCAATTTATCTTTGTATATACTTTAACAAAATTGCATTCTTTCACATCGATTATTCTAGAAAAAATTCGTACCATAAAATGGATACATCTATCCATTTTAGAAACCCATAGGCATACAAAACACTTTTAGGAGGCACATTTCACCTATCTACTTACACGGAGAAAAAATACAGAAAAAATCATTTTATTTGCGTGTCCGCATTTTAATGTCCGCGAGTGTATATATTAATATATATATATATATATATATTAGAGAGTCGTTTAGTAAGTATGGTAAATTATTGATAAGTTTGATAAGTATGGTTATTTATTGTTTAATTTAATTAAATTTTTCAATTTAGTTTTTCTTACTTTTTCATCATGTTTATCCAACGACCCTTTTATGTATATATATATATATATATATATATATATATATATATATATATATATATATATATATATATACATATACATATACATACATATATATATATATATATACGAGGTTGTTTGATAAGTTCGTGTAAAAATAAAAACTGGTTCATTTTTTTGAATAAATCGTTTTTATTTTTCAACATAGCCTCCTTTTAGGCTTATACACTTCATCCAACGCTGCTCTAGTTTGTTGATTCCTTCCGAATAATAGGATTTGTCCAAGTCTGTAAAATAGTCATTCGTTCCTGCATTCACCTCCTCGTTCGAATAAAATCTTTTTCCCGCGAGCTATTTCTTCATATTAGGGAACAAATAATAGTCCGATAGAGCCAAGTCTGGAGAATAGGGAGGATGAGAAACGATTTGGAACCCTATTTCCATTAGTTTTGCGGCCACAACTGCTGAGGTGTGAGCTGATGCGTTGTCGTGATGAAAGAAGACTTTTTTGTGGGCTAATCGGGGACGTTTTTCTTGCAACTCGGTTTTCAAACGATCCAATAACAATGAATAATATGCACCTGTAATGGTTTTACCCTTTTCCAAATAGTCGATAAAGATTATTCCTTGCGAATCCCAAAAGACAGTCGCCATAACCTTCCCGGCCGAAGGAATTGTCTTCGCCTTTTTCGGAGCAGATTCCCCCTTGATAACCCATTGTTTAGACTGCTCTTTGGTCTCAAGAGTGTAGTGATGTATCCATGTTTCATATACAGTGATGAAACGACGCTTAAAGTCCTGCGGATTTCGCTGAAACAGCTGCAAACCGTTCTTGCAACACTTCACACGACCTCGTTTTTGGTCGATCGTGAGCAATCGCGGCACCCACCTGGCGGATAGCTTTTTCATGTCCAAATGTTGATGCAAAATATTATGTACCCGTTCACACGAGATGCCTACAGCACTAGTAATCTCACGCACTTTCACTCTTCTGTCATCCATCACCATATCATGGATTTTATCAATGATTTCTGGAGTGGTGACCTCAACAGGGCGTCCAGAATGTTCAGCGTCTTTTGTGCTCATATGGCCACTCCGAAAATTTTGAAACCACTTATAAACCGCACTAATCGAAGGTGCAGAGTCACCATAATGTTTATCAAGCTTCTGTTTAGTCTCCTGAGGCGTTTTGCCTTTAATGAAGTAGTGTTTAATCAACACGCGAAATTCTTTTTCGTCCATTATTTGACAATCACTCGATTTCCTTGATTCCAACGATTGTCAAACACAAAGGAATAGACCGATATGGCTGAAACTTGATGTGTGTTCTTCCAAGAGGTGCTACTAATTAAAAATAACCTCGATATGCACCAGTGGTGCCATCTTTCGGAATTTACACGGACTTATCAAACGGCCCTCGTATATATAACATACACATATATATATATATATATATATATATATATATATATATATATATATATACATACATCTGAACATATTAAAGTTAATGAATAATTAGTGAATATAAAAAAATACAAATAAGCATTACATAAACGATTTGTAACGAATTAAAACTGTAATTAACTTATAATTCATTTGTATTGATTTTAATTTAGCATGTCGGAGAATACATTTTTTTATCGGAAAAAATTCATAAGCGTCGTGTTACTAATATAACCAAATTGAATGTTATTTATATAGTTATTTTTATACCTAATGGCAAAATAACATGTCTATACTAATCTGTTATAATTAAATTAAAATGAATATTATATATGATAATATATATATATATATATATATATATATGTATATATATATGTGTGTGTATGAATGTGTGTGAGTGTTTTTATTCGTGCGTGTGAATATGTGTTTGTAGTCAATTGATTTATAAATTAATTAATAATATTTAAAATATAAAATATCCAATGACACTATATAAAAGAGTTTTTGAAGCACATCGCGTGTTTTATTACTCATATATATATATATATATATATATATATATATATATATATATATATAATTATTTATGAAATATGTTTGAAGAACTTTAATTAGTTTTAGATTCAGTCAAGAATTGAAATATACTGCTATTCAAAATATACGCTTTAATATATTTGATCAGAATAAGTGAATGTAGCTATAATAATTTGAACAGATACTTAAAAAGCTATTGGAAATATGAAAAAATAAAAATAATTGTATATTTAAGACTCAATCAATTTATAAATTGTAATATTTTCTATCGAAACGTATTCAAATAGATGGTAATTTTATTCGTTCCGTTCATAGCAGATGAATCGTAAAATGTAATAAAAAGTGTATATCTAATATCATGTAAATTGTATGAAATCAAAGTATCCCTCTAATATCATTATCGTGGGGCCGCGAGGTGGTACGATTGTAATATAGTGTCAACATCATTTGCGTGCATTGCGAGACGCGGCGTATCGCGACAGTAGACTATGTTCAATCTTATTAATTTAAAATCCGTGTACCGTGCGCGCGAGGGGACGCCAAAGAAATCAAATAAAAATTCCTCTTGCAATAAGTCAGTGTGTATAACGTTACGTAACAAGGATGAGATGCATTGGTCATGAATATTTCATAAAATAACGTCGGATATGCAACGTACGGAGACGAAAGTTTCGAAGTATTGAAAGAAATTTGACGCACGGATGTAGTGCACATGTCTATTAAGGGATACGAACTCTAAATGCACTATAGTTGGAAATACAGCTACGATATTATGACGAATGTAAAAGTTTACGAATATTTTTTTTATTTTCTACGTTTATGAATATATATATATAATGATGTTTTTTTAAACGTGCTAGAAATTTAAATGCAATCCCTTTTGAAAGTTCTATCTAACCTAAAAAAACATTATTATCATACATCTATATATATATATATATATATATATATATATATATATATATATATATATATATATATATATATACATATATATATATATATATATATATAAATATAAATCATGTTTTTTTAAGTTAAATCGAACTTTCGATAGGGATTCAATTTAAAGTTGTATCACGTTTAAAAAAGTACCATATATATATATATATATATATATATATATATATATATATATATATATATATATATATATAAGGGTCATTGCAAGAGTTCATACCTGATCCCCAAATATACCGTTAAAAAAGCCGCAAGAAGGCGCTATTAATTGTTTTGTATATATGTTCCTTTTTTTGAAATTATGGCAATCATAACTGTCATTTTAGCAACAAACACATTTGTTTCGAATCTTTTTGTATGCATGAGAAATTTTAGAAAATGTGCATCGATAAGATACATTTGCGTCATTCCATGTTATACAAACATTGGAAAGGGGTGACTGTTGGTGCTACGATGAAAAACTTTCTAAGATTTATTTGGATCGTGCCTCAGCCCTTAGGACTTTAAAAAAATGGTTTGCTAAGTTTCGATTGGATGATTTTAACCTTGGCTAGCAACTATGCTTTGGACGCCCTGCCAAGGTCGATGATGACATTCTGCATTAATTCACGCCTTTGATAGAAGAAATCGCCAAAAAACTGAATGTTGACAAGTTTACCTCATTTCGTCGTTTAAAGAAGCTTTGTTTCACTTTCAAGTTCGATACATAGGTACCACACGCATTGACTGAAAAAAATAAGTTGAATCGCGTCGCTGAGGCTATTTCTTTGCTTGGACGCCTTAAAAGAAAGCCTTTTTTGGAACTGGCGATGAAAAATGGATGTATACAACAACGTACAGCCCAAGCAGACTTGGAAAGAAGTAAATGAAAACAGGGAACCAATGTCCAAGGCTAACTTGCATCTGATGAAGGTGATGCTATTTGTTTGATGGAATTACAAATTAATTATTAATATTGAATTGCTCTCATTTGATCAGACTATCAATACGGAGAACTAATGTACATAATTGACTAAACTGAACACAGTAATCTGAGAAAAGCGTCTGAATTTGGTGAATCTAAAAGGCATTATCTTTCACTACTACAACGCGAAAACACATGTCGCAAAACTGACTATCCAAAAACGGAAGCAGTTAAAATGGGAATTTATGCAGCATCCACCGAATTCTCCAAATATGTATCCTTCAGATTAACACTTGTTTTATACGCTGCAGAACAGTTTAAATAGTAAAAAATTTGACAATATGGAGAAAGTCAGAAATCACTTTACTTAGTTCTTTGCCTCGAAACCAACCAACTTCTCTAAAAATGAAATCTAAAAATTAAAATAATGTTGAGAAAAAAATATAGAATACGATTGAGATTACTTAATTGATTAATAAAAAATGTTCAGTTAAAAATAATCTCTTGCATTAGATTTTATATTCGGGCACAAACTTTTTTAATGATCCATAATATATATATATATATATATATATATATATATATATATATATATATGTATATATATATAAGTCGATATATATGTGTAAAGGAACAAATTATGGAAACTACAAATTAAGTGGAAAAAAAAACAAATTTTTGAATATTTTTTTCATATTTTGCTAAAATTTGAAATATTTATTCAAAACATATTTCTTCTGCACCATTAAAACGCTGTGCACTTTGAAATAACGTAAGGATGAATTTAATAAATATGTTTTTGAGTCGGCCTCAATGACTCATGTATGATGACTTGTATTTTTTAAAAATGTTTCTTTCATTGACATTGTTAGTTTTGGCAAAATAAATTAGTAGTATGATGACAAAATCTGAAAAATATAATGGAAGAATATATTTGAATGACACATATTTGTTTTTTGGAAAAAATCAAACAGCAATAATCTTGTAAAGTAATGCATTGTCATGTAACAAATACCAGTTTCTCAGTTCCCGTTATTTTTGCCTATATTTTACTATCCTCTCCGCAAATATTCCACAACACTTGAATAGTACTCGCCAACGTCAATTTCATCTTTGGAAATAAATTTACGATGAATAATGTCTTTTGAATATTAAAAATTAATAAACATTGTCTTCATTCAAGATTTTTGCAAAGTCTATGAAATGCAATTTTCTCATTTTCATAGACTTTGGTAACTTTCATTATGCATTCTGGCACTTGATTTTTGGATTTTACTTAAAACACCACATTTTATCTCCAATAATTATAAAATCCAAGAACCATTTTAACAATATCCTTGCATTAGTTTCTATAGCACAAATCAAAAGCAACTCTTTTTTTATTTTTTTATTAATACCTTATTATTTTATTCTTGCATACACTAAACCATTCAACAAGTGTTCTAAATGTCACATTCAAATAAACAATTCAAATGTTGCGTATTTACGGTTTTGGGATGATTTTATTGAGTCATCATTGATGTCTTCTCTGCTACCTTTAAAACGTCTATTCCAGATTATAAATGGAATTTTATGTGCACAATAGCCAAAAATCACTATAAACTTGACACATAAATTGAAATGTTTTCTGCGGATATTTTACAAAGTTTAAAAGAAAACTTAATATTTGAGCATTGTTCCATTATGTGTTTCATGACAATACATTCAATAATACTATTACTTCAATCAGCATATTTAAGAAACTACTTATTACATTTTGACAAAATTTCGAAAATAATATAGGAGATAGTTATACACAAATACCACTCTATAGATCTTAAATAAGGTTGTAAGTTTCAACAAGAAAATAAAAATTCGGATACTTTTGCGACAGTTTGCACATATTATATAAAAATATTTAAATGATGAAATTTAAAATTAATTAATGAATATAAAATTAAAAAATAAGTATATATTTTTTTATACAAAAATTATATGCATAAAATATACATATATATATATATATATATATATATATATATATATATATATATGCCTTTATTGTATATTATTAACTGAAATACTTTTATGGAAAGTTAAAGTATTAATTTAAATATTATTTAATCTAGATCACTACTAAAACATTGAATTTACTATAGTAATATCAATATACTCCTTCAATAAAAGTATATTTTTTGTAAGATTGGCAAATATTTTGTATAATTATATTCACAATATTTCAAACTGGCTAACATATTTTTTAAAAAGCAAATAAAAGAAAAATGATATTAATACACCAAAATTCACTTATTAATATATGAATTATGCAGGTCTGCCAATATGAATATTCATAACATGTATTCGTAGAATTTTATAAAAGTTCAGATATATTTTAACGAGAAATCTGGTTTTATTTGTAAAATTATCAGATAAAAAATGAATAAATGATTGCATATTATTATAAATTTATCATTGAAAAATATTTTTTTTATATTTTTGTATTAATATTAAAATACACAATTTTAAATAAAAAACTTCTCAAAAATTATATACTAAATAAAGTTTTACAAATGTATATACATATATATATATATATATATATATATATATATATATATATATATATATATATATATGTATATGAGAGTCGTTTGATAAGTATAGTATTTTTTTTAATTTTATGGTAATTTTTTTACCATACTTATCAAACGACCCTCGTATATATTTACTCAAAATTAAAACTTATATTTTTATAAAATTTATAGTTGAAAAAATAATTAATTCTTCTTTGTAGCACATGCACTAGTTATATATATATATAATCATAATTTTTTTTAGGAGTGTATTTCTCAAATGAAATATTTTAGTTCAACCCCATTATTTTTTGTTCAACCCCATTGAAATATTTATTAGAATTTTTATTTCAATTTTAATACACATGCAAATACACACACACAAGTAATAATTTAGGTAAAAATCAAAATGAAATATCTAACAGATATGTCCTTATTCAACCCTATTATAAACGTAATGAATACAAGTTTCACGAGAAACAATGAAACGCTTTTATCTGTACAAGAAATGAAAAGATAAGAACGACTGAAGAGTTTTAGTGGCCAGAAGGCAGACTCTGTAAGCTCTTGTGGACTTTAAGATGCATTGTGCAAGATTTACAATGATCGCAGTCTGAATCTCGAATTATAATAAAGCTCCGTGAATGTCATACAGACATCTTTACATTATTCTCGGTTACTTTTTAACATTTCAATAGCATCAGTAACAGAACGTTTAGATATATTTTCAGTTTTAGAAGGAACGTTTATATTGAATGGAAAATATTTGTGTAACGATATACAAATGCAAACCAGTATTTTAAATTAATATAGAAATAACAATGTAAAATATGTTTAAGCATAATTTGTTGCGATAATTATATTTTTATTGTCTGAAATTTAAAACAATCATAGAAAGTTTAAATATAGGTACATTTTCTTAAAATGTACTTTTTATTTTTGTACTTATTTTTTTGATTCTGTATTTTTTTACTGTTTTGTTTTTAATAATTTTTAATTTTATTTGAAACTCTAATAAATTTTCTATTTTGCAATTTTCTTTTTTTTTAATAAAAGTATAATAATTATATATTAATTCTGTTATGGACACTTTTTATAAACATTTTTTGAAGTGAAACTTCTTTTGGCGCATGAGACTAAAAATTTGCTTGACGTGGAAATGAGACCTATATGACGGAAATAGAGACGGAACGTGAGTACGAATTTTAGTGCCAGATTTGAATCTGCATAAATGCTTAGACTGAGAAAAAGTTTGGAGTGAGAAAAAGTCATTTACGCGTTCTTTTAATGTGATTAGATAGCGATTTATTAATAATAACGTATGTTTACTATTTGAATGATATCATTATTATGCTTAGTAATTTTTATATACAATCAGTTGTTGTTAATTGTGTTTAAATAAGTGTGTTATTCAGTACGATAAAATTGATATTTTTGATAAGTATATTAATTTTTATAACGTCATCATAATATTAACCTCAATAATCATAAAAATAACAGTCAATTAAATCCACGCGGTATTTAAAAATTTAGCAAACAACACGAAATTGAGGGAATTGGCACGTACACCAATATATACAGTGTATGTAGTATTTTGTAACATTATTTTGATTAATCTATTTATCAAATAAAAGAAATACTATTAAAAACACGTGGTATTAAAAAAAATATCGAAACCTATAACAGTTTTGAGATTATATTTTAATAAATTTTTGTTCTCAGGTGTCATTTTGAAGATTTATTGAATTTATAAATAAAATTATCAATTATCTATAAATAGTATTATTTATTGCAGTTATATTAAAGTATTTAATTAGTATATAAGTATTTGTGAGTATTTCCTTTAATTGTTTAATTTTTAAATATTGATCTAATTGTATATTATATATTATACAATAGTAATTAAAATTATATATCTATATTTATTTATCAAAAACCAATTGTATTGTTTATATACTCAGTACCACAGGAGGAAGCAATGGAAATCGAAGAAATTCCAAACGAAAACGAATAAATTTTCATAATTCATAATTTTATAAAAGTTTTAATTTGAAAATGTATTAATCTTACTTAACACATATACGGACAAAGTCTCGACGTATACTACATGAGACGCGTTGTCCGCATATGATGTGTTAATATGAAATAATTGTAAAAATTTAATTTATTTAAAACATTGATCATTTTTACTTAAATTTTTATCCCGTGTATTTACCGCTTCTCTTCCTACTACATTTCTTCATTTTGTTACTTGCTTTATTCTGACATCTACGAGTTTTAGGCATACGCTTGTCCGTGTACCTTTTGATTATGAAAAGAAGTTTCACTTTATATATATGAGTACACATATCCTTTTTAACTTTTTTTCGTATAAATATGTTATTATTTTGAGCGTAAGTGTATATATATATATATATATATATATATATATATACATATATTCATCCAAATGTGACGCCTAGATGTTTGTTTCATTAAAAATAAAGTATACACATGTTTCTCAATATATTACTATATACACTATCCTATACATATGTTCTTTTAATAAACCAAATCTAGCATTTACATTTGGATGACTTTATATATATGAATATATATATATATATATATATATATATATATTATTTATTAATTTAAATCTATATACGAAAATAAAAGTCTAGAATCGTACTGTTTAATTTAACTCAAGTTCTACATTTCTAATAATTCCTATTGTATAGTATTAATAACTAGACTCGTCTTTTCTCATAACATTCAGATTAAAGATGACGTTTTTTTTCACAAGTATCGAATCAACTCGTTTGATTAAATTAACACATCCCTGTTATCTATATATTACTCTGTCAATCATAATTAAACTGAATTTACATTGGTTACTCAAACAAATAGTTGAGTGGCCCGCGACTGTAGATTACAATGCAAACTGTATTGTGTCTACAGAACTACGAGTACACATTACGTAACATGGCACAACGACATATCGTGTTTACTCGATCGCCGATAAGTTCATAGCATATCAATTATTCCACCTACATGAATCAACAAATCACGCTATTGACCATTGCAATAATCAATATATAACTTCATCTCAGCATCACTATATTGTTTAATAGGATAAGAGTTGTACTTCAACGAATATAACTAGTGTTGTTATGGAGAGAAGTGTATTATATATTATACATACAGGAGTAATAATCATTGTAGGAAATTTAGTGACAAGTGTTGTTAACTGATTATATGTATTTATAATAGATTGTGCAACTTTAACTAAGGGTACTTGTTTATTAGTTCCGATGAATTAATACACGTGCCAAAAACAGCTGTAATGAAAAATAGTGATATAAAAACGCAAAAATATAATTATTTTTAAATCTACACGATATTTAGAGTATATATATATACACACCTGTCCCTTAATTTACGCGGAATATCCGTTCCACGTGGAATTGTTTTACGTGAATGAAAATCGCGTAAATTGAGTCTGTCAGTTCAATAGAAAAATATTGGAAATAAAAGCTAGTAAAGTTGTAAAAACACATATTTATTTCACATAGCTTGATAAAAAAATAATGACGTTTTAAAAAAGAAAAGTAGATAAATTTTATTCGGTGTCACTATCCCTACTGTAATTCAAAACAATCAACCTTTTATATATTTATATCTTGCTTTTATGCGTTCAAATAAGAATTTTATAAGTCACTCTGATATATAATAAATTCCATGAAAAATTTTATAAAATGAAATCTATCTGACCGCGTATAAAAAGTGCCGCGTAAATCAATATTGCGTAAAAAAAGTCCCGCGTAAATTGAGAGACGGGTGTGTGTATGTATATGTATATATATATATATATATATATATATATATATATATATATATATATATATATATATATATATATATAACTGAGAAACTACAAAATAGGAACAATAACGAAATGTCAAAATAATTCTATTTTTATATATTGTATTTTGTATTTATTAAGTTTCAGAGTTTTTTTATTTGTAAAAAATGTTTGAAATTGCTATGAAAATCTCATAATTTTTGTACTAGTTTTATGATTTGTTAAAATTTGGATTAATTTACATGATTTTTTATGTTTGTTTGTATTTCTGATCACTAATTTAATAGATGTTATTGTATAATTTGTGTATGTTATTACAATTTTAGTTGATGTTGCTCTGAACGTACCTAATAATGTAGAAGTTCTGATCATGGATGCTCCAACTAAACGCGCACTAATTATCTGTTTTCTTTAAAAGTTTGTTTTGTTATTCATTTTGTGGAACTATTAGTTAACGCAATTTATAATGCACTGAGAAAAACACTTCGTAGAATAAACGAAATATGAATTATTTAACAAATGCGCATGAGTAGTATCTTTTCAGTATTACCAATATAAAGACTTTTTATAAAATCACTAATGTATTTTTATTCACCTCATATATATATATATCCCTTCCGCCTATTATAATTTATATATATATATATATATATATATATATATATATATATATATATATATATATATATATATATATATATGAATATATATTTTTATTACGAGTATAAACTTTAAATAATATTTAAGGGCACGAAAATTTGTGTAAAATAATATCCACGATGTTTTATATTCTAAACAGCAAAGGTGTCTAGTCCGAGTTACAAATAGTAAACCTTTGATTTACCTTTAATTGTACATTTTATTTTTGGTTTATTTTTAATTTCAATTTTTCTATAATTACAATAAAATTCTAGAAGATTTTCATATACTTTACATTGATTTATACATATTTACGTAACAAAAAAAATAAATAAATAAAGGACAAATAAAATAACAATTGTAAGGTTTTTATTTACTTTTAGCGAATCTTTATTTGTATCAACTATGTGTATGTACATACTCGTATATATATATATATATATATATATATATATATATATATATATATATATATATATATATATATATATATATATATATATATATATATATATATATATATATATATATATATATATATATATATATATATATATATATATATATATATATATATATATATATATATATATATATATATATATTTATAAAGGTGTTTTTTCAAGCATGATAGAACTTTAAATTGAAATAAAACAGATAATAATTGACTTGATGGCCATTTATTTGATATTATTCGAAAGATAATTTTATGACATTAATATTTTAAAATGATTACGTGCATATATGTACTATAAATATTTCTGAAATGCCGAATTCTCTCAGGTTAATTTCGGGTCATTTTTTCATTTAATAATGCCTCAATCGTTACTGATTTATTGAATGAACTAGAGACTTTACATATCCGTCTCCTCTAAAAAAAATCCAGATACGTTAAATCACATAATCGTGGAGGACAATTTATAGGTATTTCTGGAAGTAATGTTAACGCCGAATTTTTGTTTCACTAACTCAATTGTTTTAGTCGAAGTATAGCACGTGGCACCATCCTGCTGAAATCACATCTCTTTCAGATCGATGTTATGCAAATTTGGAAACAAATAATCATTGATCATCGTTCTGTAATGTACACAATTGACGGTAATGCACTTTCTGATTCTATTTCGAAAGAAATAAAGTCTGATGATGTCACTAGTATGCAATCCACACCATACGGTGCAATTTTCTGGATGTAACGGCTTCTCGTTAATCACTTCAGGATTGGTTTCACTCCAAATTCTATAATTTTACTTATTAACGCACCCGTTAAGCCAAAAATGAGCCTCATAATTGAATAAAATTTTGTGCTCTATAGGTTTGGCTAACAAAACCCTTATATTCGAAATAAATTTCCACAATTTGGAAACGTTTCTCAAGTGTAAAACGTATCATAATGATTTCACAAAGAATACTGAATCTAAATGTCACTTATAGTGTGAAAAATGACGACTGATTTGACAGCTATCTCTATCGAAAGTTCTATCTAACTTAAAAAAAACATCTTTTATAAAATGCATGTTAGGAATAACTTTTAGCAACAAACAAAGAACATAATTTATTAGAAAGAAAATAAAAGTTACAAATATTTTTACAAAAGTGGGCACTTAAAAATGAAAATGAGATACTCATATAGCAAGACATGAAGACCACTGATGAACAAGAGAAATTATTGATTAGAAACATAGTTATATAAAAAGACCCATGGAGAAATGAGTGGATAGATGAAATAGCGACACAAGAAAATTCGTCGAAATTGATTGAAAGAGAAAGGTATTGAAAGGGTCGAAGTAGAAAGTTTTGGGAGAGACCTTCATCCATTGGTGAATGGTTACAGACTTATATATATATATATATATATATATATATATATATATATATATATATATATGTATACTTAAACAGATTTCAAGCATTATTTTTAATTGTAAAGTTATTATTAAGTGATAATTTTTCATAATTTTTAATATTTTTAAATATCTACATATTTTTATAAAAAAGAATTGTTTATATTACCTGTTAATAATATTTTTTAAATAAGTTTAAAGTGGTATATCAAATTTTAAAAATGTTGATTTTTACTTAATTTTTTTTGTTCATGATTAAAAAAATAATGAGATATCTTTCAAAACTGCTTAATATTGTAGATATGAAATTAAAGTACATTAAAATTATAGACACAATATTATTGTTGTAATTTTGAACAGGACAATGAATCTACTGAAAATCACTTGTGATAATAATGCTTTTGATTGACAAAAAATACTATGCTTGAATGATAACTTTTTCATATTTAATTTAACTTTAGATTAGTTATTTACTTAAAAATAGAGACTTAGTTCAAAAATAAATTTGTTTGAAGTAATTAAACAGAATTAAACAGATTTTCAAGTAAGACATAGTATAAAAAAATCGAAATACGAGGTCAGACAATTAAGTAATGCGACAAAATTCAAAAATCGAGTATATTTAAAAATTAAGGTACATCGCTGCGATCCCCTTCAAAGTAGTCCCCTCCCGCATCTATACACTTATTCCAGCGAGTTTTCCAGTTTTCGTAACAATTCTGGAACACTTCATGTGGGAGACCTCTCCGAGTACCCTCGTCACAGATTCTTGGATATCTTCAACAGAGTCAAAATGTCGACCTTTGACGAATTTTTTCATATGGGGGAATAGGAAAAAGTCGCAGGGTGACATGTCCGGTGAATAGGGCGGTTGTGGTAACGTTGCGATGCCTTTAGACGCCAAAAACTGAGAGACACTGAACGCACTGTGACAGGGAGCATTGTCGTGATGCAGAACCCAAGTCTTCGCGATCTCTGGACGCACTCTGAGCACCCTTTTTCGTAATTTTTCGAGCACATTGCGGTAGAATACTTGATTTACGGTTTGTCCAGGTGGTACGAACTCTTTGTGAACCACCCCTTTGCTGTCGAAGAAGCAAATCAACATGGTTTTCACTTTGGACTTGCTCATTCTCGCCTTCTTTGGCCTTGGTGCTCCAGGGGACAGCCACTGTTGGCTTTGTCGTTTAGTTTCGGGGTCATATTGAAAGAACCAACTTTCATCACCAGTAATAACTTTTTTTTTTTTTTTTTTTTTATTTTATTTTTTTTAGTAATAACTTTCATCACCAGTAATAACCAGTAATAAATTTCTCTGTTCCATTTTCGTGACATGCACTACTCGCGCGTTGTTACAAAACACTAAACAGCTGGCGAAGAAATGATCGTACGAGGGTGGTCAAGGTCTCAATCGAGAGAGTAGGGATCTGCTATTACGGTGGCGGAGTTACAGGTTCGCAGTGTTACCACAGGCCGAGAAAAAAAATCGGTCGCATTACTTAATTGTCTGACCTCGTATGTTTAATAATGAAAAAATTGCATATGTATGTATTTATATTAGTATTATTTGTGTTTAGGAATTTAAGTCTGGTTGCAGGGATTTATATTTTTAAGCAAACTTCACTTCAATTAAATATTACCCATTTTTAATAAAATGTCAAATTCTTTCGCCAACCAAGACAGTGATTTGAAATTATTTTGTATAATGAAAATACATCCATCTATCTATCTATTTACCTCCCTCTCTCTCTCTCTCTCTCTATATATATATATATATATATATATATATATACATGTGTGTATGTATGTATGTATATCTATATAAAGGTATGATTAAAGGGTTTTTTTTAGGTTAGATAGAATATTAAATAGGGATTCAATTTAAAGTTCTATCACGCTTAATCCAACATCCTATGTATGTGTGTGTATTAAATTACTTTTTTAATTATAAATATTACTAAATGGACAAAATTAGTTTAATTTTTTAATTTAATCAAACTCAAAAATAATTTATTTTTAACTTAAAAAATAAATATATTCCCTTAAATATCATTTTAGAAAAAAACGTCTCAACAGTTTATCCTGAAACCCATTAAGTACTTCTTATCCAGCAGATGATTAACTAATAATCACCTTAGTATTATTTTTTCTTGTAGACAAGTGTCTATTCGATATTGTGTTCGAGAAAAGAAAGAGAAAGAAAAAAAACGTCAGCAAGACATCCAATGTTCGATCATCTCCGGAAACTGATATTTACACACCTTTTAACTCCATCGACATTCACTTTTCGACCCTCTCTGTCGCTACTACCTTTATTCCGTCGCCATTTTGTCATCCGTTTTCACATTGTTATTGTGTATACACTGTTTCTTCTTCGTATGAACAAACACACTCCCTTAATACACACTCACATTTACGATCGACCGTGCGTACACGTTTTCAATGCATAGATATTATATATATATATATATATATATATATATGTGTGTGTGTGTGTGTGTGTGTGTGTGTGTGTATGTGTGTAAGCACATGTGTATGTATGTAAACGTTTCATATTTTTCTCTTATAAAATTTTCTAAGGGTGGCTGCTAGCTGCGCGCATTTTTCTCAGGCGAGAAAATACTTGGCGCGAGTTTGTTTCAGTTTTGCTTTATAGCTCGCAGCGTCGACCCGAAATTTTAAAAGCGTTTTGTTTGCCGACCCGTAAACAGGAACAACAAACCTCGATGAAAAATATGTTCGTCAGAGCATTAATCTTCCAGTTTGAACTAATGGTCCACTTGTGACAGCGTATTGAAAAGAATTTACTGTTTTTATTTTCCTTTCATATTTTTTTTCGATACGCTCGAAAAATCTATTTCCATGTATTTACAGATTTTTTTCATAATGTTCACTCTGTAGGTTTGTATTAAAATGTTCGATGTTATTAAAGAAAAACATAATAATGTATAATTTATAAAAAAATAATGATTCGTGAATGAGAGGTGAGGAAAGTAATCAAAAGTTTAAGGAAATTGTATCGTGTTTAATAAAAAATAGCTGTACATTTTTTTACTACATAGGTTATTTATAAAGGTCAAATTTATAACATGAATATATTATATTATTTTTGATATGAGAATTTTTATGGTATTGAAAATATTCGATTCGTTCCTGATAAGAACAACAACCTGAAAACAAGCTGCTGAGAATATTTTAAACTGTTTTATCAACGAATATTTTTATTTCGCCTGACAAGTCTCAATTAAATGGATTGAGTATTTTGTAAATTCATCGAATTTGACAAACTGGAAATTTAATTTAAATACTGTTTTCATTTTTATAAAAACATGAATAATTTCAATTTGAAATGTGCAATGACTACAATATATCAGTCTTATATCTTTGATATATAAAACAGTAAAAAAATATACATTCTCATATACCGCTTCCTCCGTCAAATAAAAAAATATTTACACAGTATTTTCATTCTTTGTTGGAAAACGTACCATATGTGTACACACAGTTTGGAAATGTCAAGTAAATATTAACTAGTAAAGTACATAGTTGTGTATGACATATATCCATCGAGGATAGTGTTATTTTAAGAAAATTGTCGATCCACTCTCAGGCCGTCAACCAACTTATCACTCGAAACAATGTTACGAGACTTTATTATTGGTTACATGATCCACCCTGAACACCACTTTTCTTTAAGATGAGGGGACGCGTACGCACACTTTCGCCCCTCGCCAACATCCGGTCCCTTACACAACCATTTTCAAAAATATAAACAAGTACAACCGCGTTGAGATAAAAAGACTACGTTACGCCTTGACTGGTCGTCATCTCTTCGTCGAGTGTTTATTTTAAATTTTCGAACAGTTAGTGTATATCGAGCATCCGAGTTATCATTTGACTTGTTTTGCGTCTATGTCCTTATTGAGTTTTCGTTGCATTCCCTAGTGTAAGCTTGTCTGGATTTGAAATAGTCCCTTGATACCCTCTCAATTAATGTTTGTTTGACGTCCTGTGGACGTCGCATCACCATTCGCAGTCAGAATATTAAGCAGAAACGATCATGTCGTTTGAAATACATGTTTACAAATACATAACTAGAGATACACTCAGACATATAACGATGCACAAACAATACAAGTTTAAATTGCTAAAAATTAAATCAAACTGACTTAATTTTATTCCACTAAAAGTATTTTCTGTATTATGAACACGTCGATTTAGTACGTTGCAGAAAATATTTAGTTTTATAAAACTTTGAACACAGATATTTGATTTAAAAGTTATTATCGTTTTATTTTACACATAAAATATAAAAGACAACATATTAATATTTGTGTTCAAAGTAAGATAATGGTTTATTTCAATTTTTTATATTCTTTTAAATTCAATTATGTGTTAAAATACATACATATATACATATATATATATATATATATATATATATATATATATATATATATATATATATATAAGGTCATCCAAATGTGCTTAGATATGTGTTTTATTAAAAAAAACATGTATATAGGGTGGTGTATAGGAAAACATATTTATAATTTTTTTTTTGTTTCCTTTTAATAAAACACAAATATAGGTGTCGTATTTAGATGACCCTATATGTGTAAACATATAGTTTAACATAATTAAGTACACATAAATTTATAATAAATATTTCATATATTTAAAATAAAAATATTTGTATTTTGTACTTTATATTTTAGGGTTGCTCAAATGAGACTAAGGAATAGTAAAGAATATTAAATGAGAGTGAGCAAGTAAATGTATATCTAAACCATTTAATTTTATTTAGACCACCCTAAATATATATATATATATATATATATATATGTGTGTGTGTGTGTATATGTATGTGTATGTATATATATACATATATATATATGTATGTGTATGTATATATATATATATATATAAGTAAAGAATTTGAAAAATCGTTATATTTGGCATTTGTAGATTTTCAAAAAAACATTTGATTCAGTTGATATTGCATTATTGTTTTATATCTGAAAAAGCGACAAATAAATAATTTTTTTTAAGGAATTATTAGAAGAGATGTATCAAAAATACAACAACTCAAATCAAATTGGCAAAATCAGATTAGATAAATAGATCAGATAAACAGACAAAATGATTTGGATGACCGCCTCTGACCTATAATAGCGATCAATGTGTTATCATAAGAATTAGTGAGAAAAATCACAGAAAAAGTACATCTACCATCGCTAAAGAATTCACTGTAAACAATAATATATAGAGTCATTCAAATGTGACGCATAGATTTGTGTTTTATTAAAAAGAACAAAAGAAATTATAAACATTTATCCCTATACACCACCCTATTACATGTTTCTTTTTAATAAAACACAAATCTAGGCATCACATTTGGATGACTCTCTCTCTTTCTCTCTCTCTCTCTCTCTCTCTCTCTATATATATATATATATATGTATGTGTGTGTGTGTGTACACTAATAATGAGGCAAAATGAAGACGATAGAAAGTAAATAACGATAAAATATACTCATTTTATTTTCACATCAAAACGAACAGGTTGTAAGATATAAATAATGTTACAAATAATTTAGATCGAATGTTGGAAACGAGCCAATGTATTCAACGGTTTTTGAATGTTATTTGTATAGCAAGAAATGACAATATACTGTAATGTTCGAGCGCTTTGTTGAATTGCTTTAAGTCAAGATTATCATTAATTAAGTATGCAAATTGTACACAAAGAAATTTGTGATTATGGATAAGGCGCGAATGAATATTGATAGATATGTGAAATATTTATTTTCATATTTTATTTAGTTTCATGTATACAAGTATACATATATGTATGTGTGTATGTATATATATAGAGTTTTTCAATAAGAGTATCAAAACTTTGGCAGCCATTTTTTATTTCTTTTAAGCTCATTTTGACATTTTAACTCAGTATAATAATTTGGTAATTTATCATGAAACATGTAACACTTCAACAACGTGTAAAAATTGTAAAAATTTTAATAGATTTATTAAAACAAAAGTTTAGTGAGTCCATTATTTCACGAAATGGACCAATCAATTGGCTACCAAGATCATGTGATTGAACTCCATTGGATTATTTTCTGTGGATTTATGTGAAATCATTGGTTTATACTGATAAACCACAAACAACAAAAGCTATAAAAATAAACACTGACCGTCTAATTCATGAAATTGGACCAGAATTATGTGAAAGTGTTTGAAAATTGATACAAATTATGTCAAACAAAGTCATGGTGGTCATATGAGTGAAATTGTATTCTATCATTAATGCCATGGAATTTGCTTAAAATGAGGAAAAAAAAACTTAATGAATTAAATACTTTTTATTTTATTTCCATTTAAACTCTGAAGCATTTATTGGAAAACCCTAATATATATGTAATATTTTGTTATGATTTGTTTTTTATTAAAAAACTGTATAATTTGTATAATTTTGTCACTATAAATCGTGGTTCTTCACCTTTTTAGTAATCAGCACCCCCTTCTATCTAAAAATAAGTTCTCACACCTCTTTGAAAAATGTGTTCTATTTCTTTATTTAGGAAATTACATCTATTGCAACATCATTTTTTATTCAAAAATAAACACATACATTTATATAGACATACAAAACAATACCTCAATTTTTAATAGCTACGTTGTTGTTTATTCATAATAATACTTTTGAAGCGAGGTTCCTTTTTTGAAAGAGTCATGCGTAAGTCATCACTTGCATTTAAGCAATTTCAGACTTTTGTTGATTTTTATTAAAAATTTAGAAACTTCTTTCACATCCGTAGAAATGCTTTCTGTCACTTCAGGTTAAGAACCACTGCTATAAATGATCATTTAACATTATCAACGAAAATATTTAGAGTCAATATTCATGTGGAGTGAATTAAAAGTTTTAAGATAATACATTTAACTTAAGTAGTAATTACTCAAAAAAAAATTAAGATTTCACTCTTGAAAAAGTCGTGAATTTTGTACAGATCACAGAATTTAAATATGGACTTTGTTCTTATAAAATAATATGATTCTATTTATTAAATGAAAAACGTGACAGATTTATTTATGGAAAATGTCATTTAAATGTACGAACAAATTATACTGTACCTAATACTAAATATTTTTCTATATACTGATACATTTTCAACAAGCTGAAATATCTTGACTTTTCTTAGTATTGTTCCGGAACATTTAAATAATTGGTAGAGAACAAAAAGTGTGAGTTTGATATTCAAGGTCTTTTCACTTTGTTTTTAGAATTTCAAGGAGATATTTGAAAGATAAAGTTTATATTTAGAAACCACAAACATTGGAGTAAATATAATTGAATATAAGGTAAAATGGAGGAAAATTCGGATCACTTGTCACTTAATAAGTTAGAAGTATGAAAATTGTAATATTGTTTATAAATTAATAACGATTTTAATATACTAAAATCGTTATTAAATTATTACAATTAGAATTTACATAAATTTAATATAAACAAACCTTTATGTTTTGTTTATAATTATTTTCAATGTTTTAATTAGTATTTCATTGAAATAATAATTCTACTAAAAAATTCTGTCAGTTTATTAACTAAAATAAAATAATAAAATGTAATTTAAATGTTTAATTAAAAATTGTTCAAATATTTAATTAAAAATGTAATTTAAATTGTTATTAACAACTTCATTTCATCTTGATGGAAGTTTTGGATCTTCCCAAATAAAATGACGTGTTTTTAAAACTTAAAAGCTCATTCAGTGCTTTTTCACAACCATAATATTTTCCAGTTAAAAATAATTGTAGAGTAAACAATAAACGGTAGTATGAAGGTACTACGAGGGTCGTTTGATAAGTATGGTAAAAAAATAAATTGAAAAATTTAATTTAATTAATTAAATTAAACAATAAATAAATTTACCATACTTATCAAATGACTCTCGTATATCTGTAGAATATGTTGGTTGATTTAGAATCTCCTAATCAAGTAACGTTATTTTTTAGGATTGTTAAAGGAACTGTTGTCATTGCATTGTCATGCTATTTTTGTAAAAGCAGGGCGTTTTTTTTATTAAAGTTCATTTTTAAATTGTTTAATTGTTGACAATATTTTTTATAATTAATCATTTTTTAGCTTTAGAAGATCATAATCAATTGGTTTTCTCATATAGACAGCATTCTTTTTTTAAAATTAAACTCGGTTTAAATGTTGAACGAAATGAGTTGTTTAGATTTTCATTATTTTTTTTCTTATTATATTTTTATATGTAAACCACTTTTCATCTTTAGTTTCAAGATATTCCAAAAATAGATCATGAAAATATAGATGAACAATCAATTACACGATCCTACATCATTTCCATCAATCAAATTATTTAGTACCCATCTTGAATACTTGTATACGAATCCAAACTAAGGAACGTAATCTGCAGTTATTTTTTAACTATATGGAGCTTCTTTGCTATCTTTGTTATTGAAAAAAGGATTTTCTTTCAAAATATTGAAATAATATCATCATCAATTACAGAAGTTATTCCAGAGTATATTTCGTGTTTAAGGTTGAAATATTCATTTTTAAAATTGTCAAATCATCTTCTGTATGTCATTTTAGATTTCGTGTTTGCTCTAAAGATTTTTACAAATTTTTATATATTTTTCAACATTCATTCCTTATTGATATTTGTACAGTATAAAGTACTGTAAATGGACCTTATCAATAGATAACTTTTTTTTTACTATTCTTTGGTAAATGCTGATGATAAAACCTTTATTTCACTGTATGAAAAAAATACAACGGCAATGAGAATAATTCATATATATTTTAATAAAACCATTTTCTACGTATTCAAATAATTGTGCACTAAGTGGAGAGAGTTATTCAGTAGACTTAATATATTTAATTCGTTAATAAAAAAATATGTTTTAATTAAATTCAAAATTATAAATCGTATAAAAAATGCAAGATAGATTTATTTTACCTTCTGAAAATAGAAATAATATTTTTTTCAACGGTAATATATTAAATAAAATTATAATTCTTAATTACAGTATATGAAACTTTTACTATTTTTTTTAATTTCAGTATCCTTTGGAATACTATTAACAAAAACAATTTTAATAAAGAGATCATTTTTTTAATACAAAACGTATGTTATTTAAAAATAATGAATTTATTTTACTTTTGCTTTATTACTAAACCAATTGCAGTAATATGGTTGCTACTGTTTAAATGACGTGAATCAAGAATAGCAATGTTATTTGATATTTAAGAAGGGGTTAACCACGATGGTAATTCTTAAGACGTAGTGCAAATGTTACTTGATGACATGCAATTCTATAACATTGAAAGACAATACGTATGTGAATTGAAGTGCGGTGGAATAAATGTTAAAGATGAGTCAAATAATATGAGTAGGAACAGTAACAACGGAAATAAAATACTCTTTTGATATATATATATATATATATATATATATATATATATATATATAACTGAGAAAACAATTAATAAAAATACTTTTATACCTCCTATACTTATAGTATATTACAAAAGGCATTTTTATGCCTTTTGTAATAAACTACAAGTATAGGAGGTTTTTTTAAACGTGATATAACTTTAAATTAAAATCCTATCGAAAGTTTCATTTAACCTAAAAAATAATCTCTCTCTCTCTCTCTCTCTCTCTATATATATATATATATATATATATATATATATATGTACATAAAGGTATATTAAGGGTGTTTTTTAGATAAGATATCAATTTCGATAGAGATTCAATTTAAAGTTCTATCATACTTAAAAATCACTCTTTTTATTTATCAATGCTATATTTAGGGCATAAATTAATCAAAGGGATTTAGTAAAAAGACATTTAAAATTCATGTCATAAATATGATTACTCATTTTCTAGATTTAAATTTGTGTAATATTTTAATTAAAAACATTTCTGTTTGTTTGAAAATATTTCTTCTTAATAAAATATTCATTTCATTAAATAAAATCATTTTTTTAAAAAAATGCTCTATAATAATAGTCCTGTGAAATAAAATACCAATTTATTAGTAAAAAAACTTAAAAATAATTTCCATCAATTAACTCTAGCAATAAATAAACGAGATGGATATGACTAATTTAAAACACGAGCAAAAATTTATTAAAATCTACAATCTGCTCTGAAAATGATCTATCTTCGTGTAAAACACCTGCGATATGATTTAATTATGGAGCGCGAATATTATCAAATACTCATATTTAATCTGTTAATTAAACGCGAGCATATTTACTGTGAATACTGCCGTGAAAATTTATTCAAAAGATTAAAAGATGCTCGTAATCGTGTTTGCGAAACACGACTGCCTCCCGACTACCATGCCTCCATAACTGTTTCGATGCCATTACTTCGAATCATAACGTTGTCCTTTTATTCTTCACTGTACGTAGTCTTTGTGTTGCATTGTCGTTTTTTTAGATATAAATTTTATACATACATATATATATATATATATATATGGGTTGTTCAATAAGCGCTTTAGAAGTTTAAATAAATATTAAACAAAAAGTATTTAATTAATTAGTTATTTGCTTATTTTATTTTTCAGCGTATTTTATGGCTTTAATAATGGAATACAATTTTACTCATATGATTACCGCAACTTTTTTTGATATAGTGCATTCGTTTAGTTCAATTCTTAGTCACTCTTTCACATAATTGTGGTTCAATGATATGAATTACACGTTCAATGTTTATTTTTAATGCTTCTGTTGTTTGTGGTTTATCAACAAAACCCAATGATTTCACATAAACCCCACAGAACATAATTCAACTGAGTTATACTACATGATCTTGGTAGCCGGTTAATAGGTCCATTATGTGAAATAATGGACTCATTAAACTATTATTTCAATAAGTTTATTGAAATTTTTACAATTTCTAACCAAGTGTTAAACGATCCATGATAATTAGCCAAACTATACTAAGTTGATATGTCAAAATAAGCTTAAAACAATCAAACATGACTGCCATCATATATCAAAGTTCTGACATTCTTATTGGAAAACCCTATATATATATATATATATATATATATTTATATATATATTTTTCATATATATAATATATATAATGTGGGCGTTATGGCGATGCCATCATCGTGATGATACTCGTATAAATATAATTATAAAAAAAATTAGTCATATAAAACAATATATTTTATGTTAATATAACAACTATGTTATCAACTCAAATAAAATATATAATTTCCTTTAATAATAAATTAAAAATTTAATTTACCTCAAATTAAATTTCAAATAACTGAGAAAGTGAGAATTTTTTTCCGATAAATGTTTTAATTTTTATTTTCATTAATATTAGCATTGCCTTGATATGATGAAAAATAAAGCAGAGTAGAGTATAAATTGGACACTTTTTCATTGTTATGTTCAATCGAAAAAAGTGTAGAAAAATCACATAAAACAATTTGTAAGATTTATTAGTAGAGTTATGTATCTATCACCAACTGTAAATTTTGGTTAGATTTTAAAATGATGATTTAAATATGAAAATTATAGTTGTATTAATTAAGAAAAATTCTAATAGATAAAAATTTAACGAAATCGACTACTGATTTTGTAAAAGTATTCGAAGTTCACCAATCTATTGTTACTAAACGTTAAAATTCCTACAAAATATAAACAAAGATAAAAAATTGATGCTATATAAATTGACAGAAAAAAACATATTGAATTTTTTCAACATGAGCATTTTAATCCTTTCTTAAAGAGAGAAAGATTTTTTTTATTAAGAATGACAATTGGATGAATGTAATAAACCTTAATGAGAATGGATAGACCCTAACTAGCCATTTACATCTACATTAAAATAAAAGATCCTCCGTTCTCAACACATTGCTGTTTATATGAAAATATTGGGAATAAATTCTATATGATAAGATGTTACTATCGATTTAACAGTCATAAACGACGGAAGATCATACTACCATATGATATAATAACTAAACTAATATTACTAAGATGTCAAAGGACATATGCTTAGATTTGGAATGAAAAGTAATTTCCCATATCGTGAACTTTCCAGGCATAATTTCCAACTACCATCAGCTTAGATCAATGCAGTACGATTTAAAAAGTAAACACGTTTAAAATTCGAAAAAGGATAAAAGTAAATAGTTAATTCCATTGCATCAAAACTTAATTTTTTCTTTTAAATTTTACTCCAGTTTTATTAAAAAGATGGTAAGAAGTCATAGAATTTAAGAAAATAATTTGATTTAACTTATTTTTTAAGTTTGTTTGGAATAATAAAACGTTTCTTCAAAAGTCATCCCCACAAAACGTTATTTTAAATATATACCCACAATAGTTTAAAAATTTAATTAAGAAAATAGATTTGAATGAATATTTTATAAAAAATATTTGTAAAATATTTAATAGTAAAAGTTCTTACCACAAATTAAACATTTGAGAAGATAATTGATTTTTACTAACCTGTAACAAAGAAAAATATTATAAATATATTTAATTATAAAAGTAAATTTTCATATTATTAAATACCAAAATAATATAAATGGAATATATAGGGAGCACCAAATGAGACTAAAAGATAGTAAAGAATAATAAATGTTAGTAACGAAATAAATGCACGTCTAAAACTTTTAGTCTTTTTTAGGCCATCCTATATATGTAGATCTTAATTTCTATTAGAAAATATTATATATATATATATATATATATATATATATATATATATATATATATATATATATATATATATATATGTTCACTAAGTATATATATATATATATATATATATATATATATATATATAGCTGTTCACTAAGTCAATACATCAGAAAATAAATGTATTAAAGAAGCATATATTGAAGTTTTAGGAAATACTTATAAAAATGCTTCATCTTTCGTACAAATAAATAAAAAGATAAAAATTTAAAATTGTAAACGGATTGAAATAATGTGATGTAAATTCATTAAAACTGTTTAGATTAGGATTAGAAAAAAAAATAAAACAACTAAAGAGCGAATTTGAAGGATTATATATAATTATCGAACTACTAAACTAACTAAAATTTGCTGACTCCATTATTATTTTCTCAACAAGATAAAATAATCTTGAAAAAGAATAGAAAAATTAGAAAAAATGAATAAAAAATTTGCTCTTATGATGAATCTCAGTAAGATACAAATGTTATATAATAAAATTCAGATCAAAGTAAATATGAATATTAACGAAGTATAAATAGAAATTGAAAATTATATGTATCTATAAATATTTATTTATACCAAAAGATTTTTTTACAAAATGATATTATGTTGTCAAGTATCTTCCCTTCCGCTTTTTTTTTTGTACATAGCCGCGAAATTCAAAAGACAAGAAGGCGGAAGGGAGATATTTGACAACCTAATATATTGTTAATTTCTAAAAGAAAAAAAAATTATAAAGTCGAATATTCTTCTTAATTTAAAGAAACGAGTAATAAATACGAGTATATCCTCCTTTTTTATGACAGTAAAATGTTTCTTAAATGATAAATGAATTTAATAGCTACAAAAATACAAAGAAATATTGAAAAATGAACGATAGGATAGCATGTAAAGGTAAGAACATATATTAGTAGATCAGAAAACGAACAAGTCTCAGATTTTACAGAAAAAGTGAGAATTTTAAAATGTAAATCAATTAACCACATAGCAAGAAGAGAACCGATGACAAAAGAAATTATTGATTTCAAAACCAGACATATAAAAAGACCTAGAAAGATACACGTGGTTAAATGAAATAAAAACATAAGACAATTTGTCAAAGTGGAATGGAAAAAAGGCATTGGATCTCTCGAGACAAAAAGTTTTAGGGGAGGATTTCATTCAGAAATCGATATATATATATATATATATATATATATATATATATATATATATATATATATATATAACTAGTATCGTAGCGACATTCGTCATACACTTAAGTGTGGGAGTTTGCGTTCGATTCTCGGTCAAAAAATAATGCTATGCAAGTCATATTGTTAATAATATATTTCACCTATAAAAAACATATTTTCACTATTGAATCTAGATTTTTTAATATTTTGTATGTTTATATATATATATATATATATATATATATATATATATATAAAGAGAGAGAGAGAGGCTCGAAGAAAACTGAAGGATAGTAAAGAAAAATAAGTGATAGTAAGTGGATATATGTTTAAATGTTTAAACCCTTCAATCTTATTTGGACTACCATATATATAAATATATATATATATATATATATATATATATATATATAATTCTATAATAATCTAATGGCTCCAGAGAACATAAAGAAGCATGAAAATATGTATTTAAAATATAATGATTAAAGATAGAAAAAAAACAAGTGGATTAGAAAGGCAAGAAAATTTACGGATGTTACAGAAGAAATGAAGTGTTTGAAATAGGAATTGTTTAGTAATCTAGCAAAAAGACATCACTGATGAACAAAAAAAAATATTGATTGATAATCTGGAAAAAAGGCCTAGGAAAAAAATCATGGTTAAATGGGTCGCAGGCACAAGAAATTTTCTTCAGAATTAACTGGAAGATAAAGGTATTGGATTGATTGAAGTGAAAAGTTTTGGAAGAAACTTTCATTCAGCAATGGATAGAAAGAGACTGTTTATATATACGAGGGTCGTTTGATAAGTAAGGTTAATTTATTTATTGTTTAATTTAATTAAACTTTTCAATTTATTTTTCAGTACTTTTTTACCTTACTTATAAAACGACTCTCGTGTATATATATATATATATATATATATATATATATATATATATAAATAATAAATAAAAAATGAAATTCGATTCGATAAAAAAAATTTTCAAATTTATTAAAATAATCACTGGATCAAAAGTATACTTCTTTTATTCTATGTACTTTTCACAATACTTACGTTTCAATTAAACGATTTATGTTGATTTTCTGACTAATTATCAACATAACTTAGTGAAAATGTACTTCAGAGAAGTAAAAAACACCATTAGCTGAAAATGAGTTTGTAACGCGAGAAAATTATAGACTTTATGATATTTTTTTAATGAAAACATACAACGATAACATTATAAACAGTATTGCGTAGGCTTTTTCAATTAAAAATATTTCACTCGAATATCAGCTTTATTAACATTGTAAATATTGTGTTTTACTTGAAACAACAAGTAGAGTTCACATTATGCTCCATTTTAGCTTACAAAACATAACATTAAGGCGAATGTTATCTTTTTTATAACATACTTTTCGTTATTATTTAATATGCAAATTTTTTAAATACTCTGAACAATATTTATAATTTTGTTGAAAATGAATTAACATAAAAAAACAATATTTAAATTATTTGTACACAGAAATTTATGATTTCATATCAATTTACCTGTATATATATATATATATATATATATATATATATATATATATATATATATATATATATTTGTGTGTGTGTGTGTGTGTGTGTGTGTGTGTGTGTGTGTTTATATAAACAACATTAACCTTATGAAATATATCTATTTATTTAAAAACTTAATTATTTTTTAAATTAATTCTAAAATAAGAAATATCAATAATTTGCTATATTTTGTACATAAACTGACTGTAAAAGAATATATATTTTTCTTTGTTTATAATAATTCATATAATATATGTTGATTTTGACTTAGATTCAATTTTATCATATTTTATTAATTAAATGAAATATTATAAATTAAATTCAATATAAGATCTTAACATAAAGGTAATGAACCACTTAAATTTTAATTGAATCAATTGTTGTTATTAATAATTTATATTCTATTTCAGAAATTAAAAATAAAATTTTTTACAACTCGGAAACATAAGTAAATTGATTATGTACGGAAAAAATAAATCATTAAGGAAAAGATTTTTAAATTTTTCGGTAAATATTTAAAAGCATAGTGAAAAAAAATTGTTATCATCATAAATGCCTATTTCAGTCCACTGATCTTCGAAAGTGTCACCGAATGTCAATGGCCTTTTTTAAATGCTTTCCAAAGATAATTTTATTATATCCTGTCCTCAATTAATTGTATATATATATATATATATATATATATATATATATATATATATATGTGTGTTGTGTGTGTGTGTGTGTGTGTGGACAAACTAACTGGAATATATATATATATATATATATATATATATATATTTAAAAACAGTATATATATATATATATATATATATATATATATATATATATATATATATATATATATATATATATATATATATATATATTTTTTAAAAACAGTTATTTCTTTTATTATTATATAATTATTATTCATTTTATAAATTATTTTTTTAAAAAATATCAACAACTTGTAATAATTTTAACATAATTGATTAAAAAAGAATGTATATTTATCGCTGTTTATAAGATTTCATATGAAACATATTGACTTTAACTTACATTTAATTTTATAATATTTTATTTTTTTAAAAGAAAACATTTTTAAATAAAATAATATAAACAAATGTAGTAAAAATATATTTACATTATTATAAAAATTGTTTAATATTAAATAAAAAACTTTACTGTAAAAATTATGTAAATGTTATTTAATTATAATATATAAATTCATTTTCTTTTTACGGTAAATTTAAATTATTTTTATATTATACTAGGGGCTCCACCCCTATTGGTTTTGCTCGTCGACACCCGATTTTGCTACTATTTAGCAATGTAAATAAGTTATAAAAAATAAAACGTTCTGTGTAGATGATGTATATTTATATATATATATATATATACTCGTATATACACACAAGTAACTCCCGTACAACACGGTTTCGCTAACACGTTAAGAAAATTGCGGAAACCCTTGTATTAAATTGCAAAAACCCTTCTAAAATATTAGATAACACGATTTTTATTATAGAAATTACACCCGTCCCTCAATTTACGCGGGAATTTTTTTACGCGGTATTGATTTACGCGGCACTTTTTAAATACGGTCAAATAGATTTCATTTTATATAATTTTTCATGGAATTTATTATATATCAGAGCGACGTAAATTCTTACTTGAACGTATAAAAGCACGATATAAATATATAAAAGGTTGTTTGTTTTGAATTACAGTAGCGACACTGAATAAAATTTATCTACTTTTGTTTTCTAAAACGTCATTATTTTTTTATTAAGCTATGTGAAATAAATATGTATTTCTACAACTTTACTAGCTTTTATTTTCAATATTTTTTCTATTGTACTGACAGACTCAATTTACGCGATTTTCATTCGCGTAAAACAAATCCACGTGGAACAGATACTCCGCGTAAATTGAGGGACGGGTGTATATCAAAAAATTATAAAATAGTAAATGATTATTAAATAATAAGTCCTGGCTTCTAGAATCATATAACAAGGTTTTACATAACACGGTATTTTTTAGGAACCTATCTATCGTGTTATAGGAAGGTTACCTGTATATATATATATATATATATATATATATATATATATATATATATCATATATAATAGCATTACTATTAAAATTTATTTTGTACGAAAATTTTGCCTGAAAATCTATCTTTTTTCAATTTTTATTAATTTTAATATTTTATAAAATTTGTATTCCGGTAATTCTCGAGAAACTTCAAGCAAGTCCAGAAAAGAAATTTTTACATCAACACGGAGGCAGCGACGAAGAACCAATCTTTATATATTTAATAAAAATAATTTTAATTTAATACAGTCAATAATCAAAAAAACTAAAAATGCTATTTAAAATATAGGGTCATCTAAACGTGACGCCTAGATTTGTGTTTTACTAAAAAAAATCAAAAGAAACTATACTCATGTTTCCCTACATATGTTTATTTTTAATAAAACACAAATCTAGGTCTCATATTTGGATGGCTTATATATTTAGAGAAAAATATATTAGTTGAATTCAGAACGAATATTTAAAAAACTAAAATCGCATTTATAGATGTGCATTGATGGAAAAAATATATTTAGTTGGCCAATATTTGGAGCAACTGGATAAAATATAATATTTGTGAAAAATGGTAGGATATGATTGTGATCTATAGTCAAAATTTGATCGAGAGTTAGAGAAAAATGGGACGTATTTACAGAAACAAATAGTATAATGAAGATTAAAAATTAGTGAGTCTGAAACGTAAAACAAATAACATATATGTATTATGTGCATGTACTTAAATGTCAAAACTCAGATGCTGAATAAAGAACAGCGAAAAGCAAAAAAATATGTTATAAATTTTTAATATGATCGGAAATCCTGTAAATTGACACGAGAACATAGTTGGGTAACTAAACTAATAATAGAATATATAAAATCTATAAAATAAGTATGAGCAGGACATGTAACAAAAAAAACGAGAATAGATAGAAAAAAATATTGTGAAATAGAAACAAAGAAATAAAAAGAGACCAAGGAAAAAACGTTATTAATGATGGAGGAATGAAGTTGTAAAATATTGTGAAGGTAAAGTTTGATGAGATAAAGATAATAAATAATAAAATAATCATAGAAAAGCGTTTAAGAAAAGCCATTGTCATTCGGTAACGTTTTCGAAGAGTAGTGGAGTAAAATTAGCTTTTATGATGAAGTTAAAAATATATTTTTTATATAATTTTTAAATATTTACCAAAAAATTAAAAAATCTCTTCTTTAGTGGTTCAATTTTTTGGCACATAATAAATTTAGTTATGCTTCCCAATTTGTAAACAATATTATTTTTATGTTTTTTATTAAAGTAAAAAATATTTTTTTCAGTTTTTAAAATAAATTATAAATTTAATAATTACAATTGGTTCGATATAAATTTAAATAGTTCATTACCTTTATGTTAAGATCTTATCTTGAATTTAATTTATAAAAAATTAATTGCTTTTATAATAAAATTTGTTTTTCCGTGTTTGTGTTTCCAGATAGAATTGAAGTTTTAAGTTACGAGACAATAATTTCACATTTTATGTTTCATATAAATATCTTTCAATTTTTATTTTTATTTAATACTACTACTAGTTGCATCATTTATATTGTTCATGGATAGAAATATAAAAATAAAAATTGATATTCAATTATAACGAGCCAAATCATTAGGTTTTGTTACATAGATTTATTCTGATATAAAGTCTTTATATTTGATTTTTATTTAAATTTCAATTTGTGAAAAAAATAATTGCTTTCAAGTAATATTTCTTTTCTATGCTTATATTCACTGACATAATTACAGTTTAAAGTTACGAGACAACAGTTTCATATTTTATGCTGTAAATGAATCTTTTTTAATTGTATCGTAATAGTTTTTATTCTTATTTAATACTAAAAAATGCATCATTTAGATGATTCTTGAATAGAAATATAAGAATAAAAATTCGATATTCAATTATAACTTAACCAAATCGTCAGTTTTTCTTCCATAGATTTTTTCTCGTGAATGATACGACTATGAAAAAGAAGGCATTCTGTTATTTTAAACTACAGATAAGAATAATATTGTAGAATAATAATCAGAAAAAAATTATATGGAATATAACCTTATATAATTATAATCATGATACTAAAATAATTAATTTAAAAGTATATTAATTTTCTTATTAGAAATTTTACTAAATTTGTGGAAAAATAAATTTTATAAAAATAATTATCAATTATATTACCTCTGTATTATAGTAGGACAGAAATTATCCGATTGACGACTAACGACTAAAATTTTGATTGTGTAAAATTAATCGTTAAACGTGATTGATCTTTTATTTATCAATCATTTTATGCAATTAATAAAGAGATTGATGTGAATATTTAAAATTGTGTAATATTAATTAAATATAATTATTAATTAAATTGTTACGGAAAATTATTTAAAACTTAAAAATAATATTTTCAGAAAAAAATATTTTGTTTGAAGAAATTACAAATAAATTTTAATTAAATTTAATCTGTTACTTTAATGAAATTAAATTTTAAATGATCATTAATGAAATATAATAATTTTTAAATTATTTCTACAAGAATATGTAAAACGGTAATAATAAAAGACAAATAAAGATTTCGTACACACTTTTATCCCATCTTTTAGGCAATGAAGTGGGATAAATTATGTTTAACAAAGAAATTCAATTCCGAAGAAACAAATATGTAAGAGAAAAAACTAAACGTGAGTTTTTATTTGTTGTTTTGGAACTGTGGTTGATTCACTTTACACAAATGAATTTTAACCCTAACACCACAATAGTTTAAAGTGTTCAATAATCACATGATTATTGAGTTTTTAGTTTTTTTTATATTTTTTGTCCAACTAAACTTTTATCTTACCAAATTGTCATTTTACTAAATTGTTATCTAATTAAATTTTTATTGGATTAATTTTTTAGTTAAAAACCGACTAAAACAGCACAACTAATATTTTAGTCAGATGATTAATTGGATTAAAATTAAATCACAAAATTTTTGATCATCTTCACGACTAACAAATTATGACTAAATGTTTAATCATATTTTAAATTGAATGAAAATTTTATCAGATAATGCCCTACTCTACTCTGTACTATAGTTAATTCATTTTAACATAAATAAATCACTTACCCCAATAACATGAGAATTTTACAAATGTATTCAATTTAATTACTGATACGAATTTTTATTGTACTGCTATAAATATTATTGTATTTATTTTTTAGTAATAACACATGACATTGAAATGGAGATCATCGGAGAAATTAATAGTAAATAATTATTAAATATATAAAATTTTGTCTTCTTAGGTGAGTGGTTTATTGTTTTATAGTGGATAACAAATAATATTATATATATATATATATATATATATATATATATATATATATATACATATATACACAAATTGGACCATTTCATAAGTCATACTGTATTTTTGTGTTACGTTAATGAAGGAAAATTCTAATTTAACCATGAAAGAATAAGCCAAATAACTTCAATCAATCTATTCAACAGTCCATTATTACTCAAGAACGACTAGCAAAGTTCCTAAACTAGGTCAATGGATTATTTACGAATTATAAGAGCTTAATCAAAATTAATAAATGGACATTTGTATTTCTCATCTTTGTAAATTCAAAAAAGAACCATTCTTAAATCGAATTGTTACTAGTAATGAAAACGTGAAACCATCTTGAAAAGCACTAATCAAAGAGAGGATTCCATCCAAGACAAATTATGCTATCGGTTTGGTGAAATATGAATGAAATTATCAATTATGAGCTGCAAATAGAGAGTTAATCCATTACAAAAACTTTACATTATGAACAACTAAACTCAATAAAATAATTTATTGGTGAAAAAAATCCAGCATTAACCCAAAGAAAAAGCATATATTTTCATAATGGTAACTCTCAGCCTCATATGGAACGAGAAACTCGAGAAAAACCAAGGAAATTTGAATAGAAAATTATAACATACTCGTATATGCCGAATTTTTTCGACCTAGTATTATCAGATAATTATTTATTTCGAAGTCTAAAAAACACTTAAGTAAAAAACAGTTAATTAATGAAAATAAGGTTTGAAGAAAGATCAAATTAATTTTTAACGCAAAACCAAAAGTTTCACCACCAGGGTTTTGAAAATTTAAAATTAAAATTGAGAAAATTGTGAATAATAATGAGAAATATATTTTTAATCAAAAAAAAAATGTCAATTTTTTTGATTCATTTCAAAACCATTTCTAAGAAAAGTATTATTTATAGGTGAACTCTCTCTCTCTCTCTCTCTCTATATATATATATATATACAGTAATACCTTGTTTAACGCTACCTCGATTAATGCTGATTCGATATAACGCGGTTTCCTCGAAGCCTAAAAAAATATTTTTGTCCATCCGTAAAACGTTATTTTGAATTTTAAAAAATTGAACCAAAAACTCTATTACTGATGGATAATGCTCCAAGCCATCCCACCAACTTGTCCGACTTAAACACTTGTATTTCGATTGAAGTAGTTTTCCTACCACCCAACACTATGTCGTTAATTCAGCGATGGATCAGGGAATCATATCAAATTTTAAGGCATATTATCTTCGTCGCACATTTCAACAACTTATTGATAAAACAGGCGGTGAAAATAAAGAATCAATTATGAAATTTTGGAAAAAATATAACATCATGAATGCCATAGGCAATATCGACCTCACTTGGCAAGAATTAACTGTAAATACATGACCGAAGTGTGGAAGAAGGTATGGCCGGAGGTATCTAAGGATTCTCAACGAGAAGAGTCTATCATTAACCAAATTGTCAAACTAATCGATACAGCAAGACTAAGATGTAGGTGAGTAGTATATTGAGGAGTTAGTTCAGGTTTCTGGCGAAAGCCTTACCAACGACGACCTTAAAGAACTGGAAGAAAAGGAATTCATGTAGAACTTGAAAATAGTGATTCTGAAAACGAAGAACCCAAAGAACTTGCTACAGATTTCTTTAGTAAAAGTTTGGCCACGATAACCGAAATCGTTGATCAAATTGTAGCGAATGATCCAGATTTTGAAAGAAATGCAAAAGCAAGACGAGGCGTTTTGGATGCGATCTCTTGCTACCGACATTTGCTTAACGCTAGAAAAAGAAAGTGACAAATGATACTAGACGAATTTATCACAAAAAATCAAGAATTTCAGAAGAGTCAAGACCTTCATCACAAAAATAAACTTTATATTTGTGTATGCATATGTTTACGTGTTATGTAACATATATTTTAATGCAAATTAATATAAAAATAATTTAAAATTAAAGTAAAATTTGTTTACTTTTGGTCGCGTGTTTCCCTTTTCCTATTAACTTTTTGTTAAATTGACCTTGTTTAACGCTGTTTTATTTAGCACTTTTTTGTCAGAAACGCATCAAAAGCACTAAACGAGGTATTACTGTATATATGTGCACACACACACACACACACACACACATATATATATATATATATATATATATATATATATATATACACAAGGGTCGTTTGATAAGTACAAATAAATTATTTATTGTTTAATTTAATTAATTAAATTTTACAATTTAGTTTTTCTTACTTTTTTATCATACTTATCAAATGATTCTCGTGTATATATATATATATATATACTCAATATACGTGTGGCTTATAATCTTATAAACTTAATAAAATTTGTTCAATTTTCAAAAAAGTATGATAAATATTTGTTAAAAAAAATATATAGGATCATCCAAATGTGAGGTCTAGATTTGTGTTCTATTAAAAAGAAATATGTGTATAGGGTGATATATAATGAAACATGTATATAGTTTCTTTTTAATGAAACACAAATCTAGGCATCTCATTTGGGTGACCCTATTTTAGAAACAGATGTAATATTTTCTAAATATTATAATTATAAGGGCAATAATTGTAAAATAAATCATTTCAAATTATTTTCAATAAAACTTTACTGAATATTTTCCAGTCGATAAGGTCTAAATAGAATTTTAATCAACATTAATGAATTTTGGAATATTTTAACAGATACACATCTGCAAATAATTTAATTCACTAGCTGTACTTAATCGCATCAAGATCATCTTATTCGTGTCATTTAATTATTAATGCAGATGTGCTTCTAAACCAATGTCTATGCACGTGTGTATATATAATAAAACATGAATTAATGCAACATACACATCGGTGCTATTGCAACTATTTTAATTTCTCAACTACTAAATAATCTAAATTCATGCATTATCAACGAGTACTGCTGGTCATTGGAATTGTACAAGTCAATTAATTATTCATATTGTTCGGTATGTGATAATTTGCATAATGATAGAACCCATTGTCTCGCGATTAACTGTTTTCGCCGAATAGTGTCTGCGAATCATTTCAATTATATTTTTAAATTACAAGAATTTTTTTACAGCAGCCGAATTATTAATGTACTCGTACGTTTATGCATACATTATTTTTCAATCACGTAGGCACTTATCTCTCCTAATCAAAATCCACACCATGTATGCACATATATGCAGATTATATATATATATATATATATATATATATATATATATATATATATATATATATATATATATATATATATATATATATATATATATATATATATATATATATATATATATATATATATATATATATATATATATGTATGTATGTATTATAAACTATTATATATTCAGTGACGGACAAAAATGTTTACACTATATAGGTACACATAAATATTTTCACTTAAACTGGAGTAACGTAAGTAAAATTAATTAAGGTTTTTTATTTTCAATTATTTAACATAACTTCAGTTATTGAGAAATGTGATTCTCCCTGTATGAAAGTTCATTCCAGATCATTTTTACTGCTAGTATTTTATACCTTCAGTCCATAAACTAACGGAACTCCCCCAATTAAAATGCGCGCGTTTGTGGAATATATTGTAGTATTTTTTTTCAAGATGGTACGTCTGTCAATGAGATCTGTGTCAAATTCCATAACTCTACACTAATTAGTAAGTAATTTACAGTGGGTTTTGTTAGACGGAGATTGTTGTTCATGATATTTTTACGATATGAGAATCAGTTGATTAAATAATTTACATTAAATTTTGTGTTGTGAACTAAATAAACTTCACACAAACATTGGAAATGTTACGAAAGACATACTACCTTGAGGAATGTCTACCGTGAACAAGAGATTTTGAGTGGCATAAAGTATTTAAAGAGGGCCGTTAAGTCGTCGATGATGGACGCCCACTCAACGACATCAACTGACGACAAACACGTCACTCAAGACAAAGATATTGACGTATGTCCATCAAAGAGTTAGCAGCTGAGGTATAAATCTCAAAAACACAATGCCATATCATTTTGGCTGAAATGTTGGACATGAAACGCATCTCAAGAACATTGACTTTTTTTGAGAATTTTGGCCAAAATCTCAACCAATATCATTCTGAAAGCTCTATATTTTCTTGATATGGCTCTGTGAGACTTTTTCTTATTCCTAAAATACAAGCTTCCGTTCTGGGGGAGCCATTTTGAGTCGATTGCAGCCATAAAAGAAAATTGAAGAACTATACCACAAAGCGCGTTTTTGAAGTTGTTCGAAGAATGGAAGAAGCGTTCACAATACTCGTATGTATTGCCTCCAATGGGAAGTACTTTGAAGGCGACAAAATTAATTTTGATGAATTAATAACATCTTATGGTTTTATTTCAAAAGTTCCATTAGTGTTCTGACTGAAGATATAATAATAACGATAATGATGATATCTCCTCTCTTCTCTATCCCACAACCTCTCTCCCTCCCTTTCTCTCTCTCTCTCTCTTTATATATATATATATATATATATATATATTACATATGTATATATTTAAGTATAAAATAGTGACAAATTTTGACTATAGTAGTAGAAATGATTATAAAAAATAATAAATTTAACGATTTAATTAAATAAAATCTTTTACAATGGCCAAAATATTATATAAACCTTCTTAAATAGTCACTTATAAACTTGAATTATATTAGGTGCAATTATTTATGGAAAACTACGTTTAAAAAGTTAAATTAATTATTTTGCAAATCATCAAATATTGAAAATTCATTTAGTTTGATGATTTTGTTAAACAATTTATTTTATAAACAAGAATTTTTTTGTAATAATAAATTAAAAAGGTTATGTTAAAAATGTCCATGTCTTCATAGATAATTTCTATATTACTCGTTTACTAAAATTAAATTGGAGTAATTTGTAGATTTTTATTTTATACTATATTTATTGTACACAAAAAAAGGAATAGAAAATACGTTATATTTCAAATAATATATTTTAATAAAATAAATATATGAGAAAGGTTGTTATTGTAAAATGGAAGAAAACGGTGATGGATCATTGGAAGAGTAGAATTTTGTGAGACGCCTTCATTAAACCATTGATACAAACTAGTAATGATATTAAAGATTACATATATATATATATATATATATATATATATATATATATATATATATATATATATGTATACATATATATATATGTATATATATATATATATATATATATATATATATATATATATATATATATATATATATATATATATATATATATATATATATGTATATATATATTTATATACTTATATATAAATTTTCATCTTTTTCATTCAATTCTTTAACATCCTTCGAAATATTGTAGCGATGAACTGAATTTTTTTTCACTAATATTATAAAAAAATCTACTTTAAATAAATGTCATGTAAATCAATAACATAAGGCATAACTAATTAACGAGTAAAATAATTAATTAACTCATTTATTTAAAATTAAATTCCGTGATATCAAAAAAATTAAAATTGATTTATTCGCAACAAAATAATAAAACACATTTTCTTTCAATGCTAAATTAATAACTATGTTCTTATACATATGAATTAAAAGTTGTAATATCAATAATATATTAAAAAAATAGATTACCTATATGATCGTAATGAGGTATATATTTTAAAATATTATATATACAATCATATATATATATATATATATATATATAATATATATATATATATATATATATATATATATATATATATATATATATATATATATATATATATATATATATATATATATATATATATATATATATATATATATATATATATATTATGCATAAAGATAATGTTTATAGAATATCTACGTTTTTCGCTACATTAGTTCCATTAAATTTCTGTGTCCAAACAATCGGATACAAACATAAAATAAGAGAATCTCTGTTGAATTGTCTCGCAACAGACATTTATCTATAATAGAGTTGTCAGGATACGTTCATGTAATATAAAGTCTCAAATCCTGGAATCTCGACGTTTCCATGCAGTCCAGTCAACGATGTCGTAAAGTCTGTTTGGATGTTGTCATATTTACTGTAAAAGTACGACTGTTGCCTTACAATAAACTACATGCTTTCAGTTTTGTAGTTATTACCTGTCTTTTGTACATGATTGTTATCATGAAGTCACTTTCCGTATTACAAAATTTAGTGTAAATATATAAATTTGTGTGTGCGTGATATATATATATATATATATATATATATATATATATATATATATATATATATATATATATATGAATATAAGTTAATCCAAAGGTGACATCCAGATCTCGGTTTTATTAAAAAGAAACATGTGTACAAAGTAGTGCATAGGGAAATATATGTAGTTTCCTTTTAATTAATCATAAATGTAAGCGTCACATTTAAATGACCTTATATAATTAAATATGAAAATCAAAAATTAAATAAATGAAAATATATTTATACTCTACCTGACTTATAAAAAGTATTTTATTAATTAATAACTAAAAAATAAATTAGCTTTATATTTATTAATATATATTTGTGTATTCTAGGGTTCATTCGATTTTTTAACTTAGATTAACTCATTTTATTATTTAAAATATTTATTTAAGCCAGTGTTTATTATATAGCCAAATATGTATACACACACACATAAACAGATATATATATATATATGTATATATATATATATATATATGTATATATATATATGTATATATATATATTATATCTGCCTATATCAATTTACTGCTGGACGAAAGCCTCAATAAACGTTATTATTTAGTGGTATTTGATTATACTATTCTGACCAGATGGGTTATTGAGATTTTTTATTCAAGTTTCCTTTTTCGGTAGGTTGCCTAAACCTCGGTTAAAAAGCTTTGCTCACTTCTCTCTCTCGCCCTCCCTCCCCTCCCCTCTCTCGATATATATATATATATATATATATATATATATATATATATATACTATAATATATAAAAAAATGTGGATAGATTTTTTTTATTCCTGAGAAAAACTTTCTAATAAAAGTATGAATTTATTTCCTTTTGTGTTTGTTGTGTTGAAGTTTGTGTTTTTATAAAAACGTTTTTCCAGTTCTGGTTTCATTCGCAAGTTTTATATATTAAATAAAAATAATTGAATAAAAATGTCAAATCTAACTCAAAAACCAAACATAACATATTTCAACAATAGTGATATATTAACCAGGATTTATTATAGCTGGTAGAGTGTATTAATACTTTATAAATTAATTATCTTAATTTTAATAATTATTAATTGAATAATTTTTTATCGTTAATATTTATTAAGCAGAAAACAGAAATTGTTTTTTAAAAAAACTGAAACAACAAATTTGTGCTAAAAATTGTTTACAAAAAAATACCACAAAAACAATTATAAAAGTAAAGTTTTTATATGTTCTATTAAGTTCTTAGTATCTAAAAAAAATAGTTTCAAACAGTATTTAATTTAAGAAACGATTTTATATCAGTAGACAAAAAGGAAATTATCATAAAAATAATTTGAAAGTGTTTTCTAGAACAAAAATTATACTTTTGTTGAAATTATATGAGTAAAGTTTATAAAGGAACAACTATTAAAATAGACTTAAATTATTTATTATGAACTTAAAAAAAATAAAATGGTGACCTCTGTTTTGGTAAATGTAAATTTAAATCATACATCTGTGATAAACGATTTTGAATTTGAAGGAAATAAAGAGAAAGAGTTAAGGGGCGTTGGATTATTCTTCTTCCATAAATTTTTATCTAAATATAGTGTCATCCATTTGTGATGCCTAGATTTGTGTTTTATTAAAGAGAAACACAAGAAACTATAAACATGTTTCTTTTAATTAACACACAAATCTAGGCGACATATTTTGATGAGCTTATTTATTCCGAATATCAAAGTTATTTCGGTCAAATAATCCCTTATATACTAATATTTAAATTTTTTAACCTCAAATTTATTAAAATAGTTGACTATGTACTTTGGTTTTATGACAGAATAAGATGTCTTGTCATTAACCTCAATTTTCTACAAATAATTTAACAAAATTGATGAGTTGGGCTTAAAGACCTTTAATTTTATATTTATTAAAGTTTATTCAGATTTAACTCATTTGATTTTTCTGCGATTTCAAAAATGTGTCAAACCCATTAAGATTTAAAATAATTTCAAAGTCATATCAGGAATACAATTCTGAAAATAAGTTTAAAATTTATTTATATTCAATCATATTAATATTTTTTAACTTTAACAAGCGTTTATAGATTTTTATGACGTAATTAAATAAATTTAGGTTTTATATAATTGTATAAAGTTCTCCAATAAGCGACTAAGAAGTTTAAAAGGAAATAAAATAAAAGTATTTAATTAATTAGTTTTTTTATCATTTTTCATTGCATTATTGATGAAATACAATTTCACTCATATGATCATCATGGGTTAATTTGACTTAATGAGTTTATTTAGTCTAATTTTTAGCCTCTCTTTCATATAATAGTGGTCCAATTCCATGAATTAAAAGTTAATTATTTATATTTAATGCTTTTGTTGTTTGGGGTTTATCAGAATAACCCAATGATTTCACATAACTCCATAGAAAATAATCCAATAGAATTAAATCACATGATCTTGGTGGCCAATTGATGGGTTCATTTCGTGAAATTATGTTTCACGAAATGAAATTCTTGTTTCAATAAGTCTATTGAAATTTTTACAATTTATAATCGTTGTTGAAGTGTTAAACGTTTCATTATAATTTTTGAAACTATACTGAGTTGAAATGTCAAAATGAGCTTAAGAAAAATCAAACATGACTACCATCAGCTGTCAAAGTTCTGACATTCTTATTGGAAAACCCTATATATGCGAGTGAATTTAAATTGAAAAGTTTTAATCATTTCGACCTTGAACATATGTTTAAAAAAAGATTATATTAAATAATTTTTATCTGATTATACTAGAATACACATTTTTTTAACTCCACAATTTATATCAGAAATACCTTTAAATAGAAAACCAAAACGATTCTAAAACCAACATGTATAAAATCAAATATTTTATTTGAACACTAACATCTATTTGAAACGACTGATACAAGCACAGGTATATTTTATTGTACTTGCACCATATGTCTTACATATTATTTAGATTATACACACACATGTATATTGCGTTCAAACTACAAACATATAATAAAAATATTCACCGAATGGTTAGAAATGTCGTTGCGTGTATATTCAGAAAACGATTAGGACACTTTATTGAAAATATGCCTCACGATTCTTTGTCGTACGCTGTTAGGTTATCGTAGGAGCTTGATGTTGCTCAACGCAAAAAATTGCTCTTTCGGTTTTATAATACCCGTCATATATCAACAGACATCGCGATGCTACCCAACTATACATATGTTGCTATTATGTTGATATTGTGTTCTTTCGAAATGCCAACGAAAAGACGAAGTCGTTAAATCATTTCAATCTATCATACGTAAAGATATATGTATACGTATGCAAACATATATATAGTGAGGGGGGGGAGAAGAGAGAGACATAAATAGTATATGTAAAGAAATAATTTAACCCTTCATAATTCGTCATAAATATTTTAATATATTATTTTTAAATTTGATGATTAATTTAAAATAAAACAGTCATTTTTATATCGTCATTATCATATATTATTAGTCATCAATTGCCTCTTTCTATTTATTGCTAGACAATGACATTTCCCTACTTTCTACATTCTACTTTAACCGATCCAAATCCTGTCATTTCTAATCTATTCGGAATTTGAATTTTTTTATACATTTGACCCATCCATTCTCGGATCTCATTCTGAGTCTTTTTATAAAAATTCGTACAAAAAAGTGTTTCATCTAAAAATGTTTCTTTTTAACCAACTAAAAACTATTTAAAAATTTTTCAAGCTGTTTTTTTTATTTAAAGTATGTTTAGTTACAATTATAAGTGGAATAGAATATCGTTCAAATATCTACCACGACTGGATCTGCAAGCTTCAATTCAAATATTAAAATTTTCAATGACTATTCATGTTACTAAATTTATTTCACGAATTGCAATTGGAATATTGTTCTTTTGGTCATTAATTATTTGTGGTATGTTAGCATAGACTCGAATTTTTTTTTCAAAAAAACAAAAACAAAAAAATGTAATAGTGTCAAATTGCATGATCTTGGGGACCAATAGAAATCTGCATTGCGTGAAATTATACGTTGACGAAATTTAGATCACAAAAACTGAATGTTTTCTCGAGTTATGTGACATGTAGCACCATCTTACAGAAATAGACATTAGAAATACCAATATCATTCAATTCTGGTCATAAAGAGTCACTCAACATTGATTGGTATCGCTCAGAATTTATAGTAACAGCATTTCCAATATTATCTTCAAAGAAACATGGTCCAATGATTTTATTTACCCAAAATACACATAAAACAGTGACTTTTTGTGTGTAAAGAGATTTTTCATGAATGACACGAAGTTTTTTATTACATTAGATACGACAATTTTCCTCATTAACGAATCCATCCATTGTGAAATGAACTTTATCACTAAAGAAAATTTTGTTTGAAAACAATGGATCTGTTGTTCGTTGTTCAATAACCCAACTAGTAAAATCACCTATCCATGGTTAAAATTGTAACCTTCTATTAAAACAAAAAGGGTTTTTATGTGATTTGAAAAGACATGTAGTATAAACATTATATAGTGTTGACATTTAAGTGACCTGTATGTTAGGGTTCCCAATTAATAATTTCTTCATTTACTGATAGTTTTCTTTTCCTATTATACGACTAGCCTATTTCCATTTTTGCTTTTACTATAACTTATGTTTTCTCTCAGATCAACTCTGTTCTCTTTCTATCTTTGAATGTTATTCTAAACATATATATGTACATTCTTTTTTGTGTTGTCTGGAGCCTCTAAAATGTTCGAGCATTCAAAAATCATATGTCATTACTTTAAGTGAAAATAGATAGAATGAATTAATCAAAAATTTTCTTTTTGATCGGAGATGAATATTCGATTTTATAATATAATGATTTTTAAAATTGACTCCAACTTATTTTCATTAGTTTATCTATAAATTTTCCTTTAGTTCTAACGAGTTGACTTAAATATAAATAGATTTCAACTTCATTTATTCTGTTCTTTTTAATTTAATTCCTCTTTGATCTGAAAATTAATTGAACATTACTTTTGTCTTGCTCTGGTTCATCATAAGATCATTATTTCAATTATTTTTTATAAAATTTTCCAATAAGAATGTCAGAATTTTGACAGCTGATGGTAGCTATGTTTGAATTTTTTAAGTTTGTTTTGACATTTCAACTAATAATAGTTTGACAAATTATCGTGAAATGTTTAATACTTCAAAAACGCATCAAAATCGTAAAAACTTCAATAAACTTATTGTAATAAGAGTTTAATTAGTCCATTATTTCACGAAATGCACCATCAAGATCATGTGATCTAACTTTATTGGTTTATTTTGTGTGGTGTTATGTGAAATCATTGGTTGATGCTGATAAAATACAAATAACAGAAACATTAAAAATAACCACTGAACGTGTAATTCATTAAATTGAACAACAATTATGCGTAAGAGTGACTAAAAATTGGATTAATCGAACACATTATGTTAAGCAAAGTCGTGGTGGTAATATGAGTGAAATTGTATTCTGTCATTAATACCATAGAATATACTTAGAAACAAAATAAACAAATAAATAAATAATTAAATTCTTTTTCTCCATTTTCTTTTAAACTTCTGAAGGACTTATCGTAAAATCCTATATAATTTTTCTCTTTTTTTTAAGTTCATCTAGGCTCGTTAAGAAAATGATAATCTCATCAGCAATTCTTAAGTAACGAAGTATTTCTTTTTCTTATTTTATTCTCATAAATATTTTTTTAATTTAGATGAAAATAGTTTTTGTGATATTGCATCGCTCTTACTAACTCTTTTTATAATTTTAAACATTCTTGATTCTATAGTACATAGAGAAACAAAATTAAAGATAAACCACAACAAGATAAAAGTAATTTTAATGATTTTTTGGGATTAAAGGAGTAAACTAAAATGAAGAAAAATAGAAAAAGTTAAAAGCTATATATATATATATATATATATATATATATTTGGGACAATATATTAATTTCAGAGTAACATTTATAAATGAAGGGAAAAGGAAAATAAAAATGAGTTGTTATGAAATTATAAAAATTATGAATTTGGATATTCATTTATATCTTTTTTGTTCAATATATCCAACATGTTTTCACTCATAGTAGTGAAATATGGCTATTAAATGTCTAAATAATTCAACGGCTACAAACAACACAAAGAAATGTAAAGAGGTGTATATTAGGAATATGTCGAAATAGATAGAGAACAGAGTGGATCAGAAATAAAACAAAGGTGATGTTTGTTACAGCAAAAGTGAGGAGTTTGAAATGAAAATGGACTAATCATATTACAAGAAGAGCAGACTACAGATGGACAAAAGCAATTATTAATTAAACACCTTGATGAATACAAAGATTCAAGATAGGACATATGGATAGATACATAAAAAAAATTATCGGAATGAACTAGAAGAAAATGTCATTGAATTGATCAAAGTTAAATGTTTTAACAAAAGTAATCATCCTGCATAAAATAAAAATAAGCTGATGGTGATCATATATATATATATATATATATATATATATATATATATATATATATATATATATATATATATATATATATTAGAATTATAAATATATAATAATGAAATTCATATTTTAAAAAATGCACAACCTGTTATTTTATTTTCAATAATTTACATTCAAGATTGCAACAAATATTTCATTTGCAATAAAAGAATATATAAATATTTAATATATATATATATATATATATATATATATATATATGCGTGTGTGTGTGTGTGTGTGTGTGTATGTTTATATGTGTCTACCTTAGTTGTCTGTCTGATTTGTATTTGGATATATATTTATTATTGGATGAATAATTCTGTCGAGAACATTTTTATTTGGACCAAGTTATTCTTAGAATAACTGGAAAGTATTATAATGTTGAAACATCATTGCCATACAAACATGGATGAACGAACAATGTTGAATACTAAATATTGGTAGATGAAGATAATATTTGCGTTTATTGTACAAACAAATATAAATTTTCTACATGATAATTTACAATTCAACAAAATTTATAACATAATTAAGATTTTAAGTTATTAATTTTTACAAAAAAATAGTAAAAATTCTAACCACTACTTATGTAAATAATTAATTAACATAAAAGATTGATTCTGGATTCGTTAATTTCTGTATTTTGAATATTTAAAAATCTATTCTGTGTTCAAGATATGGAATATTATACTGATTATAAAAAAAAATCAAGAAATTACCAAAACATATTTTTACTATAATAAATTATAAATCAAAATAATAAAATATAAAGAAATTTATAATTTATTTAATAATATGAATTTCTGATTATTTAAAACTAATAATAAATAAGATTTTTTTATACTTGTACGTTTTTGAAAAAATAATGCTATATTATCAAAGTATGAAAACATTTTAAATAAGATTTATTTAAAATGTTTTCATAAATGATATTTTAACTATGTTTGCCCAATTAATTGGGTAAACATCGTTAAAAAATATTAATAAATACCTTTACAATTTATTTGTACAAAAATAAATCACTTATTTTGATTTATATATGCAAAAATGAATAAGACAAAATGTGGAAATCAATTGCATTTTTTCAAAAATGATTGAAAATGGTTTACACGATATGTGGTTGTAACAGGACGGTGCTACGTTCCGTATATCTATAGAAACAATGGACTTATTGAAAAAAAATGTTAATGAGTCCATAATTTCACGAAATAGATTCATCAATTGGCCACCAACATCATGTGATCTAACTCCATTGGATTATTTTCTGTAGGGTTATATGAAATCATTGGTTTATGCTAATAAACCACAAACAATAGAAGTATTAAAAATAAACATTGAACGTGTAATTAATGAAATTGGACCACAATTATGTGAAAGAGTGACTAAAAATTGGATTAAATGAATGCACTAAGTCAAGCGAAGTCGTGGTGATCATATGAGTGAAATTGTGTTCCATCATTTATCCCATAGAACATGCTTAAAAATAAAAAAATAAATAACTAATTAATTAAATACTTTTTGTTATATTTCCATTTAAACTTCTAAAGCGCTTATTAGAAAACCCTATGCAATTAGTGAACAAAGGGTATTTTTTATTTGATTTAATTTTAATATATAATATTTGAGTTTAAAAAAAATTAATGCATTTTTAGAAAATTAATTCTATGTTAATTAATTATTTTTGTAAACATTTTTTTATTTTAAAATAAATAACATTATAAGAACAAGAAACGAAATTATTTTTAAGTTGAATTTATATTTTTTTTTAATATTCAAGAGTATTTTAATAAAATTTTACTGATAAAAGAATTGTTTTTATTATTTAAAGAGAAAATTATTTTAATTTGTATATATATATATATATATATATAATTAAGTCGTTAAAGTAGTCGAATTGGAATGTTTTATAAGATCTTTTATCCAACAGTGGGTAGAAAAAGGTTCATAATAATAATTATTATAATGTGTTGTATATATATATATTTCAATGTTTATATGAAAAAACAAAAAGATAACCAAATGGATTAAAAAGAAAATGAAGTTACAATTTTTATAGCATAAATAAGGAGTTTTATTTTGGTACCTAATTATTTCTACTCAATTTTTATATCATTCATCTGATTTTTAAATTTTTAATAAATTTTCTCTATTGTTATATAAAATATGTTTTGTTTGTCATAAAAAAACTAAAATATTATATTGACACACAAAAATTTGTTGCTACTTTTATTTAAAAAAAAACATACTTCACTGGAAAATGTACAAAATAGTCTTAAAACATTCAATGAATTATTGACTATTTTATTCAGGTCATAATTCAACACTGTTTGGACTTATTTTTATTTTATTGTAGAATTTTTCTTCGAAAAAATTGTGTTTCTTGAAAATTCTCTCCAAAAATAAACAAACATTTTATCGAATCATGTGTCACTTTCTACATATGTTATTACTATAATAGGCAGTAGAAGTCAATTTATACATAAGAAATTTTAAAATAATATTAATAAAAATATATTTTCAAGGACGTATCATATGTAATTTTTCACGCAACTATGTGTATGTATATAATTTAATTATATATATATATATATATATATATATATATATATATATATATATAAATAATTTTTTGAGCAGAGAAGAATGATTAATCTATACATCAGTTTGATCAGAAATTAATATCGGATTTTTTAAATATTTAAAACAAATAAGTTATGTTTTAAATTTATTTTATTTTTTTAATTGTCAATGAAGTGACCCTAGTTTTCAATAACTGTGTGCCATCTTTCTAGTAATTCATTAATTCCGTTTGTAAAAAAAATGTGCTCTTTTGATAAGAAATATTGATCCAACTGCTCAATTACTTGATTTTCGTTGACGAATTTTCTTTCGCTTAAGAAGTTTTAAAGCGACTTAAATAAGTGATAGTCCAAAGGTGCTATGTCTGGTGAATATGGTGAGTGAGCTAAAATTTCCTATTAAAATTCAGCTAATTTTTGCTATGTTTTTAAACTGGCATGTGAGTAGTGTGCGCATTATCGTGCTGGAACACTACTCCTTTTCTATTCTCCAGTGCGGGACGTTTTTGATGAATAATTTAATTTAAACGCTCTAACTGTTCACAGTATACCTCAGCTTTAATTGATTCTCCTTTTTGTACAGATCCTTCCTTTTACCACCAAATACACAACCTACGCTTCTTTTAATACACTGGCGGTTTCGCTATTGTAAGCACTTGTTGACCGGGTTTGCAATAAGCTCTTTTTCGTTTCACATTCTTGTAGTAGATTCATTTTTCATCTCCTGTTATTAAACGATTCAAAAATGGCTCCGATTTCTGATGACAAAGTAAAGAATTACATACACGTACCCGGTCTGCCAAGTTCTGTTCGCATAATTTGTGCGGGACCCACTTTGAGTTCTTATGGACAAATACTCATCTACATTTGTATTCAACAACGGTAAATTGAGTCACTCTAAAGTGTTATGTAACTTTTTTATGTTATGAAACTTGTTGTTTCAAACGAATCTGGTTCTAATGCAGTTATAACAGCGTCATCATTAAATACCGGTTTTATTTCTCTGTCTGGTTCAACTTTAAGGCTGAAGTTGCCACTATGAAATTTTTCAAACCACCTCTACACCGTACGTTTAAATGTAATATGAGGCCCAAAAACTTTACACAAATTTCTTGAAACCACACTCGCAATTTTGCTTTTTTGGAACTTATAGAGTATGCAATGCTTCAAATGATCGTTGTTGACTTCTATGTTAACGTTTTAAAAACTTTGCAAATACTAACGTTAGAAGGTTAAAAGTGAGTGTTTATATAGTATATGATTTACTCTTGTTTTCACTAAAAAATAAGGAAATACCGGTACATACGTACATGCAATGCGAAACATATTTGTATGGCATGTATAAAATCCGACATTAATTTCCGATTAACCTGATATAATACCTTAATTTCCATGTAAAATTTGGCGGAAACCATAACAAACTTTCAAAATATCAATGAAGACAACATAAAAATAAATGGAAGAAAGCCATATAATAAATATAAAGTTAAACACTGTAATTCAATTGTAATATTTAAAATAAAAGTTCGTGCAGATAATTTTAGTACAAAACAATATATATAATATTTATGACTGATCTTTTTAAAACAGTAAAAGAAGGATGTTCGTACACATACACACACACACACATACACACACACACATATATATATATATATAATTTATTAATCTCTGTTATTGAAACAATAAATAATTTCATTAATTCAATCAACTCAAATTTAGAAACGATCTAACGTTCCACGTAAATATACAGATGGTTTCATTTTAACAGACATTAATCAAGCATACAATCGTGGAATAATTGTTTAACACAGACGGGTAATATTTTCGAATGCACGTGATTACCCACGTACAGGATCGTACATAGTCATTGCATTCATTTCCATCCATTCTCCTCGTTGTGGAATCACATAAGAGAAACGTCTGAAGCGGCACGTTGTCTGCGTTTAGGAATATCGCAGTAATCTAATTCGGCTAATATGATCTAAGGCGATTACGGTGCGTGTGAGGGGAGCACTTAAGAGCAAAATCAGGTGTTCTGTGAAAAGCTCAGAGTGGTTTCTGTCGGATTATAAAGAGGCAAGCGAAAAGCTCTACTTACGTTGCATTCGTAAACACCTGCGCTAAATATTGCGTTCAACGCCCTACTGTTTATCTGACACGTCGCATACGCAGCACCGTTTTCAATTATTTGATAAACTAGTTTGTGTTCTTGTCCATATATACATACACACACACATGTATTTACATATATATATATATATATATATATATATATATATATATATTATGTATGTATGTATAAATGTATCAAAAGCTTATTTGATTTTTTTTGTTTGTTAGTTTGTCAACATAAATCAAAATAAATATCAATAAGAATAAAACAAAAAGACTTCCGTTATCATCAACATGAAATATTATACAATATTCCTTATAAGAAAACGACAAGTATGTTAACGTACTATCATTTAAATAACCAAAAATTCTGAATTTAAAATGATTATAATTAAAATTTATATTTAAGTTTTCATTTTTCACATTAATTTTAATTTTTTTGGTTTTGTTTTATTGTTTTCAATTAAATCATAACTAATTTAAAAAGTTAAAAAGTTATTATATTATTAATTACTGTTTTTTGTCAAGATTAATAAGAAAATTGTAATTATTATTTTTATACCAAAAAAAAATAATAAATTATTTTTATTATTCGTATTTACATTAAATAAAAATGATTAACATTTTAACTTTGTTCAAAAATAGTTTTTATAATTAATATTAAAAATAATATATATATATTTAGTTTATTTGATGAAAAGTCATTAATTTTAGTTATTATATATATATATATATATATATATATATATATATATATATATATATATATATATATATATATGATATTATGCTTAGGAGAACTCAATTAAGATGGTAATTAATACTGTTTTTGTGTTGCATAATATTTTTAAATGTTCTTACCTTTATCATTAATATGGATAATATAAATGTATTAATTTGCATAAAAAATAATAATATAAATAAGTCAATGCATTTATAACTACGTTATACCTGTATATAATAAATGTTTAATTACTATTTTTATTCAAAGTTATTTAAACTAAATATTATTTATTAGGTTATGATGCGAATATATATATATATATATCAGATTTTATAACCACTACTGGATGAAGGCCTCTTCCAAATTTTTCCACTTTGACCAATCCAATGTTTTTCATTTCTAGTTCATTACGACATTTTTTTTATATTTTTGTCCAATATATTCTTACATTATTTTCTGAACTTACTTATATATCTAAATTATAAATAAATTACTTCCCTTACTAAAAGATAATCTCCTCTTCTTGTTATATGATCGGTTCATATTTATTTTAAACTTTTAATTTTTGTGTTAGATCAAAAATGTTTATTTTTTTCTGATTTTTTATATTTCCGTATTATTCCTTACATGCAGTGTTTCATGCTTTTTGTGTCAACTGAAGCCACCAAATTATTTTTATATTCAAGACCCACGTTTCAATATCATAAGTGAAGATGAGTAGAATGCTTTAGTCAAAAAATTTTATTTTTAAACATCAAAAAAATATCAGTCTTTACAATATTAAAATTTCTTTTATACTAACACCATTCCATTTTTACTCTACTGTTTGTTTCATCTTCATCTATATTGTTTCCTTTATTGATATATTAATTTCTTTTTATAAGGCGGAATATATATATATATATATATATATATATATATATATATATATATATATGTGTGTGTGTGTGTGTGTATGTGTATGTGTATGAGAAAGAAACATCTTTCTAAAATAATTTTCAGTAGCTTTTAAAATATTAATTTCACTCTAAAATAAACAAAAAATCATATAAGCATATGGTATCCCAAATTTTGCTCAAGGATTTAAAAATATATTTACTTGCTTACTATTATTTATTATTTTTTAGTATCTTTCAGACTCATTAGGCCACTCTATGTAATAAAATTTAATCTTTTTTTCAATAATAATATTATTATTTTTGGACATACTTGAAAACTTAATAAATTATAGAAATATCGGATAAATTTAATTATAAATTATAATCTAAATATCACTTATTTCGTTAAATAATCTGAAAAAAACTGAAATAGTTAAGGGACAAAATGAATTAATTAATAAGTATAATTATTTAGATCAAATGAAAAAATCAAATCATTGATTAAGGATATGAGTAAAAAAGTAATAATAATATTAAGTGGGTTGTAACAAAATATGTCAATATTTAAAACAAAATTTTACTGTACTTGAGAAAAAAATATTAATGTGTTCTTATTATTTGTTTTAGAACTTTGTTCGAGTTTTTAACACAGCTCAATGATGGTAACATTGTCATCAAAATGCACATCAATTTATTAACAAATAAGAAGAACATTATTTTTATTCATCACTCATATCTCGTGATACTGATGTGATAATTAATTTGTGTAAATGAATTATTGTAATTTATTAATTCTTAAAATAAAAAATAATTCCCAACTTTGAAGTAATTCAATGATTTATATATTTCAGTAAATCATTTAAAAAAACAGGTTAGATATAGTAAGATGACATAGAAAAATTAAAATGACTTGGAAATAAATGTAAAATTAAAGTCTCAAGAATTAATATAGTTCGAAAAAATAGATTTTGTGTACAATGAATGAAAAAGGCAAGGAATAGACCAATGAAAAGTTTTAGTAATTATATATGAAATTTGTAGAAAAATACAACAAAGAATTATTAAAGTTAAAAATTTTTGAAAAGAACTTTATAATGGATTAATTGAAGATAAATATTATACACGCGAAAAACACATGCATATATATAATATATCTATAATCTATGACTTTGTGTCCTGTACAATGAGCTTTATTTTAATTAATTTGTATTAAAAAAGTTAATTATATTTTCTAATCAAAATTTGTTGTAATTAAATTAATGATTAATATTAAAGAAATACGCTAATTCTATATTTTTCCGTTTAATCGAAATAAAATTCATGATAGGAGTTTTTATATTCCTATATAAATTAATTTTTTAGAAAATAAAATAAATAATGTGTATATAATGCAGTATTCAATAAATAAAAATTTTATTTATTAAATATATATATATATATATATATATATATATATATATGATTTATTTTTATCAAAGATTCTATTCTCGTTTAACAAGATTGGACAACGTTATAAAAAAATATGATCAAGTCATTTTTAATATATGAATGTAATCAGAGCTGTGTTTTACATTTAAACATTCTAGAAAATAATGAACACAAATACATATAATAGTACATCGTACCAGACTATGCGATGATATTGAATACTCTTAGTCTCTTTGTATCATTGAATATAAAAAAACAACAGTGTTATGTTGAAAGAAAGTCAATATTGTTTTTAAAAAAATGATTATTTTTATATTTTTTGCAAACAATTCAAAACTTCATCAATTTATGTATAAAGTATTATAAACTCTATATATTCAAATATTGAAAAACTCGAAAATAATTGACCAATTTACATAATAAGAAATTTTTAAATTGTTTAAGATTTGCCATAAAGCCTATATTATTTTCCTAATTACTTATAAATAATGATTAGAAATTTCTATAATATAATTTTCATATTTTTTTAAAAAAAATCACGTTTTAGTAACTCATTAAATATTATTCTCAAAAAGCCATTTATAAATTGAAAATGTTTATAAGAAGTTATAAATATTTATGATACTAAAATTATTAATATTTAAGAAATTTTAAAAAAATATATAATTATTAAATCAGATGTGACATATTCATAAATATATCTCTTACTAAAATACGATTATCCTTTCTTTGTATAAACAAATTAAGTAAAAAATATGTAATATTTTAATATTTTCTCATAGATTGTGGTGTTGGGGATGATAATTAATTTGTGGAAGAAGGAATTTGTCAGTTTCATATCAAATAATAACAAATTGCTTCCTACTCAAAAGTTCTAAATAGGTACCTTAAAATCATGATTGAAACTGAAGTAATCGAAACAGCCATTAAATTTGTAACTGAATTCCAAAAATATTTTTTTTCTAAATTTCATTAATATTTTTTTAAAGATACACTCATCAACAAATTACAAAAAGGCACTAAATTATAAAAAAATACAATAGCATCAAATTAAAATATACATAATGAATTATAAGTATTTTTTAATTAAAATTAATCTAGATTATATAATGTCGCACTCTGATAATAATGGAACTGCCATTGAAATGTGCATCAGCCTATCGTTGTTATAAAGAAGAAAATAAATAATAAGTAACTTTTGAACATTTCCTAATATCTTGCGATGTTTATGGTAATAGTTCTTGTGTGTGAAAATGAATTCGCTACAGTTTCAAATCAAATAACAACAAACGGTTTCCTAGCCAAAGGATTTAAAGAGGTACCTTAAAATCATGACTATAATCGAACTACTCAAAATACACATTTAATTTTAACTCATTGTCAAAAGTATGGTTTTTTAGAAATTTTATTTACAATTTTACTAAAGTTACACCAATATTAAAAAATTACAAAAAGGCATTAAATTATGTAAAAAAACAAGTAACATTAAATAAAAATCTACATAGTAAATTATATAGTATATAAGTATTTTTTTAATTAAAATTAATCTAGATTGTGTAACGTAGTACTCTAGTGATGATGGAACTGTCATTGAAATGTGCATCATACTATCGATGTTATAAACAAAAAAATGAACAATAAGTAATTTTTAAACATTTTCCAATATTTTACAATGTTGAGTGTGATAATTCCTTTGTGTGAAAGTGAATTCGTTACAGTTTCAAATCAAATAATAACAAATGATTTTCCAGCCAAAAGATTTGAAAAAATCATTATTAAAATTGATCTAGTCAAAATATATATTAAATTTTTAACTGGTTGTCAAAACTATGATTTTTTCTGAATTTCATTAACAATTTTATCAAAGATACACCCATTTAAAAAATATGTCAAAATTTTATAAAAAATTATATCAATTAATTTTATAAAAAATTTATGCATTAAATTTTATAAAAAATTATATCAATTAAAATTTAAAAAAATATTTAATTCGAAAGGTCATCTAAATAAGACACCTAGATTCGTGTTTTATTAAAATGAAACATGTGTATAAAATGGTGTATAAGAAAAAATATATATAATTTTCTTTGTTTCTTTTTAATAAAACACAAAACTAGGCGTCACATTTAAATGATTCTATAGTATATATTGCACTATAAAAGTACTTTTTTAACTTAAATTAATCCAAATTTTATAATAAAGTTCTCTGATGATAATGGAATTGCTATTGAAATGCATATCAATTTATCGTTGTTATAAAAACACGAAGTAAACAATAAGTAATTATTGAACACTTTTAAATATCTGTAGGTGTTAGAGTGATAATTCGATTGTATGAAATTTAATTCATTTAAATAAAATAACATATTTCAAATTTCTATTTCTTCTTTCGTTTTATTAATTACAAACTTACATGCATACATATATGTGTGTGTGTGCATATATATATATATATATATATATATATATATATATATATATGCATATGTATGTGTATGAAGTTATGTATTAATATCAGTTTTGAACTTTTTTGACGAACACATATTTTTTTCATACACGTACCAAATCGAATATTCCGTCAAACCTTATTTTTTTTGTAAGTTATTAAATTTGCCGAGAGCAGTTTTGTTCAACGCGGCCGTTTTTCAAGAATGTAACTCGCACGTTCGTCCTCTAACCCCTTTATTTTTGCGAATCTATAAATTTCATTAAAGGTTACTATATTTATACAGTAAAAGATATTGCTTTTTCGGTTTAATATTGTGAATAACTAAGTTGATGTAAAAATAGAAGTACTTTTCTATTTATTTTAGATAAAATATTTTAAATATTTCGTTATGTACAGTAAAAAAACGAATAAATCTCAAACTGAGAATTTATTTTTAGCTGAAATGGAATAATTTTTAGTAATTAAATTTTGTTTAGATTTCTTATATTTTAAAATATATTTTCAATTATATGACAATTAATTTGTTAATATCTTTAAAATTTATGTGAATTTGATTTGTTTTATAATTTTATATTAATATGTTTACATATCATAAAAATATTAAATATTACAATGTATTACCTAACTTAAGATAATTTGTATGTATGTAGATGTATATACACCAAAACTGTATTTAAATAATTTATAAGTGGACTTTATGTTTCGACTACAAATCAACGAAATATCGATAGTAATTCTAAAAATAGTGTTAGGATCCAGATTTAAAAATAAATCAAAATCTCATCAGATATTTATATCACATTATATTAAGCCGTTTAATAGAAAAAAAGTCAAGTCGGTACGGGATTTATGGATACACGTCGCCATGAATCGATAAACAGGTGGCACGGCAATGCGTTTACATTATGCTGACGAGATGATGATTCTCAATTCAAATTGACTCTTGCACGTAGGTAATGAAAAATAACCTTCAGCCAAGTGGCTAGTCTGTTCCTCACATTACGTGTTCTGCAGATATATAACACATAATGAAGTTAGTACATCAGGAAGTGGAGACCGCGTGTTCCACTCGCATATTATGTCTCATAAATAAAATTTAAATAATATAAAAAACCTTAAACGCGTAATTTGAAAACAATAACCATTCGTTTTATCGGAAATAATCGTATGTTAATGGTTATAGAACATTTAATTTGTAGTATTGACGCGTAAAACAACGAACAGTAGATGAAAAAGTAATTTAAAGATAAAAATCGTAAAGAATTACTGATCTTTTTCCCATAAAAAGTAATAAAATCTTCACAATGTACAAAGATATAATTCTTTTAGTAACGTAAATGCTTCTTAAAACAATATAAAAAACATACTTCATACTCTTTTACTCATATTAAAAAGCAGTCTGCAATATATTATATATATATATATGTATGTTTGTATGTATTTATGTATGTGTATATGTAAATATTTTCATACACACATAAATATATTTACATGCAAGGTATTTATAAATGTAATCGGACAATCTGTAAATGAATACGAGAACAGACAAAAGAATCTGATACCTATAAAAGAATAAATAAAAGTGATAAAATGGGCATGAAAAAGATAAAGAGCAAGAAGAGAAGACAATAGACGGACAACAACTATTATGAAATGGTGGTTTAAAAATAAAAAGAGACTAATGATGAGATCTTATCAAATATGCAAGAATAATATAATATTATCAAGTACTGTGGAAGTGAAGGTTGGATGAAATTAATTTTAAATAGAAAACAGTGCAAATATATGGGAAAATATTTAAGAATGATATAGGATGAGGCTTTCGCTCAACAGTTAGTTGATGTAGACTTTTTAGGTTCGATTGAAATTTCTATGGGGATAGCTGTGAAGTCAATTGTCAGTTTGTGCTCTCTAAAGACATTTGGATTCAGTATACATTAGCAAATCATTATGGAACGTTTTACACTTAAGCAACGTTTCAAAATTGCGGAAATTTATTTCAAAAATCAGTCTGTTCGCCAAACTTATAGAGCAAAATTTTGTTCAGTGATGAGGCTCATTTTTGATTTAACGGGTAAGTTAATAAGCAAAATTGCCACATTTGGAGTGTGATCAATCCTAGAGTGATTCACGAGAGCCCGTTACATCCAGAAAAATGCACTGTATGGTGCGGATTGAACGTTGATGTTTTCATCGGACCTTATTTCTTTCGAAATGAAGCCTGAGAGAGCCTTACTGCCAATGGTGTACATTGGCATATTTGTTTCCAAATTTGCATGACATCGATCTGGAAGAGATTTGGTTTTAGTAGGGTAATTCCACGTACCATATTTCGATGGAAACAATCGAGTTAATGAAACAAAAATTCGGCGATCACGTTATCTCCAGAAATGGATCTGGAATTGGCCTCCGCGATCGTGTGATTTGACGTCTCTAGATTATTTTCTTTGGGCATATGTAAAGTCACTGGTTTATGCTGATAAACCAGCAACGATTGAGGCGTTAGAAGCTAACATAACTAGTATTATTGCGGACATAAGGCAACAGTTGTTTGAAAAAGTAACTCGAAATTTGACTGAGAGAATGCTGAATGTCAAAGATGTCCATGGTCCATCTATGTCCGAAATCATTTTTCAATTATATTGCTATGAAATTGTCTTTCTAATAATATCAAATAAATGGTCATTCAGTTAATTAATAAGTATTTTCTTTCAATTTAAAGTTCAATCACTCTTAATAAAACTATCTATATTTATATATATATATATATATATATATATATATATATATATATATATTTATATATATATATATATATTATATATATATATATATATATATATATATATATATATATATATATATATATATATATATATATATATATATATATATATATATATATATATATATGTACATATATAAATATATATATATACATATCAGGTAACCAAGAAAGTTTTGTCTTTTTTTAATTGGGAAAAAATCACTTGTGTATTTTTACATAAAATAACTGTATTCATCAAAATATATACCTTAGCATTGAACAACCTTTTCCAGCGAGAAGATGATTTATAAATTCCATTTTATAAAACTGGTTATTTCTATTTTCAAAAAATGTAGACACCTACATTTTTAATTCTTCTTTATTATTAAACTGTTTATCATGAATATAATTGTCCAAAGATAAAAAAAAGTGATATATATTTATATTCGGTTCGGAATAGAAAAAACATTTGATTGCTGAAAATGGAATATTTTGGGAGAAAAATTTATAAAATAATGGATAAAAGTAACTAATAATATATATATATATATATATATATATATATATATATATATATATATAGGGTGGCTAAATTAAGATCGAAATATTTAGAGATACTTATACTCGCTTAATATTATTTTTTACTATCTTTCAATTTCATTTGAACTATCCTTTCTTTGTCTCTCTCTCTCTCTTTATATATATATAAGCTTAAAAAATAGAAATAAAAATAAAAAAAATTGATAAAAAATCAATTTTTTATTACATTACACGTATGATTAAGATATTAGCTTAGAGATAATAAAAAATAAACAGTCGTCATTATATCTTCATTAAAATTGAACACGTAATGTCTCATAAATATTTAATTTATATTATACATTTCTTCATTTATAATAGTAACATTTTTACAACCGTTTATTACTATTTTATAGTTTTAATTTGAATAATACAAAGTTATAAATATGATTCTTAGAAGTGAGATTATACATATAAAATACAAGATATCGTCAGAAAATATTGAATGAGATGTTATAATTGTTAAGGATGTACTTTACTATAACAAATTACACATAAATATATAGAGTCGAGAATAATAAAATGAAAGCATAGTCAAAATACATTATTACTTTTTTGACCCCACTCAATATATATGTTGATTTATAAAGAATACCTGCTGTTACATAATTTAATAAAATTCTATTGCTAATTCATGCTAGTTCTTTTACATTATTTAGTAATATTTCATATAATTGCATTATTATTTGAAAATGTTATGTATTGAAAATGACTAGTATGTATTTTATAAGTTCTTAATCAAGTTTTAAAACTGCTACTATGGACGTAATTTCTTAGTTGAATAATTAAGATCGATTCACTATTTAATTTTTTTTAGATATAAACTCTTTTTGTAATTCAAAAGTTTGCTTGACTAACCTTGAATAGAATTATTTTTCATCAGATAATTTATACGATTAATTTATCAATACTTGTCATCATTCGAGACAATAATAACTCTCGTATTCTTGTTTCATTAAATAATTATACACAAAATAAAATTTTAAAATTAAATTTTTAATAGTATACGAGGATCGTTTGATAAGTATGGTAAAAAAGTAAGAAAAACTAAATTGAAAAATTCAATTAAATTAATTAAATAATTAAATTCAACGATAAATAAATTTACCATACTTATTAAACGACCCTCGTATATCTCATCACTATTTGACACATACGTTTTATTGATACTAAAAATAACTGCTTTTTATAGAAAAAATAATATTTGATAAAAAAAATATAAAAGTTTAAATGAAATAAATTTCCAAGAATAACTACTTTTGATCTAAAATATATTTATTTCTGATCTTTAATTTGAATAATATTATTTAAAGCAAAGGTAATATATTTATAAAATCTTACTTTTTGCTATTCCAAAAATAAAAA
>CP092088.1:7772506-7950006 GCA_029203775.1 Neoneuromus ignobilis
CTTTCTTTGTACATTCGATAATCCCCAATTTTTGTTAAATAACCGGTCAACTTACATTTTAATTTTTTTTACTTTTACCAATACATTCGTAACATTTCTTTTTCCTCTGATCCATTTATTTCTCTTCTTATCTTTTCTTGTAATTCCAAATATACATCTTTCCATATTTTTCTATGTTATCCTGAGTCACTAAATCATTCTGGTATTTAAGACCCATGTTTTACTGCCATAAGTGAAAACAGATAGGATGCATTCATCGAAAATTTTTATTTTTAAACAAAGAATAATATTCGACTTAGTATACGAATTTCCACTAAATTAAAACCATCCCATTTTTTCTCTCCTGTTCATTTCATCCATAAATGTTTCTTTAGTGGTAATGAATTGTCCTAGATATGCATAATTTTAAACTTCTTTTATTTTTTCGTCCGATTCTTCTTTGATATGAAAATTTACCATTACTTTTATCTTGTCGAGATTTAACCTAAGACGTATCTCTTGACTTTTTTATTCAATTCTTATATTTATTAATAGATTATCTTGTCTTCTAGAGAAAATAATATCATCAGCAAAGTTTAAGTCACTAAGTATCCTCCATCTATTTTTATTTCATTAAAGTCACAATTTAGCCTCTTAAATACTTCTAACGTAGAATATATAAATATATATTTATATATATAATTTTCGAAATTAAGTACTTGCATTTCTGATGAAATGAAATATTGAACTTAGAGAATTTCCTAATACCATTAATGAGAAAATGACCAAATCTTTTATTTTTTCATTATACATTTTGTACGTTTACATTTATATTTTTAAAAATGATTTCACTTTATTTCTGGACGTGAAGTAGATAAGATAAGTTGTTAATAAATCATGGTTATTACTTTGTAATATTTATTATTGAAGTTAAAAAGCAAGATTAAATTTTATAATATTTTTTAAAAAATGATTTTAGAGTTCGTTAAAAACTTTCAAAAATAGAAAAAAATAATGCAATCTGTAGAAAACAAAATATATTTTTTCTAAGGAAAAATTTGATTTTTTCATAATATTTATTACACATTTAGATATAGCAATTAAACAGTAACTAAAACCCATTCTGGATTACATTAAATAAAAAAATTCTTTAGTTTATTACAATTTCTTTATATTTAAAAAAATGCTATCCGTACGGTGTGACATGAAAATTTCATTTTCGAATTTTATTAAAATTTTATAGAAGGACAATTTTATGAAATAAATTAATGGTACTTCATACATTGTTAAATAAAAATAAGTTCAGCGGTTGATGAGGAAAGCAAATTGAAAGTAGAGTATTATCTATCTATTCTATTTATCTAAATTTTTATAAAAAAATATAGATAGATAGAAATTAATTTTGTGAAGAAAATTTTATGAAAATAAATAAATACATTTAATTTTATAATTACTTAAATATAATTTATTTACCAATATAAAGAGATTTCGTATAGAAATATTATATAGGATAATCTAAATGTGGCATTTAGATATATGTTTTATTATAAAGAAACATATGTATAGGGTGGTGTATAGGGAAACATATGTTTCTTTTAAATAAAACACAAAACTAGGCGTCATATTTGGATGACTTTAAATAATTATATATATATATATATATATATATATATATATAAAATTATTTTGAAGTTTTTTTATAAAAATTTTAAAAAAAATATTTGTTCAAAAACAAGTAATTTTTTTTGAAAAAAGAAATACTCGATAGATACTTGTGAACAATTTCGTAAGAACCAATTTCATTATCCAAACGATTTAAAAATAGGACTTCGATATTTGTTTGTTGTTGTTGATATCGTTGTTATTGTCTTAGTGCCTTATTATATCCAGCACAGAATAATTTAACGATACCTATTTAGAATTCATGTTGACTAGGTGTGAAACAACGCCTTGAACTCAATATATTATTGCTGATGTTAGACTAGATTGCCTATCTAAGATCTAATTAGATGCTAACAAGTATAGCTTTCGATTCTGTTCAAGTATAAGATTCGAGGTGATTAACAAAATTAATCTTTATTGAGTTTCTTCATTTATATTTTATATCATTACCGTGCTGCTTGGTGTTCTAAAACTGAATTGATTTGTTTTGAAGTGTTATATATGGTATGGACCATGTTCAAAATGCGTTTACAATTATTTCGTTTTTCGAATAAGTTTTACACGTAATAAAAACAAGAAGGGATTACTTCTTTGACACATCATTAACCCTCTTCAATTCTGAGTTAAAACAAATTAAATTCAAATATGAAATACTTCGAGACATGTACATAAAAGTGTCAGTGAAACATGCGAAAAGCTCGTTAACCTTTTTGAGATAAGGTTTGGCAACTATGAAGTAATATACATGTGAAAAAATCAAGAACGAAAACTTTTATATACATTTTAGTAGATTTCAAACATAACAAGATGTATAAATATATTTTAAAGGCATCTATAAAAAATATATAAACACTTAGAAAGTAAATAAATAATAAAAATTATATTATACACTTAATAATTTTAAAAACTTCAAAATAATACCATTCCTTCAAATAATTGTTATTTTTAAGGGTTTTTTTTATAAAAATAAATAATTTTTAGTTTCTGAATTTTTTAATTTTTTTCTAGAAATTTTTAAAAATTGTGGAAAATGATATTGCATACTTAAAAAGCAACATTGTTTCATCAATGCACTTTACATTATTTATTTGTGTATGAGATTTTTCATTTTGGCTGCTATTATCAAAGAAAAAATGTTCTATCCTTTTAATGTACCAATAATGAAATTATATCTCAACATTTTTAACCAAAGAAGTTATCGTTTTCAATTTATTTTATTATAATTTTAATTTAATTAAATTCTTTGCTTTAACAATAGAAATATTTTTAAAATACGAGCCTATATTAGAAAGTATTTTTATATTTTTGTTCGATGATTGTAATCTTAACATCAAGAAAATATCTTTTATTTCATTTATTTTACCTTAGGACAAAATTATGCTTCATAAATACATAATAAGCTATTACTATATAAACAAATATAAAAGCCAGTTTGGACTTAAGGAATATAGCTTTGGGGTTGTGCAAAAAAGAGTAATGTAAATATTATCCAAACTTTTCAAAACAAAGTATTAAGAAATATCGTAAATTTACCCTGGTTTATTAGAAATAATGACTTCCATAGGGACCTAAAAATGGAATTTGTAGATAGTGAAATTCAAAAATTTACAAGAAGCCACAAAGAAAGACTTCTGCAGTACATAAATGTGGAGGTTATCCAGTTCCTCCACAATACGAACCTAGTAAGAAGATTTAAGAGGAAGAAGCCTCAAATTGTTAGCACACCTAAGAGACACTAATGGGTGACTTTTAGATTTAAGTCCTTTAGTATTTGAATAATAGAATTAAATACTTATTCGTCTCAGACTAAGTCGTAACATTGTAAAAAAAATATTTTACTATTTATTTTGAAGCTGTGACAAATTCACTTTCACACAAATAAATTATTATCCTCGACAACATAAAATATTATAGACTTCAATAATTACTGATTAATCACTTTTTTGTTTATAATAAAAATAATTTAATGTGTTATGTCCTCATTAGAGTGTCATAATAAAAAATATAGACATTATTTCAATTAAAAATACTTATATACCATTTTTTGTGTACTTTCTAATCTTTATTCACTTTTTCTTTTAGTTCAAAATATATTGAATAGAATAAACTACATAAAAATAGTATATAAGTAGTTCTAATCAAGAATAGGTTTAAATTATGTAAAACAACAATGCGATGATTATGGAAATTCCATCAAAATGTGCATTACCTTATTGTTGTTATAAACAAAGTGAACAATAAGTAATTGTTGAACAGTTTAATAACTTGTTGTGTTAGGGGTGATAATTTATTTCTATAAAAATGGATTTTTTTAAAATTCAGAAAGAAAAATCAAAATAAACCCTAACATGATGCGAAAATTATAATCAATTAAAACAAATATATGACACGCAAAATATATATTTTATGTTATATTGAGAAAAATTTAGTTAGGTTAGTTTTCAATTTCAAAATTCAGTATTTGAGAACACGCACTAAAATATTTTTGTACTTTAATCATGAGAACTATTTATAAAATAACCTTGAAAATTTAATCATAAAAATCTGTGTTTTTTTAAAAAACAATTCACTACATGCAACAAGTAAAAAACTTTAAAGAAAATCTTATTTATTTTAATTTATGATTATTATTATAATTGCTCACATAAAAAAATATTAGAACGAAAAGCACGAATACGGTCTGAATGTTATTAAAAAATATATAATAGAGCTTTAAGACTGTGAAAACATGGATATCAAAACACATATTATTATATAAAATAAAAATTAGGTAATCTTATGTATTTTAGAAAATAATATGTTCACAGAATCTAATTACAAGAATTTTGTAATCAGTTTAATTTACAAATCGCAAATAAAATAATTTCAACGTAACTAGTGAGAATGTTAAATATATTTTCACAGAAATGATTTATCGCCACAACACCACAATATATTAATTTTTTTTTAATAATTACTTATTATTCACTTTATGACTTAACATTATGGTATCACCATCGGAATTTGCGTTAGCTTATTGTTATTATATATAAATAAAGTAAACAACAAATAATTATTTAACACTTTTTGATATTTTATAGTATTGGGAATGATAGTTGATAAAATATGTGAAAGATTGAAAACTGTAATTCAAGCAAAGAGTGAGAATACAAAATGATAAAAATTTGATTAATTTGTTATTGTAATTTATTTTCACTTGATTATTTGCTCATTTTTAAAAAAATTAAATTTTGACAAAAATTAGGGGTTTACATTTTTAGAATGAAGTTTTCTCTCTCTCTCTCTCTCTCTCTCTCTCTCTATATATATATATATATATATATATATATATATAGGGTCATTCAAATGTGACGTTTAAATTTATGTTTTATTAAAAAGAAACTATATACATGTTTCTCTATACACCACCCTATACACATGTATCTTTTTAATAAAACACAAATTTAGGTGTCACATTTGGACGACCCTATATATATATATATATATATATATATATATATATATATATATAGATAGATAGATAAATAATAATATCATGTAAACAAAACTGTTTAAATTTGTATTAAATATTAATATATTATAAATAAAATATTTTTTTTATTATTCATAATCTGTCCCCATCCACGAACAAAATAGTTAAAAATTAATTGAAAATATAACAAATTATCAGTCATTATTTAAATATGAACAAATTATATGAATGTAAAGGAATAGAAATAAAATTAAACGAATTTTATTGCCAAATAATAAAATTATTACATTTATGTGTACATATAATAGTAGATTTCACATAAAGTCAATAGTTTATAGTCAACAAAGTAATTCTGGCAAGAATAAAAATACTCATCAGCAAAAACAGCAAAACTTTATTTCAATATTTGCGCAGTGTAATGTGATAATAAAATTTGTGGTCAATAAATATACTGATTTTGTAATCTTTTCCTAATAAGACTTAAAATGTTTGCTTCCGTTTTCTTTCTAACTTCAGTAATAAGATGAAAATATTATAATATAATTATTTAACCTATTAGGATTTTTTATACTAATTTTTAAGATTATTTGTATAACAATTTTTTTTTATAATTGGTTAACTAGCATTTGCTTCAAATTTCATATTAAATCAAAAATATTTATAATTTCATTTATATAATATCATACTTTCGAAAAATTTAACTAATTTTTTAGTTTTTTTTTTAATCAAAATTATTTCAGTTATTTTGAGAGTGTCTTTATGGAAATAATTAATAAAAAGATAAATTTCCAAAATAGACTAACATATTTTTTTCTATAGTGGACTAACATATTGTTTTATAATGGAGACTAACATTGAAATTGTAACATTAAAATTATTTTTGCTATATATATAAATAAATAAAAATAACATCAATATTAATTATAAATATAATTATTTCAGTAAAAACTCAGTGATATAAAGAATCATCCAAATGTGACGCATAGATTTGTGTTCTATTAAAAAGAAACATGTGTATAAGGTGGTGTATAGGGAAACATAAGTATAGTTTCTTTTTAATAAAACACAAATCTAGGCATCATATTTGGATGATTCTATATAATTAAAAGAAGAAAACTTATTTTTAATTATGCCCCTTTTTAACACATTACGGTCCGCAGTATTTCGTGCTAGACTTCATCTAGAGTCCGGCAAATTTCGCAAAAAAATGCACAATAATAACTTTTTCATAAAGTCGTTGTAATTTTTAAACCAATGAACATTTTTAAAAGAAATGTCATATCTGCCTATAAAAGGTTCGATGCATAGATATATGTAAATATAATAGTGGTTTTCAATCTGTAATGAGTGTACCAGCGTGATAAAGTATAAAAAAGAGATGATTTATAATAAACATAGTTTATTATAAAAACACTTTTTAGCTTAAAAAAAATTTAGAAGGGACAAAAATATGATAAACTACGTAAAGCATATATTCTATATACAGAAGTTGTTAGAAAAAAATAAGAGAACCAATTTCGATTTTAGGGATAGAGATTACTTTATTTTAAATAAAGTAATCTTTGCTAGGGATAGAGATTACTTTATTTTAAATATCTGAAATATTTTTCATAATTTTTATAATTTAACAATATTTTGAATATATACACCACCATGTTTTGATAGAATTAGAAAAAAATATAGCTTGTATATATATTTTTTTTTTGCCGTCAAAAGTTTATACAACGAAACACGCGTTAACGTGTGAACAGACTTACAGTAGTCCAACACGAAACACGCGTTTAGGCGTGTTGTGTGTTAATGTGTTGATGTTGTTGGGCGGTAATATGTTAATCAAAATTGAATAACCTCCATTAAAAAAGTATTTGAAGGTGTCGTATTTCCAGGTTAAATATACAGATGACCCAATAGAAATTAAAGGATGTAACCTTCAACCTCGGTCTACATCCTTCAGTCTCATTTGAGCCAATATATATATATATATATATATATATAGATATATATAGAGAGATATGTAGAGAGAGAAAGAGAGAGAGAGAAAGAGAGAGAGATGTATATATCCTTCGACGCTCGGTGTTCACAGAAACCGACATAAGGAATTTTTGTACTTCAGTTTTTCATTAATTATGAGGATTTCAAATCATAATACTAAAATAATTAAAAAATCATGGGATATAAAATATTCCAAGTCGGGCAGTTTAGGAGATATATATATATATATATATATATATATATATATATATATATATATATATATACAGGAACACCCGTATAACGAGGTTGTTACGTTCTTAAAAAATGCTGTGTTTTGCGAATCCGTGTTATACGAAACAAAGAACTAATACAAAAAAGGAAGTTAGGTTCCAAAAACTAGAAAAATATACTATTATGTTTTTATAATTAGGAGAAATATATTTAATAAAGCAATTTTAATCGGAAGTATTACATGTTAGTATGTATTAAATAATGTTTTCTTCATCATCACTAATAAACACCACTAACCGAGGGCGTTTTCTTTTTGACAAGATATCCTCATCTTTTGAACTTTCTTCAGCATTATCTTAAGTTTTTTGCTCTACTTTTCGCCAAAAATCCTTTATTTTAGATTGCTTGCTTTTAGCTGAAAATAAAATCTAGAATTTTTGTTCTAGCGAGATGAAATGTCTTTGTAAAGGTATTTTTTATTTTCACCAGACGAAGTTCAGGACTACAAATTAATTCACAAAAATAAAAAACATAATTATCATCTCTAAAAAAGGTTGAATAATACACACCTAAAAAATTTTCATCTATGTATAATGTAGTAAAAAGAAAAACCCAAAGTTTTAAAATGTGCTTAATACCCCACGAACAAAATGGATTTCAAATTCTAATAAATTTCAAAATTCTGCAGGAAAATCTAATAAGACATACATGCTCAAATAAAAAAATTCCAATGAGATATCTTCTGCACTTAAAAGCTCTTATTTCGTTCCGTGTTGTACGGGGATTTCCCTAATTTCGAGTTTTGTTCTTAAAAACTTTAAGCGTTATACAAGGATTTATCTAATTCTCAAACCGTGCCAGAGTAAAACCGTGTTCTAGGTTGCCGTGTTGTATTAAGGTTTCCCCTAATTCTCGAACCGTGTTAAAGTGAAACCGTGCTTTAGAAATCCCGTGTTATATGGAGGTTACCTGTATGTATGTATGTATGTATGTATGTATGTATGTATGTATGTATTTATGTATATATATATATATATATATATATATATATATATATATATTATATACATATACACTCAAACATATAGGTGTATGTATGTATTATATGCGTATGTGTGACTTTATATTTGTTCTTAAAGAAAAAAATCAGTTTTCATTTCTGTCTCTGAAATTTTAGATGATATTATTATCCGTTCAAGTTTTCATGTACACATATAAACACATACATATACACACATATCTAAAATTGTAAATACTTACAAGAGAGGTTTATGAAGTTCTATAATGGCGATTTAAGTTCAGAAACTGTAAAAAGGACTCTGAGAAAATGAAACTTTTGTCTGTTTTCAACAAATAATTCGTAGCCAAATCACTTTTCAACTCACAACGTACAATACAAACTCGTTATTCTAACGTAGCGATCTGAAATTCTTAGGTGCTAACTTCCGCATAAAGTTTTGTGTTTTACGAATAGATACATGGACGGACTAACCGACCGACCGAATATCTCCTGGAATCGCTGAAAACTTATGCTTGCACGCATACACACATATAGTTATATACACGTCGAAGATATCGAATCGAGAAAAGAGAAAACCTATAATAAGTCGACCGTGATTCAGCGATTTATATCTCACTCTACGGAGAAGAGTTCTTGATAGATTCTTCGCGCGACTATAGACTAAAATTGTGGCTACACACCATTTACAAAGTTATTCATAGTTATCTCGTATGAACACAAAGTTATATAACAGCTTTAGACGACTAGCTACAGATCCTCGGCTCTTTCTTTTTACTCTGAAATGATCAACCAGTGGCGTTCTATTTTTATACATTGTTTTAAAGAAATATTAAAATTATTAATTTTAATTTTATATATATATAGGATTGCCAACTTAAAACTGAAGGGTTTATACACATATATAATTGCTTACTATTATTTTCTATTCTTTACTATCCTTCAGTCTCATTTTGACCGCTGTTTGCTTAGAAAAAAGGTTTATAATATATATAAGATACAATTGTAAGATGAGTTTTTCAGTAAACAAATTTATTAAAAAATATTTTATTAATCTTTATAAATGAAAAATTAAAAACTTTAGTAATTATTACTATTTTCAGAAATGATTTATTGTGGAATTTTTGTAACTAATGCGAGTTTTGATGAAAATATTATATATTTTTAGAAAATTTTATAAACATTTAATTAAATTCATAATCAACACCAAAATGATATAAAAAACCTGAAAGATTAAGTGTTAATAATATATAATAATATATTTTTACTAAGATAAATGTCCGTAAATGATATATTTAAATTTTATTGATATTTATTTTGAAAAAGAACTATAAGAATATTTAAAATCTCCGCTAATGTCAACTTCTATGATTTGATTGACACACGATCAAGTATCTCTTTTCGTCTCATCCCAATCAACATACGGGTTCGAACGAAAGTGAACGTTCAGGAAAGAAAGCTCTCAAGTTTTAGGCACCCGAATTCGCCAAGTCAGCCAGTCCGTTCGACTGATTCGCTTAACATACACAAGTTACAGTGAAACTTTCATGGAAAATAAAAGACTTTGTCTTCTGTGCGTCGCGTTGAAATTGTTGAGGCGTGCTGAATATTTCGTTAGGCGCATCTTACGACGATCCGATCGAAAAACTTCTTGATCACTTCTATATTCTTTTGAACTTGTCGTGAAATTGTTCGTTTTTGAACACACGTTTCTATATTGAAAATATCTGAAAAATATCTATGAAATTTTTGTTTCTTTCGAAAATCAAATATTTCCTTTTTGCGTTTTAGGTATAAATATTTCATTTTTTGTATATATATATATATATATATATATATATATATATATATATATATATATATATATATATATATATTAGTTCCTGATATATATATATATTGAAATTAAATATAATTATTTATTTTAAAATCTAATTTAGTTATAAAAAACAACAAATTAAATTAAAGATTTCACAATAATAATACATTTTAAGCACCGTTTTAATTTCAAAATCGGAAGGAATAGTATTTTATCAATAGATTATTTATCATAGATAGATTTTATGTCTTATTTTATTACAAAACAAATTAATAAAATCTTAAATTAAACAAATTCACTGGCGCACTTTTACAATTAGTCACGTAAAAATCACATAATTATTCAAACAAATATTAAGTTTTGTGCAGAAAATAAATAAGAATTTTCAATACAAATAAATATAATTTATTAAGAAAATTATTACAAAAAATAAAAAACTTCAATTTTTTTCAAATGAAATATATATATCTATCTCTATCTACATATATATATATATATATATATATATATATATCCAAGATCCAAGTGCTTCAAGAACTAAATCCATATGACAATTGTTTACGTCGAATGTTCAATGAATGGTTTCAGAATCAAGTTCAAACTGACCCTCTGTTTTGTTCAGCAATGGAGCTCATTTTTGGCTTAACAGGTGCATTAATAGCAAAATTGCCATATTTAGAGTAATAAAAATCCTAAAGTGATTCACGAGACCGCGTTACATCTAGAAAATACACCGTATAGTGCGGATTGCACGCTCGTGGCATCATCGAACTTTATTTCTTTCAAAATGAAGCCGGAAAGCGCGTTACCGTCAATGGTATGCGTTACAGAATGATCAATGATTATTTGTTTCCAAATTTGCATGACATCGATCTGGAAAAGATATGGTTTCAGCTAGATGGTACTACGTGCCATACTTCGACCAAAATAATAGAGTTATTGAAATAAAAATTCAGCGATAACGTTATCTCCAGAAATGGACTTGTGAATTGTCCTCCGTGATCGTATGATTTGACGCCTATAGATTATTTTCTTTAGGGATATATGAAGTCTTTGGTATATAGTGATAAACCAACAACGATCGAGGTATTATAAGCCAATATAAGTCAAATATATAAAGGGTTTTGCGTACATAAGGCGCCAATTGCTTGAAAAAGTGACCCGAAATTGGACTGACAGATTTCGGTATGTCAAAGCTAGTCATGGTCGCATATTCCCAAAATTCTTTTTATATTTATTATTGATATAAAATAATCTTCTGAATATTATCAAATAGATGGTCATTTGGTTAATAAGTATACATTTTATATCAATTTAAAGTTCTATCATGCTTAAAAAATACCATTCATTTTGTAATTTATGTTATTTTTTCTTGTTTTTATATTTGTTTAATATTTCAATAAAAAAATTTATAAAACTAGTTGATTTACATAGGGTGGCCCATTGAGACTTAAGGATATTAAAGAATAGTAAAAGATAGTTAAGAAGTAAATGGATGTCTAAACCTTTCAGCCTTAATTGTGATACTATATATTTTTCAAAGTGCTATATACAACAAGTGCTTTGAATTTAAATTTCCAGAGAAATGAATAAAATCAAATTTATAAGTTATCCTATACTCGTATAATAAAGTTACGTGTATGTGAAAGAGTATTTTAGAAAGAAAATTGAAATAAAAATATTGAAAGTAAATTCTTCTTTTCCGAGGAATTGTTTTATATTTTATTAAATTTATTTTGAACAAGTGGAAATATTTTCAAAAATATTACTAATAACACTATGTAAACTTTAATTTATTGAACATATACTTTTACAGATAGAAAATTATATAATAAACGGTAAATTATCTAATATAATAAGGTTTTTTACCAACTACATAGTAATTTAAAATCTTTTAAATACAAAATATTGTGTCACGGTTTAAGAAAGTACTCAGTTCGAAACTTATGTTACACGGATGAAGTATTTACTTTAAACATTTTTACTCACGCGCTTTCATGTATTGTCCCATAAATGTTGAGACTCAGCCATGTAGAATAAACATCGTATTATAATAGTTGTGTGTTCACGGTTTATGCAGCATATTTATTGTCGCGCGACACGACGGCCATAATGCTCCGTTGGCGTCCTTGTGGTCGCGCGGTGGTCCCACTTTATTGTGTGGGATCTGGTACGTAAGCCTACTGAATTATGTCTGACCGCTAACTCACTTTGAGAACGTGGAAAACTACTCTACGGCCGAACGCTCCCTCTCATGCTGCGAACGAACCCTGTTGCGGCTCGTAAAATATTAAGTAAACGGCGACTCCAGTTAAGCTGCCAAAATACTAGAACCACAAAACTCTTAGAGAAATGTTTCTAACCAAAATCGAAGTGAGTCATTGAAGAAGAAAACATAACTCAAAAATATTTTCTTATCTGATTTTACATTTTCATTTCAATCTTTTTATTTTATTATAGCGCAGAAACTTAGAAAAATATTTTAATCAAAATGTATAGATTATTATTTAAGCCACTTCTTTACTTATTCTAATCCTTTGTTTTACTCTTCTTCTTCAAATAATAGTAGATAATTGCATTCAAGAGTTCAGTGTTAAATAAACGATCTAAAACCTTTTTACGCTATTTTTATTTAGACAATTGATTACTGTTTTACGTAGAGCTTAGAATTAACTTTATATAAACTAATTTCACATTTTTTAGATTAGTGGTTTTAATGAAATGAAAATTCAATTTAGATGTGAGAATTTATAAAATATACGACGACTCCAAATTTTGGTGTAAATTTCAAAGATTTTATAAATTGTACGAATTAAAAAGATTTTAATCCAAAGATAACTTTTCTCTGACAAAAAATTTTTGTTGCGTAAAGAATAAAAAATGATAATTTGCAAATAAAGTGAATAAACGAATAAAATTGGAATGGTTTCAATTCGCAAGAAATTTTCATATTATGAAGTCAAATGTTTCTGTCTATAGCTGAAAAAAGTGAATATTGCATCTATCTGTTTTCATTTACTATAAAAAACATGGATTTTAATAATTCAGCAATTACAGACAATACAAAAACCTATAAAAATATGTGAATTAAGAACAATATTTAAAAACAAAAAGAGTAAAAAATGGACTAGAGAAAAATAAAACTAACTTATGTTAAACAAAGTAAAAAAGTTTAAAATATTGTAGATATGGGTAGGTTAAATAATGAAAAAAAAACATCGATAGTTAACAGAAAATATTGATTAGGAACCCAAAAAAATACAGGAGAAAATTCTTCGTTATTGAATAAAAGGTAAGAAATTGGATATTTAGAAGTGAAATTTTTTTGGAGATTCCGTCATTCAACAATGGAGAGAAATAGGTTGTTGTTATGTATGTGTATATATGTGTGTGTATATATATATATATATATATACGAGCGTTGTTTGATAAGTATTGTAAAAAAGTAAGAAAAACTTAATTAAAAAAAATAATTTAATTAATTAATTAATTAAATTAAACAACAAATAAATTTACCGTAGTTATCCAACGATCCTCGTATATATATATATATATATATATATATATATATATATACATAGAGAGAGAGAGAGAGAGAAAGAAAGAATAGATCAGATCAGAGAATGTAATTTTCAGTCCTGGTTTAAATCCTTCAGTCTCACTTGGATCCACCTATATATATGGTTAAATAATGTTATTATATTTATCACATGAAATATCTTTAATATTATTTACAAGAGTGAAACTTATATGGCTTAATTTAAAAATATTAGTAATCAAAGGCAATACACTTTTATTGAATAAATTATTGTACAATAGTCATATATATATATATATATATATATATATATATATATATATATATATATATATATATATATATATATATATATTATAAGGTCATCCAAATGTGACATCTACTTTTATGTTTTATTAAAAACAAGTATGTGTATAGTTTATTTTTAATAAAACACAAATCTAACCATCACATTTGGATGACACTCTCTCTCTCTTTCTCTCTCTCTCTCTCTCTCTCTCTCTCTATATATATATATATATATATATATATATATATATATATGTTAAACTAGTGTACAAAAATTATACAAAACAAACAAACTAAATGAGGTTAATTAGTCATACTAAATAATATAAAATCATTTCAGTTCATTTCTGTCGAAAATTAACATAATTAGAGAATTATCAGTATTTTGCATTTGCTAGTGAAAATACAGTAATTGTATGTATAATTGTATTTAATGTTTTTGAAATGTTTATTACATTTATTATGTAGTATATGCATTATTTTAATAACACAAATTTGTCTTTTTTTTCTATAGCATATTTGTATAAATCTATGTTTGAATGTATTTATGAATGTATGTATGTATGTAAGTATGCATGTGTATATATATATATATATATATATATATATATATATATATATATATAAAGGTATCTTTCAATAATTTTGTCTCTGTTTTGTTTAAAACATCAAATCGAATGAATATATTATATTATACTGTAAGGTGTTCAAATTTGAAGTTAAGAAGTAAGTTTGATATTATTTGACGAAATGTCAACTATTAAACTGTCATTACTTAACATTTATCTATTAAAAATTTAAGAAATTTTATTGGTGGAAAGCTACACCCTTGAATAATGCATTTTAATAGTGAAAATTCACTATAAAAATGGTGAAAATTTTACAACGGTAATGCGTAAAATTCGTGCATCTTTTCATATTAATCAAGTGCCTTCAGAACCTGTTGTTCGTACCTAATCGTGAAATTCAAACAATTTAGTACTTTTGAAGATTAAGTCAGTTGACCATCATTTGCGTCGTATATTTATTAATTGGTATCACAAAAATAAGCAGAAAATGCTGATTTTTTAACAAAATCATCTTCGGTGATGAATCGCATTTCCAATTAAATGGTTATGTAAACAAACAAAATTGTTGCATATGAGAAAGTGAAAATTCAAAAGCTATTGTTGAACAACAATTAAAATACATCCTCAAAACGTCACTGTTTGCTAAGGTTTATGGGCTGGAGGCATCATTGTTCCATACTTTTTTGAAAATGAGCAAATTGTTTGTGTTACAGTTAATTAGGTGCATTACCAAAGCATGATAAAATATTTTTTATAGCCTGAACTTGAACTGATTGATAACAGTGACATGTAGTTTCAAGAAGATGATGCCACAAGCCAAACAACTTGTGCGACAATCGATTTACTCACAATAAAATTCAATGGACGTTTAATTTATTGTAATGGCGATGATTATTGTCCGCCTAGATCTTGCGATTTACCAACGTTAGACTTCTTTAGATGGGATTATTTAGAAGATAAGGTTTATGCCAATGAATCGACAAAATTAACAACGATTCAAGAATTAAAGGATTAAATTCGTGCAGCTATAGTTAAAATATAGCCTCATTTATTTCAAAACGTGCTTAAAAATTTTGACAAAAGAGTTGGTTATCTGCCAACGTGCTAGAGGAGGCTATTTGACTGATATTGTATTCAATTCATAATTCCCATGATTATTTTTTACACTGATACAAATAAACATGAATATTTCTTTCAAAAACTATATTTTATTGATAAATTACTTCTTAAACTCAAATTTGGCCACTTTGTGTAATATAACAACCAAAAATACACCACAGGTAATTTTTGATTTGGATTGTTGTTCTGATAATATTCAAATGCGTTGTTTAAATCCAATTTCTCTGCGCTTTGCCCTAACTTGTTTTTAATTATATTTAAATATACATGCTGATTTATTATTTCACAATAAAAAATAAATCTCCAGTCAGTTGCTGAAATACACTTATAAATTATCACGTCGTAACTAATTTTTTTAGAATTCAAAACCTATATATCATTGTTATTAATTAAAAGAGGTAAATTGTATTGATAAAAAATTTTCCCTTTAAAATAGAGGAATATCCGACTTTAAATATACACATTTCATCCAATTAACACCATTCTATTCTTATTCTCATGTTTGATTCATCTTTATATATTACTTTAGTGTTAGTGAGAGGTCCCAGATATACACAACTATCAATTTATTTTATTTCTCTTCCATTTAATTCGATTCTTATTTAATTTTTAAAATTTATTGAAAATTACATTTCTTTTGTCGAGGTTTATAAGACCTATCTTTTGACTTTATATATCCAACTCTTTTATTTTTTTATCGAATTTATCTCGGTTTGCCAAGAAAATAATAATGTCATTAGCAAATCTTAATTAATTAACCATCTTTTAATTTGTTTTTATTTCTTTAGATTTCAAGTTTAAACTTTTAAATAATTTTTCTAACGTAGATTTAAATAGTTTTGTTGATATCGAATCACTTTATCTTACTTCTTTTAAAATTTTCTCTTTCTTCGTGTACATGTACAGAGATATTTCCTAAGATCTCAACTTATTCTTTTTCAATTCCTTGTTTCTTAAATGTATTTAATATCGTTGACGTATTGATTGAGTCGAAGGCTTTTACATTATATATATATATATATATATAAGCATTCAATGAAATTACATACACTATAAACCTCATAACAACAATTGATTGAAAAGCACAAATAAAATGATATGATTTAGAGATAAACTGTGAGACCTTCAATCGTTTATTCTTCTATTTGTACATGTCTGTTGTCTGTTTACGAAACAATTACGTATCCAGTTCTTGTGGTATAAAGACGATAAATGTTTACGTGTTTGTACAATATATATATATATATAAGAATTATTTTGAAGAGAATCATGGACAATTCTCATATATTGTATCTCTTATTTATCAGACGTAGGCGGTTAAGTCAGAAGACATGATATTTATCAACTCTTATTGTCCATATCCGTTAGTAACGATTTAATTATATATTTTTGTCGCGACTTGTACACGTTCTTTTAAGTATTCGTTAGTTTTGACTAAATTCGTTCAGGGTTTCCATATATTATATGTGTGTCGAGTTCTTAGTAGTTATAATAGTTACTTATATTGAATACGATTACTTACATTTATTTTTAATTTAAATGAATTCAGGGCTACACATCGTTAGTATTAAATTACAAATAAGTATATACATACATACACACACACACACACATATATATATATATATATATATATACCACTATTTATAGGGTTTTTCAATAAACAGTTCATAAATTTAAATGTAAATGAAACAAAAAGTATTTAATTAATTAGTTTTTTTTAAACATATCCTATGATATTAATAATGAAACACAATTTCACTCATATAACCACTACGACTTTGCTAGATATAGTGCATTCGTTTAGTTTATTTTTTAGTTACTCTTTTACATAATTGTGGCCCAATTTCATGAATTGTACGAATAATGTTTATTTTTAATGTTTCGGTTTTTTGTGGTTTATCAACATAAACCAATGATTTCATATAACCCCACAGAAAATAATCTCATGAAGTTAGATAAAATGATTTTGATGGCCAATTGATGAGCCCATTTCGTGAAATAACAGACTTATTAAACTTTTATTTCAATAAGTCTACTGTTTCCGTAAATGCATGACATGTAGCACCATTTGGTTGAAACCGGATATCGTGCAAACCATTTTCAATCATTTTTAGAAAAGCAATTCAATATTCATGCTTTAGTACGTACTCCATTTTCTAGAACGAGTTCTCCAGCTTTATTTTGAAATTTTCATTAAAAAAAGCAATATTGGTCTCACTTCTTGCATTTCTTAGTCTTACAGGTAATTTTGTATCATATAGAGAAAAATTGTTTTTAATTTTTTTAATATTTTAATAAATGGCACGTTCATTTGGACGACTATGTTAAGTTTTACAAAACGCACTATAAGTTTTACGAACCAAACATTGATTTTTATAGTAAGTTTTTACAATTTCTAAGCGTTGTTGAAGTGTTAAACGTACCATGATAATTTTCCAAACTATATTGAATTGAAATATCAAAATGAGCCTAAAAAATTTAAACATGGCTGCCACTGTAAAAGTTTTGATGTTTTTATTAGAAACCCCTATTATATATTTAAGTATTTGTCTATTTATATAAAATTTTAATAAACACTCAAAATTTGTATAAGATATATAATTTGTATAAGAAATAATTGCATTTAAAGCTTAAAAAATAATTTATTTTTTCTTTAAAAAAAGTGATTTCACATTTATTAAACCACATACGAGGGTCGTTTGATAAGTATGGTAAAAAGTAAGAAAAACTAAATTGAAAAATTTAAATAAATAAATTAATTAATTAATTAATTAAATTAAACAACAAATAAATTTACCATACTTATCAAACGACCTTCGTATAACAAAGATAAATGTTTATAAATTTAATACCAAAATATAACTGTGGCAAATAATTTGTTCATTAAACATTGTTATAAATAATCCATTTTTCATCGAATGTAGTCAGTCGTTTCAAAAATGGATCATTTTCATTATATTTCATGAGTGAATCGAAAATATTTATACGTTTGATGTGATGATTTTTTTTAAATTAATATTAAAAAAATATTTAATTAATTAGTTTTTTACCCAAACATCAAGCTTATTAACGTAACCAAGTTGTTTCAAATCACTAGTATGTGATATGTTTAGCTTATCTGCAGTCTTTTGAGTTATACTACGACGATTTGCTTTAATTAATGCTTTGATTTTGTTGTCATCAACTTCAACTGGTCGATCAAAATGATATTTATTTTTAGGTGAAAAATCGCCAGAACGAAATTAAACAAATCAGTTCTGACATTACCGTTCTTTTAAGAGATCACCACCATACACAACTATATGAGCTTATAAGCTTAGGTTGCGACTTTTCTTTTATGGAAATAATAAAGCAAAATATGACAATAATGCTCGTTTAGATGTTTCATCTTCAACTTAATGCCAAACAAACTATTTTTAACCAAATCAAGAAAAAATTCTTTCTAAAAAAGCTTTAATTATCGCCTGTTCAATTTTATAACGAATTTGCAGTTTAGAATAAGGTTAGATACATTCCATGATATGTAAAGATATTTATTAGTACATTAAATTTTAATTACTCATTTTACAACCTCATAAAATAAGAACACATATTTTTTACTTGAAATAACTTTTTTAGCTGATTGTTTTTGTTATAATTCATTATACATTCTTTGTAGCTGTTTACTGTAAGGGTTTGATAACGAATAATTCCTCATAATAATATTCATAATGAATAATTCTTCTTGAAGTCAATCAAACAGAGAATCTTTCTTGGAGTTAAATTTTTCAATTTTAGTTTAGATTTTTATGGCAAAGGATCATTTGATGATGACCAGCTGTAACTATATTTATAGTTAGAATAAAAAAATCAATTTTTTATCAAATTTAAATTTTATTTACTGTTTTGCAATTTTAGCATCAAAATAAATGATAAAACGATGCAATTTGTTGTTTGAAGTTTAAGAGTATAATACTCATTCACTCAAAATCATCCTTTACCTCTTACCAATTTAATTCAAATGATTCTGTATTGTTTCGTCATTTACTTTGAGCTTTTTAATAAGTTGTTGATATGTTAAATTGGAATTTGTTTCGATCGTTGTCTTTAATTCGTCAATATATATATATATATATATATATATATATATATATATATATATATATATATATTTGTTGATCAATATTTGTTAATCAATATTAGTTGATATATCTAATCTGGCTTCATCTTTTAATAATTCATTTCGTAGAGATTTTTTTCAAACTATCCCTGAGCTGTTATTAACATAACTGCATTTTGTTTAAATGTAGCAAAAAAAATTCTTACAAAATCAGCAACGTTAGAACGAAGTTGAAACTTTTAAAATAAACATGCACGTATGATATTGTTTGGCATAGATATTTTGAAGGGTTCAAATTATATTTTAAATTAAAATGAACTCAGCGGAATACAGTGAACGAATGGAATAAGGTATGTAATTTGTTATTTAGTTAATTTTGATTGGTAAAATAAGTCATATAATTTATAGGTGTTTTTTTAAGCGTGATAGAATTTTAAATTAAATCTCTATCAAGTTTTATAAAATAAAAAAAATTTCTTTTATCACACCTCTATATATGCATATACACATATACATTTATATATATAAATGTATGTGTGTATATGTATATATAGAGGTTAGATAGAATTTTTTAAGTTAGAAAGAACTTTCGATAAAGATTCAATTTAAAATTTTATCAAGTTTAAAAAACACCCTATTAAAATAATTTTTGGATTTATAATATATGCAAAAACGATAGAACATTCTTAGTTAACTAATGTTTAAAAATATCATAATACTGATATTGATTTTATTAATAAAATTGTTTATCTCAAAACTTTTTGAATAAAAAAATATTTAGAATTAACTTTACTAATAAACTAAAAATATTATTATAATAATAAGGTTGCAATAATTTATTTTAGCAAGTAATAAATTTTAACTAAATAAAATTAAATTATAAATAAAAATATGCTATAAAAAATTAAATATATAGGGTTATCCAAATGCGACGCCTAGATTTGTGCTTTATTAAAAAAGAACCAAAATAAACTATACAAATTTTTCCCTACACACCACCCTACCACATGTTCCTTTTTAATAAAACACAAATTTAAGCGTCACATTTCGATGACCCTATATTATAATATAAATTTTATTAAAATGTATAGGTAACCCTTCTATAACATGGTATATAGGTTCCTAGAAAATCCCGTGTTATGTGAAACCATGTTATATGAGACGATGAACGAGTACTTATTATCTTATAATTATTTATTATTTTGTAATTTTCGAATAAATTTTCTATAATAAGGGTTTTCGTAATTCAATACAAGAGTTTCCGAAATTTCCTTTACGTGCTAGAGAGAAACCGTGTTGTAAGAGGATTACCTTTATTTCAAAATTTTATATTATTATTTTGAAAAATGGCTAAAACTTTTATAATATTGGAAAGTGAAAATGTATTATTAAAATATTAATTACATCATTGTAAATAAATTAATATATGTATTTAAATTTTAAATAAGAGAGTCATAGTAATTAAAATACATTGTATTAAGATTATTTGTATATGTCTTTTTTAGTTTACAACTTTCTAATATAATTAGTTATCCAACAGTGAGTGAAATTTCATTTAAATTATATTGAAATGTATATATTATATTAATATAGTAAAGAACTTAATCATTTTTTTAATTTTGTATAAAGCATGAAAACATGTATAACACAAAAACATACACGCACAAATACACACACACACATACATATATATATATATATATATATATATATATATATATATATATATATATACAAAAGACATAATTAACTATATTATTTACTAGACTACCTTTTCTTGTTCATCATATAAATTCTTAATTAAATTAGTCAAATGGTTTCTTCGGAAATTCTGATTTAGGAATGAAGTTCTTATTACAGAGATTTTCTTATATTAACAAACATTTTGTCGTTTTTGTGAATATATATTTTAATATATTCTATCTGATGAGTAATTATGATTAATTCATCAAAAGTAAATAACATAAAGAGCTTTATATTTAGAAAATATATTGAGTTTTGTCTGTGAAGTAGTTTCTTAACATATTTCAAAGCGTTGCTAAGATTGAAAGAAAAGTGCGTTTAAGGTATTATATATTTTATGAGTTCCAAAAAGATAACACAATAATATATAAAAATATGTGACAAGAATTTGATGAAATTTCTATAAGATATTAAATGAATCAAAAGCATTTTAAAAAATCGAAGGAGTTATTTTTAATATAATAAAATAAAGAAACGTCAGCATTTAAATATTTTTAATAAAAAAATATATAAAATGAAACAAGTTTATTCTTTTATAACTTTTTAAAATTTAGGATTTCAACCAAAAATTTATTGAATTTTTTTAATGCATAATAATTTTTTTGATGCGACCTAATATATATATATATATATATATATATATATATATATATATATATATATATATATATATATATATGTATATTAAGTCGTGTAATATAAAATGTCAGATTTTTATTTTATTTCCCATATAATAATTCGACATTTCATATTACACCACAAAATAACTACTAAAAATATTTGAATAACTAAAAAAAAATATATTTTTTTTAATATCAAAAGTTTTGGATATAAAAATTAAAAAATAATAATCATATATCTATTTTTTAATAGAAACACATTTGTTTCTTCTTCTTATGATTTTACTAGTTTTGCTATGTATTATATATATATATATATAAATATATATATATGGGGTTTTCCAATAAGAATGTCAGAGCATTGAAAGCTGGTGGCAGCCATGTTTGAATTTTTTTAAAGCGAAATTTGAAATTTCGATTTTAGCAAATTATCATGAAATGTTGAACACTTCAATAACACTTAGAAGTTGTAAAAATTTCAATAGATTTAATAAAACAAAAGTGTAATAATACTATTATTTCACGAAATGAATCAAAAATTGGCCACTAAAATCATATGACCTAACTCAATTGGATTATTTTTTGTAGGGTTATGTGAAAATATTGGTTTATGCTGATAAACCACAAACTATAGAAGCATTAAAAATAAAAATTAAACGTGTAATTCATTATAAATAAAAATAAATTCAATAAAAATAAACAAACATGTAATTTATGTAAATATGACATTGGATCATAATTAGAGAGTGACTAAAAATTTGACTAAACGAATGCACTTTTTCAAGCGAAGTCGTGGTGGTTATATGAGTGAAATTGTGTTCCATCATTAATGCCATACAATATGCTTAAAAATAAAAATAATTAAGTTAATACTCTTTGTTTTATTTCATTTAAATTTATGAAGCGCTTATTAGAAAAACCTCTATTTGTTTAAATGGATTGTTTAACCTTATAATACACAATGATTCACCATATAAATCAATGAAAATTTTTGCTAGCAACTTTGTATTAAACAATTTAAAAATACTAAATATACTATGGTTGTTATATAAGTTATATATCTGAATAAATATAATGCTATATTTTGTAAAAATTTAGCAATGTACATTGATATTTCGTCAAACGAACGTTAGAAGTAATTTATTCTGTTTTGTTGTGAAATAATTTAAAAATGAAAAATCGAATATGGCCTCACCCCTCCGTAAAATATGCAATTAGGTAATGAAAACCATTTCCTAATTTGGAATTCTACTCGATTGAGGTATAAAATTTTAAATGTATATCTCAATAATTTGTAGTTTATAGAAAATTCAACACAAAAATATGCTTTATTTTTAATAAAAATAAATAAACAACTGAAAAGAACGTTTTTTTTATTATTTCCTTTATTTTTTGTCTGGTATTTTGTATTTATATAGGTAGTTTATTTTTAAAATAAAAAACTACACATTATTGAAATAAATATAGGGTAGAAAATATGAGTCTAAAGGATTTAGATATATATTTACTTGCTTATTTTATTTATTATTTTTTTAGTATCATTCGTCTCATTTCGACCACCTTATATAATATGAAGTAACTGAAAAAAATTATGAATCGAATTTTATAATCTTTAATCATTCTGTAAAAGAAAAAAGTTTTTCTCGATAAAAGTTATATTGCAAGACTTCGATTTAAAAAATGCATAAAAAATATTTCAATACTTAACACACAGACAAAAATAAAAAAGTTTATTAAAAAAAATATTTTCTTGTATTATTGATGGATCGTAAATATGAACTTTTAAATCGCTTTAAAATTATTAATATCAATTTTATGTTGTGTAAATATTTAAATTTTGTATCAGAAAATCGACTAAAAATACAAAATTCTTTCATTATAAATGATATTTTTGTTTATTACAAAATTAATTACAATCATGACACAAAATAGCGTTTTGAAATTGAACAAACTAATTTGACAATTTTTTCCACTCACATCATATTTTCTACGTATTTTATTTTTAAACTTCCATTCATTTATATCATTGGTTTTAATTGGAATTAAAAACTTAAAAGTGTACAAATGGAAGTATATGAGTTATTGATCTATAAAAACATAACAGGATATTATAATAAATTAGATATATTACCAAACCTAACAATTATGACTTTTAAAATAAAAAAAATATTTTAATTCGTTAAAAACTGTGTCTAATTTATTTTTACACTAATGAATCACTCATTCCAATAATACGAGATTTTATAAAAATATTAAATCATCACTATTTGTTCTGCAGCTGTGGCAAATTTATTTTTATACAAATGAATTCACCCCAATATCATAGAATAGTAGAAAAAAATTCCAATAATTATTTATTGCTCATTTTATTTGTTCGTAACCTTATACAGGAAATCGTCCTATAACACGGTAGATAGGTTCCTAGAAAATATCGTGTTGTGTGAAACAGTGTTATATAAGAATGGAAACCAATACTTATTATTATATAATTATTTACTATTTTATAATTTTCTGATATATTTTCTATAACAAAAATCGTCTTATTTAATGTTGTAGAAGGGTTTTCGCAAATCGATACAAGAGTTTCCGCAATTTTCTTATCGTGTTAGAGCAAAACCGTGTTTTAGGATACCATGTTGTAGAATGGTTACCTGTATACTTTTTGATTGCAATACCATTAACATCAGAGCACTGTTGTGTAAAATCTTAAATTACATAACGCAATGCTTTGATGAAAAAATATTAGACTTTCTAACTCAGAGCTCTAATGATAATGAATTTTTATCGAAATGCGCATCAGCTTGTGAATAAATAAAATGAATAATAAATAATTATTGAATATTTTTCTAAAATGTATCTTATGGTGTCGAGGTGATAATTCATTGGGTGGAGTTAAATCCTCACTTAGGGTTTATTTTATTTACTATCATGTATTTTAATACTCATATCATCATCAGAAGTTCGATATTTTTTTTTATTTTACATAAAAATATTTTTAATATAACATTCTGATTGTCACAACAAAATTAGAATCATCAAATAAGATCAACAACAAATGATTATCCAAATTTTTTTTAAAATCTCCTGGAACGAATAATTCAATTGTGTGAAAATAAAAAATGTATTAAAATAAATTTTTGTATTATTTTAATATTAAATATTTTTTTTATTTTTATATTTGTCTATACATTTATTTATTAACACATATGTCTTTTTAAGCGTGATAAAACTTTAAATTGAATTACTATCAAAAATTCTATCTAACTTAAAAAAATATATTTATATGTATGCATGTGTGTGTGTGTATATATATGTATATATATATATATATATATATATATATATATATATATATATATATGTATGTATATAAACACACACACGATCATACATATTTAAAATATTTTTTTAGGTTAGATAGAACTTTCGACAGGGATTAATTTTAAGTTCTAACACGATTAAAAAAACATTTATATAAATATATATATATAATCATTATCTCCCTCTCTCTTTCCACTATTGAATGAAATCCTCCATTCTCCAAGAATGTTCTTTTCTCTGTTCCATTTATTCGTAGATCTCTTCCAGGGATTTTTTTACCTTTCTGGTTTCCCAATCAATTATTCTCTTATCCATCAGTGATTTTCTCTTCTTGTTACATGATTGACCTATTTCCATTCTTTTCACTTTTGCTATAAGATTCGTAACTTTTTTTCCGATTTACTTGGTTATTTTTTTGTCTCAATGTGTTATTTCCAATATGCATTTTTCCAAAATCTTTTCTATTATCTAGAATCGGTAAATTATACTAACATTTAAAACTCATGTTTTATGACCATAAATGAGAACAGATAGAATTCGTTAATGAACAATTTAAACATAGAGAAATATACATGTGTTTAAAATAATAGAAAAAAAAACATAATGAAAAGAATATAAAATATGTAGTATACACTATCTTTTTTAAAAAATAGAATATCTTGTTTACATTTAATACAGAATTATAAAATTGAAAATATTTAAAAAATATTGATGTAAAGTAAATTAAAATTTTAATATTTTATAAAATAATATCCTTTTAATTATTTTTCAAAATCAATTACCGTTCCTATAAATATATATTAATATTTGAAATTTTTGCTATCTACACGCGAAAAAATTCTCTTATTTTCTAAATATATCTTTTTTTAAATATTTTCTCTGATTTATCTTCACTGAGTGCTTTTTTACAAATGTATGTTTCATCTCTTAGTCAATACCTATTGTTTTTCTATTTTTCCTGTTATTTAAATATTTCCTTTTTATATTTATTTTATGTTCATTTGACTATTTACTGTGTAAACAAATCGTATTTATTTTTATACACTCAGTTCTTTGTTTTTTCCATATATTGTTTTCAACATATTATTTTATCATTTATATATGTAGTCTGAATTTATTAAATTATTCGGAAACTTATAGCATATATTTATAAACAAACAAGGACGAACACATATTTATTGAAAAAAAAAGTTTTTAAACAAAATATAATATCTATTAAATGTTTATGGAATAAATTGTAATCAATATTATTAAAATTACGATTGTATTTGGATATCATAGAGAGTATAAATGTATAAAATTGTTTTAAAATCTAATTAAGTAGGGTAAAAAAGTTTTATTATTAAAAAAAATTCGGTTAAAGATTCTCTAAAAAAATATTATAATTTTAAAAAGATATCCAAATATTAAAATGTTTACATAAGATTTAAATTGTATTAAATGAATAATGAAATATAAAATAAGAAATGAAATTTACGATGTTTTTTGTCAATTGAAAGTAAGTAAATGTTACTTTAAATTTGTGTCGTTGACCAGATGATTCAAATTAAGAGAATATTTCATTCACACCCGATCGTGACAACATGACTCAACCACACATAGTAACAACCGAATAACTGAACCAGTCAGTTCGATAACAATCTTCGAAGCCACGCCGACTGAATATATAAAGTTTGTTGAACGAACTGAGCCGTGGTCATATGTTGATATGTCTTTGACAAAGAGCAGCTCGCTGAATACTTAACAGGAGATCGTCGGTCGGATCGTCGGTCGTTTGACGGACAGGTAAGAGCGTATTTCGATAAATGTGTCATTGATATATATTTTTTTTATTATTATTATTTCGGTAGTCACCCGATGTTATGTATTCTTTTAGCCGTACCCGAATCACATACGCCGAACACAAGCATGAACGGTTAACGTACGTTAATTTGTCAACGAGGATTGATTTGATTAGTGTGAGAGCGAAATGCGAAACACCTGTCGGCAACGTTTGATCCTTCGTTCGTTGTACTTGTCGTACTAAAGATCGTTATGAATTCTTTCATATATTAAGTATTTAAATCTTGCATTCGATTCACATGACAAGTACATTAGAAGAATAATAATAATCTCCTATACTTTTTTATTCTTTAATAAAATTTTTATTCCATTTCGAATTTATTAAAAAATTCAATTTAAAATACTTTTAAATGTGATAATATGATTTAAAGACTTTTAAATATCAGGTTTATTCTTTTTTTTATTATCATATTTGTCTACACATCTATCTATCTGTCCTTATATACACGCACAATATATATACATTAAGTTCAGAAAAAAATAACTTTCTCATTTAAACTGCACGCGCTTGTGGAATGTCATGTTGTAATTGTTTTTAAGTTGGTACAACTGTTAATGACAACCGTGTCAAATTTCATGACGCTATACTCATTAGTAAATAATTTACAGAATTTTTTGTTAAACGTTGATTCTTATTCACAGTGATTTTTACGATGTCGAAATCAGTTGATCAAAGAATTTATATGAAAGTTTGTGTTGTGAACTAACTAAACTACATGCAAACGTTAGAAATGTTAAGAAAAACATACTCTGAGGATTGTTTTTCGCGAAAAAGAGTTCTTGAGTGTTATAAGACATTCAAAGAGAGCCGTCCAACTTCTTTCTGGACACCAATCGACATTAAATGACGATGAACACGTCTCCCAAGTCAAAACATTGGTTTTTAAAAATCACCCTATGTCGATCAGAGACTTAGCAGCTGTGGTAGAAATCTCAAAAATACAATTCCATGTCATTTTGGCTGAAATGTTGGTCATAAAACGCGTTATTTTTTACATGGTGTCAAGAATATTGAATTTGTTCGTGAGTTTTTGGCCAAAAGTTCAATTAATATCCTTCTGCTAGCTATATATTCACCTGATATAACTTCGTGCGATTTTTTTCTATTTCCAAAACACAAGTTGCTGTTCCGAGGGCATTATTTTGAGTCGATTAGAGTCATAAAAAAATTTGATGTGTAAACTGAAGGTTATACTACAAAGCGCGTTCGCAAGGGTGTTCGAGGACTGGGATGTGTGTATTACTTCCAATAGGGAGTACTTTGAAAGCGACAAAATAAATATTGATGAATAAATAACTTCTTATGTGTTTTATAGTTTCGTTAATTTCCGGACTTTATATATATATATATAATCATCATTATCAACCTCTCTATCCACTAATGGATGAAAGTTTCTCTCAATAATTTCCACTTCAACTGATCTAATTCATTTTTATTCCAGTCAATTAGAGTCTATTATCATAGATATTTTTCTGAGTCTTTCTATCTATCTATGTTTCCAATCAATAATTCCTTTTTTCTAACAATGATCTTTTTTTCTCACTACATGATCGATTTATTTCCATCTTAAATTTCTCAATTTTATTATTATTCCTCTGATATTCTTCTTGATCTAATGGGTACTCTTTTTATATCTATGTGTTATTTCTAACATGCATCTTTTTATTTTTCATTGTGTTATCTAAAATTACTGAATTATTCAAACAAATATACAATTTGGTATTTAAAAAAACATTACTATGATAAACAAAATCATATTATATATAAATAAATTTACATAACAATAAATAATATGATCTTTAAAAAAAATAAGGAATCTTACAATAAAATATGTTTTTGATCCATGAAAATTTACATAATTGAAATGAAAATACATTTTTGTTGAAAAAAATTGAGAAAAATCTGTTGAATTTAATTTGTGTAAAAAAATATATGAATAAATTAATATAGGACATTTTTTATAATATATTCTATGTATTTTACTTAAGTAAAACCTATTATATATATATATATATATATATATATATATATATATATATATATATATATATGTTATAATATTCAATAACAATAATTAAACTTTAAACATTAAATTAAAAATTGCACAAAATAATTATTTTTTTTATAATCATTTCATAATTCAACTAAAATGTATATCTACTTAAATATAGGGTAAACTAAATGAGACTGAAGGATACTAAATGATATTAAGCAAGTGTATATCTAAATCTTTTAGATTCATTGGACCACCGTATATTTTAAGAAATTAAATATTCTTTTCTCTCAGATTATATAATAGTTGCAAGTAATTTGTATGAATTATTTAATTTATAGCCTATTTACTTTATTTGAATTAAATAGATGACATATTTTTATATAAAATCATATATAAAAATTAATTAATAGCAGTGCAGCATAAACTTAAAAATAAATGTTATTTAAATTAAAATAAAATTATTGTCATATTATTCTCTTGTATTATTAAAGAAATAAAAATATAACAATAATTCACAAAAATATCTCTACGGTAAATTATCCAATTATCCTAAGTGCTTTTTAAAGTGTCAGAATAGTTATTTTTCTTTAAAAGTTTTCCGATATTTAGTAAAACTTTATTGATAATAAACAAAAACATATTCAGATTTGGTACTGTAAAAAGTTTAGATTGACATAAACGAATCTCGCTTGAATAGCACGACATTGTGTATTATTATAAATCTTTTTTATTGATTTTGATAAATGTTATTTGGAATTGAATTAAGTAATGGTAACGATAAAAAAATCCAGAATTAGAGAGTATAAAACCGCTATAATCAAACAAAACAATTGAAAGTAACACAAATGAATTTTAATCCCAACACCACAATGGTTCAAAGTGTTCAATAATCACTTATTATTCACTTATTATTTATAAATAAATCGGCTGATGCATTTCGATGGCGACACCATCATCGTCAGTGCCTATAAAATAATAAGTGAACAATAAGTGATTATTGAACATTTTAAACCATTGTGGTGTTGAAAAAAATTCATTTGTGTTAAAGTGAATCAGCCACAGTTCCAAAACAACAAATAATTGAAAGTAATTTAAAAAAATATTTTGATTTATTAGCAAAAATCAATAAAAGCAGTATATTTATATTTCTATTAGTATATTCATATTACTTTAATCTACTTGTTATATTTTTCAAAGTCACATGTTAAAATTAGAATTTTTTGGATTTTAAAAATTAATAATTTCAAATTTTAAAAACTATTGATGGAATTTTTCAATAAAAAATAAATTTAGCTTTTATGAAATGGTGAAAACCCGAAAAAAAATCAATTAAAGAAATCTTTAATAATTTTTTGAGAGATTATTTGTACTTTAATTAAATAATGACTACGATCAAAAAAAATATCAGATTTATAGCATAAAAAAGCATTATATTTAATTAAAATAGTTAAAGATATATATATATATATATATATATATATATAATATTTTAATTTATTAAAAAAATCAATAAAATTTATTGTATTTATAATATTTAATACCATTTGTTATATTTATTTTATATCTTAAGTTTAAATAATGTTTCTTTGTGAGTTTAAAGCAGTTTAGACATATCATAATAATTTTGGTATTTTAAAAACCAACAAAAAATCAAAATTATCTTTCAGTAAAAAAAAATAATATTAATGAAACATTTCTTAAAATTATTAAAAAAACGATTTATGTATTTTTTAAAAAAATATGATATATTTTTTAATATGTATTATATATATATATATATATATATATATATATATATATATATATAATAACTTAGTTAAAATATCTGCTTAATATTTAAATGAACTTCAAAACGTAAACAAATCTATATTGATAGAATAGTTATGTATAAATTAGTGATGATGTTGAATTAAAAAGTAATAATTAATATGTTGAAAGAATTTATATACTACAGTAATATCGTGTTTAATATAAATTTATATTATTATACATATATTTATAATCTAAATGAACTTTAATTAATACCTAATATACCAATGAATTATTCTTACCATCATTGAATATTCAGCAAAAAAGAAATATTTACGTACCTGAAAAAAGAAAATAATGTAATGAGTTTACAATATTTTATTATACATACATATTTTTATTTAAATATATACAAGTTTTAATAGTGATTAAATTAAATATATTCATTTCTACTAGATCATTTTGTATAAATATTCATTCATTATATTACTTTAAAATACAACAAATACGTCTTATAGTTCAAAATATTTAAACACCTACAGATTATAATATCAAAACTTGTTATAATTAAATTTTAATTAAAAATATTCATTTATTATTTGATACAATATTTTTATATTTTATGTCTATTTGTTCAATAATGTGATTCGAAATATTATAAAAAAAACAAATTTTTCACACAAATACATCTTTCGTTAAATTAATTAATTTAATATTTTTTACAAAAAAATAATATTCTTATTTAAATTATCTAATATATATCATACTTTAGGAAAGATCAATAATAATAATATTTTTTTCATGATAAAAATATATTCATTTCATGTAAAAATATAACAATTAGAAATCCAATTAAATATTTACTATTTTTTTAATTTTAAAACGTAATAAATACACACACACACACACATATATATATATATATATATATATATATATATATATACATAAATGTATAAACATAAAGGCAACTATATAGAAAAGTACCCATAAAGATATTAACTGATGTTATTTTAGGTTAGATGAACATCAAACTTTATTAGGCGCTTGAAACAATAATTCTCTTAATAAATGACGCTTCAACTCATAAACCTAGAATTAAACACATGATCTACTGAACACTCATATTTTCTAATATCACATCAAATGGCTACCTCATTAAGTTATATTAAGGGAAACACTCGTTGTACAGTAATAAAATGGATAGTCACCAATGAATCATAAATTTGAGTTATTGTAATGTCACATTTCATTTTACTGACTATATATCAAATCGAAATAATTGTCGATCTTCACATCTTTCGAAATATTATTAATAATCAAAAATATTGATAGGGGAACGATTCATTTTTATGAGTAGTTTTATTTAAGGAAGTTTGTTTTATTAAAATATATTTGATAATTATGTCAAATATTTTTCAAGTATTGCTTGGTTTTTTATAAAATAAAGCCAGTGAAAATATTTTATCAGTATTTGTTTTGGAACTGTGGCGAATTCCCTTTCACATAAATCACCACAACATCATAAAGTATCGTAAGAGTAATCAATAATTATTTATTGTTCACTTTACTTGTTCATAATATGATAAAAGTATCGACGAAAATATTCTTTAATAACAAAAATTGATAAAGATTTTTTTTAAGTTAGATAGAGAACTTTCGATAGGGATTAAATTAAAGTTCTATTACGCTTATAAAAACACCGTATATTACATAAAATGAAATGTAATTACAATATATCCTTTTATATTTTCATGTATTTTACAAAATAACCTTAATTAAAAATTTCCTTAATAAAATTAACAAAAAAATTAAAAAAGATATATTTTTAGGTAAACTTTTTGGACAGATTTTTTGACAAAATAAATTCTAATTATATTGTTATTATATATATATATATATATATATATATATATATATATAATAAATACATATTATAATAAAAATCGTTTATACAGTAGCATTAATATTGATATCTAAATGTTTTATTTTTCAAAATTTATTTACATTATTAAGTAGATATTCTCATTAATTGTGTCCGAAAATTAACTTTTATTTATAGCTTTTATTACTCCTCGTACTCTAAAGAATACGTAAGTAAAAAAAAAATATAAATTCAAAATAGTTCAAAAGATATGAGCAATTACAATGGTTAGACATATGTAATTTTTTTCAATAGTTCAAAACTTAAAATGCGATTTTCTCGAAACCATTTCTTTTCAATTGGTTGGCAAAATTTCTGTGGAACTAGTGGATCAAATTTCATGAATAATAACTCATGTTATTTGTAACTAATGTCACTATGGTGTGAACTAGGATAATTAAAATCAAATTTAAAATTAGAATTTTTTTTAATTCAAATTCAAGATTTTTTTTGCCGAAAATAGATTTTTTTAAAATTGTGCGCCATTTCTTATTTGTCAATATATTTTACTAATCCTAGTTCATACGATATCGGAAAGTTTCCTGAATAAAATGAATTTTGATTTTATTACTCCGAAACACCAGAAGTGGAGATATCTTGACAGATTTACAATAAGGAAATTTCGTCAGAGGTTTGCAAAACTGTGTAAAACACAATTATTTTGGAGATTTTTGCTTGAAATTGTTAGAGTGTATGCTGCACATATCAATAAAGATTTATTGTAATTTATAAAGTCGTGCGACTATTTTGAGTGCATAATAAAATTTAAAATACACCCACATTCAGGACTGAAATAAAAAATATCCTCTTAAATAGAAACAAATTTGGGCTGGATGAGCAAAGAGATTAGAAGGTGGAATCGCCTGATTAAAATAAATATTTACAGATTTTTATCTCTTTGTCTATTAAGGATTTTTTTATAATTTGTATGATTATTTTTTAAGATAGTTATTTTTCGTCATAATTGATTAACATGTATTTAATATTATTAAAAAATAATTCACATAAACAACATTATAATTTTAGATAAAAATTATTAGATTTATAACATCAACCGATAAATATTTTCAGAGTATTATTTTATTAGAGCTGTTAAATTCTCTTACAAAATATACATTTCACTACAATTTCTGACAAAAAAAGATTGTTGCAATATTCTTGCAACACAAATGTAATACACGCACATATCTTAAAGTTTTGTATACCGGGCGGAATAAAAGAAAACTTTTATCTCATCAGCTTGGAAAAAGTTTACGAGAGTTAAAGAAATGGTGCAGAAAAAAACGTGTCGGTTGGACCATATGACAGGACTAAAGTACCTAAGCTCTTCGCGGACATGTACTTTACATAACTCGTCTGAACAAAACCCCTCTTCGCATAATACAGCTACATAGTGGTTATATACATATACAAATACACACACACACACACATATATATATATATATATATATAATATGTGTATGTGTTTGAGCTATATCATAGAACGAACAGCTCTAGTTGCTGCAGCTATAGTCGTAAATATCATAAACAACCGTGCGCCGAGTATGTTACCGAGATTAACTAGGAAATTCCGCGAGTTTTATATAAATATGCGACGACGACGCGCATATTTCACAAAACTTTATTATTATAATAATTACAATGCGGCTGTCATCTTACTCCGTCGCTTTAATCTCTATGAATCACGCGTTTTTAGATGAAACAATTTAAAACACTACATTTATTCTACACTGCATGCAATTTGCTACGCAATTCGTTACGTTAACTGGAAATGATGCAGTGAGAGAGGGTGCAAATGGTTTTTGGCCTTTGTTATATCCATATCTAAGCTTAATGCTGAGAAAATTTCGACGCGGTTTGAAATTAACAGTGTCAACGATGTCGAAAGAAAAAAATTATACAATCCCATTGTGCAAATGGTGATCGTTTGGGAAATTAATATCGGTTTTTTGTGCACAAGCGAACTACTGAACTGAAAATACCATTTGCAATGAAAATCGATTACATGACAATTTTATGTATTGGAAAATCATGAATAATGTTTCAACAAATCATACCCAATCACTAGAAAAACCATAATGTTTCTTCAGAGATTCATGTTATCATAAATATGTCTTTATCTTTTAACACATCTGAAACGAGAAGAGAATACCAATTTTTTTTTTTTAAAATACTATATATTTTTTTTTAATTTATTTGGTTAATGAAATGATAAATTTCACCAGTAGAATATTTATATAAAATAAATATAACTACAAAACAACATTTGAATAATTAATTAAAAATATATTTTTTTAATATCAAAAGTTTTTGATATAAAAAAATAGTGATCATATGTTTATTTTAAAATAGAAATGCATTTTTTCTTTTTCTTATGATTTTACAATTTTTGCTATTAGGTCGTGTAATATGAAATGTAAGATTTTTCTTGAATTTCCAATTGAAAAATGCGACATTTCATGTCACACCACCTAATATGTATATGTATATATATATATATATATATATATATATATATATATATATATATTATATATATATATATATATATATATTAATTTCAGCTAAGAAGAATTTATATTAGTTTTTAATGGTAAGTAAGGGTAAAAAAATAACTTTTTTGATATATTTATCTAGAAGTCATTTCTTCGGACAAAAAATAAAAAAATAACTAGGTTGCGCTATAGAGCATTAGAATTAAAGAGAATAATTTTGATAATATATTCTTAGAACAGATGAATTTCACATCGATTTTCTTTTTATACGAAAAAAAGAAAATTTGTGCACTGTTAAGCTTAAGAAGGAATATTATAAAATTATAAAAAGAATAACATTAAACAAGGAAGATGAAATATTACGTTTTAGAGATGTTTTAGAAATGATAAATTCGGATATTTCTTTAAAAAGTGGACAAAAAACGAATAAATCTACTCTGTCACCGCAATCATCTGATTTGTCTTTAATAGAGTTTGGGATGAACTACAATAAATTTAGAAGAGTGATAAAACTCCTTAGTAATTTGAAAGTTATGTGAAAAATGTTAAACAAAAATTAAATAAGAGACATTTAAAAAATAAATACAAAGAATACTAAAATATGGTTATCAAAAATCAAATAAAATGGTAGTTTTAAATCAAAATTTAAAAAATGTATATATTTTTAATATTCAAATTAATTTCGTACTATTGTATTTACTAGAAATTGTAAACAATCCAATAAAATTATTTTATATATAGGATGTTTTTTAATCATGATAGAACTTTAAATTTTACGTTAAACAATAATTCACATTCAAAAAAATATATTGAAAGAAATAAAATACAAAAAATAATAAATAAAATAATAAAATATATGCAACATGTTAATTTCGAGGTACGATAATCAAACATATAAAACACACACATATATAAAATATAAAAAAATGAAGTACATTTGAGTTTATTAAGATGCTTTCATTTAATATTTAAGTAGGAAAAAGTAACCGGCCGCACAAGCAAGTTCTGATTCGAAATAGCCGGTCAGCAAGGTGATAAAATTTCTTTCAGCAATTTCCTTATCCATAAACAGTACAAAGAGCAAAATGTATTTCAATCGATATTTGACGACTTTTTAGTATTTATTTTTTTTAATTAAAATACTATTACAACTATAATTGTACTAATAACATTTTTCAATCAATTTATTTTTTTATACTCGAAGGACATAAATGTAAATGCAAAAAATCCAAATACGAAAATATAACGATCATAATTCACTGTTATTTCAAAAAATTCTTTTATCTAGAATACAGTAATAAAATGCACCTATTTATAAAAATAAAAAAATAGTTCTTATATATTTTCAAAATGATAAATCAAACAAAAAGTTATAATCGAATTAGAGAATGAAATCTTTAAGTTATTATTACATACATAAACATAAAATATATTTAAAAGGATAATAATCGAAATATCCTGGACTTTAATGTCTATTAAGATATTTTTTTATGTTATTGTGCATACAAAACATATATTAATATATGTAATCAGTATCAATTAATTTTTATTTATTTTGAGAACTATGAAAATCACAAAAAGGCGAAAAATGGACAATTCTCGTAACGGTTACTAAAATTTTACCTAATGTACAATATTGTTTCCAATAATTCCTTAAAAAATATAAGATTTTTTTAATAACACTGAAATATTCTATCGAATATACAGGTATTTTTTAAGTATGGTAAAACTTTAAATTAAATCTCTATCAAAAGTTTTATATAACCTAAAAAAAACACTTGATATATATATATATATATATAAAAATATATATATATATATATATATATGTATATAGATATAGATATATATAAAGAAAGAGAGAGAGAGAGAGGAATATCTTGCATAGTCCGGATAATCGGTTCCACTGATTAGCCGGACTATTTGAAACCGGACTAATCGAAACATTAACTAAATACAAAAAACGTTAATTGGTTCCAAACAAATTTTTTTCCTGTTTTTCAGTAAATTAAACGAGGGTAATATATACAAATGTTTGTTTGTATCAACAAAACAAAATCAGGGGTTTATACATTCATTTTAAATACATTTTAAATTTATTTTCAAATGGATTATTGAAATTTAATTATCAAAAAATCGACGTTATTCTAGAGTTGCGAAACGAAAACAAATAGAAAATAATGTGCATATACAATTTCGTTTTTTTTTTTTATTATGTTTTTATAATAAAGGGAAAACTTGAATATTTGCGTATAAAAATAATTTTATGTATTAATTTTTTGGGATTTCTTCAAGAAAAACTTTTTAGTAGAATTTTTTCAAGTAAAAATTTTTTTTTGTAAATTTCAAACCGGCCTATAGTGAATCGAATATCGAATATCGAATATATATATATATATATATATATATATATATATATATATATATATATATATATATATATATATATATATATATATATATACATACACGTAAAAACAATTACACACGCACTGACGCACGCACACACAAACACATGTGTTTTTTTAGGGTGGATAGAACTTTCTATAAGGATTCAATTTAAAGTTATATTACGCTTATAAACACTTATATAAAGCAATAACTAAAAAAATGATTATGTATTAAAAATTACTTTGTGTGAATCAAAATTCACATTATTCTCTTTAAATTTTTATTAGATATTTATAATGTATATAAATTTATTTAACATAATCTATATTTCTATCATTTATATATATATATATATATATATATATATATATATATATATATTTGTGTATATATTGTATATGTGTTTAAAAATAGAAATAAATAAGGAGAAAGAGACGGGAATAAACTTTTAAAATATGCATCGTACATAAAACAAACACATCTTATGAAGACTTGAACCTGATTTCTAAGAGCATTCCATGTAAATGTGTCGCGACAAAGATACAAAACTCTTAAAACAATTTCGTATTCAAAACATTTCTTGTACAGTTGTTAGACATTGAATATTTCTTGTCCGTATTTAACATGAACACATCGACGCAAACGGAGAGCGGTTTATTGTACACAAAATAAACATTGAAGACGAGCACAGCACCACTTTGTCTGGCGACGGTGCTGAAAAAACACAGCTTGACGGTTGGCCGCCGTTGCTGCTAAAATGTCTACCCTCGTCTCAAGAAAGATTATACATCTAATTACTAGACGCCCGACCGCGGTTCAATGGTTTAAGGTTTAAAACATCACAGAGTTTGTTAGTGTTTGTTACGGCCCCTGACGGTGCTACTACCGACAGCGAACTGTTGTCTACATTCCATTACACGTTTTTTTTACCACTAAGCTACGTTTAAAACTGTGACAATACAACGTTGAATATATTTAAGTATCTTTATTAATATCGAATTTTTTATCACAGTGAAAAAATTTCAAAATAGTTTATTTTTATACACTCATTACTTCTTTTATATTTACACACACACACACACACAAATAGACACATATATATATATATATATATATATATATATATATATATATATATATATATATATATATATATGCATATGTATGTGTGTGTATGTGTAAATAGAGAGAAAATAATATGAACAAAAGAAATCACAAAAAAATTAATAATAAGTATTTTATTATTTTTTAATTAAAAGATATTAAAAAAATATTTATATAATCATTTTCAGATTTCTCTAAATACTTATGAAATACTGAAAAAGATTTTTTTATGCAATATTGAATTTAATAAATAAATAAATTACAAAATCATTACATCTGCATTGAATATATATATATATATATATATATATATATATATATATATATATATATATATATATATATATATTACTGTACTCATTATGACATCACGAGATTTATAATTTACTCATACATTGAACTTCATTCTTATTTGAAGGTTGTCTAGAATAAAGTATTTTGATATATAAATATTTTATTATTTTATTCTTTATTTTGTCATTCTAAAATAAGTAACTTTATAAATTTTTTGACACAAAAATTTGTCTAGACATATTTACTCATGATATATTATTCTCTGAAAAAATATTTGAATAAAAATTGAAATATCTACATATTGTATATAAAATAAATTGATTATATACGAGTATATTTGAAACAATTTTTATCACGTTATATATAAGCCGTTCAGAAGTCAATGTGATTAAGTCCATTTTTTGACATTTTCATATTTTTGTAAATTTTAATTAAACAAATTTTGTTTGATTAAATTTTACAGAAATATTAAAAATTTCAAAAAATGGACTTAATCACATTGGCTTTTGAACGGCTCATATGATACTTTATAAAGAGAATTAATTATAATTAAGAAATGACTTTCTTTCAGTTATTTAAAAAAATTTATTAATTTATATACAAATATGAGTAGGGCGTCCTTTGAATTAATTTCCAACCGATTAAAAATAATTAAAAATTTTGTCATAATTTCCTTGTCATAAAAATGATTAAAAATTTAGTGACTAAATTTTTATTCGATTAATTATTTGACTAAAAAATTAATTATGTAATTGTAGTTGTTTTTTTTTAATTTAGAAATTAGTTTTACAAAAATTTAGTGGGATGATAATTTAGTGGGATGAAAATTTAGTGGGATAAAAATTTAGTGGGATGAATATTTAGTGGGATGAATATTTAGTTAGGCGAAAATGTAGACAAATGAAAATTTAGTCAAATGGAAATTTAGTTGGGTAAAGATTTAGTCGAATAAAAAATGTAAAAACTGACTAAAATCTCAAGTTAAGTTTATTTTTTTCCTTATTTATTTGATTCTTCCTCGGAAATGAAATTCTTTGCTAAACAGAATTCATTCCATTTAATTACCTAAAAAACCTGATGAAAAGTGTAAACGAAATTTTTATTTTAACTGTTTTCATACTTCAGTGAAAATAATTTAACAATTATTATATTTCATTAATGATGATTTGAAATTAAATTTGATTGAAAATTATTTGTAGTTTCTTCAAACAATATAATTTTATTAGAAAATTTGATTTTTAAATTTTTAATAAATTTCGTAATGATTTAGTAGTCGTATTCAACTAATAATATAACATTTAACTATATATACATATAAAGGATTCTCCAAATGTGACGGCTAGATTTGTGTTTTATTAAAAAGAAACCTATGTATAGGGTAGTGTATAGCGAAACATGTGTATAGTTTCTTCTGTATATTTTTAATAAATACAAATCTAGGCGACACATTTGGATGTCTCTATAAAATATTTATGTAAATAAATGTATGTATTTTTCTATACGTATAGTGTTTTTTTAAGCGTGATAGAATTTTAAATTTAATCCCTAACGAAAGTTCTACCTAACCCAAAAAACCAGCAGTATGTATGCTTGTATATATATATATATATATATATATATATATATATATATATATATATATATATATATATATAGGCTGTTTTTTAAGTTATATAGAATTTTCGATAGAGATTCAATTTAAAGTTCTATCACGCCTAAAAAAGATCTATATATTTATATACAAAAAAATATATTTTTATGTTGATAAAATATCAAAGAAAAATAATTCGCTGCTATATATATATACATATATATATATATATATATATATATATATATATATACATATATATGAGAGTCGTTTGATAAGTATGGTAAATTTATTTATTGTTTAATTTAATTAATTAATTAAATTAAGTTTTTCAATTTAGTTTTTCTTACTTTTTTACCGTACTTATCAAACAACCATCGTGTATATATATATATATATATATATATATATATATATATATATATATATATATATATACACATATGTATTTATTTGCATGTATGTAAGCATGTTTAATAATATAATTTATTTTAAAATGAAAGTAGTTTCAGTTGAAAATATTCAACCTAATTGAAGACATATTGTTAAATTTTTTTTAACATAAATACGTCTTTCCCATTTTGCGTACTTGAGTGAACACATATCTAGCGAGAAAAACGTATCTAGTGAGAAAAGTCACTTAAGTTTAAAACTTTTTTTTATATTTTAACAGCGTTCGCGATTGTTGAGATTAAATTCAACGCGATACAACCATACCTCTGCCTCTAGCTACCGTTTGAATGAACGGTAGAATTTAAGCGAGCTTATCACATTACTCTTTACATTAGCATATTTAAATTCTTCCCGCGCGCACAACACTGTAATACTTCTTCTTTTTGTTCCCCACTATGGAGAAGAGTACAAAGAAACACTGAGATTAGATCAGCGGCTGTAGATATTTTTTTTAGTAAAAAATTCGTCGTTAAATTCGCCAACGAATAGTGAAACGACGGCGGTGAAGTCGTAAACATTGGAAACATTCTCCTTTCCTGTTTGTCGCTTATTTATTATAATTGTTTTTGAAAGAGGAAGTTACAAACTCTCATTAATATTATGTTTGTGTATTTTTTTTTCTTTCTGTAATTCTTTGCGCAAACAAAAGAACTTTGTACATAAAACATAATAAATATTTGCGTTTTATATGAAATGCACGAGAAAGAAAAATAATTTGTCGGTTTGCGTTTCTTTTTTATCGTATAAAAAATATACGCCGGCATTTTCTTAGAACGTTTTCTTTTAAAAAGTTTTTATTTTTATTATATACTTTCGTGAAAGCAATTTCTTTATTTTTATTAGTGAAATAATTATTACAGACGCTAGAACTGATTTGGTTTGTTACGGGGAAAACTTTAATCATTCTGTTTAAAATAAAACAATGTTCATTTTTAGTAAATGAAAATGCAAATTTATTGTACAAGTGATCATTCTCTAAATGAAGTAGATGGAATTCCTACAATTTAAATGAGTATTTTTAATTGTAAACATAATACAAGTAAAATAAAAATTTATAAATAGAAACCAAACATTTTAATAAATGAACATATATACATATTTTAATTAAATCCAATGAAAATATATATAATACTAATAAAAAGTATTCTAATTAACAGTAATATAATCTTGTATTTTTATACAAAATAGTGATAAATATTTTTTATAACAAACAAAAAGTGCAATCGTTTTGAAAATAATTTGAACTTTAAATTATTTTTTAAAATTATAATCAGAAGTCATGGGTGGAAAGAATGTTTTTAAAATGAAAAAGAAAACATTTTTTTTGACTAAAATAAAATTAATTTTTCCATATAGTTTTTTCTATTAGCCATATAAATTTAGTTCAACGCATTTCGAGATCTTTTATTCCTTCACTATATTAAGTTTTGTCCAAATTCTCAAAATATCCATTTGCAACTTAAAAAACTTCGGTATTTGATGAAATATTTTCCACCCAACCATTATAAAGAGTGTTTTTTTAGGTTGGATAAAACGTTCGATAGCAATAACTGTCAAGTCAGTTATCAGTTTGCACGCTATAAGTGACATTTGGATTCAATATACTTAAAAAAATAATTGTAGAACGATTTACATTTAAGCAACGTTTCCGAATTGTAGAAATTTATTTCAAAAATCAGTGTTCTCTTCGCTAAGCTCATAGAGCACAACATTTTGATCAGTGATAAGGTTCATTTTTGATATAACGGGTGTGTTAATAAGCAAAATTGCCACATTTGAAATGAGATCAATCCTAAAGTGATTCATGAGAGCCCGTTATACTAAAAAAATGCATCGTATGGTGTGAATTGCACGCTGGTGACATCATCGGACATTACGATGGAAACAACGTGCCATATTTCGATGGAAACAATAGAGTTATTGAAACAAAAATTTGGCAAAAACATTATCTCCAGAAATAGACCTGTGAATTGGCTTCCACGATTGTGTAATTTGACATTTCTATATTATTTTATTTATGGATATCTGAAGTCTCCGGTTTATTCTAATAAACCAGCAACGATTGAGGCATTAGAAGCCAACATAGCTCGTGTTATTATTGATATAAGGCCCCAATTGCTTGAAAAAGTGACCTAAAATTGGACTGACAGAATGCGGTGAGTCAGAGGTAGCTATAGTGCAAATATGGCCGAAATTATTTTTAAATATTAATGCCATAATATGATCTTTCGAATAATACCAAATAAATTGTCATCCGGTCTATTAGTGTTTTTTTTTTAAAAATTTAAAGTTCTATATCTTAAAAAACATCCTATATTAGGTTTAGAAATAAAAAAAGTCAAGGGGGGGTCAAATATGAAATATACGATACAAATTCACAATTTTTAAACGAAATAAATGCAGTTTTGCAGTCAAAATTTCCAAAAAGGCTTTTGGTTTTGATTTCATTTAAACAATTCAAGAAAGATACATAATACCAATTTATTATTTTTTCTTATTTTTCTAAGTAATCGATGAAACTTATTCCATGGAAAACACAAAAAACTTTCTGGTTAATAGAAACGTCTTTGCCTACTTTAGGGCTAGTTCACTTCGTGCTGTCCACTTTTTGGATTGTTTTTTTTTTTGTATTTGGTATGTAGTATTGGATCCATGTTTCATCGACAGTAATGAAATAATACAAAAAAATCTTGTGCTTAAAAGTGTTTAAACGTTATTGAAAAATGGTCATTCAAACTTGTTTTTGGTTGACAAATCATCAACACGGTCAAAAGATTATTATGTATAGTAAACCATATAATAAAAATTTAATATTATTATAAAATAAATATAACATTAAATAAATTTAAATTTACAGCAGATAAGATTTGAATACTTTCAACAAATATTTTTTCTATTAAAAATAAAATACTTTTTTAAAGAAAAGTAATTAAAATATGCATGTGATTAAATTTATTTTTAAATTAGAGAAGATTTTTTTATTTCATTTTATCAATTAACATGTAAATTAAGTTTTTAAATTAATAGAGTTTCATACTTTTTTTGTAAAAGATAATTCGCTTAAGGGAAGTGAATTAATAAGCATTAGTAGATAGTAGAGTGGTAAATTTAATTAATTCGTACATTTAAATTTCAACAAATTAAATATGAATTTATATTAAATTTTAGTAAATATAAATTTTAATATTATTAGTTATTATAATATATATATATGTGTGTGTGTGTGTGTGTGTGTATTTGTTTATGTGATATAGACAATCTACCTAAAAAAGTAAACTCTAAATAAAAAATCGTTACCAATCTATTTGGTCATTATATGTATCAATGAATTAGGAGTTTGCTTAACAGTTGTAGTTCATATATAAAAAATAATTTAGTGTCCTTTTCTGCTTTAATCAATTTGTGTCTCTATACACGTTATGACACGTTCAGGTAAGTTAGGTTTGCAAGTAGTGATGATTTGCGTTATCGCCACCTAATCAATCATTTTCTGTCACGATGTTTAAACAAGAATTACTAACTAGTGTTACGCAAAGAAATTATTATAATTTTTTTTACAAATAAAACAGATAAAACTTCTAAAATGTTGACCAGACTTCAAACACAGTTTTGGAATGAATGTTTGTCACATATACGAGTGAAAGATTATAAAAAATCATTTCGAGGAAGTTAACACCGAATGGAAAATAAACCTCAAGTTCAACTATAAAAACTTCTGTTAACAATGAGAACATTTTAAAAATTGGAAAGATTGTTCTCGTTAATCGTCTAATAAATATTGTTAAATTGTTACAGCAATTCGAGATTAATTTTGAAAATGATGAAATATTGCAATAAAATCAAAATATGCAAAGTGTGTGCAAAGTTCTTTCCAAGTATTCTTACATCGGAGCACAAAAAAGTCGTTTAGTGACTATTACTTTTTGGATTCGTTTAGTGACTATTACTATGAATTTTTGGATTCTATAATGATTTGTGATAAGATGTGTCTTCACCTGAATTATGGAGTGGAAACATTACAAAACTCCTCCTGTAAGAAAAATCAAAACAATTTCTTCAGTAGGAAAAATATGGCTACAGTATTTTGAGATTCAAAGAGAGTCAAAATTAATCTAAAATTTCTTATAAGTAAAAAAATATCAATACACAGTGTTATCTAACTTTGTCGAATGAAAGTGTGAAGCCAGAAATGTACTCTTCATAAAGAGAAAAGTAAAATTATATTTATTTTTATCAAGTCAACACTTCATTTTGCATTAACTCAAATAAAATATTCTTCCTTATTCATCACACAACTCTAAATAGACACTTTTCGATTATTACTTGTTTGGACCAATGAAGATACTTTTAAAACGTAAAAAATTAGACATTAATGAAGTGGTCAATAAAACTGTGCAGAATTGGTTTAAAAAGAAAATAAAAAAGTCTTTAAATAAAAAATAAAAAGCTTCCACAACGATAGAACCAGTATAATGCAGTTGAGGGGGATTATATTTAAAAATAGTATGTGAAACATTTCGATTTTGTTATAAATAATATTTATGTAAACAATTTTTTGTTTATATTTAAATCACCCTTATAATATATATATATATATATATATATATATATATATATATATATATATATATATATATATAAATATCTATAGAAGAAACCCACAAAAAGGAAAATAAAAACGATCGCATATAAACGAACGCCTGTTTTTGAAATATGTGAAAGGACAGGTATTAAAATATCATCTTCGATTTTCAAACTCTTCACAAAGTTGACGAGTAGATGGTGGTTGTCGATATAATATTTATAAGATCAAAAATATCCGGTTCACCCGCGAGACGATCATATTTATCGAATGTGAACGAGCAAAGGTTTTACGACGCGTCGTCTTTTCCGGCGAAAGCTCATATAATTGTTCGTGCGTTGAAACGACGCGAATCTCTTTCCAGTTTTTCTTGTCATATACAAATACTCAAATTCACTCACTCACACACACACACATTCATATATATATATATATATATATATATATATATATATATATGAAAAAAATGTACACATAAGGTGCACCAATAAATTTCCAAGAATTTTTTTGCAAAGTTCATAACGGTAAATTATGAATTATTAGCAGTTATTTTATAAGAATTACATTTTTGGATAAAAGATTTTAGGAAAAACTTACATTAAATATTTTTTAATAACATATTGACAATTTTATGATAAATTCATTTCTCGAAATACATTATTTAATTTATTTTTTAAACGAGTATGATTTAAATATTTTTACATTTTATTTTGAATATTTTTTTCAATATTAGAATTTTTAATTTCATAATTTAATCAAAATTTAAAATTCACAATTTCCTCTTTTAATAATTGTAAAAGATAAATATCATGAAATTAACTCTTTTTACAATAAAAAAGAAAACAATTACGATTTTTTATAATATAAATAATATTCACTTTATATGTTCTTGTATGTGGAATATGTAAATGAATTAAATTTACTTAAATATCATATTTAAATAACTTTTAAAATATAATACGTAAAAATAGTTTGTTTATGTGCATTGCGATGGCCATGCTATTATTGTCAGAGCATTATATTATAATACCTAAAATTGTCGTTGGTTAAAAGTTAAAGTTTTAACCAAAACCAAGAAATAGTTTATATTTTATAATATGTCATCTTGCAAAATAATGATATGGCCATCGAAATGAGGATTAGCACTGTATATTTCCTTTCTCTAGACAGCTATTAATCCATTTTTTATCCAACTCTTTCACTTTTCTCTAGAAACGTTTCAAGTAGAATTTTGATCCCTTTTATGTATTTACTTATAAGTATTATATCATCAGCAAATCGCAAATAAGATAAATATTTTTAATTTAATATCTTTATTTTCGAAATTTGCCTCTATTATTACTAGTTTTCGAATTACATCAAATAATTTGGCCGACAACTGTGTCCTTGTCTGACTCTTTTCTCTAATCTGATTTTTTCTGGAAAATATTTCACATTAATTTGCACTGTTGTTTATTTATACATCTTTTTTTAATAATTCCAGACAATTTTTATTTATTCATTACTCCTTCAAAGATAAAATTAATGATACAATAACAACAAACATAATTCAGACGCTTTTTCAAAATCTACAAAGTCAAACATAACGGTTATATATATTTGTTGTAACTTTTGTGCAATTATTGTAATGTTTAAAATTGGTCCATTGTACTAAAATTTGATCTGAAACTTGCCTATTCGCTAAATTATTAATACTTACTAGTGAAAAGGTTAGAAAAGGAATTATATTGATAATTTAATTTTTTTTCTAACCTTTTTACTAGAATTTTATTAAATGATAGTTGTTTTTTAAGCACATTCTATGGCATTAATGATGGAACACAATTTCACTTATATAACCACCACGACTTAGTTTAGTCAAATTTTTAGTCACTCTTTCACTTAATTATGGTCTAGTTTCATGAACTACACTTTCAATGTTTGTTTTAATGCTTCTGTTATTTGCGATTTATCAGCATAAACTAATAATTTCACATAACCCCACAGAAAATAATCCAATGGAGGTAAATCAAATAATCTTAATGGCCAATTGAAATGTCCATTTTGTGAAATAATTGATTCATTAAACTTTTGATACATTAAAGTTTTGTTTTAATAAGTCTATTAATTTTTTTATAATTTATAAACTTTGTTGAAGTGTTAAACGTTCTATGATAATTTCCCAAACTATACTAAGTTGAGATTTCAAAATAAGCCTAAAAAAATTGAACATGGCTGCCACTATCTTTCAAGTTCTGACATTCTTATTGGCAAACCCTATAAGGTTGCCTAAATTAGATGAAAATGTTATACATATATTTACTTGGTTACTATCATTTATTCTTATTTACCATCCTTCAGTCTAATTTAGACCACTCTATATACAAAGGAAAGCAATGGTATTGGTACATATAAATGACTCGAATTATACTGAAAAATAATAAATGATAATAATCAGATAAAACTATATATTTAACTCCTTTAACCTCATTTGGGCCATTATATATATATATATATATATATATATATATATATATATATATATATATATAAATTTAGTATATTTTGAAAAACAAATATTTAATCGAAAATTTATAAATTAATATGTATATTCTTACAAAAATCAAATTGTTTTAATGTACTTTGTTAACTTGTGTTATTTCTAATTTAAAATGTAAATTAATTTATAAAAACATATTTAAATAAATACAAATAATTTTATTCTTTCTTAAATTTAACGTATCAAATATCCGTTTGATATTCCTAAGAATATTATTATTATTATACTTAATTTTATAATTAGATGAATAATTAATATTAAGTCACTAAATTATTTTCTTATCATCGTACATAATACGTTATGAAAAGTAATTGTACGAATATTCCGAGAACTTTACTATCACATCTTATATATCCATCATGGATGTCGACGTCTGCAACTTACTTGTCAAGTTCGTCAGCCATAATTGTAATCCCTGATATGATTACGTTTCTTGACAGTTTACTACCTGCATGTATATGACACGCAATGGTGCTGCGTTCAACTACTTACCAACCTATATACCACCATTGAACGACCGAGTCGTCTATAAAATATTTTATATGCCAAGCGAATTTCTTTGATCGTCCTTGCACAAGTACACAACGTGTATTTTATGTGATGAATATTTTCGTTTTATAAGAGAATTTTATATAAGTTCGAGATTTATTGTCTCGTATCAACCTTTATTTTCAACGAACATCTCTTTATGTAAAAAGAACTATGTGTACGTGAGAGATACATGAAGATAAAAATATATGATTTTTATGAAAATCAGGATTAATTGAAATTAAATAGATTTTTATTGTGTTTATAATATAAAAAATGTTTACGATAAGTAAAAATAAATATATCATCAAAATGTGGAAAAAATATTTCAAAATATCTTCATTTTAGGTTAAGTTTAAAATATAAAAATTAATACTTCTTTCATTTAAATTTATTCAAAGGATTTTCATTTACAATAAGAAAATCTCAAATTTGTATCACAAAATATATTATTTTTTCATAAATATTTTAAGTTTTATATAGGTGTTTTTTTAACGTGAAAGAATTTTAAATTGAATCTTTATAGAAATTTCTATCAAACCTAAAAAACACTTTTATATTTACATGTATATATAAAGGTATGATAAAGATGTTTTTTTAAGTTAGGTAGAACTTTCGATAGGAATTCAATTTAAAGTTCTATCACGGTTAAAAACACTATATTTAAACTGTATACCATTTATAACTTCACATTGTTTATATACTTTTTATGGTAAAAAATATTTATATATTAAAATAATGTATATTTTTATTATAACAACAAAAAATATTTAATATAATATGAAAAAATACTCATAGCCCAACTTATTTAATTTAAGATAAATAATTACTTACATTAGTGGCCCAAATAAGGCTAAAAGATAGTAAGATTGAGTAAATAATATTAATCAAGTAAATGTATGTCTGAACCTTTCACTCTAATTTCGTTCATCCTATATAACCAAATTTTGCTTTAAAATAGCACAAGATGCATTATTATGATTAAATAAATCCTAATAAACATAAATCGTAAATCATGAATTAATAAAGTTTTCAATAAACACTTGCTCAATTTATTTTCTGATATACATTTCGATAGTCAGGATATTATCATCAAAAAGTTGGATTACAAAATTTAGAAAATTTATACAATTATAGTTTTTTATAATGTAGAGCTCAAACAATTACCTTATGGTCATCAAAATTCATATCAACAAATAAAATCAAATATTAATTAATAATGAACAAAAAATCTTATGTTTTATAAAATGCTCATATTTATAAAATCTCGTCACGTGATTTATTTCTTAACTTATTTTTTACATTACTTTACTTATTTTTTTTAAAAAAAAACGAATTGTAACAAATTCAATTGATTTTTTCTTTAATTTTCATACATTTTTTTTTAAATTTACTTACTGATAATGTTTATTTCATTTATAAAAAAAAATAATTAAATAATAATTACTCTAATATTTTATGACATTTTGTCATCAAACCTTATATTTCAATTTTAAAAAAAAAATTAATTTCTTCATGTCAAAAACGAACAATAGTGATTTGAAATGTTCACCTTTAAAAAATCATATAAAACTAATAGTTTTATCAATATTAAATTTATACAAGTGGAGTAAAAAAATTATACACTTACTTTCTGTCATTTTACTTATACATTGTTTGATTTTTTGTTCTATTTGCTGTATCACTTTCTCGGAATAAATTGTTTATTGAATATTTTTCTGAGATTTTTTTTTAAAAAAGCTTTAATATGAGGAAACTTCAGTGTATTTTTTATTTATGTATTACTTCTATAGAATATAATCCTCAAATATTCTTTTAAAAAGACTCAATTTCAGCTAAAATTACATACATAGGAGTAATTTATCCAAAATTCATATTATTCATTTTTTAAAAATATAATCTAATATAAAAATTAGGATGTAATTCAACAATTTCTGATTTTGAACATAAAATGTATTACATTTAAGTGATAATTTTATCACACAATATACGTGTTTTAAAATTAGATATTTAAAAATAAAAATATTGAGTTTCTACCGCAAACATATTATATATTTAATAAAAAATAGTTAATTAAATCCATTTTAAATCAGTTAATTTAAAATAACTTACAATTGTATACAAATTACTATACCTTAAGATATTAAAAAGTGTTCAATATGTATTTATTATTTATTTTGTTTGTTTATAACAAAAATAAAATAATTCTCATGTTGATATTGATGGAATCATTATCAGAATATCGTGTTTAAAATCTAAAAAAATGAGATTTTAATTCTAGAATTTCAATGTAATGATGATGATGACGTCGTTGATATTAAAGTTAGCTTATTATTATTGTAAACAAATAAGGTAAAAGGTAAGTAATTAGTGAACACTTTTTAATATATTGCGGTATTGGAAGTGATAATTTATTTGTATGAAAATGAATACATCGCAATTCCAAAGCAAATAGTAAAATAATTACTAATGATAAAAAAAATATTAATATCTCTATTTTAAAATTTTAAATTTTTAGTGAAGTAAATACATTTTTGATGGATTTTCAAAAATGAAATAAATAATTAAATAGAAGATTTTGAACACTTTTATGATGAGATATTTTCCAATAAATGCTTCAGGAGTTTAAATGGAAATAAAATAAAAGTGATTTATTTAATTAGTTATTTTTAAGCACATTCTATGGCATTAATATTGAAATTAAATTTCACTCATATGACCACCACGAGTTCGATTGATATAGTGTATTCATTTAGTCCAATTTTTAGACAATCTTTCACTTAATTGTGGTCCATTTTATAAATTATATGTACAATATTTATTTTTAATGCTTCTGTTTGTGGTTTATCAACACAAATCAATGATTTCACATAACCCAACAGAAAATAACACAATGGAATTAGATCACAAGATTTTGGTGATTAATTAATGAGTCCATTTCGTAAAATAATGTACTCATTAAACTTTTGTTTCAGTAAGTCTGTTAAAATTTTTACATTTTTTAAACTTTGTTGAAATGTTAATGATAATTTGATAATCTATAATGAGTTAAATTTTCAAAATGAACTTAAAAAAACAAACATGGCTGCTGCCAGCTGTCAAAGTACTGACATTCTTATTAAAAAATCCTATGTAATATAAAATAAAATAAAAGTGTTAAAAATCAACTCTATTTTAAATTCTCAATTTTAAAATTCACAATTTTCAAAAATTTGCGTAAATATTTGAAAAAGAATAAAATATTATCTTAATAAAATATAACCTTAGGCAAAAAAATATGTGGAGGGATAATATATCATATTATGATATTTTAATTTTTTTAAGAATATTTTTAGTCTGTGTTTCATGTATTTGTTATAATATTATTAACTGATTTAAGTTAAAATTTATAATATGATAATAAATCTATACAGATATTTGTAATAATAGCATATACAGTGTGAAATGATTTATATATTTAAATGTACAGAAATACACACACATATATATTAAGTATATATGTATAATCACAAAATAGTTACGCAAGTAAATGTATAAATCCTTAGAGCGATAATTTCACACATTTATACATTAAAGCAGGTGGATGACGTATGAAATGGAATAGTTTTACTTTACGCCGCGTGCATTAATTTTCAAACGAGCTGAGATAAAGCGAGACTGTCTTACAGACGATTTAAGTTAGCAGTAGATCGTATCCCGCTCGCGTAACTCTGTACAGTCTCTAGTGTACAACTCGGCAAACTGTTTGCTCTACTAACAGATACAGGTATGTATAACAATACTACTAGTTTAGTTTGAACTGTAAACAGTGGCGACTCAGTGACCAGGTATTGTTTGTATGAGATTTTCATTAATTATTTAATTACATTTTGTTGGGAATAAAATATCTTCATTGTGTTATTTAGAACAAGAAACTCTATTTTCATTTTTGTTTATTGTATATTTATTTTAATAAATTAAAACTTTATTTATACACACACACACACATACACACACACACACACACACATATATATATATATATATATATATATATATATATAGTGTTTTTTTAGGTTAGATAAAACTTTCAACAGGGATTCCATTTATAGTTCTATCTATAGTAATCTCTTGATTTTTTTAATTCTTTATTATTTTTGTATTACTTATAAAGAGTAAATAAAATAGATTGTAATAAATAAAAATATATGCAAAAATTAAAATAAATCATTCACTAAGTCATTATAATATGAGATGTCCAAATTTGAGGTTAAAAAGTAATTTATCAATAAAATAGTTTTTGAAGGAAAAATTCATGTTTATTTATCATTTGTACAATGAGTTTTCACTACTAAAAAGTGTTGTTCAAGCATATAGCATTTTAATACTAAAATTTCCCGACTTTTTAATAAGAAATGTTAAATAATGACAGTTCAATATTTGACAATTCATCAAATAATAACAAACCTATTTCCTAACCTCAAATTTGAACAACTTTTATATTCAAATGTATTAATACTAATTGCCAATTGAAGCGTTATTTTTATTTAAATATTTATATGTTTGCTTTTTATACATTTGATAAATGATTTGTGTATTTAAAATACTATAAATAGAGTGAACATTACTTATTAAAATCAATCATACATCAATTTAAAAATTAGTTTTCATAGTGTAAAATGTGTTCATAAAATATTTTTCAAATATTTAATCCTTTAATTGAAAATATTTATTATAAATCGTTGGTGTGTATATATATATATATATATATATGTATATATATATATATATATATATATATATATATATATATATATGTATATATATATATATATATATATATATATACATACACACAGGTAATCCTCGAATAACTTTGTATTTACACAACGCGGTTTACAAATTGTAGCAACTCTTGTTTAACGCGGTTACGGTTTTAATTCAACACTGTCTATGAATTATAGTAACCATTTACCTTGTCATATATTTTTCACCGCGCGATTTAAAAATTTAATTTTAACTTCTTTAAATTTGTGTTTGTCCGCACCGTGCATTTACTTATAAGTAACGATTTAATATTAAGAAAAGTACATATTATTAGTCATCTGATTATCGAACAACGCGATTTTTATAACGTGGTGTTTCTATGGAACCTAACATCCGCATTATGCGAGGATTATATAAATATTCAATAGTAGTGTATTTTTTTCAGAAAAAAATAATTTCTAAATATCATAAAGATTATATAACGATATTGTGAAATGTTAATTCTAAAAAATTGACATTAAAAAATGAATGTAAATTAAATATTTAAAATAAGCTTATAAACGTGAATTCATTTCCACACAAATGAATTATCACTCTCAACATCACAAAATATTAAAAAAGTGTTTAATAATTACTTATTGTTTCTTTGTTTTTAATAATGATAAATTGAGTATTTCGATAGCGAAGTCATCATCATCAGAGCGTTGTGTTATTAAATCTTTGTTATAATTCTTGTTTTTAATTTTGTATTATATATATATATATATATATATATATATATATATATATATATATATATATATATATTTATAACACTACTCTCTAATGTTGATACCTCTATGGAAATGCGCATTGTCTTATTGTTTTTTATAAACAAATAAAGGGTTTAATAAATAATTATTAAACACTTTTTATTATTTTGAGATGTTGAAGATAATAATTAATTTGTATTCAGTATATATCACAATCTCAAAATAGTTTCGGAATTCAGGAATATTTACTTTAAGGAACTATCAAAGAGCCGTAACAAACAAATAAACAATACCAAATACAAAAAGGACAAATGAAGAAGGAAGAGAAATTGAAAGCCATGTGTAAATTTATTTTTCATAAATAAATATATTATTAAAAATTAATTAGTTTATCATTGTTTTGAAAAATATTTCTGTTATTTAAATTTTTAGACAATAAATTGGTTCACAGATTTTGATATTGAAAAATATTTTAATCTATTAAATTGTTCAGTTGAAAAAAGTATTTTGATATTTCAGAATTTATTTAAAACCAAACCTAAAAAATTGTAAAATATATATATCATAAATATGTATTTACAACATTTATGCATTTTTCTTCCTCTCTTTCTCTTTCTTTCTCTCTCTCTCTCTCTCTCTCTCTCTCTCTCTCTCTATATATATATATATATATATATATATATATATATATATATATATATATATAGACTGGGTAGCACAGTGGTTTACATCACCGTGTGTCATGCGGGAGATTGCGTTCGGTTCCCAGTCGGAGAGTCACTCATTTTCGAGGGTTGATCATGAAGGCCAACAACCTCATCTTGTAAAAAAATAACTGTCGAAAAGTTAAGGGAGTAAACCCCGAATAAAAAATCTTCACCAATCCGTCTGGTCAGCGTGGTGAATATATGATCAAATACCAAGTGAATGTTAGCATTCATTGAGGCTTTCGTCCAGTAGTGGATTGATATGGGCTTTATGATGTGATTATGATATATATATATATATACATTTGAAATATACTAGTATTTTAAATTTTCAAGTTTCTCTATTTTAAAAACAATTTTAAGAATATTACAATTATGATAACATTTTCAAAAGTTACTAAAATTTATATGAAAATATGATGTAAAAATAAAATTAAGTGTTATTTATCATTTTGTTGATTTATTATTTAAGAGTTTTATTTTTAAAAATATATTTGATTTTTAATTGTAGTAAATTATCTTTAATAAAAATGAATTGCTCACAACAAACAACAAAGTTTTTTTTATAAATGTTCAATAGCCAGTCGTTTCTTATTTTATTTACTGATATAAATTTTAATAGCCATCTTAATTAGAGCGCTGTTTATATTTTTGAAAAAAATATTAAATTCAAAATATATCATAAGGTAGCCCAAATGAGACTGAATGGTTTAAACATGCATTTTTTTTGCTTACTATCAAATACTATTTTTTACTATTCTTCCGTTTTATTTAGATTAACCTATAAAATACTCTGATGGTAATATTACGGTTCACTAATATAAAATAAGTGATTTAGAACACTTATGAAATATTTTGATGTTGAAAGTTAATGATTAATTTTTATGTTATTTATATTTTAATTTTTATTTAATATTTTTTTTATTTAATTTATATTAAAGAAGCTATTAATAAAACTACATTTTTTTAAAAAAAATTGTATTTAATTTTTAATAAAATGTAATATATAATTTTCTTATGTACATTAATTCCAATTTTATTTTTTTTAGTAATATTTTTTTAATGATTGTTTAAAGTAAACTATATTCGATACATAAGATTTTTAAGGTCATAAAAAATAAATTATTTTTTAAAAGATTTTGTTATTCACTTGAAAAATTAAATTATTTTGAAAAATTAATGACAAAAATATTAGATTTTTATATTTTCATTACTACTTTTAATTATATATATATATATATATATATATATATATATATATATATATATATGTATGTATGATTTCCGAGAGTCTAGTGATAAAGAAATTAAGAATGAAGTATGATTTAAAATTTTCTCGTTGAAACTCTAGATAATTTTTAAAAGAGATTTGAGAACCCGCACTTAATTTATGATGATCATAAAGAAAAAAGCTGAGAAATACTGCTACATTGTGTGCGTGTATATAAATAAAAAAGTACATTTTTCACTCATTATTTTTAACGTTTACCGTAAATCATAATTTATGCAAACGATACTATATCTCGAGATACTTTATAAATTGACGAGCTACCACTGGCTGTTACTATCGTCATCTCGGAGTTTAATATAATGGTGTGAGATCGGTACTTCTCGCTTTCTTGCTGGCTGACTACTCTACTGGCTATCGTTTACCAACGAACAAGAGTTCCTCGCGCAGCCTTTGCTAGTTATGCGTCGTCGGCTGTAAATACATTCGCCGTACGAACAACTTTCAAAATGTGATTAAGAACGTTTGCGAACGGCGCAAGTTTGCCAGATATTGTGGGTTTTAACTTCAGCTCATATTTTAGCGTTGATTATAACCCGACTCTAACCCAAACATCGGCAGATTTATGAATCAATTACATATGCTTGCTTTGTTACAATGCCGTTTGAGCATCATATGCATGTGGTATGCTTTCAACAACTAATAATATATGAAGTCTGAATATATCATGTATTTGTCATAAATAGAAACATTGTATAAAAATAATATTCTAAAATTGTTAACCCATATTTTCAATACCACGAAAACATTTTTATATAAATTTGACAAAAAATAACTAGATCACATCGATAAAAATTACTATTATTGTATTTTTCTTTACTGAACACTAGATATATCAAAAATTGATATAAACCTATCTCTATCAATTGGTCATTTTAACCAATTGGTATTAAGCCAAAAACATTTGTAATTTTTAATCAATTATTGCAAGCAGTAATGAAAAAGAGCTTCTATTAATAAGAAATTATATTTTTCACTTAAATGCTGAAATTACATGATATGAAAATTATAAGTAATCGTAGCCCCTTACTTTAATTTTCATTTTCCTTAGCGCCATTTTGAAATCGGTCATTTTGACCGGTTGGTATATTTAGTGTTAAAATGAATTAAAGTTACAAAACAGTAAAATTAACATTTTTAATGTCCATCAATAAATTGCACATAAGTAACTTAATATCTCCTGATTTATGTTTATAGAATCAAAATACCAGTTTAGTCTCTTAAATACCTAGTCTAACGCAGATGTAAATTTTTGATTATATCACATCCCCCTTCTTTCACCATTTATAATTTTAAATTTTCTTGTTTTTTCGTATATATAATATATATATATATATATATATATATATATATATATATATATATATATATAATAGTGGCCATTGAAATCCAAACACTATTATATCAAGCAGTTCTAGCCAATAAAACGGGGAAATACCTGTTGTTTACATTTGTTTATACAATCATATATAAATGACACTTTCCCTTAATTTTGTAACAAGTGGTTGAAGAAATAACATTGTAAATGAAGCTAGAGAGTGTGACATGTGTAAAAATGGTAAATATGAAAAAACTGACCAAAGAAGATAAATCTAATATTTTGGCTTTGCCAAAAAAGAATTTAAGTGTTCATAAAATAACTGATGAAGTCGAATTTAACAAATCGTTCTTAGTTACCATTTTAAAAAAAACTTCGCGAAACATGCTCTATTAATCGGAAAAATGGTCAAGAGGATAACAACGGCACGCCAAGATCGCACCTTAAGGAAGTTGCCTTTGAGAAATCGTTTCAAAACTGCAAAAGACATAAGAAGAGAGATTTTGGAAGGAGGTGGTTCGGAAAAAGTACACTAACTGTTAGAAGAAGGCTTCAGAGAGTTTAATTGTGCACTAGAAAACCAACCAAAAACCCATTACTAACAAAAAATGCTTCAAAAACAACTTCGGTGGTCCAAAGATCATAAGAATTGAACTGCAATGGACTAGAGAAATATAATCTTTTCAGACGAGTCCAAATTCAATATGTATGGATCTGACGAAAGGTTGTATGTCCGAAAAAGAAAGGGTGAACGTTTCAGTGAGCACTGCGTCATCAAAACTGTTATGCATGGGATCATCCAAATGGTCTGGGGATGCTTTTCTTTTCGCGTGGATGATTAACTGACTCTACTAGATGTAATGTAAATGAGAATTGATACAAAAAAATTTTGGAAGCAAGTTTTGTACCATCGATGGAAGAGCACATTTCACTGGCAGGAAACGTTATCTTTCAACACGACTCAGCGCCATTCCACAGTGCTCAACTGGTAAGTATTAACGCTTATGTCTTCCTGCTTATTTGAATAACTGGATAAAACACTTATTTTTTAATTCAATGTCTGTTTTTTTAGGGTGGAAAAATATTTTGACGAACTACGGGTTTCAAAGGTGTCATGGCCCGAGAATAGCTCCGATTTGAATCTCATAGAAAACATTTAGAAGCTTATTAAGGTTAAAGTTATTGAAAAAAAGACAAAAAATATTAAAATAGTTTGATTGCTTTATCCAAAAAGTGTGGTACGAAGAAATCACGTAGGAAACATTTAAAAAAATATTCGATTCTATGCCTAACTGCATTAAATGCGTTATTTAAAAAAGGAGACGTCTAACAAAATATTAGTGATAAGTCTTTTTTATGTTAATGCGTTTACAGTTGAAACAGTTTAATTTGTACAAGTTTCATGTCCATATTACATGATTTGTTAGAGCTTTGCTTATTGAATAAAGGTCTCAATAAAATAGAATTTCTTCGCTTTGCTCATTTAGAACAAAATTCGTCCAATAAAATGGATATTTCTATCCATTTTAGAAAGAGCATAGGCATACAAAAAATTTCTAGAAGGCACATTGCAACTATCTACTTACATGAAGGAAAAATACTGAAAAAAACGTTTAATTTGCGTATCCGGATTTTAATGGCGGCGATTGTGTATATATATATATATATATATATATATGTATGTATATGTATATAACAAACTTAAAATATTATGGAAATGAAATATAAAATATTGCAATCATAATAAAACTTATCAGAATTTCAAAATCTCTAAAGTAAGCATTTTTAAATATACACATGAATATTATTCTGAAAATGTTTTATGTATGTACATATTCGCTGTAGGCTATTCACGTTTATGATGTTTTTCTTCCATATTTTTTTTACACACGAAATACATAAAGTAGTTGAGACATATTCTTTCACAAATAAGTACAACGTGTGAGAGACTAATAGTACTTTTTCTCCACATTTGTACTTCAATACATAAAATGTACTTCATCTTACTTCTTGCGTCCGTCCACTCTTCTACATATATATAAAAGAGACGACGTATACGATCTCTCAATGAAACATTGTATAGAGGATATACATAGATGTTAAGCAATATCTATACAGAAGAGCACTAGTGTTCGCAAAGGAGTTCCATAGATGACGTCGAGAGATACGACACGTCGCCTCCGGACACTGTTAAGTCTAGCTGGCAGCTTTCTCGTGAACTTTCCGTACCGTGCTACTCACTGTGCAATAACATATGAAAGTTTCTTTTATACGATGTACTAAAGAAATAGAATACAAGTGTTAACTATTTCCTAACACTTATGAGGTTTATATTTTTTTATTTATCGTAATTTTACTTGTATAATACTATATGCACGTAAATAGAAAGAAATTCCCTGACTCACTTCTCATTCATATAAAATAAGGATAAAAGAAAAATATTTTGATATTTTATAATTATTTTCTTCTAAGTTATTTAATAATCACGATTTCATGTACTTTTAAAGACTACTCTTTATCTTTCTATTAAAAAAATTTACTCTGCCTCCGCCTCTGAGTTGATTTAAAAATTTCGTTTCCAAATTTTCCGAAAATTTCTAAAGTATAAATTTTATAAAATATTAAAATTAACAAAAAATAGGTGAAGATAAATTTTCAGACAAATTTTCAGTATGACAAATTAAAATCCCAACAACCTGAACTACTCAACAGAAATGAACCAATATTGCTTCATGAAAACACCCGATTTCATACTTCTTTAATCAGTATACAAAAATTAATAGAGTTGGATTACGACATTTCACATCTTCCATACTCATCCGATTTGTGACCAACTAGTTTTTATCTTTCAAAATATTTTGATATCTTTCTTGGAAATAAAACATTTATAAATCAAGTGGTCATAATTAATGCATTTATAAATTTTATTTCTTCTAAAGTTGAAGAGTTTATAAGAAAGGAATCATAGTTTATTTTCACGTTGGAAAAAACCCTTAATGAAAATGGTACATATTTTGATTGAATAAAGTAATTTTTTTTAATATTTTTTTCATTTCATCATTTAAATTCTATCATTTCTTGTAGTACAAAAAATATTTCAATTCATATATTTATAACTGCACATAAGTTCACAAGTCGTTACTCTTTAATCAGGCCTTACGTTAAGTTATATCTAATTGATTTAAATTATAAATTTTATTTATTAGTAAATAATTATTAATTTCAATCTGACAACTGAGAAATCAATTAAGTAAATAAATGTTTTTCTCTTATAAATATGAAAAACATTTTTTCCACATAATAAATATATTGCTGGAAATTATTTAAAACCGTACAAATAATTATTAAGTATTTATTTTAAACCACTTAATAATATTCAGATAGACTATCTTCCAATTATCAATTAGTGGTTGACTTAATATAATTTTTTAAATAAGGAAAAAATTAATGAAGATTGATATGTGGAAAAGGTACTGGATGGGGGTTTTCTTCCAAAAACTAGTAATTTTATTGGAGAGAAATTCAAAAGCTTCCATTAAGAAAGAATGAAACTATGAATCCTAATGGAAATTACATTATTGACTAAATATTAACAAACAGTAAAAAAAAATTGTTATCAATTTTACTTAAAAAAACGAACAAAATTTTTCATTAGATAAAATATAGGGGTTTTCAATAAGCGTTTCAGAAGTTTAAATATTATAGAAATAAAACAAAAAGTATTTAAATAATTAGTTATGTATTTTTTATTTTTTAAGTATATTTTATGGAATTATTAATGAAACAAAATTTTATTCATATGACTATCACGACTTCGCTTAAGATGGTACATTCGTTTAGTCCAATTTTTAATCACTCTTTCACATAACTGTGGTCCAATTTCATGAATTACAGGTTCAATATTTATTTTTCATGATTCCATTGTTTGCGGTTTATCAACATAAATTAATAATTTCACATAACTCTACAGAAAATAATCCAGTGAAGTTAGATCACATTATCTTGATGGCCAATTGATGATTCTATTTCGTGAAATAATGGACTCATTAAATGTTTATTTCTAAAAGTCTATTGAAGTTCTTACAATTTGTAAGCGTTGTTGAAGTGTTAAATGTTTCATGATAACTTTTTAACCCATACTGAATTGAAATGTTAAAATAAGATTAAAAAATTTAAAAATTGCTGCCACCATCTGTTAAAGTTCTGATGTTCTTATTTTTAAAAAAACAATTTATTACAAAAATATAAAAATTAAAAACAATATTAAATCAGTTACTGTTAATTAAATACAATACAGATTTTTTTAAGTGCTTTTCTCAAATAATGATATCATGACTTTTTTAATAAAGTGACATTAAATAATTATTAAATATATAAAATTTTATGACGTTGAATCTCGTATTAATTATAATTGATGAAAATAATATCAAGAAAATATTAACTTAAAAGAAAATTCAATATGTGAAAACAGACAAAATTGAACAAAAGTAAACGAGTCACTTTTAATTAATTACAATATATATATATATATATATATATATATATATATATATATATATATATATATATTTCTATAATGAAATAATTTTCTATATTTTTTAAATGAATATAAAAAAAATCAGGAATATTTTTATAAACTAAAAATATTAAAATTAAAAATATAATTATTTTTTTTAATAAAATCGTTCTAATACACTCCAAATTTAATAAACTTGTAGATAAAATTACTTCTGTAAATATATAACAATGAGTCTGAGAAAAAGTTACTTGGAAATCTTTCAGCGTCATTACAAGTAAAACATTCGAAATTGTTTCTAAAGTATTCAGACTGTCTCCATTACTTGTTTCATTCACCTGTTTATTTTCTTGCATAGTTCAAGTTGAAGTTAGGCGATACGACGAAAAGATCAAAGACGACATCAAAGAATAAATTGATCATGAGTGAATTTTGTAAACATCCTACCAATATACGTCAGATGATATTGAATCGGCACGACAGAAAGCAGTTTCTTTATAACAGATATATTTAAATAACAGTTCGATATTACAAGAAATGCATCAATAAATCATTACATATATATATATATATATATATATATATATATATATATATATATATATATATATATATATATATATAAATATGCGAGTGTGTGTGTGTGTTTATGTATTGTAAAAAAACAAAACGTATGTTTACTATATATATTTTGGAAATATATCAGTTATTTTTTCTAATTTTAAAAAAAATGTTTATTGATTGATAGATAATCGTATAATAGTATCTTTAAAAAGAATTCCTAGGTAATGAATGATATTATATTGCATTTAATTTACTTTTCACTGAAATGTGAAAAATTATACAAATAAATTATCATCCAAACATCACAAATTATTATAAATGTGTTCAATAATTATTTATTCCAAATTTCCTTATTTATTTATAAGAAAATACATATTTCAACAATAATACCATAATCATCAGAACGCTACATTAAAAGTTTGATTTTATAATAATGTACTCTGACGATAATATCGTGCCATCGAAATGTATATTAGCTTATAAATAAATGAAGTAAACACTAAATAACTATTTAACACTTTTATATTATTTTGTAAGGCCAGTGTAATAATTTATTTACATGAAAGTGCAATCATTATGAAAATTAATAAGGGGAAAATTTCAGTATTTGTTATTGAAATTTTTGTATATTTTTAACAAGAATTTATATTTCAGAAATCATATAATAATATTGTTCTCGGAGAAAATTATTTATTGAAGTTCTCTTTAAAGTTTACTATCGTATATATATATATATATATATATATATATATATATATATATATATATATATATATGTATGTATGTATATAAAATACAGATATTTTTTAAATATCAAAAAAATACTGATTGTTATTCTGGATAAATAATATTGTACACTAAAGTAGAATTGCTATTTTATTATATTTTATGGTTTTCTTTTAAATTCAATATTTTTTATTTTATTCATATAGCAGTTTTTGAAATTTATATATATATATATATATATATATATATATATATATATATATATATATTAATATTTATGCAAATATAATGGATTTAAGAAATATTCAGACACATTGTAAACAACTAAATTTTTCTATTTAAAAAAGGAAATGTACTCTGTATCCGATGTGGAAAATTTGAGGAGTGATGTGAAAATTTCCTGAATTTTTCCAAGAATTACTGAAGTAAAAAGTTCATAAAGATTTAAAATTATAAAAAAAAGAAAGAGAGAGGTATTTAGGGAGATTTTTTAGACGAAATAAATTTTAATTGCATTGGTATTAGATTTGAATGCTTACATAACCATCAATATACAATAAATATCCTCCACAAAGAAGTATTAACACAACTTTATACAAGTTTTATTTTTTAAAACTTAATTATAATCTTAAACAGAAGTAAGTTCGAGGATATATGAGCAAAGATTGATACAAAAATTCATGCAAAATATTTTTTATTTATTATATTAATGTTTATTTAATTTGCTTACATATAATAAAAATATATTTAAATTAGTTTTTTTAAAAATAAAGTTTTAAAAAATCATTCAAATTAACCTTAAAGTATCACTTGGATACTTGGTAAAGTTGTAGTTCTTTTTCTACATAATTCGGAGAAAGAGAGAGAGAGAGAATAATGTAAATGAAAAACTTTTTTTTTTTTAAATTAAATCTGAAATCAAATATAACTCACAATATCATTACAACATTAGCATCACAAGTCAATCGTACGTTCATAAATGGTAAACAATGAACCAGTTATTTCCTTATTAGTACAATGTCTTCCCTCGATTCGAACCACGCACATTCCAAACTGACGCCACTTAGTCCGTGGCGGTAACTTAAAGGCCTTATAAAACAACCAAGTTAACTTTGTCATTCACATTTATTTTTACATATTATTTTTTGATAAAAAAATCATTTTATAAGCAATTTCGTTTACACTTATTAAGTTTAATTCATTTTATAATATATTTTGGGTTCACTGTTTAAGGTTTTTAAATCTTTATGATTACTAAGAGTAACATTTTCAAAATTAAGTTTTACAAAAATGTTTATGATATTAAATATTTAAAAAATGTACATATAATTGTTAAATAAATGAAATATATTGATTCTGTGCATGTGTATCTATATTTTATTAAGCCCTTTAAATTAGAAAATCTCATTATTACATCCTTGGTTATATATTTGTAACAGTTTTTTGATTACAATTTTTTTTTTAAATAATGTGTAAAAATAAGACTAATTTCTACACTTGTTTATTTTTAAAATATATATTAACACTTTAATTACTTAGATATACATTGTAAAATCAATATTATCAAAATATATAAAATAAAAGACTCTAATGATGATAGAAATATTATCGGAATGTGCATTATTTCACTGTTATAAACAACAAAGTGAACAATCAGTGATTCTTTATAACATATTGTGGTGTTAAGGGTGATAATTCATTTGTATTAAAATACAAATGTATCCATAATGTATCACATATTTGAATTATTATTTTGTACGGATATTCCAATTAATATATAGAAAAATAAAATATTATTTAATATTATATAGAGAAATTTAGAGATATAAAAAATCCCAGATCTTCCTGGATAGATAAGTAGACACATAAAAAAATTGTTAAAATAAAATGGAAGAGAAAGGCACTGGATCGGTCAAATTGGAAATACAGTAATACTTCGATTAGTCCGATTTCACTATAGTCCGATTTGAAAATTCTCCAAAAAAATTTTTTTATATAAAAAAATCCTACTAAAGATTTTCTTGAAAAAAATCCCAAAAAATTAATACATAAAATTATTTTTATACGCAAATTTTCAAGTTTTTCTCTTTATTATGAAAACATAATAAAAAAGAAAACCGAAATCGCAACGCATGCACAGTTCTAGTTTTGTGGCATTTCTTCTTTTTCTATTAGTTTTCGATTCGCAACTTTAGAATAAAGTAGATTTTTTTAATTAAATTTTAATAACCCATTTGAAAATGAATTTTAAATGTATTTAAAATGAATGTATAAACCCCTGATTTTGTTTTGTTGATACATACAAACATTCGAATATTTTACCCTCGTTTTAATTACTGAAAAACAGGAAAAAAATTTGTTTGGAACCAATTAACGTTTTTTGTATTTAGTTAATGTTTTGATTAGTCCGGTTTCAAATAGTCCGGCTAATTAGTGAAACCGATTAGCCAGCCGGACTATGCGAGGTATTTTTAAAAAAATGTATTTTTTAAAAAATTAAAATTTTCTATTGAAATTTGAATAATAAATTTATATGTATTCATATTGATTATATATATATATATATATATATATATATTTCTACTTAAAAAAATATGGTTCTTCGCCTTTGGAGTGATGTTAAAAATTTTTTTCAGATTTTTTTTCGAATTTACCGAGTATTATTGAAATAGAAATTTCATGAAATAATAAAATAACAAAAAATAGATTTTTAGGCACACTTTTCAGACAAATTTTCGAACAAAATCAATTTTAATTGTTTTGGTATTAGATTTAAACGCACATCAGACCACCAATCTATTATATTAAACATCCCTCTACACAGAAATTTTAACATAGCTTTCTAAACGTTTTATTTATCATAACTTATTTACATTGTCAAACAAAAACAAGTTCGTTGGTCAACGAGTGAAGTAAATAAGGGACGGAATCTTTTAGTGTTAGAAACAAAATAAAAGTTAAGGATGTTAGAGCAAAAAAATAAGTATAAAATGAAAATGAAACAATCAGATAAAAGAGAAGACCACCATTGAAAAAGAGAAATTATTGATTGAAAAATCTAAGTAAATAGAAAGGCATTGGAAGAGATCCAACGATAGATGAGACAGATGTATAAAAAAATTCGTTACAATGACTTGAAATAAAAAGCATTGGATTGGTCGAAGTGAAAAGATTTAGGAGAAACTTTCATCTTGGAGCAAATTAAATCTAGAAGAGGCTGATGATGATGATTATATATACAGTAATACCTCGTATAGTGCGGTTTCGTTTAGTACGGTTTCACTATAATCTAATTTGAAATTTCTAAAAAAAAAACTTATGCGCATGCGCACAATATACACATCACATGCGCAGTTATAGTTTTGTGGTCTTTTCTTTTTCTATTAGTTTTCGATTCGTAACTCTAGAGTAAATTCGATTTTTTGAGAATTAAATTTTAATAACCTATTTAAAAATGAATTTAAAATGAATGTATAAACCCCTGATTTTGTTTTGTTGATACATACAAACATTTGAATATATTACCCTCGTTTTATTTACTGAAAAACAGGAAAAAAAATTGTTTGGAACCAATTAACGTTTTTTATATTTAGTTAATGTTTCGATTAGTCCGGTTTAAAATAGTCCGGCTAATCAGTGGAATCAATTAGTCGACTATGCGAGGTATTCCTATATATATATATATATATATATATATATATAATTATATATACTCGTATAAATTATTTTTGACAATACTCATATTTGAATTTTTTATTCGTGTTGTTTATATTTTTTATGTACAATAGAACGAAATTTGTGAACGTAAAAGTTATTTTTTGACCTGTTCCATATGATACTACCTTACTTGACTGACTGAATAAAATCATATTGCACTAAATTTATTATTTAAAATAATCTTCAATTTTTTATTCTTTTATTGTCCATTTCTTCTTTGGTTTATCGTAATACGTATTTATAGTTTTCTATCATAAACTATTTTTTATTAATAAATTATTTTGACAAATTATTGCGTATTGCATTTATGAAAAATGTTATAATTGAAACGCCAAAATAGATGTATTTTCAAATGTAAATATGCACACACACACACGTATCAAAAAAAGAATGATATAGAAAAATGCGAAGCTACTAGAACTATTTATAACAACATTAGAAAAACTATTCAAGGAAATAATTGATTATCTGCATGAATACTGACGATAATAATATTTTTTTAACAAGACCAAATTAACTTGAAAAAAATAGAGGAATTAGATAAAGTATGTAAAAAAATAATGATAAGCTACAGTATTTAGGTCACCTGTGTGAACACAGAAAATACATAGAATAGAATTACATAGAAATGTTTTTTTAACGTGATAGAACTTTAAATTAAATCCCTATAGAAAGTTCTAACTTACCTAAAAAACTCCTATATATATATATATATATATATATATATATATATATATATATATATATATATATAAACATACGAGGGTCGTTTGATAAGTATGGTAAAAAAGTAAGAAAAACTAAATTGAAAAATTTGATTAAATTAATTAAATAAATTAAATAATATATCAATTTACCATACTTATCAAACGATCCTCGTGTATATATATATATATATATATATATATATATATATATATATATATATATATATATATATCATCCAAATGTGACGTCTAGATTTATGTTTTATTAAAAGTAAATATTTAAATATTAGGTCGTGTTATATGAAATGTCGGATTTCTCTTTAATTTTTGAATGAAAAATCAGACATTTTCATATAACACGATCTAATAATTTTTTTTGTTTCTTATTAATAAAACACAAATCTAGGCGGAGAAATTTGGATAAGTCTCCTCCCTCTTTATATTTATGTATATATGTATATATATATATATATATATATATATATATATAGAGAGAGAGAGAGAGAGAGAGAGAGAGAGAGAGGTTTAGATATATATTTACATATTACATCTTTCATTTTCATTTGAGTTACCTACACAATAATTATATACTAATAAAGTACTCGTATACACCTTTTAAAAAATATTCATTACTGTTTATATTATATTTTTTCATATTATAAATTATAATGGTATGTTTAATGGTATATAATATTTTGCACATATAAATGGTTATATTTTTAACATTTTTTTAATTTTGTTAAGTTTTTCCTCATTTAATAAACTTTAGCAGAATTAACTTGGTCTTAAAATAAACTGAAATCGTTGGTATTTCTTTTTCTGTCTGAAAACAATATGGTATTTTTTATATGAAACACACCATTCGAACGTCAATTGAAACAACATTTTCAAGAGTTTCATGTACCACAAACATTTTAACGATGCTTCATTCAATTATCAACAATGCTACATTATTCAATGTACAGTGAGTTTTTGCATTAAAACAATTACGCGTTTATCTTTTCGGTTGCGCTTACAACTTTTTACAACTAAAACGACTACAATTACTACTTATAGATTGTCGACATTGTTACGCACACAGGCACACACAGTCACTGCATGCGAAATGAATTCATTTCGCACGATGCGATTTAATCGAATGAATTTATGAGCGAATTCTGCATGTATGTAATTAAAACAATGTTTTGTATCGCTTTCGTACACGTTTATAAATAGTTAGGTTGCACTTATCTATTCGTTTAAAATGCTAATTTTCTTACTCGAATTAAATACTAAAATATTACGTGTCGCAATGGGAACATGATACATTTGTAGATCAATTGTTCGACAAAATTTAAATTAGAAATACGTGACAAAAAAATGTATAAAAAAGGTATTAATTAATTACATGCGTGCGATAAACGCACATTTATTGAATTAAAACACGTTGCCATAGGCTGTTTGCTTAAATACGTATGTATATTAAATTCAAAACACAATTGTTTGTAAGTTTATTTTTAGAAACGTAATAAGAACATGTTTTTTTCCAATGCAATATATGAATACATATATACATAAATAAATCCACATATACACATAATTACATACGTAAACACACACAAATATATATATATATATATATATATATATATATATATATATATATATATATGGTTTAGAGAACAAATTGACAATTAAAAATAATTAAAAACAATAGTGGGAAATGTGATTAATTTATATTAATCAATATATTTTTCTATTATTATTATAAATTACTGTTTAAGACAATCTTAATTCGCAAAATAAAAATATTTATTTTTCATGTGATACAAAACTTGTGATTTTCAGTAAAATTAGAAATTGATTTCATTTTCTAAAGCTCAATTTTATTATTCCCAGCAATGAGATAAACTCTTAAAAATTTAGTTGAGAATTTTAGATTAATATAATTTTTACAACTGCATATTTTAATTGTTTTCTCTTTACTAATTTCTTTTTATTGATTCATTAACAACAAGCATTTAAAACATATTTAAATAAGCATTTTAAGTATATTTTCACAAAAATAATTTTATAACTTAAAATTATTAACCAATTCTTTATTTTTATTTGAAAGTGTATAATCAAAGTGTATAATTATTAAAAAAATATACTATACACATTTATAAAAAATACTAGATTAAATTTTTTTTTAAATTTTTTCGTTTATATTTTTTAACATTAGAACTACCATACCAGTCAAAATGACTGGTTTTACAATTTTATTTTAAAATTGCTTCTTCATGTTACATTTTTTCCGCAATGATGTCATGAATTTTGCAGCGATAACTAAAGAAATAGTATAATAGATTTTTTTATTTTTTTTTTATTAAAAATCAAAATAATTTTATATCATGTCTACTTGTACCAATACCAGTCAAAGTGTGAAAGGGTCTTGCAATCTGTTGACCGAACTAGAATTAATCAGTTTTCTTGTTTTGTACAACTTCTCACACATTTTTAAAATTTTTATTGCTTATCATTCAATATGATGGTGCTAATTATTAAATAAATTCCATACCGATCATGATGCTAATGTAAAAATAATGCATTTATTGGAAAATATAATTAGTCGTTTATTTAGATCTGGAGACGTAAAATGTAAATTAAAGTTATATATGTTTTGTTATATAATATATGTTTCACTCATAATATATAATAAAATAAATAATAAAAAAATAATTATATAAATATTATTTCAATTAGTGTAAGGTGAGCATAATGAATACAGTTATAATTTTATTTAATCACTAGTTTTATTTTATTTTTATAAGTATTGAAAATGGTAAAACGATTGAAAACCTCTGAATTTTGCTAAAACTGAACGAAACGTGGAAAAAAACGGACTACTTGTTTTTCTTCATTACTTTACAAATAAAATAGGTGTGTTATTACAATTTCAAAAACATAACCTAACTTTTGAATGGAAACCGAAGAAAAATTGAGTGTTTTTAATGATTTTGAAACAGTAAACCGAAGAAAAAAGTTTTTTAATGATTTTGAAACATAAATCCGACAGAATTGAAAAAAATAACAAGCGCTTGCCTAAAAGAGTTGAATTTTATAATAAGACTAAATTTGGTGTAGACATTGCAAACCAAATGGCAAAAAATATAGCGTCAAATCAGGATCAAGAAGATTATCACGTAAAATATTTTCAGTGAGGAGAATTAGTTTTTCAGTGAGGAGAATTAGTTTTTCTTCCGCATCATAATCGCTTTTTGGATCTTCGACGGTATCTAAAGTTTTATCAATAATGTCATTGCCATTTAAGACATTATCCACAAGTAATTTATCGACATCATCTTGGCTAAAAGTATCAAAACCTTCTCTACTAATTTCATTTCCAAAGTAATGATTTCATCTGATAATGTCAATGTTTAAATGGTTGCACTGTTTGCAGTTTATTCGAATTTAACTGCATAAAAAAGATCCGCATAAAAAGAAACCAGACTGTACTTTTATCGACTTTAAATATTTGATAAAAATATTGTAAAATAGTCAGTACTTTAACAATAATGACATTCTATATCTTTTTGTAATACATTTTCACCATTCATAATATGGAAATTGAACTAATTCCAAAAAATATAAATTTATATATTATCGTAACATCTGATGTAGGGCTTTTAAATTAATTGAAATAAAATATTTTTTTAATTAAAAAAAAATCAAAAAACATTTAAAAATATTTTAAACTAAATATATTATTGTTAAGTATTTAAAAAATTGTAAATAAATAATATATATAGTTTCAAATATTATTAAATTTCATATCATATAAAGATTAAAATAATAATTTATTTCTACAGTCAATAAAAGATCAGGCATAAACTACAAATATAAATGTACGAGGGTCGTTTGATAATAATGGTAAATTTATTTATTGTTTAATTTGATTAATTAATTAATTTAATTAAATTTTTCAATTTAGTTTTTCTTACTTTATTACCATACTTATCAAACGACCCTCGTATACAATCACATATATATATATATATATATATAAATTTATGTACGTATGTATGTGTATGTGAATGTATGCATTTATGTATAGAAAATACAAAATGAATATATAGAAGATGAGGAGGGAGAAAGCCCTCCCCATCTTATATAAGGCATGGAACGCGTCCCTTCCGAAATCACTCTTGTGCTGTACACCTGTTTGCAAGGAGGAACAATATCAAAGTAGGTTGGTGTCAAGAAGAGCTCATAAGCTGTATAAATACGAAGGGATTATGCACCATAACATAAAATTAATTTTCAACTCGATAAGTCTATTGACAGGCACTTAATTAAGGTAATTAATTGTTTTTAACTTTAATTACCGGCCAGCTTAGGTAGAAACGAATCTCTCAGAATACATAAATACACGTTCGACAAAGCGTTTCGTTCAGCAAAGTGCTCTTCGCGATACATTACAAGACTTTATTTTACACCAATCATTATTCACAGACCTTCAATACGATCTATAGAAGGTGCTTTGTGAACATTTTTCGTCTTCATAATTAATTAATCTAAAAGTATTTTAAGAAAATCAAAAGATAATTTTTCATGCATAATATGTATAAAATGAATTATGTATATAATTTATTTAAAAAGTATTTTTTGTATAATATATTGTAAATATATTACAGTATCGTTGCTTGACGAAAGATTATATCTACTCTCTAATCAATTATAAATATTTTTTTAGTAATTAATTAGTCTGAATATAATTAAATTAATTTTGAAAATCTTTTAATAAGAATTTTATAATATTTGATTTATAAGTGTATTAAGAATATTTATAATGAAATATTGTATATTAAATGAGAAAAAAATTCTTGAAAGATATTGTTATATTCTGCTGGATATTATTCCATAAACTATATGTAAAAAAAATTCTTACTATATTTTAAAATATTCAATGATAATAGATGTATTTTCGATTTTTTCTTTGTGTAAGGTTTTCCAATAAGTGCTAATAATAGAACACAATTTCACTTACATAAACACTATGACTTCGCTTGACAATAGTAAATTCGTTTAGTCTAATTTTTAGTTACCCTTTTACATAATTGTGGTCCAATTTCATGATATATAAGTTTAATGTTTATTTTTTAATGCTTCTGTTGTTTGTGGTTTATCGCCATAAACCAATTTCACAATCATAAAAAAAATAATATAATTGAGTAATATCTTATGACCTTGATGGCCAAGTGATGGGTTTATTTCGTGAAATAATGGACTTATTAAACTTTCGTTTTAGTCTATTAAAGTTTTTAAAATTTCTAAGCGTTGTTGAAGTATTAAACGTTTTATGATAATTTGACAAACTATACTGAGTTGAATTATCAAAATGAGCTTTAAAAAATCAAACATGACTGTTATTAGATGAAAATATTTTGACATTTTTATTGAAAACCCCTATATTATTAAAAATTATATTACAACAATTCTATTAAAAAAAATTACATCTTTCTATTTTATGACGTTTTTCACTTTCTTTACAGAATAGGTATTAATATTATTTACGTTTAGTAAAAAACAATAATCATATAAAATTTCTAATAACACACTCACTGTTGTTAAATTCATTAGTTATAATAAAATTTGGTGACTAAAAAAACTAATTATTTTAATTTCTTCTTCAAACAGAGTAATTTTATCTATTTTTTTCTCTGACAAAAAATTAAAAAAAAATAAGTTAAACAATTACTTATATATGTTTTATTATATAAACTGTATCTCAAAAAAGAAATTGAACTTTTCAGTATATATATATATATATATATATATATATATATATATATATATATATATATATATATTTACAAAAATCAAAATATGTATCAAAATATATTTATAGTACGAGGATCGTTTGATAAGCATGATAAAAAACTAAGGAAAACTAAATTGAAAAATTTAATTAAATTAAACAATAAATAAATTTAACATACTTATCAAACGACACTCTTATGTTGGCCAGTCTGTAACTACGGATGGATAAGTTTAAATGACTATTTTTAAAAAAGGGTTTCATTGATCTTTGTCACCGAGACTTGTATGACTTTAATATCATTGCATAATAGTTCTTTTATCGCCATTTTCATTTTTGGGAAAGAAAATAGTCATACGTTGACAAATCTGGCAATTATGGTGGATGTTAAATGATGCTCAATTGTTTTTTTAGCCAAAAGCAAGTAATAGACTTGTGAGATGATGATTGTCGTCCAACAAATATAAGCTTTCCGGCTCTCGATATTCTAGTCCAATTCTTGCTCTTCGCCATTATAAATGTTCCACAACATACAAATAGTACTCTATAGTGACAGTTTAACTTTTAGTACTTAATTCGTAATGAATAATACCTATCAAATCGTAAAAAATTGAACATTTTCTTCACTGGAGAATTTTTAAAATACAACTTTTAACCTGTGAGGAGTTTTGTTACTTCAAAGACTCTCTCTGATGCCTGGTTTCTGTGTGGTACTCAAAATACCACGTATCATTCCCAGTAATGATAGAATTAGGAATTTTTGATTTATTTTCGTTTTTTTAATGATGTCCTCCTAGTAATCAACATCTGACTTCTGTTAGATTTTTTTTTGATCTTGTGGCATAAATCGAGAGTATAATTTTCTTCCGTTTAATTTCTTTGTTAATATCTAATTTATAAACCTTTAGATACACTGAACTATTTGGCAAGCATTCTAATTTTTACATTTGAATCAAATTAATAATTTTGCATGTTTTTCTATGAGTTCTTCGATGGTCATGGTTTTAAGATAATCTGATCTTGAGTTGTTCTTGACATTTTTTCTACCATTTTTAAAACATCATTACCACATGCAAACTTGTATACACGACTGACGATCATTATCGTGAACTTGATGCATCAATTGAAGAATTTTTGTAAATATTTTACCAAGTTTAACACAAAACTTAATATTTAGGTATTGTTCCATTATTTCCATGACAAAAATAATAATAATACTACCATTTTAATAAACATATTTTAGAAACTACGTGAGATATTTCATGAAATTTTTAACATTAGTGGAGGAAATAGGTATACAAAAATAACATTTTTTAAATTTTAAATAGTGCTTTAAATTTTGATAGAAAAATGAAAGAAGGGTTTCTTTTTCGACACACTATTAATTAAAATTATACATTTTATTCGCTAATAATTTTTTTAAGATATATTATTATCGAAGATCTCTTCACTAAAATGTCAATTAAGCTTCAAATAAAATTTTATATTTAGTTAATTAATGATGATTCTCTGTTGATGAAATGTGATCGAAATGAGCATTAGTGAACAAAATGAACAAAAAGTGACTACTGCAAATAATATCTTATATTATGATGATACATTTTTATAATTGTGTTGTATAATATATAGTTATAATTTCTATTCCAAATTTTTAAAAATAATTGTATTAAACTAACACACATACACCCACATACGTACATATATATATATATATATATATATATATATATATATATATTATATATGCTTTTTTTTTGTTAATTTTTTCCGTCCAATGTGAAAAAAATTTAATTTTTTTTAAATGTATGACGAAGTAATATATGTATATGACATTGTTAAATGTTAAACAGCATCCAAATACATAATTATTAAATAATAGTTATAAAAATATTCTTACTACATATATATATGTGTATATATATATATATATATATATATATATATATATATATATTTATATATGTATGTTTGTAATATAAATTTAATAAATAAATATCTTTACGTTATTACATGTTTGAATTTGTATTCTAACATAAAATTAAAAATTAGTAAGTTGAAAGCGCATGCATATATATATATATATATATATATATATATATATATATATATATATATATATGTATATATATGCACGCCATGCAACAGAAGTTATTTGCATTTAAATTGAATTAATAAAATGCTACACTACAAGAAGTACCCCCAGTCTGCTCTAAAATGAATTTAGATTCACGCTAGCAAACCACGAACCGTGCGTATTTCTTGCAGTATTCACAAAAACAGAAGTTTATATTAAAGATACAATCAGGAAAGAAGTGCATGAAGTAAAATAATGCAACCTGTAACGCTGCATGAATACTAAAAAACAGAAATCACTTTATTTGTTACGGACCCTCATTTTTTGGTTCTATTGGCTAATGTTTATATATACTATATATATATATATATATATATATATATATATATATATATAATATATACTCACTCACGAAAAAAATTGTGATAGATACATTTTACATTTAAAAGTATGGCATTGAATGATAAATTTTAAATAAGAATACAATAAAATTGATTTAGTGAATATACAAGGGTCGTTTGATAAATATGGCAAAAAAAAGAAAAACTAATTTGAAAAGATTAATTAAAGTAATCAATTAATTAAATTAAACAATAAATAAATTTACCATACTTATCAAACGACTCTTGTATTTTGGACAGATGATTACAAAAAGAATAGATTTTCAAATGTCTAATACAATTATGTATTATTAGAAAATAAAAAAAAATCTATATAATATTTTTCAACAAAAGTTTTCAAAAAGATTTGTTATTTTATAAAAAATTGAAAATTATACTTTTATGATAAATTTTATATTGTTTTCGTTAATATAAGGTCTATACATAAAAATAAATTAGGAATTTATATAAAATCTTATAATCTTTTTAATACTTTAGATGAAATATATTCCTAACAATTATATATATATATATATATATATATATATTATTATTAACTTTATTCAATAATTTGCATTTTTATGATTATTTAATCAACATCAAAACGATGAAATATAAAATTTAAATATTAAATAACATCTGGATATAGATATAAATTTATAATACCAATCTTAAGTGATGATTTCATGACAAAGGCAAATAAAGTAAATAGTAAGTAAATGAAGAATTTTTGTAAAATATTATGATATTAAAATTAGTGATTCATTTGTACAAAAGTAAATTAATTACCCACTAAACAAATAGTAATGCTCTATTTGAATTAGAGAAGTTAAGAGACATATGAACATTTAATTAATAATGAAATACTTAAAAAAAAAAGATATTGAATTATTTTAAATTCATTTAAAGTGCATAATATGGAAAAATAATTAATAATATTGAAACATTCTAATCTTTTTTTGTGATTGACTCATAAATATAAATGTAAGAATTCGAAAAAATATACTTAAGAATCATCAATATGTTTTAAGTTGCAATTCGTTGATAACAAATCGTGTCAGACGAGAAGCTCAAATACGATATTTGCACAACGATATTGTTACCGTGTGCTCAGGTGCGTCTTCATATCCCGGTCTTAGCTAATGGATTGGCGAGTCAAGTTAGGATTAACGGGAATTAAACACGCGCCGAGTGAAAGATATGCCAGGATACGGACGGCATCCCGCTTTTCACCGTAAAAAAACTTTTAGAACGAGTTTGTCCCATTGTTTCGACGCTCGCCTTTCGGTCGACCAGGTGGTTATTTATGCATGAATGTGCTTTTGTACGATTTTTTCTCAGAAAGTCGTTTTTCTCTTCTTATACATACGCATACACACATAAACACACAAACATTATATATATATATATATATATATATATATATATATATATATATTGCATATATTTGTAGCATTTTTATAAAATCCTTGTACATTTAATGAAAATATATTTTATTTGCGAGGATATATATTCCATTATTGTTCGATCATCTAGAAATTAAATATAATGAACACTTTTAATTTAACAAATATACACAAAATAACTATTGTAAAATACAGAATACAATATTATATTGGATAATATTTATATCGGCATAAATTTGTATAGGTCTTGCATTGATAATAATTTTTACTGACTCAAAAAATTATTTTCAAAATAAGTCAATGAGAAATTTGTTTTTTAGAAATAAATATATATATATATATATATATATATATATATAAATGAAATCTGTTTTAATTTTTTTCTCAGAAATATATAGCAATTATATTTCCATATAAAGTAATATTTCTCTCTTGAAATTTATTTAAAAAATGTCAAACTAATATCTATTTTGAAAACGCTCTATATAATTTTAACAAAATATTTATTAGATAAAAAAATTCATAGTATTAATCATAATTAGTATTTTTGTTATAAAACTTGAATGAACTAAAAAGGACAATAATTTTCTTTATAGAAATTTTCATGCAAAATATATATATATATATATATATATATATATATATATATATATAAAGTATTGAATATTATAGGATATAACATAATTAGTAATATTAATAGTTTGGAGTAATTGGTTATGTTTTAATAATTATTTTTCCAATTACTGCAATATGAATAATTAATGTCCTTATCAAAACAAATTTATTTATTTAAGGAAAAAACAACACACACATAAAATACTTGAGAAAACATTGTCGTAAATGTATTAGTAGATTTATAAAAAAAATAAATGTCACTTTTTGGTATTTTGTTCTTTTAGTAATATCACTAACATCATGTGTACATAATTTTAAAGCGTTTCTCAATTACGATCCTATAAAAAGTTAAATAAAAATAATGTCAATTTACTGTATCCATTAAAAACAATGACATTCGATGATGACCCATTTTCTTGATATACCACACTATACAAAGATTCCTGAAGATCGCGCTTGGAGTAAGGGTGTAAAATACAATGATCTGTGGTGTGGGCTGGATGGGTGTTGCGGTACGGCCGTAATGGCTTTTTGATTACAAACTTCATCTTGCAACGACGAAGCTATATTGTGTACGTATACATGACACGTCTATACCGTTCACTCTCGATGCCATCGTATGTACGGATACGGAGTGCATGACGAAGATAGGAAGCACGTTGAGTAGAAGAGATATGATGGCGATCGGACCGCCTTGTTGTTGAAAATAAATCCGATAAGTGCTGTTAATTTGCCATTTTCGATCAAATCGCCGTGTAAAATTTCGTCGAGCAAACAACCTCGTAAAAACGTTAAAATTCCTAATGATTCATTTCAGATTTTTATAACATGAAATACTAAAGATATTAGACAAGACAATTACAGTATTTTATTGAGAATATTCCAGTAATGTTTAGATTATTTATATCCACACTAGTACTTTAAATACATATTATATATATCTATATATTATTATATTAATAATTTTACATAACAAAGGAGAAAACAGATTTAAATAACTATAGACTAATATTACTACTCTCCTCTATATAAAACAGTTAGTAAAATTTTAATGAAAATATTGAAAAAATTCACCTGCCAATTATCTAGGAAAAATGCAGGTGGAAGATCACATTTTAGTATAATGAACTATTTTTCGTGTTACAAGAATTTTCAAAAAAATACAACGAATATAATAAACTTATATGTTTGACGTTTGTAAAATTTAAAAAAGAAATTGATTTAATTGAAACAATGATACAATTATGTTGTATCATTGTTTTATTTCATAAGAAGCAAGAAATGAACAAATATTTTCTGGAATTATTAGAAGAGATATCTAAAAATACAACAGTTTAAATTAGAATAAAAATTTCTGAGACAAAATCAGACTAGAGAAATATATCAGACAAGATGACAATTTATTCAAAATTATTTAATTTAATCCAAGAAAAGTAATAAGAGAAGAAAATTTAAAAATTTAAGGAATTAAAGTAAATAGAGAATATTTGAAAAATCTAGTTTGTTAACGACTTACTGTAACACAATGAATTTCAACCCCAACACTATAATGATTACAAAATAAGATGTTCAATAATCACTTATTGTTTATAAATATGTCAGCTGATACGCATTTTGATGGCGACGCCATCATTGTCAGAGCCTTTCTGTTGAGGAACAAATAACGACTTACTGCTTAGAAATAAACCCTAAATAAAGCTAAAAATGCTACTTAAAACGTTTGCAGAAAAAGTAGAAGAGTTAAATTAAAAAATAAATATGGCATGAACCACAATCATGCTTAATAGATTTGTAGAGAAAGAAAATATAAAGAGCCAATGTTTGGAATAAGTAGATAAAATAAAATATCTGTGAAAAATTATTATAAGATGGTGCCTATGCTAGAAATATGATCGAGAATTAAAGAAATGTGGGTAAGACTTGAAAAAAAAGTATAATGGAAAATAAAATACAATTGTACCTGAAACGAAAAGTACACAATCAATATTTGAGCCGATCAGAAGCCAATGTGTTTGTCTATTTTTTGAAATTTACAAAAATATTAAAATTACAAAAAAAGGACTTAATCATATTGGCTTCTGAACGGCTCATATATTAATTATATTTACGGATGAAAAATATCGCTACTGAATGCAAAAATTGAACAAAAATTCTTGATATGCCAATAAAACATACAAAGGATAATGTTATTTTTTTTTAATTTAATCAAAAAACTTGTAAATATTGTAGATACATAACAGACAGGAATATTTGATATAACACAAAAAAAGTCATTGAAATTGTCATAGGTAAGACATTTAACTAAATGGGAAGACAATAGATGGAGAAAAACAATTATGTACTGGCGACGATGGGACAAAAAAGATCGAAGAATAAACTTATCAAAGATAGGGAAATAAAATTGGATAGAAAATAATGAAAGAATATTAGGAAAAAAATAAGATCTAATGATATTCGATAAAACTTTTGAGGCAAAAGACAACCTGAAAGATTGCTTAAAATATAGGCATAAAGTTAGAAATTATTTTAAACCGAAATCCTTCATCGTGAAAAGAAAATTATGTAAATGAAAACAGGCAATGCTTACATTCAATGAAAGAAGATTTTTTTTTAACTTGTTTGCAATAACAATAAAATTTCCATATCAAATAAACAACAAAAAACGATTTATATAAGAAAATTATTTTTTAATTTTATGAGATACTACAAAATGTGTAATAATTACTTAGTTTTGAATTTCATACTAATGACAATGTCTGATTTTATAATGCCATATCATTAAGTTGATGACATGGACAATGAAATGCATATTAAATAAGCAAACAATTATTAATTATTTAACACTTTATACAATATTATGATTTGTTAATTTATTTACGTAAATGTAAATTATTTACACTGACAAAATCTATAGTGAGCATAAAATTTATTTACAAAGATATTCCTATTAATATTAATAGTTACAATACACTTAAGACAATAAATCTAGTGGAAAAAAGGTTAATTTTCTTTAAATTAATTGATATAAGATGGTATAATTTAAGGGGTTAATATAAATTTGTGTTTATATAAGGTGGTCAAAATGAAATTGGAAAGTTCAAACATACATTTACTTACTTACTATTATTTATAAGGTGTTCAAATTTGAGGTTAAAAAGTAATTTATTAATAAAATACAGTTCTTGAAAGAAAAATTCATGATTATGGTATCAAGGTAATTTATACACATGAGAATTATAAATGGAATACAATGTCAGCCAAATGGCCTCTTCTTCCACTCCAGCAGACGTCCATTATTTTGTCGAAAATTTTGAAGCATGTTTTGCAACAAATGAGGCTTTATTTCAGCTATAGCTGCACGAAATTCACTCTTTAGTATTTGAATCGTTGCTGATTTATTAGCATAAACTTTATCTTTCAAATAGCCCCATAAGATGAAGCCTAACGGTGTCAAATCACAAGATATATGCGGCCAAAAAACAACACTATTACGAGAAAATAAACGTCCATTGAATTTGATTGTAAGTAAATAGATTTCCGCAAAAGCTTTATGGCTTGTGGTCCAATCCTATTCAAACCACATATCAATCTCTTCAAGTTCCGGCCACAAAAAAATCTGTTATCATACTTTAGTAACGCACTTTAGTAACGCCTCTAGCCCATCAACTACACCAAACAGTGACTTTTTGAGAATGTAATTGTTGTTAAACAATGACTTTTAGATTTTCACTTCCCCATATGTGACAATTTTGTTTTTTTACACAACAAATGATGATCAGCTTCTTTCAGTTCTTGTGTTAGCTGGACTCTATATGTGTGAAGTTGAAAATCTTTTCGTAAAATGTTATGCAGAGTGCTTCTTGTGATGTTTAATTGCTATGAACGTAGACGAATCGATGTTTGAAGATCTTTTTCGACACTTTCACGTACAGCGATGATATTTTTAAGCTGATAACCACTACAAGCATATGTTTTTGGTCTGTGGTCTCAAACAGCACTAAATTTATCAAATTTCGCGATTAGGTTACGAACAGCAGGCTCCGAAAGCATTTGATTGCAAGGAAAAGATTCACGAATTTTACGCATTAACGTTGTAAAATTTTCACTAGTTTGATAGTGAATTTTCATTATTGAAATGCGTTGTTCAGCGTATAATCACTAAAATTTTACAAGTTTTTAATATATAAATGTTAATAATGACAGTTCAATATTTGACATTTCATCAAATAATAGCCAACTTACTTCCTAAACTCAAATTTTTATACCCGACGATTCTATTCTTTATCATCTTTTAATCTAATTAAGGCTATCTTATATAAATGTTTAAGTATTCTTAAAGTACAATATAAAAATAGATGTATATTTTATATTTTCAATAAGTTTATTAATTTTTCAGCTAAAATATATTAATAAAACATTAAAATATCCAATATTTAACTTTATTTTTTCAGTCAATTTAAATTTTAAAAACTATTTAATTGTTATTAAATTAATAACATTTGGAAGAGAAATTATTTTTTAGTGTTAATTTGTTAAACAATATTTTTTCTATCTACAAATAATGTAGTTAATTATAAACATATCATTTATGCATATACACAATATTACCATAAATAAGCAAAATAAATATTAAAGTGATATATGGTTACATGTCTGTAAGTTTATACGAACAGATGCAACGTTTCAACCGAACCGAGTGACACAATTTCAGTTTTATTGCAAACATGTGCGTGTTTGAGTGAGACGATACGTATATCCCGTTTATTTTTCACATTCTTACACCTATATCTTTGACGATGGGGAAACTATAGAGGCGATTTTATGCGACGACGACGAAAAAACAACGGGAATAAAAGAACATAAAAAATTTGCATTCCGGGAATGTTTACGTATATATTATTGAGCAGCGTGGGAAGCTAACGCGTTTTGTAGCACACGCAGATGAATAAATAATATCGGTTTGAGATCATGGCATCACAGTGGAAAGAGTATAGGAACATTTGTCGCCGCGCGTCGGTCGGAATCTCACGAATTATTAATGACATGCCGCGCCGCGCCGCGTCTCGACGTCAGCGACGACGACCTTTTGTACCTTGCTCTACATATGACGTTGTTACTACGACTGAGACTCGAATAAGTGTTACATATGGACACATATATATCCACATACATATATGTAAATCGAATTTTTCATTCTAATTTTGATAATCTACTGTTGAAAAAAATTACTTTACTATTATTTAAACTAATGAATATTTTTTAAAAACTTTCTTAAAATCATTAAATGATCTTACATATTTTTTTATTAGTGAGATTTTTTCAAAAAAATTTTTACAATTCATAATAAAATCTCCCATAACTTTTTTTTTGTATATTTTTAATTTAATTTTTATATTTTTATTATTATTGGGTTGACAGAAAAATTATGTCAGATTTTTGTAATAGATGTCGCTAGTCTATTTTTATAGTAGAAGCGTCATTCACATCCATATAATTGTTATTTCGCTTGATAGCTGATACTTCTGCCTTCATTTAAATAAAAAAATTGTAATTTAGTTGAGTTTTATAGATTTCATAAAAAATTGAAGATAGAAGATCAAAATGTGCATCACCAGTCAGTTTTTGATAAAACACAAGATTACTCTTGTTTTTGACCACACTAGTCTAGATTTAGCTTCAGTGGACTAATTTTGATCCTAAAATTAAAATCTATCATGAAATGTTGCTGATTGAGAAAAAAAGAGATCAGAGAAAATTCGTTATGTGACCTACACATCATCTTATAAAACTCATTCAAAGATGCGTTTTATAGCTACAAAAAACGTTTGGAGAAGTGTACAAATGGAAGAGATGATTATTGAAGATATCATTAAAAAAATAATTATTTAAAAACAGATTTATTAAAATATATCCATGCGCTATTTTAATGTGCACAGCCATCAAATTGATGCAGAAAGGGCATAATTTTAATAAATATTTGGATTTTTTACAAAATATAAAGTTTTTCTTTTCCAACGCTTTAAAAATTATATATTCTTTATATATATATATATATATATATATATATACATATATATATATATATATATATATATATATATATATATATATATATATATATATATATATACTAATCATATGTTGTCTAATTATAAAAAAAATATTATTATTTTATATAATATAATTTCATTTTATCATTTTGGAAAAATCTATTACTTAATTTAATTAGAAATATGAACAAAATATAGTAAAAATAATGCTTGTTTTATATTTTTAGAAAAATGAACTAACATTTTTAATAATATTTTGACTGTTGTATAATATACATTATTAAATGAATTGAACATAATTGAAATTGGAGTAAAATAGATATAATGGAAAAGATAAAAAATGCAATAGAAATATTGTGTATTGGCAAGATTTTTACAAATGTTAATATATTTATTTTGTGTATATATATATATATATATATATACTATTATTCACTAATCTTTACTATTCTTTAGGCTTATTTAGACTACTTATACAAATTATATATATATATATATATATATACACATATATATATATATACACATATATATATATATATATATATATATATATACATATACATATATATATATATATATATATATATATATATATATATATATATATATATATATATATATATACATATATATATATATATATATATATATATATATATATATATGTATATATATATATGTATATACATGTATATATACAATTACAATCAAAATAATAAAAACAAAATTTTCATAAGAAAAAAAACGTTTAATTTTTTTTTTATAAAAATTGTTCATAACAAATTTAATTTATAATTATTATATTTTTTATTTCCAATAAACAAAGTTACAAAATTGCAAAATTAAAAAGTTTATTTAAGTTTAAAATAAAATTAAAAATTAGTCAAAACAAAAAAGTAAAAAGATACAAAATTCAAAAAATAAGAACAAAAACGAGAAATTACATTTTTAAAAACAAAATGAAAAGTTAACTAAATTATTTAATTAAAAAATCTTTTAGCATTCGTTACATAATATGATATTATTAGTATTTTATTCTATAACTTTTTATTTAAGTATTTGTTGACATCTTTTGTCCATAGATTCAATCAACTTGCGACAAGTCTCAAACGGAATGTTGTACCACACTTCCTGGGCATACGGCCACATTTCGATTCTATTTTTCGGTCTTTTGCCTTAAATGTTTCTCTTAAGCTCAGACCACAAATTTTCAATCGGATTTAGATCAGGAGATAATGCGAAAATATTATTGTCCCGAAACCAATCCGAAGCTTTTTTCAATGTGTTCTTTGGGTTATTATCTTGCTGAAAAATAAATATTAAAGGCATATGTTTTTCAGTACATGGAATCATTTTCTCGTTCAGTACATTGACATATTTACTGGCATTCAATTTGTTTTCGATAATATAAAATGGCTCTACTCCGCACCAAAAGAATCATCCCCAAACCATCAAACTTCCACGACAGTACTTTTTCATCTTTTTTGTGTAACTGATGAAAGTTCTTGGTCTATTGGTCGTTATGCAAAAGTTTTCCCATCAGACTCAAACAAATTTATTTTACACTTGTCACTGCAAAGCACATTTTACCACTTTTTTGGATTTGTATTCGATAGGTTGGTTTTAGCAAAACCTAATCGGTTTTTATTATCATTTTTGCTCAATAGCAGTATTTATACAAATCTGTGAATTGTTTGAATACTTACTAAAATGTTCATCTCAAACTTGATGTCTTTCGTTGACAAATGGTTTTTTTTTGTAAATTAGTACTAAACGACAATCAGTAATTTTATCAGTTTTGTGCTTAAGGCCGCGATTTTCTAGTTTTACTTCAAAATTTAGTGCATTATAAATCATACATAACGAAATTTCAAGCAATTCAGCAATTTCTCGATATGTATTTCCTTAATATTTGAGTGTTATTTTTGAATTTATCATGGTCCCAGAACAATACTTTTCCCTACCTATTTTTTCTAAAAAACATATTATTTTAGTTTCAATTTCTCTAAATTATAGTTTATTTTACAAAACTCACTTACTCTGTTGTTATTTTACCTTTAATAACTTTTAATTAATTAATAAAACAAAGAACAAAATGTTTGTTATTATTATTATGATTTTACAATTTGTTAACCACTTTGGGGGTTCCCCTGTTTTTTTTTATTATTGCAATTATTTTATAGTTTAAGTGAAAAATTATTGCAATCCTAGCGGCAAAAAAGCACTAGGTATCACATCAATGTTGCTATTAAAGGTGCAAAAAAAGAGATAAAAGAGAATCATTTAATTTGTTCCTATTATTTTGAACGCAAGTGTGTATATATATATATATATATATATATATATATATATATATATATTAATAATTTGTATCTTGATTAGGAAAAATACCTTATTATTATTTGTTCATATCAAATGTTAAATTTCGGAATATGGTAAAATTAGTTGCAATTTTCATAATAAAATCCGCTAGCAGGAGACGCGGTATTAGAGTATAACTTTCCTTGTGAATCAACATATGCCGTAAATCGAGCTTTCATCCGAGGAAGTTAATGGTAACTATTTGGTGGTTTATAGCTAGCATTGTTCACTATTTGTTCTTAAAACCTGGTGAAACCCTTAATGCTGAGAAATACTATTCTAAGTTAGAGGAAATGCATCAGAACTTACGTGTTAAGCAACCTGCATTAGTTTACAAACATGGAAATATATTGCTCTATGATAACGCTCAACCGAACAATAGTTTTGAAATTACAAATGTTGTAGTACAAGATTCTTCCACATTCATCATATTCACCAGTCTTGTCGTTAACGATTACTGCTTTATTAAATTTTATTTCTGATCTGATTTTTGCTTTATTATTTGATTAATTTTTTGGTGAACAAAAATATCAACAATAAAGCATGAAGTAAACAATTTCTTAAATGTAAAATTTATATTACGACATAATACACTAAAGTGGTGTTTTTTTGTTATTTATTTTGAAAATTGTTTTTAAAAATGTTAGTTTTTTAAAATTTCATTATAAAATTCGTTATTTTCTTATGAAAACACTAAATAATATTTACAATAAAATATATTTTTACAGATCACAATTCTATAAAAAATATTATTTGATTTTTTTAAAAAAAATGTTAAGTAATGATCTTTTTTTATTTTATATTTCTTATCAACATGTGTGCTTGATGTGAAATATACATCATCAAATGAGAACTGAAGTTGGAATAAAATGGATTTAATGGAAAAAAGCAAATAAAATATTGTGTACCACTGAGATTTTTAAATATATATATATATATATATATATATATATATATATATATATATATTTGCACAGTTGTGTGTAAACGTATATTTTATCAAAAAGGAATCGTGTACGTACAAGATTTAAGAGGATTATCTACTTGTCGATTTTGTTACGAAATTGTTATGAATTATTAAACGAAATGCTCGCGGAAATATTTCTTTATGTAAATTGACGGAAATATAGAGGTAGCCATATGAATACATATACATATACATATATATATATATATATATATATATTCAGTAACTGTTTACAAATATGTTATTAAAATTAAAACCACTTATCGTTGAATTTAATTCAATATTACTTATACAGATATTCGCTAATAAAGCCAATAATCATTACACATAAATAAAACATGATGAATGGCGTTAAAGTAATAATAGATGGAAAATTTATGGTAAAACATTTAATGAGTTATCAATAAGTGAATGCAACTTTTTACAAATGAGTTTTTTGTATATGATCATTTTTTTAACTAATTATGAAATTAATAAAAGATATGCATTACTAAATTATCTTTATTATTTTTAATACTTCAAATATTTAAATTTAAAATATAATTTAAAACAAATATATTTTCATTACTCATAAAAACATCTATTATAATTTTTGTGCAAACAATAATAAATTTCAATTTTTTCTAAGTTATTTTATTACTAAATAACACGAAAATATTATTTGTGTTTTTAAATATTTTTTATAAAAAATAAAAATGTCTTAATAAATATTGCTTATTAAATTTTATTCAAGCAATTTCATTTGCTATTTAGTAAATTGTTATTTTGCACAATACCAATAATATTGCTTTTATATTTGTTCAATATTGTATTTTATACACTTAAATATTCAGGTAATTAAGACTAAAATATTTTTTCATAAACAACGTGACAATTAAAAAGAGGATAAATAAGCAACGTAAATAGCAATTTAAAAAAAATTAATTAAATCTTATCGGTTGGAAAATTGTGTGATACAATATTGAAATCATCGAACAGTGGCAATTAGCATGTTAAACTTTTGTAATTGTTGTTAATATTTACACACAAATACAGAGATATACACAACAGATATTGATACATTTAATCACGTTCAATGTGGTCGAAGTAAAATAAACATGTGTATAATGCATTACAAATTTTTTGCATTTTTTTATTCGATCTTAATATATAACAATAAATAATGTTTAATTTCATAAAAACTATAATTAAATAAATATCTTAAATGTTTTAATATATTTGTGTATTTTTTGTAAATAAAAACTGAAGAAAATAATTTTCGAGACATTAATTAATATAATTTTAACAAAGAATTTCTCATAAAGGATTAATTTTTGTATTTTGTTCATTTACTATCAATTATTGCTAATTAAAATCTAAAATGACTGAGAAATACATCCAAATATTATAGATAAGATTAAATAATTTTTAACATTTGAAAATATGTACTAAGATTATAAGTAGAGAAAAATTTGTTCAAATAAAATATTTGTAGATTTTAATAAATGTAATTTAATAAATTTTTTGATATATTTTTTTAAAAATAATCTTGTAAGTCTTGTAAAAAATATCGAATTACATTTAATTATCTAATAAGAACTTTGATTTTATTCAAATATTCTTCTCAATTTGATATATTCAGGAATATACTGAGTATGGTATACATCAATGTCAAGAAAATGTGTTTTAATAAAATATATATTTCAGTATTGATATTCACTCTAGTGAACCTAAAAATGACCTACATTTTTCTAAAATTCAGCAACCTTTGATATGATCAATAAATTTTGTATAAAATGATTTATAATCCTCTCAATTCGACACATTTGTCAACTAAAAAATGTCAAGACATATACAAATATTAGAATATGGATTATAAAAATAATTTAAAATAAATAACAACGTATATAAAAAAATTAAAAATAAATAAATTATAATATATAAAAGATGTGTATAAAAATATTTATATCTATTTTTTTAAAGTACTTTTATATTTTAAAATAAATTGAACAGTCATATTAATGGTTTGAAAATTAATGAAAATCGTATTGATAAATAATATTAAAATAAAATTTTATATATTAACATTTTATATATTACTAACAAAATATTATATTAATATTAAAAAAAATGTTATTTTGGGTTAATTTTTAGGACTTTTAATATATATATATATATATATATATATATATATATATATATATACACAGTTTGGCCCAAAAGGAATTGAAAAAGAGTAAATGATTATAACCAAGTAAATATATATCTAAATCTTCCAATCTAAATTGAGCCACATTATATACATTATATTACCATCAGCAGCAACAGTAACAGTGTCTCTTTGTATCAAATATTAGAAATATTTTTAAAATTAAGGTTCAAATCGAATTAGTCAAACTAGACATTAGATTTTAAATTGATTATTGAAAACATGAAGTTTTTCTTAACCTTAATAGCAATTATTTTTTTAAAAAAAAACATTAAAATAGGTTCTAATGATGGTGACATCATCATTTAAATACACATCAGCTTATTATTATTATAAACAAACAAATTAAATAAGAAGGATTTTTTTTAATAATTTAGTATATCTTGAAATTTTGTGATTATAATTTATTTGTGTGGAAATGAATTTTATACTTTTTCGCATATATTCTATTTGAATATAAGCAATATTGTTTTATTATTTTAATTATTTCTAAAGATTTTTTTTGCTATATAATTAATATTTATATAATTGTTCTATATCTTTTTTATTTAAGTTATTACCAATAAAATATATTAACAATAAAAATAATGTTTTAAAAAATTACAAACAAAGAAGAAAGTTCTTGATATTGTTTTTTTACTTGTAGTTTTGCTCATCTTTATGTGTATTAACTACATATATATTATTGACAGCAGCAGTTTCTTTGTATCTCTCCAAAAACTTTCTAATTCGACCGATCCAATACCTTTTTCTCTTTAATTCATTCCGATGAATTTCTTATGTCTCTACCCAACTGACCATATTTCTTCTCTTCTTGCTTTATGATTGGTCCATTTACATTTTAAATTTTTCTATTTTCCGTAATTTTTATTTTAATTTTGATATATTCGGTTCTCTTTCTATCTCTACGTGTTATTTCTAATAAATATTTTATATGTTTTTTAAGTTTTCTGGAGCCACTGTATTTATCTAACAATCAAAACCTATATTTTACTGTTATAAATAAATAGGTAAAACGAATTTATTAAATACTTTTCTTTTTATATATAGAAAAATATTTAACTTTCAAAAATGAGAATTTCTTTCGAACTGACAGAACCCCATTTTTATTATTCTGTTTACTTCATTTACAAATATCTTTTAGTGTTAATGCGTTTTTCGATATACATAGTTTTCAACTTATTTCTATTCTTTGTAGTTTGATTCATTTTTAATCAAAAAATTAATTCAAAATGATTTTTTTCTTACTAAAGTTGATCATAAAACCAATTTTTTAACTTGCCTTATTTTATTCCTTTATTCTTTTTTAAGTAAAACTGGGTTTGTTGAGAAAATAAGTAGATCATTGGTAAACCTTAAATGACTAATCATGTTTAGATTTAATTTTCCTTCAGATTCTCAGTTAGGCTCTTAAATACTTCTAAGTCCACAAAAATAGTTTTGGTGACCGTCTTGCCCTGTTTCATTTCTTTCATAATTTTAAAATTACTTATTTTTTCGTGTAAGTTTAGGAAAAGTATAATATATGTATAAATATTTTCTAAATTGCATTATACTGTTAACTAATTATATAATTATATTATTAATTAATTATATAATTATATTATGCTTTTGAAATTCATCGAGTTTCTAATGATTGAGTTGAAGAATTTTTCAAAATTTATATTCTAAAATTCGTTGCATTTTATGTATGTATTCTAAAATATATATATATATATATATATATATATATATATATATATATATATTATTTTCATAAAAATAAATATATGTTTTCTAATCCAATTAGTAAATCAAATTACAACCATTGAACATTTCATTTAATCATTATTTACCATCGATCGACTATCCATATATAATTTCCTTCTAGGCAGAAACTCCAAACAAACTTTCTCAATATTATAAACGTAGTAATGTTAGTCCTATTTTGTCAATGACAATACGACACGAGACAACGCAAACCGATTCAAATATTGTTACCGGGCCCCACCTTTCCTTTCTGTGAAATGACTTCAGGTTAACTGTTAGTCGTCCCTCTGTGACATTACCCGTAACCGAACGGGCCAAGTCCATAAATGTGTGTGTAAGTACAACGTGGGCACACGAAGGGTCCGCAGGTCTCCACCACGTGTAAGTTTCAGCACAAAGTCACAAGACGAGAGTGGCGGTCGCTATGAATGGAAGTGTTGTTGTTTTAACATTATGCCCGTCTATTGACTCTAATTAATTATGCACCTCTTCACTTGGACAATGGCCATTGTGTGGTGGCGAAACACTGCTCTGAGTGCTTCGAGGTGCTAGATATATATATACGTACACCAATATCTGTCAATGTAGAACAGTACAAGAAGAGTAGGTAGGAAAATAGAAAGATAGAACGGTATATACATAGGTAGGTAGCAAATACAATGCCTATTATGTCAGCTCGAGGCCATGGTGGGAATTAATGATGGAAAATTCGATACAGAGCACGGAGTTCAAGATGAAAACGACCTGTTTATCAGACCAGAAGTGGAGATACTTTAATGTGCCACCACTGCGATTTATGCGAAATTATTACAATGAAGGGTGTATGTTGTTGATATAAAATTTTATTACATCTCCAAAGATTTATTACTTATTCAAATATTTAGTTATCTTCTTTACTATTAATAAATTCATTTTTTTACAGCTTTAAGAATACCAAATACATAAAATTGTGACAATAGATTTTTTAAAAATATTAAATTATTTAATAATCTTGTAAAAAAATATAAGGTTACTGTTAAAATAGAAATAAATTTATTAATAAAAGCATCTTCTTACATATTATATTTAAAAATAGACTAAATTTATACAATAAATGTTTTCATATATAGAGTAACCTAAATAAGATTAAAGAATAGTAAAGTAAGTATAACTTTTAGTATCATTTTAGCCACCCTATATTTTATAAAATATAATAAAAAATTGATACTATTATCAAATTAAATATTTTTTTAAATGAATAACCAATTAAAAAAAAACTATGAAATAATTAAATGTCATTTATTATCTTATAATTCAAAATGTATGCTTATGAAGTATGCATGGTTATTTATATCTATAGGAAAATTTTCAATTATTATATTCAAACATACATATATATATATATATATATATATATATATATATATATATATATATATATATATATATCATCATCATTTCAGTCCACTACTGGACGATGAATGCTAACATTCATTGGTATTTGGTCATATTCACCACGCTGACCAGGCGGATTGGTGATATATATATATATATATATATATATATATATATAATTTTCTATTATAAAAACCACTAATTTATTTAAAAATCAAATATTTTATTGAATTAGTTTAATAATTTATATTTTATATAGTTTTTTTAAAATATATTTTTCATATTTGCATGAATTTCGTCTCAATTATCTATTATATTTTTATTCTTTTGTTATGTATAATTTATTTTTTCTTATTATTTAATATGTCAGATATACGTGATTAGTAACATCTTAGATTTTTATCAGATTTTTCATGGTTTTTTACAAAAAAATTGTTTAGCAATAATTTTTTATAATAGAATTATATTGACTGTCGTTTAATTTTTTAAAAATACTCGGTAATCACTTATTTTATTCGTTAAAAAAAATTTAATTATGATTTCATCAATTCTAAAATGCATGCTTCGAAGTCAATGCAAAATCATAGAAATGCACAATCAAAAATCATAGAAATCATGTAAATAATTAAACAATTAACACTTTTATATAAAAAATTTTTTAAATAAATTTGGAATTAAATCATGGTACTAAAACTTTGAATAATAATTATGTTGTTCAATGATTTATTTCAACTTTTTTAAATGTATTTACTTAATTTTTCAAACATCTACTCTACCTCTTCAGAAATATTTTCGAAGGTAGAAATATCACTTACAAATTACAAATTATATTTTTTTACTTTTATTTAAAATATCCTTATAGTAAAATGACAAATAATTCTTTAAAATAAATCTTAACATAATTAATTTTGATACAATTATTATTTCCTGTCTTAATTCACTCTTAATTTTATATATATATATATATATATATATATATATTATGTAATCTTATTGATAAAATTACTTTTTTGAATTACAAGTGATTCAAATGAGAATGAAGGGTTTATACATAACATTTACTTGTTCATAATTATTTGCTATCCTTTAATCTGATTTGGACCACCCTCTATTATGGATTAGAATATTACTCTATGGTTAAAGAAAAAAATATTGATCAATGCTCAATTTGTTCTCACTCATATAAATGATAAATGTATTTTACATTCCAAAATATTTCAATGGCTATAGACAATACAAAAAGCATGAAGAGATGCATGTCAGAAATAACACAGAGATAAATAGAGAACTAAATAGATCAGAAAGAAAACCAAAGTTACGGATGTTATGAAATCAATGTAAATGTTTGTTTTGAAACTCTGGCAAATTCACTTTCATACAAATGAATTATCACCCGAAATACCACAAGATGCAACATGTCGTTGTTTAAAATACTAATAGGTTAATGTACATTTCAATGGCAGTGCCGTCATCGTCATAATATTTTGTTATAAAATCTGAATATTGTTATAAAAAGCTTTGACGATTGTAGTATTACTATCGAAATGCTCATTAGCTTATTGTAAATGTAAACAAAAAAGTAAACAAGTGATTATTGAACACTTTACAACATTTTGTGGTATTAGGGGTGATAATTAATTTGTGTGAAAATTAATGAGAATTTTAAAATAGAAATGTACTGGTTATATAAAAGGAATTTTAAAAATATTAATAATATTAAAATTGTAGTGTTTAACTATACATCAAAGTTATTTTCATTTTAGAATAAATTGTTATAAATATAAAATAGTTAAGCAATCAAAAATTAAACACATACAAAAAGATTCTAGATACAGAAGAAATGTGTTTATTGAGTTGACTACGAATAGAGATATCATTTGCATAGTTAACACTCAACTAAAGTTTTATATCTTTCTTTTATATTAAGAAACAAAGAGCTATATATATATATATATATATATATATATATATAAATCGTATATGATCCCGTTTTGTGTGTCGTTTATATTATGCGGCAAGTTTTGCGGTACGAAGATATGGCGACCGCCAGTTGTAGATAAAGCCATTCTTGGCTCGAAGATGTCGACGACGTTCGGACGAATCTTTCGGACTTTTTTCCATATGCAAATCCGCAATCCACACATTCCAAGTCGAAATGCACCGACGTTCATTCCTTTCTAACTGTCGCTGGTTCATAACTAGTCAACTATCTAGTTCACAAAATGATCTTGGTTTCATGGATTTTGCATATAAAACTTAAATTCAAAAAGAAAATCTCACGAAAGTGGAAAAATTACTCTTGAACTTTTATTTCTATTCAACTAAAAGAAGTAATAATATGTAACAGACTAAGGAATATTGTGTAAATATTTTTCTGGTTTTTATTTATGTGAAAATATTTTTTTTTATCAAACCTGTATTTACTTATATATATATATATATATATATATATATATATATATATATATATATATAGAGAGAGAGAGAGAAAGAAAGAGAGAAAGAGAGAGAGAGGCCTAAATTGGACTAAATGATTTAAACATATATTTACTTATTTTACTATTGTTGAATCTCATTTGGGCCACCCAATAAATAAATAAATATATTTATATATATATATATATATGTATGTATATATTGTTATTGAAAATAAAATACAATCTATAATATTTGGAGTTTTCTAATAACTTCTGTAATCAAACATTGTATGTTTTCTATGCAACTTAAATACATACAAACTTCCTACTTTACATAATTTCACATATTTTCCATAAATTAAGCAATAATATTTAGGAGTTCCAATGTTATTAATTTTTTGTATAATAAATTATCATGGTTATTATTTTTTTTGAAATAAAAAACCTCAGTTTATATTTTATTACATGAACAATAGTGCTGTACACATTAACCCTTATGTGCGCACCCAACTTTACCTACGTTGTTGCGCACCCGGGTACCCGGGTACCCACCACTAGTTTTAATTAGTTTTTAAGCGCAGGTGTGAACGGATACGTAATCAATTTTGTTTATTGAATAAACATAAATAAAAAGTATTTAAGCCATTTCCGAGGCTTCTATTATATATATAGTCGGAGCAGAGGCTTCGAGCGCTCCACAAGTCCGCGGTCAACTCTGGCAGTAGGCAGCTGTGCCGAATATTGGTAGCAATGGTAGTAGCATAGCAACCATAATGACAGCGTCCGAGGCGACAATAGCATAGCCGCCCTTCAGTCTGTAGCGTCTAGTCGAGGGAGAAAGACGTAGATAGCAAAGAAAGTCAGTCGTACTCTGTGCTGTGTCGTTGTGAATCTAATCGCACGCCGCTGCGTAAACGTCGTTTTTTAATCAAGGAGAAAGAGTAGTAAAAGAACTCGCAGCGCCGTTTCGAGGAAGCGGCCGTAATATTACTATGGATAATTATTTCACCTCTCTACCTCTTGCTAAACATTTATTATCGGAAGGTTTAACGATGACTGGCACTTTGAGAAAAAATAAACCTTACATTCCAAAAGAAATTTCTGATAAATCTAGGCCAGAGTATTCATCTCTGTTTGCTTTTCATGAAAATAAAATCACAATTTGTTCTTACGTTTAAAATAAGGCTGTAATTATGTTTCAGTATGCATAATGATGACGCCGTAAATGATGAGAAAAAAACCTCATATGATTTGCGACTACAATAAATATTGGTGTCGATACAATGGATCAAATGGTGAGTCGATACACTACACACAGGCGAACTCAAAGGTGGCCTCTGGCCATGTTTTTCAATATGTTAGACGCTGCTCTTGCAGCTTATGTAATCTATTATGAAAATAATAATATGATCCAAAAGAAAACTAATCAAAGACGTATATTTTTGAGGCAATTGAGTGAAGAGTTAACGAGGCCTTTGATAGAAGAGCGATTTTCAAATGACCTAGTGATGCGAAATCACTCTGCAAAGACCGCAATCGAAGCTGTGCTCGGGCCGCAGCGTGCACCTCTTGATCCTGCTGCGAAAGATGATGGGCCTCGAGATAGCTCTGGTAGAAAAAAAGTAACTGGCTCTTGTCATGTATGTTTGTCATTAAAAGACGCAGAAAAATCCGAAAGTCTTGTGTAAAATTGTATGCGATGAACACTCTGTCACAAATGTAACATGCAGCGAATGTAACAAGTAAACAGCGCCATTTTGTTCAATATAACTTCAAAAACAATGTAATTTGTTTATTCACAATCCTTCTTTATGCCATTGTATCATTTATCAACAATAAAAGAACATTCATCAACAATAAAACTTTTTTTAGTGAATTGAATTATATCTCATAGTTACCCGGGTACCCGGGTGCAATACGCGAGCAACAACATTTCAAACCTATTATTTTATAATAAAAAAAAATTTTTATATCTAAATATTGAAATACATTTGTAAAGAGTTAAATCGCGAGGATCTAAAAGTCCAGATCGGAAAAAATTTTTTGAAAAAATATTAACAAAAATGTGAATCATAAGGGTTAACATAAATGAATTTTTATCCCAAACACTACAATAGTTATCAAGTGTTCAATAATAACTTATTGTTAATTTTTTGTTTATAACAATAGTCGACTAATGCGCATTTTAATGGCGATGAATCATCGTCAGAGTCTTTTTGTTAAAATCACATTTAATAGCAACTCAAATACATATATACTCATATTTTGTACGTTACTCAATTTTCAATATTTTTTTATAAATTAAACAATAATATTAGAGAGTTCTCATTATATTTAATTTTATATAAAAAACAGTTAAATTTGTTATTTTTCAAAACTTAGTTTATATTTTTTACATGAACGAAAGTAAGTTTTAAAAATACTTCTGTATTTTAAAGAAATTTTAGTCTGAATTTTAATCTTGAATAATGATAAAAACAATATAATTATTTGTTGTAACTTTATTAGTTTTTGATTTCAATTTAGAAATATCATTATACTTTTTTGTATTCTAAAAATTTATAATGAAAATAATGAAAAATATAAGATAATTATTTAATGTATTTATAATTTAGACTTAACTAAGCTGCTTAATTATTAAAATATAACACGTTTGTAAATTGAAATATTTATAATATATTCGTGCAGATTTAATTGAATTTCCTTTGTCTTTTATAAAAAAAATTAAAAAAATGATAGTAAATGTTGTATTATTTACAATCAAAAACAAGTACACTTTTTCATTTAAGTTTATTAGAAATTTAATTTTATAATAAATGAATAATTATTAGTAAATTTTTTTTATATATATATATATATATATATATATATATATATATATATATATAATCATCATCAGAAAAGCCTATATCAACCCGAAAATTTTATCAAATATTATTATATTCTTTGCATGTTCCTTTAAGATTCTTCCATTATTTCCTATCCATGGATAATATCATCCGAATCTCAACCCTAAAATATTTTATAATTTCACTCCTTTATCTTTAATGTGATCACTTCATGGATCTTTTTTTTACCTCCTGGCCGCCACATCATAATATTTTTTCAATCTGTTATCTTCTGTTCTTACTTTAAGTCATGCCCATGACTATTTCAACGATTTATTTACTCCATTTATAAGACATACAAATATTTTTGTATGTCTCATATACATTTATAGGGTTTTTCATCACGATATATATATATATATATATATATATATATATATATACATAAATTTAATAAAAAGTATATTTTAAATTTTCTGTAATATAAATTTTATTCAGCGTACTTATGTAATTGTAAACAACATCTAAAGTTAAACTTATTTAGAAGTAACCTGTACTAAAATTCGTTCAAATTATTCCGAACTATTGACCATCTATGTACTAATGGCATAATTTTAATCAGTAGATTGCAAGTTGAAATACTCGAATTACTTTGAAAACTAGTTCTAACTACACGATGTGAATATTTGAATGTATATTAAATTATGTTAATATATATATATATATATATATATATATATATATATATATAAATACATACATGCATGCATACATACATAAATGTTAATAAATATATTTCATAAATTTATTTATTATATTATATTTATAATTATACGTCGAAAATGTCTCAAAAACTCAGCGGAAAACACAAAAAAAACAATCATAAAAATTTCAACATTCACTTACTTCTCTGAATAACTCTCTCTTACTTCTCTGAATCTACTCCAATGGATGATATTTATTCGCAAAACTAATACAGATATAGGCATTGTTCAATTTAATATACGAATATTTTATAATACAAAATTTAAAATTAAATCACAAAAACTAGATTCAAATCACTAACTAAATTCGATTTTACATATATATTTATATATATATACAACATATATATATATATATATATATATATATATATATATATATATATATAATACACACTAAAATAAATAAATACACAATTTTAACGTACGTCTACACGATAAATAACTACAAAACAGACTAATTTTGTATTACTCATTTTATATTCTTATAGATTTTTCATCTGATTACACAATTTTATAAACAGAGTACGTCAATATAAACCATCGAAACTAGTTACATGAAGTTTTTAAAACTGTAACGAATATTTGTTATGACAAACTAACGGTACAGACACTTACATACCTATGTACAATACAATAGTACATAACTCTAGAAAAATTAATATTTTCGATGAAAAATACATACATAGTTTTATATTTGTCATATAAATATATATATATATATATATATATATATATAAACATACATACATACATACATATATATATATATATATATATATAAATATATATATATATATATATGTTCTTAATTCAGAAAAAAAAATATATTATTAAGTCAGATATTTCTTTATATTTAAAAAAAATTTTTGACCAACGAATCCTACTTGTTCTTACTTATGATAATGAAACTAAGGTGTTGAATTCTAGAGATAAATAAGCGAGTTCAGATAATGCAACAAAACTTGAAAATATGCTTATTATAAATAACAAGAAAATATATAAAGAAAACTGAAAGAATCAGAAATGGAACAAAGTTATGAACGTTATAGCAAAAGTAAGGAATTTGAAATAGAAATGAGTTGGTCATATAGCAATAAGAAAAGCCCACTGATAGGTAAGAAAAAAATATTAATTGGGAACTAAGATTATACAAAAATATGGAAAGAGGCCCATGGATAGATGGAACAGAAATATAAGAAATATCGTTGAAATGAACTGGAAGAAAAAAATGTTGGATCAATTGAGATGAAAAGTTTTAGGAGAGTCTTTCATTTAACAGTAGATAGAAAAAGGGTACTGCTGATATGTATATATATATATATATATATATATATATATATATATATATATATATATAACAATGTATGTGTAACATTGTATGTATACAAAATTGATCAAAATAATTCATGAAGGCAAAGAGGGTAAAAAATTGATCGAGGTAGACGTATTACAAGTATCTTATGTATATGTTGATACTAGAGACTCGTGCTATAGCGTACATGTCTTGGCATAGCAATTCAACTAAGTTTCCAGTACGCCTTTATTATAATAGTGTCTTAATGACACCCCTCTCAGACGAGACTATGTCCATCCTCATTATAAGATTGGAAACTTGTGTGCCGTCTGATACCATCACTATATCCCCGTATTCTTGAAGTAGTAGAACGCCACACAATATCACCAACCGTGTGTGTTTGTTATATCGATCGCATTTACTCATCCAACATACCTATCAACTGTTTGACCAATCTACTAACCAACCAACTAACCAACCGACCAATCCTATGTCGAAAATATTTTAGTATATACATATATATATATATATATATATATATGTATGTATATACGTAGTACTTTAGTTATATAATATCTTAGACCCAGCTTAATTTAACGTTGAAGTGATAGTGATTGTTGTATGTCGTGGTAATCCTGCCTTCAGTGAATTTTTTTTTCACTGAAACTCTATAGTCGAATGTACTCCGATCACCATTACAGTTTGTGGACGTGTTTGACGTTATTTCAGCGCTCATAATTAATTATGTACAACGCGGTGAAATAATTAGATGCTTGAACTTTATGCATTTATCTCTTTGAGTTTTTGTTATCTTGTTATAATTAGAACAGACAACGATCTGAATAATTAATATTTGACTTTTGTTCTTTAATGAGTTACTCTAGTCGAATGAAAATGAATTATCAGAACGTTTTGAAACCATTCTTTTTACAAATTATTGTAAAATAATATATTGATTTTATTATTAAAAATGTATTTGTATATTGACATTTTAATTAAATCTTTTGAATAAATTTCAAGCAGGATTTTTATGAATATATATATATGTATATAAATATATAAAATATAATTTTATCTAGTAAACTGAACGTAACTTATTTAAGCTCCGTAGTAATTGTGGTTGAATGAATAATTTAATAAATAAACAGAAGTATACAAAGTGAGTAAAATAAATAGAATCAAATATAAATATATATATATATATATATATATATATATATATATATATATATAAACCTAATAATAGATAAATATCTTTTGAAAACTATTTCAATTTGACCAATTAGTTATTTATGTTTTTTTTTAATAAAAATATTAATAAAATGTCAATATGTTTTTCTTAATTATTCAATTAATTCTCTTTGAATATTTTTTTGTCTTGATATTTAATCAAACACACAAATTATAATTTAGGATTAATTAAATAAATGATATTTTAGGTATACAAAATAAACGTATATATATATATATATAGGATGGTTCAAATTAATCTGAAGAATTTATGTATTTATTCACTTGATTATTAACATAAACCATTCTTAAGTTTAATTTGGCCAAATTTTGTTTCTCTCTCTCTTTATATATATATATATATATATATATATATAAATTGAAATTAGTTGATTAAAAAGTAAAATAAGAAAATTATCGATGGCCAAGAGAATTCATAGATTGAAAACCTAGAAACATGAAAAATTCTAAGGAGAATTCCCTGTATGGGTAAAAAGAGGACATGAAAAAATATTTCAATGGATCACAAAAACAATATATCGCTTAAAGTCTTATAAGAGTCCTTCATTTATCAGTGAATAGAAAAAATCTATCTATCTATCTATCTATCTATATATATATATATAATCATTGTTATTATCTTTATCAACCCCTCTCAATCCAATACTCAATAAAGGCCTCTCCTAAAATATTCTATTTTGAGCGATCGATTGTCTCCATTTCTAGTATATTTCGATGAATTTATTTATATCCATGTCCATATCTCTATAAATCTCTTCCTGGGATTTTTTAAATAACTAAGTTCTCAGTCAATTACTTCTCTTCTCCATCGTTAATCGACTCTTCTTGCTATATGCATTTTATTATTTTTTTTCTTATACCATAGCATCTTAAATTTTTGCTTTTATTCCAATTAATTTATTTCTCTTCCTATCTTTACCTGTTTTTACCAACATACATCTTTCTATACTTTTTATTTTGTCTAGAATCACTAAATTAATTTTGAATTTAAAACTCATGTCTTACTTTCTAAGGTGACAATAGGTAGGATACATTAATGAAAAACTTTTTTTATTAAATATAAAAAAATATCCCGTTTAATAATATGAAACTTTCTTCCAAACTGTCATCATCACACTTTTACTCTCCTAGTTACATCATCTTTAAATGTTCCTTTATCTTTAATGAGTTATTCTAAATATCCAATAGTTTTCATGTTCTTTAATTTCCCTTACTTTTAATTCGATTTTTTTTAGTCTTCCAATTCATTGAACATTAATTTTGTCTTGAAATTTATCATAAAACCTATCTTTTGACGTTATTTACGAATTTATTATTATCATTTATTTCAATCAATTTAATTATTAATTAATTTATTATTTTTTGAGTTAATCCTCGTTATATATATATATATATATATATATATAATAAAAAGCATTAATATATTAAAATGTATACAAGTATCTATTTTAATAAATAAAATTGGATATTAGAGTTACTATTTCAGACATAAACACAGATATTAAACTTATTTCGTGACTTGTGTAATAAAAAACTGACAGTTTGAGGTTAAATAAGATATTTTTTGACATTTACTCAAATATAATATAGAACAAATAGTTTTTTTACTTGAAACTCTGAAATTATACATCAAAATAATTTTATTAGAAAAAAATAAATTAGTCAAATTCTTTTATATTGTAATTAGTTTTTACTTAAATATAATTAATAATAAAAAAAACTTACTCCGAGTTTTAAATTGTAGATCTAACATTTAAAATGTAAAAATATTCACACATTTATACGAGCCTTTATATCATTCTAATCAAAAAATGCATATGGAATTTATTGGATATAGCGAATAAAGTTGCATTGTAATAAGTTTACTCCGCTTGTAGAATAATTTGCACAAATCGAATGCTGATGACTACATCAGACACGACTGCCTGCTTGATTCTTTCATGAATTTTTATTAAATTCATTTATTATGTTATCAAAGTACTTCTTTTTGTATTACACTATTATAACTTTTTATATATAATTTATAATTTTTAATAAGTAAGCTTCAGAATCGATACATTTTTCAAAAAAATAAAATAATATCTTTAACAATATATATATATATATATATATATATATGCAAGTGTGTGTATTGAAAAAATTAATTCTTTACGAATGAAATTAACACTATTTTTTGACAGTAGAACTTGGGATATTATTTTATGTTATTAGTTAAAAATATTTTCATTTAAAAACGAATTAAAATTATGTACTGGAGGAATAAACTAAAAAACGGAATATTAAAAATAATCTAAGTTGAAGATGTTTTCTGAATACATATCTAGATACAATTATTTTGATGTACAATTTTAAAGTTTCAAGTAAGAAAACTATTTATTTTTTATGTAATTTGAGAAAATGTCAAAAATATCTTATTTAACCTTAAACTGTCAATCGTTTATTACACAAATCACGAAGTGAGTTTAATATCTGTATTTATATCTTAAATATTAACTGAAATATGAAACTTTATTTATTAAAATAAATACTTGTATATATTTACACCAGAACAATGAACAACAGTAAATATACTGAAATTAAAAATCATTCTCAATTAAAAATAATTTACCAATAAATAATATTTATTTTCTAAAAAAATGTCAAGCAAAAGAAAATTTGTGGAATAATAGAATTTTTTCCATTATTCAAATAAAACAAAATAATTTATTCCATTTAGCTTCTAAAAGATAAAAACTAAGATGTTATCAAAGGATCATAAATAATTATTCAATTGAAAAAAAATCTATAAATTAAATTAATAAATAAATTGAACAAAAAAATAAATTTCAAAACAAATAGTTGCTGCTAATAATAATAAATGTTAATTGAAAATATAAGAAATAGATAATAATTAATAATAGTTTTAAATACTCATACATAATTATAAACAACTCATTCCAAATTCTGTTTATGTCTTTTTTCATATATCTAGATTTTTAATCAATAACTTCCATTGTCCATCAGTGATTCCATTTTTTTGTTATATAAGTGGTCCATTTCCATTTTAAACTTTTCACTTTTATTTATTATATTCGTAAATTTTGTTTCCTTTTTGACCAATTCGTTTCTATTTTATATTTTCGTGCTATTCCTAACATGCACCTTCCTATATTTCTATATGTTATCTTGATCTACTAAGTTATTTTGATATTCATGATTCATATTTCACTTCCATCAATAAGAACAGGTAAAATACAAAAATCAAAAACTTTTCTTTTTAAACAGAGGAATATCCAATTTCAAAATATGAAAATTTTAGAACTAATGTGATATTATTTTTATTATCTTGTTTAATCTGTCTGTAAAAGTTATTTTATTGTTAATGAATTATTTCATATATACATAATTTAAAATTCTTTTATTTCTATTTCTTTTAGTTCATTTTTTTGGAATCTAAAAATTCTTTGAATGTTACTTTTATCTTTATGAGATTTATCATAAGACCAATTTATTGACTTTGTTTATCCAATTTTTTATCCTTTTTTCAAATTCATTTGAGTTTATTGAAAAAAAATGTTGTCATAAAACTTTAAGTGATTAATTTACTTTTAATGTATATATGTCATTAATAGTAGTAGCAGTCTCTTTTTATGAGCCTTCCTATTTATCTACGATTTCAAAAAATATTTTCCCTTATCTAATTTATATATAGATATATATATATATATATATATATGTATGTATTTGTGCAAAAAGTATTTACAAAAAAATGAATATTTTAATGTTATTGAATATTATATTCAATATATATAAATGGTAATATTATATATATATATATATATATATATATATATATATATATATATATATAATGTAAGGAATGAACGGAAATAACAATGTCGAAATAATAATGATTGAGCTGTAAAGGTCACACAGCGAGTGTGCAATGCTCGCCTTTGAAAAATCAACATGACGTAATTATAGTCTGAATGTTTAATTGCCCGAACAGTAGTCAAACAATATTAATTTCGAAGAATCATTAAAAAGATAAATCGTTTATTTGCAGTCTTTGATTGAACAATCAATTGACTTGTCTCTTGTTCTATTACCCTTGACGTTTAACCTATTTTCCGCTTGGCAAATTATTCCAATGTATTTTTAGTACATTCTATACGTTCTGTAGTGATTCCTTTTATATTGATAACATCATATTACATTTGACATATTAATTTGTTAAATTAAATCGCCAGTTCATGTTGTTCTTTCTTCCAATGAAATATTCGGTTTAATTTGATTTTATGTTATGGTATACAGTCATTTATATATATTTATTGAATTAAATTTCTTACGAAAATATCAATTACGTTAGTGTATATATATATATATATATATATATATATATATATATATATATATATATATATATATATATATGTCTGCGTGAATTTCAGTTCAATTATTTTTAATTATAAATTTACTTAAAACTCTATTTTTCTTTCTTATATCTTTACTGTATATAATATGCCTGCCTAATTATTAGTTATATTGGTTGTTGAAAAGTCATAACGTATTTTGACTATGGTTTTCAAATGTCATTTATTTATATAAAGTACAAAGTTCAATCAATAATATATTTGCCATTTTGTTCAATGACCTTTTGCATCTTTCAGTGAACTTCATAATTCCACGTTCGTAGAAAGACCTGTCTTTATCAGTGGAAAACTGGTCAAGGTGCTGTTTTATATCCCCATCGGAATTAAACGATTTACTACGCAAAGAGTTTTGCAAAGACTGAAACATGTGGAAGACTGACGGCGCAAAGTCGAGTGAGTATGCTGAGTGCGGCAGCACATCCCATCCAAGCTCCAATAGTTTTTGACGGATGACTAAATTTGTATATGTTGTCATGTTGGAATACAACTTTTTTACAATTAACGAGTTCTAGGCGCTTCTGCATAATGGATTAGTTCATATGCGTTTATACGCGCAGCCAAATGAATTTTTTTGAGTTAATAAAGAACTAAAATATCGAGCTTGTTTATGTATCCCAGCTTCTTGAAATGATTATGAACGCTGGAATGATAAATATTTAATGTTTCTGCAATCTTACGTGTCGTGTAATGCAGGTTAGACTAGATCAATTCCTTTCTTTTGTCGTCATCAACCTCGATTGGCCTTACTGAGCGAGAAGCGTCGTTAACATCAAAACCACCAGCACGGAATTTCGCGAACCATCGTTGGCACTGACGTTTTTGTAGAACATGATCACCTTATAACTTATGCAACTTATCACAAGTTTACCTTGCTTTTTTCCCTTTACGGAAATAAAACAGTAAAACATGGTGAAAATGCACAGTTTTATTTTTCATCATCAACTTGTTATAAAATTTATAAAATTCAGCCAAATCACTCGAATTTTGCATATGAATTAAGGCAGAAGTGTCATCTGTCAAAAAAAATAACAATTATATGAATATGAATAACACTTCTACTATAAAACGTATACTAGCGACATCTATTGCAAAACTCCGACATGACTTTTCTGTTAACCCAATAAATAATTTTTTTTTAATTAATTTTAATATGAGAAAAATAAAATTTTAATAATATTTATATTTTACTACCTGAATAGTACTAATACAATCCTATAAAATTATACATAATTTTATAGGAAAATTCTATAAATATAATCTATAATTATGTAGAATACTAAATTATTAAAGTATTATTTTTTCTATATTTACTTTTAGTAGAAGATTTAAAATAGAATTTTTATTAAGTTATAATGTTGTTTTAGAACATTCCTACATTTACAAATTATATATGTACATATATATATATATATATATATATATATATATATATATATATATATATATATATACGAGGCTGTTTGATAATTTATTCTCTATCTACTGTTCGTTATAAGTCATTTTCAAAACTGTCCACTTTAATTGATACAATTCCTTCCTCTTCCAGTTCGTTTCTACAATTATTTATGTTAGTTCCTTCTATCCACAAGCTTTCCTGTGGATTTTTTTTAATCTCTCATTCACAATTAATTGTTTCTCTTGTCCGTCAGTCTTCTCTTAATATAATAGATCTATTTCTATTTAAACTTTACTTTTGTTATAACATCCATAAATTTAACTTCTTTCTAATCCATATGTTTCTCTTTACATATTATTCTTAAAATGTATTTTTCTATACTTTTTTATGTTTTTTAAAACTACTCAATTATTCTAACAATTAGAATTCATATTTTTCCATCATAAATGAGAACAGGTAGAATGTACTCATTAGAAACTTTTTATTTTAATAAAAGAATATTCGACTTCCTAATATAACAATTTCTTAGAACTTACATCATCTCATTATTATTTTATATATAAATGTTACTTTGAAGTTAAGAAGTGTTTATATCTATATATATACACGAGAGTCGTTTGATAAGTATGGTAAATTTATTTATTATTTAATTTAATTAATTAATTTAATTTAATTTTTCAATTTAGTTTTTCTTACTTTTTTACCATACTTATCAAACGACCCTCGTATATATATGTATATATATATATATATATATATATATATATATATATATATATATATATACCTTCAGTCTAGAAACTAAGGAATTTTTTTCATTTAAACTACGTACTCTTGTGGTATGTGATGTATTTTTTTAAGTTTGTACATCAATCAATGACATCTGAGTTGAATGTTACGACGCTACACTCATTAGTAAATAATTTACAATGATTTTTGTTAGATGATGATTGTTCACGGAGATTTTTACGATGTCGAAATCAGTTGATCAAAGAATTTACATTAAATTTTGTTTTACGAACCAAATAAAGTTCACACAAACGTTGATAATGATAAGAAAGGCATACTCTGAGGATTGTCTATCGCAAATAAGAGTTTTTGAGTGGTATAAAGCTTTCAAAGAGGGCAGTGAACTACGATTTGGGGCGCCTATCGACATCAATTGTACCCTAGTCAAGGTATTTATGCTCAAAATCGTCGTATGTCCTTCAGAGAGTTATCATCTAAAGTGAGAATCTCCAAAAATAAATTTCGATGTCATTTTGACTAAAATGTGGACATAAAACGCGTCGATTCTCGCATGGTAATAAGAATATTGAATTTGTCGTGAGTTTTTGGCTCAATAAATATTGTTCCGTAAGGTCTGTATTCGCCCGATATGGCTCCATACTACTTTTTCATATTCCCAAAATTCAAGTTGCCGCTCCGAAGGCATCGTTTTAAATTTAATAAAGCCATAAAAGAAAATTCGCTGCGTGGAATGAATGATACACTACAAAACGCGTTAGTGGAGGTGTTCGAGGACTGGAAGAACCGTTGGAATATTTGTATTGTCGTAATTTGTAGACGACAAAATAAATATTGATGAATAAATAACTTCTTATGTGTTTTATTTTAAAAGTTACGTTAGTTTCTGAACTGGAGGTATTTATAGGAGACGAAAAAATAATTGTGACACTATGAAATTCTATAAAAAAAATGTATTTTTATATACTTTCTGAGTATTGTAGACTGTATTAATTTATAGTTTATATGTTGTGTTATAAAATAAATGACAAATGATTTTTGAAAAAGTATATTTTTGATGTAGCTAAGCTGCAACATTCGAGACCAAATTATTATTTTACTATGCATGTCTAGAGAAAAAAAATGATGACGGTATACTTAAATTATAAAAAAATAAAAAATCATTAACCAAGCAATAAAGGTCGATATATTAAACAAATTATATTTAAAAATCATAAAATTACTATAGTAAATGTGACTGCAAAATACAATAGTTGACTTAGAAATCACGTTTTTACAATAATAGTCTATTAAAAACTTTACAAATGCTATATACGAATACAGTATTAATAAAGAAATTTATACAGTCCGCTAGTGTTTCCATTATTTTGTCTATTCTCTGCATTTACATTTTCTAATATACACTTTGTCTTGTCTTCAATTACATAAAAAGGAACTTTCTTTCCCCATAAAAATAAAAAATTAAGATAATAATATAGAAATTCAAGTTAGTCTTCGTCTACTCTAGTAGTATACACATGTATAGTCTAAGATACAACTCTCACATGCATATGTAAATACGTATATAAGGGACTGGTTGCTTATTTCGCCTCTGCGAATTATTAAAACTTTTCGTTGAAACTGCAGGTTTTCTTCTTCACTCGGCTGAATAACTTTTATAATTTAAATATACATATCTGCACATAGCCACACGAACAACTTTCATCGCGACTGCTGTAACCTATACTGTTCTTTCGAATGTACACGTATCATTGTGTACACCTTGTCGAGATGTATACCTTCTGTAGAAAAAATGCTCTCACATTACGTTCTGTACTTCTGCCTGTCGTTTGGTTGCTTTTTTTTGTTCATTTACATTTTTCCTTTAAATTAATACAAAGAGATACACATTTTTGTGTGACATTCTTTAAGTGGCGGTGTTGGTAAAAAAAAACTTTTCAAATGAAACATGTTTAAAATAGTTTTTTTTCATACTGTTTATATATAAAGTTAGAAATAGACTGAAATATCCATTTTACTTAACATTTTTAAAGACTGATTATATAGATATTGTATTTATCTTGAAACTCTTATTATTGAAACTTAGCTATATCAATATTGAATAATTATAATTATTCTTGTATCACTTTTATTTTTATTTTTTAAAAAATATGTGCAAAATTTATTTCGTTTTTTAAATAATACATTTCATTTCTTATAAATAATTCATACTTTATAATTACAATTAAAATAGTATTTAATGAATTATAAATAAGAAAGTGTTTAGAAGAAAATAGCAACCAATTACAATATTTAATTTAAATTATGTAGCAAGTTGCATGTAAGGCTGATTTTGATACTCTCTTTTTATATATATAGAATGAGCCATGAATTACAGTAAAAAAATTAATTAGTTCATATTTTTTTCTAAACATTGTAGTAAATAAAAAATCTTCACACCCTATGAAAATGTTTAATGCCTGAATTAGAATTCTTACTCTAAGAAGAATAATTATATTATTTCAGCTCCATATAGATCCACAATATTTTGTTCGGTTTTTTTTCAACATACATTTCCAGGCAGTGAACGTCATATACACATTGAATGACTACTTTAATATCGAAATACAACTTTTATAGATTATTTTTATGGAATCGTAACAAATCAGCTATTTGTGTCAATTGACATAGAAAAATATCTAATTTAAATACAATACCACTGGAATTATTAAAGAAGAAAAGGATACTTTTTGTAAGAATGTTTAAAAGTTATGTATCATTCAAATAAGAAAGTGTTTAGAAAAAAACAGCAATCAATTTCAATATTTAATTAATTTTATGTAACAAGTTGCATACAATGATTGCTTCTGAAACTCTCGTTCTCACTTTTTCTCTCTTTCTCTCCTTATATATATATATATATATATATATATATATATATAGAGAGAGAGAGAGAGAGAGAGAGAAAGAAAGAGAAAGAGATGTAGTAGATTTTAAAATAATAGTTATTTCAAATCATCAGCATGAAAAAGTAGAATCAATAAATAAAGAAAAACTATAAATTACGAACTCATGGAAAACGACTAGAAAATTCAAATACGAAATACATAAACGAACAGTTTGCTTTCAAATATTGTTTCTGCTACGTATAGAAGAAAGATAACAAGAAAAATATATATATATATGTATGGCGTATATATATATATATATATATATATATATATATATATATATATATATATATATATATGTAGTAAGTAAGTGAGTTTGTATATGTGTCTGTATATTACAACTACCAGAAAACAAAACATAATCGAAAGCCATAAAAATGTCCGCGCCCGGTGAGGAACTGGCGTACATTTTACAATTTATCGGGTATATTCGAGATGTTGAAACTATTTACAGTTTATACTTGAACGATTTGCGACCAAGGGTTCTGTTTATATAAAATTCCAAATATATCTTCTTGAATTTTTTTACGTACAGTTTACTTTTTGCGATGATAGTGTTAATTTGTAACACTTTTTATTTTTTTAAAATTTTCATTTACGTGTGTACAATATATATATATATATATATATATATATATATATATATATATATATATATATAGGGTCATCTAAATGTGACGCCTAAATGTCAGCATTGTATAATGTTTACACGTCATGTCTTATCAAAGGACATAGTAAGCTTTTTTTTGTTTTAGTAAAAAGTTACAATTTTAACGTCGAAGAGGTATCCATTACAGCAACACATTGACATTATTTTAACTTATTTTGAAAAAGGTCGTTCTTTGAAAAATACCCATCGCAAAATTCGTAATTTTTTTGGTGTAAATAATTGGCTAAATCAGTCTTCAATTCAAAGATTAGTGAAAAAAAACGAAGAAACTGGTTTTGTTATTGATAAACCCTAAGTGGAAACCCAAAAACTATACGCACAAATGAAAACATTGCTGCTGTAAATGAAAGTGTTCAAAATGAACCAACAACATCAATTTCACGTCATTCACAAAAAATGGGTATATCTTATGGCCCTTTATGGAAGATTTTGCATAAAGATTTGCATTTACAGGCGTAAACAAAATAATTAACCCAGGAATTTAAAGAAAGAGATCATTTACAACGTCATAATTTTGCTAGTTGGATAATTAAACAACGAAAACAGATCCATTGTTTTCAAGTAAAATTTTGTTTAGTGCTAAAGCTCATTTCACAACGAATGGATTCATTAATAAGCAAAATTGTCGTATCTGGGGTGATGAAAAGTCTCGTGTTATTCATGAAAAATCTCTACACCTACAAAAAGTCACTGTTTGGTGTGAATTTTGGGCAAATAGTTTGTGTTTTATTAAAAAGAAATTTGTAGACGCATTTTTTGAATTATCCTATATATATATATATATATATATATATATATATATATATATATATATATATGAATATTTGAATAATGGTACAAAAATATTTACAATAGTTAACAAAAAAGTATTTAAAAATTAAAAAAATATGAACATTGACTCATAATAATATTCATACACTTGTAAACTACAAATTAAAATGTAAATCAATTAAATGTTAACATTTTTAATTATTTTTTTCTGAAATATTCTATGTTTTAATGCGATTTTCACACATCAAATAATTTCTAATAATTATTTATAAATAACAACAAGAAGACAAAATATACAAAATTAATTTAAATTTATTAGACACATATTTATATAAAACGAGTTGATTGGGACAAATCAGTCCATGAATTTGTCAAAAACGATAAATTATTTTTACTAATACTATATTGAGAGGATTTTATTCATAAATATTCCAGTTATCTTATTTGGCATTGATTTTACTAATTTTTTGTTAATTTATGTGTTGATATATATGTATCTACCAGGTTGAGATTAAATCTATTATTAATTCATAGATGTTAGTAATTTCATATTTACGAAATCAAAGTTTCAGTTCTACCTACAATTTTTTAATTAATTTAATATTAAATGATTGTAGAAGGGTTTTTATAATTTTAAGTTACTTATATTTGAGCCATTTTCTTTTTATACAAGTTTTGTGCTTAAGATCGTTATTTTGAAAGAAAATATCATTATATTTGAATTTCAAGAGAATTACACTGCATTATATATTTCTTTTTATACATAACTTTGTCTATAAAATGCAAATTTTCAACCCTAAATGCTGAAAAACTAATCCAATCTCTAAATCATAACTGACATCGAATTTTAAGGCAGATAGAATATTTTGTAAATTCAAATTTTTATAGAATTTTCTTCAAATTATTTACTCTTCTTTGACGGAAAAACATTAAATCTGTTCTTTTCTTTGATAATTACGTATTTCCAGAATTTAAATGTATAGTTTTTATACCGTTCTACATTGTAAAGTCGCATTAATTTGTTGTGTTTTATGAATCACTCTTTTCTAGCTATTCTACAGTTGTAGCTACTTTTTATTATAACTTAGTGAATTGTTTCAACACACAGTTTCCAGCATATGCTTTTATCTTCATAATAAGTTTTGGAACATTAATTTTCGGATTTTTCTTGACTTTTATTAATACATTGTTTATTTTTCCTAATTAAAAATTTCGTGTTCGCGTTTATGAATTAACTTTCTATCAAATGATTGGGTATGAAATATTTTATTACTAGTTGTTTAGAAAAAGACTTTTATTAATAATATTTTTTTATTTTTTAATATCTTCTATTTTGATAATATAATAATTAGTAATCAATTATCGAAGTTCACTAAATGTTTCCTAATATTTTCTCCTTTGAGTAATTCAAAGTATATAAAAATATTTAATTGAACAAATGGATTAATCTGTATTGACATACTGAATAATTTTCAACGACAAATATATATTTTAAAAAATCAAAATTTAAATACGAATTATTGGAATCCTCTGAATGTTTTTTTATATTTTGTATGAATACGAAAGAGAAACATTTTAGTAATTCGTTTCCATTGTATTACAGTTTTTTTTATTGTTATTAATTAAATTTTAAAATTAGTACGACGTCTTCTATAACTTCTTATATATAGAATATATGAGAAAAAAGCGATTAAAATATTAACATGTAATAGAATGGATTTTTTTTAATTCATAGAATTTTAATGTATGGAAATAATGGAAGTAAATTTATTATTTTTGATTTATACATCTTGATATAATTCTCTATTGTTTTCATTTCTTTAATAACATAAATACTTTTCAAGTTTTTAATAAACTACGTAATTTCTACAATATATTAATTGGAAGAGAAAAATATTTTATAGAATTTCATAATTTTCATTTATGACGTAACACATATTTTCTAAAAAAGAATTACTTTTTGTACTGCAATAGAAGTATTATTATACAAGAAAAAATTAATATAAATAAATATATTTTAAATGCTATTTTAAATAAAATAACGGTATTTAAAATTCGATATTTAAATTATTTTATTTATTAACTTTTTGAATTAATATTAAATAATAACAATCATTGTTTTAATTAAAGTTTAATTTTATCACAAATGAAATATCACTCCAACATCACAAATATTATAAAGTGATCAATAATTACTTATTGTTCATTTAGTTTGTTTATAATAAATATAGGATAATGCGCATTTGAATGGTAACATTATCATCATAAACATCAAAGCGCCTAGTTATATAAAGATTTTAAATTTCATTGTTCATTACTTCATTATTTGGAATGTGTTTTTATTAATCAAACATGTTTTTTTAACTAAAAGTACTTTGAACGATTTTTGAAAATGTAATATAATAAAATCATTATTAATTTACTTATAAAATATATTGTATTAAAAATAATTTTGAAATTTGTATCTTACAAAATATAATTTAAAAAATATTTTTCATTTTTAGTATTTATTCTTAGAATTTATAAATAGAAAATAGAAAAATAAATAAATTATAAAAAATAGTTCTATACTTATTAATGTAATATAACAAAAATATCAAGTGATTTTATTAAAACAAGTATTTATATTTTGCACTAATTTGTAATTTGAATTTTTTGTGCACCAAAATATAAAATATTTCACTACAAATAAATTGTTTTCTTACACTTATATCACGTTATCCTGTAATTAATATTCGAATTTTGGTTTTTGAGAACATGTAGAGTTTCAAAGAATATAATATTATTTAATCATCAATGTGGGTTTCATTCTTATTAATTCCTTCTTTCTGGCAACAAATCATATGTTTTTGATGTCGCAAATATATTTTTTTAAAGTTTTTAGAAAAAAATATGAAGGAAAAAATTCAACTTATTCATTTGAAAAATTTCAACTTAATTTTTTCCACCAAAATGGCTATGAAATCTTTAGAATGAATATAATCAAATGGAAGAAAATTTGTAGAATAAGAAAAATATTAAATCTTTCCTATTCCAGTTTTTACAAATATATTTCTCTCTCTTGGTAACTATTGATTATCATGGAAGAAAACATCAATTCTGCAAATATTAAATATTGCTGCACTCAATTTTTTTCTTTTAGTGCATTATGTAAATACTCTAACTGATGACAATGGAAATTTCTAGTAATCGTTATATTGAATAATAACAATTCTAATTAAATCATACCATCAGTATTTTACCAAATACAATGTTTTTCTAGGATATAAATTTATTTTAGTCTGTACTGTAGTTGATTTATTTGTACTTAACCATTGTCTGTATTTTTTCCATTTCTATAAAATATCTTTTTTTATCTTTTACTATTAACCTGTCCAAAAATGGTAATTTAAGATAATAAAAATACAAATAAGTAACATTATTTATTTTTACTCTAAGACTTTCATTCACGAAACAACAAGGAATGCATTTTCCAAGTTTCAATACTTTTCAGGTTGTAGCTGACGACGATAAACTCTTGAATGGCTTATATTAGTTCTTCAACGATTACAATATAATCTACGTTAAGTGCAGTCAGCAGTAGATTGTTATTAAGCTCATCCGATAAACCCGAACGTGATGCATCACAAACTATAGTTACATGATTTGAACTTCTGAAACCGAGTTTGATATTTTTTTCAGACTTTGTACTACAAATTCCTTCAATAATCCACATATTTTCTGCTGTATTATAGTTCTTTTATGACTCTTAAAATATTAAGTCCTATTATTATTTATAAAAGGATTTATTTTTTATTAATCAAAATAAATTAAATTGAATTGATTTCTCAAGAGCTAAAATGACACTTGAAATGCTTTCAGAGAAAAGAAGAACGGTTAGGTTAAAATAAATACGAAATACACAAATTCATGTTCAGTAGATTTATAGAAAAAGAAAATATAAATTAGAGATACTGCCTGGATAAGCGGAGAAAATAAAATATCTAGGACAAATATATGATATGATGACGATCTATGGCCAGAAATTAGATTGAAAATTAAAGAAATTTGTGTAGTATTTATAAGAATAAATAATATAATGAAGAACAAAATATCATTGAGACTGAAGTAGAAAGCTTTATAATCATTATGCACTACCTGCTTGTACTTTCGGATCAGAAATTTAGACATTGAATGCAAAAATGAAACATAAATGAAACAAAAATTTTTGACAACAAAGCGAAGCATAGAAATTATAATATTACAGATCTTAAAACTTAATAGAAAAACCTGGAAATAAAAATGAGAACATATAAGAGTAAATAATATAAATGTACAAGTAAAATAATAAAATAGGCATGAGTAGGAGATATAGCAAGAAAAGAAGCCAACATATGTACAAAAGTATACCAAAAAATGATTACCAAAAAGAAAATTAGAACAAGGAAGAAATTCTGAAGGAATGAAATTGTAAAGTAGAGTCGAAGCTTGAGATATTCTATCCTCGAACAGAAAACAATGTTATTAGGAAAATATCAAAGAAGACCTAATAACATTCAATGAAGCTTCCGTCCAAAAATAAGCTAATATATTATTTTCTGACGATATATATATATATATATATATATATATATATATATATATATATATGTATTTATGTATGTATGAATATATTCGTACACAAAAAGTCATCAATAAAACGTTGAACAGCAACTCTGGTAGTAGCTTATAAAAGTATACATATATGTGTATGCATATGTATATATATATATATATATATATATATATATATATATATATATATATATATATATATATATATATATATATATATATATATATATATATATATATGATATATATATTATATTTGTAAAAGAAGCAATTGATATAAGTTTATTTGAAAATGATGTGCAATAAAATGATGCAATACTGCATGTAAGATGGAACATTTGTGTTTCGAGTCAAAATTGTAAATGGTTTAGCATATAAGTTACCTACTGATATCTATACATATAAATAATTCTATATTTTCAAAAGTTATTTTTCTTTATATTATATATATTTATTTACATTATATATATCTATCTATCTATCTATATATATATATATATATATATATATATATATATATATATATATATATATATATATATATATATATATTTATATATATATATATACATATGTGTTCGTGTGTGTGTGTGTACATATTGATTTAAACATCTTTATATTAAATAAAATATCTTCAATTATTTATCATGACCATAAATTAAATTATTGTATAATTAAATATATAACATGTTACGTATAACTAATTTTATATAAATTCAAAAATTTTATAGCAATTATTAAAATAATGATTTAAAAATGTTTTCTAATATAATTTTAAAACAATTTCAATTACTTAAAATTTACTAACTTTTTTGACCGAAATTGGACTATTAGAATTAAAATTACTGTAGTGTTTGATGTTAATACTAAGGAAACATTTTTTATTTTATAATTATTTTTTCTTATTACATCTACTAAATTTGTTATTATTTTCAAACAATTTTTTTTCAATAAATCAATAATACCAATATATATAATTCAACAAAAATATTAATAAGTACCTAGTAGTATTGGTTATTATGTATATATATATATATATATATATATATATATATATATATATATATATATATATATATATATATATATATATATATATATATATATATATATATATATATATATATATATTTATATATATATATATAATATTACCATTTTTTTCTAAAATAAAGAAAGTATTATTACCAACTTATAGAATATTTTATTTTTCAAAACTTTTTGTTAAACGAATAAAAATTTAAATAATATCAAAAACTACGCCTATATTCTAATTTTGTCTTATCAATATACAAGGGTCGTTTGACAAGTATGGTAAAAAAGTAAGAAAAACTAAATTGAAAAATTTAATTAAATTAAACAATTAATAAATTTACAATACTTATCAAACGACCCTCGTACAGTTAAGTTTACTTTATATCAATTTTTTAAAGACATGAGTGTCATTCTTAAATAATTTGTTTAAAAAAATATTTAAGATTATTCCACTTAAAAATGAATCAAATGGGAAAAATATTATATAGTGAAATAAAAATTTTGCCATATTAAAAAATACTCCAAACTTTTTCAATTATTAAATGAGTTATTTGAGAGAGAAAAAACACATTATAAAAAATGTCTAAAGAACTAAGTTTTATAAAAAACAATAACTATAAAAATACAAAAAATTATATAATTATATAGGAATATTTTCTCATACACAGCCTGATTTAGTTTTTAGATTATTACTTTTTATCAATACAAAAAATACTGTTTAAATATCATTTTAAAGAAGTGAATTAGGTAACATGTTTAGACATTATTTTGAAAAAAATTAATCAAAAATAATTTTATAAATATTGATATAGTGTTTACAATAAATGATTTACGACCTTAAAATTACAAAATATTAACATAAAATTTAATATTTATTTATCACTTTTATTATTTGTTTATAATCTGATACGTGCTTTAATGATTTTTCCAACATTTTAGAATATTGAATTATAAAATGTTGAAAAGTTATATGATAGAACCTAAATTTTGAAATACAGCTCTTTGATGATGATAGCATAATCATCGAAATGCGTATCAGCATATAAGTAACTACTAAATAAGAATACATCAAAGAAGAACTACTAAATAAAAATAAGTATAAGTAACTACTAAATACTTTTATAAAATCTTTTAGCCTTGGGATACAATTCAATTTTGTTAAAATAAATTTTCCACAGTGTTCATATAAATACTGACTATAAAATAAAAAAAAAATGTTTTGTTCGTAATTAAATTCTACTCGACTTTGTTATCAATTACATATTGTCAAATAATTGTCAATTCTCTTAGTGTATATATACGAGTATATATAAATATATATATATATATATATATATATATATATATATGTATATATATATATATATATATATATATATATATATATATATATATATATATATATATATATATATATTAATATATATGTATATGATATGATATTTAACATAATTCTACGAATTATATTTTTTATTAAAACCTTACAATTATTTTAAACTTTATATAACACTGTATTTAATTTTAATATTTGTTTATCCTTAGGTACAAATTTTAAAATTTTTAAAAATCATTTCAATTTATTATTTATGAAGATGGCACATATATTGAAACTTATAGAATCATTTCAAGTATTTAAAATAAATATAACATTATAGTGTGATTAGAAAAGTGTTATATATTTAACAAATATTGTAAACTTAAAGAATCATATTATAAAGAGTTTAATTATATTAACAAATTAACAAACATCTTTTATTTTCATATGTATTATAATTCCAAAAACTGTTCATGTATTTTATGACTCATTACAATAGATACATTATTTGAGTAACAAAGTACGTAACTTATTTCATTCGTTCACTGCACCTCGATGTGTTCATTTTTAATTTAAAATATAATTTAACCATTCAAAAGTCTTTGAAAATCAATATAATATGTGCATGTTTACTTTACAAATTTAAATTTTGTTCTAATGCTACTGAAGTTTCAAATAAATTTATAGAAGGAAAAATTACGTCAAGAATGGTTAAGAGGTGATTTTAAAAAAAATGTTTCAAGAGATAAAGCATTAAAAATAAAACCAGATCAGGAAGACCATCAAATGAAAATATCGACGAATCACAAATAATGATTATAATAAATTCAAATTTAACGTACTAACAGCTTGCTGAAGAGTTCAAAGTAACGAAATAATTTGCATAAGATAAAAAAGAGGTGGAAATCAAGTTAATGGATATCACATACTGTAATGCCCGATAATAAATAACAGTGGATTAATATTTGTGTATCTATTATTTCACGGATAAAATTACAAAACATTTTGGATCAAATTTTGATCTGTGATAAAAATTGATTCTTTATATCAACTGTAAACGTAGTTACTACTAGTTATCATCAAATGATTCTTTGTCATAAACATCTAAAACATAACTGCTACAAGGAAAATTCTCTTGTGTTTATTGGACTTTAAAAAAAATTATTTATTATGAATATTTACAAATTGGTCAAACTCCCACATCTAATATTCACAAAAGCTACAAATAGAATATAATCCATTACAATAAAAATAACTAACACTGATAAATCGTGGAAAAAAATATTTTTACAAAACAACGCTCGGACACATGTTGTATTAATTACAAGAGAAAAGATAATGAATTTAGGTTGAGAAATTCTCTCTTATCCCCCATATTCTCCAAATATATCTTCATCGTATTTCCACTTATTTTTGTCTCTGAATAACAATGAATATGGTAAAGAATTTAATAATAACACAGCATTAACAGTTTTTTTTTAATTTTTTGAAAATAACAATTCTGAATTTATAAATAAGCTTCTAGTTGAGAAAGGACAGTTAAATGTGAAAATGGATATTTAGATAAATAAAATTATATGAACTAAAAAACTACAAGCGTTTTTTTTAATCTCAAAAGTGACAGAAATTTCTTGGTTACTTGACATTTGGAAACGTAGGCATGAAAACTAGAAATTTAAATTATGTTCTTATGATGGATTCATTACCATTTAAAGAAAAATAATTCTTCCTAATATTTTTTCTTATTATTTGATACTTTTATTACTTTCAAAAAGTATGAACAATAGATCAGATACTAAAGTTCATATACAAACTTATATGTATGTATAAATATATATATATATATATATATATATATATATATATATAAGTATGTATATATGTAATATGATGATGAAAATGTAATGACGTCGTTATAGTAGTTTTATCTCTATTTCCAACTCGTATAATATTGTTATATAGACATTCACCATACCATATTAAAGAGAGAATTCTTTGTTTTCTCGTAAAGAATCGCCTTTGTCTGGTAGCGTCGTGAAACCATCTGCGAGTGAAAAGCAGAGAGACGTAACAAAGTTCCACCCGCAAACCGGAAGGTGTTCCATATTTCAACGAAATGTGTCGACAGATATATGTTACATAAGCCGTGCAAAAATAAATATTTTTGCACTGAGTAAGATTCACAAAGGCATACACGGCGAGAACTTTTACGTATGACTATGTGTATGTATATATGCATATATGTATGTGTGTGTGTAACAAATGTACGTGAGATTTTTGTACGAGTATGAATTGTATATTACTATGTACTACTCGTTGTGTACAATCATGCTGTGTAATAGATTCTGTAAAATGTTTTGTGTGACATTTTTACTATGGATTAATTTATCTTAAGTTTGTTGCACTTAAGCTGTATCATTTTCAAAACATTTTACACTCTTAAATCAGTATTTCATTGGATATTTTTATAAGTTATGTTAAAATTCGTTATATTTATTATAACTTCTGAAAGTTATTTTCAGAAATATAATTAAGTATATACAGATACGTATATACGTGTATATATATATATATATATATATATATATATATATATATAAAATTAAATTATGAAAATAATAATTAATTTAATTTTATATATATTTTAATCTTTGAATCATTTCATAATTTTTATGATTTTAAAAAATTAAATATTAATAACTTTAACATTTGATTATGTTAAGCATATTTTTTAAAATCCGTATTAAAAAAAATATTAAACACTATTTTGACCAAATATATTGAAATATATTTCCTTATATTCAAGTATTGTTAGATTCTTTTATTTAAAAAAACTTCATTATAAATAATGTGCCTTAAAAAAATTATTTATTCGAATTCTATTCAATATTCTACAAGAAACTAAAATTATATACCTAATAATATCAAATCTCGCATTTTTTTAAAAAAAATATATGTGTTTATTAATTCTTTATTTTTTTGTCGTGTAACTACTGATTGTTAATATGAATGAATATCATCCTAATACGACAAAAAAGTGCAAAAGGTTTCAAAAATTACTAATTATTCACTTTCTTTATTTACAAGCTGATGCACATTTTGATAACAGTGATATTATCATCAATAAAGTGCAGCAATATAATATTAGATTTTATAACAGCACTTTGATGGAGATGGCACTGTGGCCAAAATATACGTTAGCTTACAAATAAGGAAAGTGAACAATAAATAACTATTAAACACTTACTAAATCTTATGATTTTTAGCTAAGAGTTCATTTATGTGAAAGTGAATTCGTCACAATTCCAAAACAAATATTATTTATTGATAAGTTCTAACTAATTTTAATTTTAAATTAATTCTACCACGCAATATTAAATATCATTATTTAATTTTTATTTATTTTAATAACTGAATAGATTTTTAAGAAGATAGACGTTTTACAATAGTGATATGTGAACATTGGCTATTTTGTGAACATTTATAATATATTGCTAAAATCAAGCTACAACTAACTAGTTGCGCTGGCAATTAATTCACATACGCGCGTGGCAAATTCGTCCAAAACATTCTCAGCGAGTTGGTATTTGAAATCATTTTTTTATAAGGTTTTAGACACACACACATTTACATTACAGTAAAACTCTCAAATTAATTAACAAATTTATTAATAATATTAATATTTTTTTCGAAATTCGCTGAACTCCAGATGAAGTCTAGCGCGAAATACTGTGGATCGTAATATATAAGCAAAAATCACACGACGTGCTATGTACGTCATATAGACATTTGGCACAGAAAGCAGTGGACGTACATAGCACGTTATTCCAGCGCTACTGTTTAATATAGTTTTATTAAAAAGTATTGTAATATGAGTAAATTTTTTCTTTGTTTGTAAGTTAAATATTTCATCCACCTTTTTTTATAATATTTAAATGCTTTTATATATAGGATAAGCCAAATGAGACTGGAGGATTTAAACGAAAACTTTCTTGCTTAATATCATTTAATATTTTTTACTATCCTTACCTTAGTCTCATTTGAGCCAATATATATATATATATATATATATATATATATATATATTAAATTTAATTAGATTAAATTAGTTCTCCTTTGAGCAAAATCCTCATAGTGAATGTATATTCATAGTATTTGGACATACCCATTGTACTGACCAGGAGAATTGGTGAGGATTTTTTATTTAGAATTTACTCCCTTAGGCGGATAACTTTCATCTTTTCTAAAGAGTCCTGCTTGTCTTTTTTATATGCATTTATATATATATATATATATATATATATATATATATATATATATATCATCACCATCAAATTCTCTCAATTCACTGTTAAATGAATGCCTCCCCAAAAACCTTTCACTTTAATAAATCTAATATCTTCCTTTTTCAGTTCACTCCGACAAATTTTCTTATTTCTCTCTTTTATCTATGCATAGGTCTCTTCTTGGACCTTTTATATATCTGGGTTCACAATCATTAACTTTCCTTGTCTATAGTTGATTTCCTTTTCATACTACATGACCAATCTATTTCTTTTCAAACTTTTCACTTTTATCCTAACATACATAACTTTTGTTTTCTTTCTAATCTATTCATTTTTGTTTTTACCTGTTCGTGTAATCCCAAATATACGTTTTTCCATACTTCTCTATATTGTCCTGAGCCACTAAATCATTCAGGCATTCAAGACCAATGTTTTATTGTCACAGATGAGAACAGGTAAGATGCATTGATAGAAAACTTTTTTTGTACATAAAGGAATGTTCGACTTCATAATATGCGAATTTTTACCAAACTAACACCATCTTCTTTTTACTCTCCTGTTCACCTTATCTACAAACATTCCTTTCAATTCATGTCTGATGAATTTTTATATTAAATATTATATATATATATATATATATATATAATATATGTATATATTATGTAAATGGTTTAAGGTGACGTTAAATATGAATAAATAAATACGATAATACCAAAATAAATTTCGTCAGATTCAAAAAACAGTAATTTTAAAATTTAAATAATGAAATGTAATTGAATACATAAAATGTACTTTTTTCATTCAAATAAAATAATTTTAATAACTCACATAATTTTATTGAAAACGTAATATTAAATTAGTCAGATTCGTATGAAAAATAAGATTTAATTTTCCAAATCCTAATATCCTCAAATAAATTGGCATATCGAGTTCCTAATATATATTCTGTTCTATAAGAAAACTTCAATAAAAATAAGATACTTTTTTAAATTATTATAAGATACTTTTTTAGATTAGTAACAATTGTTTACTCGTTCCTTTTATAATGATTTAATTTAGTCTAGTTTAAAAATGTTCTCGGAAACAAATTTACTTTTTTAAAAACAGTAATATGATTTCTATTTCATTTCAAATATTAAATTATAATAAAATGTATTTTCAATAAACATACTAAAACCTCTGTTAACATATACTGAAACCATTTGCTCTTTAGTATTTTCTTTCAAAAAATTACAATCTTAATTTTTAAGTGATAATACGACATATAATTTTATTCTAAAAAAATTTCATATATATATATATATGCATGAACAATAAATAAATATTATTGGCACATTAAAAAAAACATTTGGAAATTTTAAAATTTAGTTGAGAAAAACTTTCAAATCGAAAAAATAGCCCAATAACACTTGTCACATTTCTCCATTCAACATTTAGAACTCAAAGAATACATGATAAACGCGTTAGAAATCCTATTAAAACTGTAATTCAAAAACATGTTACGAGAATTCTCTTAAAAGAAAAACATACATACACACATGCAGGGAATAAAAATTGTGATTTTCTTTTACAACTTAAAATTCAGTAGGTATTTTCCGACATGTTTTATGTTTCATATCATTTTGAAACAAATCTAATTTATATATATATATATATATATATATATATATATATATATTCATACATATATACATAAAGTATATGTATCAGTTTTTTCTTTCCTTCAAAAAACGAAAAAACACACACACACACAGCTGACACAATGACATATGAACGTGAAGAAATCGCTAGATTTTCTTTTTTAGATACACGCACCGCCGCCAAGGAAAACAAAACATTCGAGGAAGAAGCGGATATTTAAGAAGAAAAGAAAAACAACATCACAACAAAAACAATATTATATCACGACCGAAATTCATATTATTTTCATAAAGTCGAAAATCGTGCACGGCTTATACATACATTTCAAAAGGAGATGGAGAACAACATGACACAAATACATACATACATACATACATACATACATACATGCATATATATATATATATATATATATATATATATATATATATATTTGTTGAAACGTCGGAATATGAAGTCGACTAGGAGAAGGAAAAAACTAGAGTAAGACAACGCTTCGGTGAAAGATATGTAGCATCTGGTGTGACTGTATCCTCTATCTACAGGTCTTTAGAGAGACAGAGTCGAGTAAGAAGGCAAGCATTGGTAAAACAACCAACATTAATATGTATAGTAATACGACTTATGAGCGGTTTTATCTTTAAATTAAATTACCACATGTTTAAATTTGAATCATATACATTAGTTTACGTATTTAAGTCTTGTAAGTCATCGTAATAATTATTAACGTTCGTTTCTTTCGTTTGTGTTAAAGAAAAAGCTTTACTTGACATATTATCTTGACGAGTTTTTAATGAAACTGGAAATATAATTATAAAAAAATTTACTTGATATGTTTAAAAGTCGTTTTAATAATATATAATATTAGTAATATTGTTTATGAAAATATAAATATTAAAAAATATTGTTATTATTTAAGAGAAACAGTATATATATATATATATATATATATATATATATATATATATATAACCTTATGGAAAAAATAACAGTTACACCAATTTTTTTTTAAATATAAATTTAAAAATAGAAAATATTGATATATAACTTAATTTTATTTTAAATCACATTGACAAAATCAAATTCTCCACATAGTGTAAAAATAAAAAATTCAAGTAAATATAAAAATAGATAGAAAAAAATAATATAAAAATATATTGAAAGTTCTATAAAACCAAAAAAAAAACAACCTATATTGGAGAAATTAATTTAAATAAAAAGTTAAGAATTAATCAAGCGCTCAAGGACTATTTTTTTAAAAGAGAGAGAGAGAAAGAGAGAGAGAGTCATCCAAATGAGATTCCTAGATTTGTGTTTTATTTGAAAGAAACATATGTATAGGATGGTGCATAGTATAAACATATGTATAAGCAACATGTATATAGTTTCTTTTAAATATAGGATGGTGCAAATAAAAATTATAAGCATCACATTAGTTTTTTAGGCATCACATTATATTTACCCATATATATATATATATATATATATATATATATATATATATATATATATATATATACACACACATATATAACTATAAGAGCAATTATTAATTTATTATGAATTTCATGGACTTCATATTCTATATTATTGTAATAATTATATATTATTACATTTTTGCAACATTAATAATATTTTTTTTCTTTCGTAGCAATTGTAAAGAATAAAAAATATATTATAAGAGATTTCCACTTAGCAGAAATTTTTTAAACAACAGTTTAATTGAAAATTTCTTAACTGATTTTTATTAATATTTTTTTGTTGGTGGTTCAAGAATATTTTTTAAAAATTACCTGTATTAAAGTATCCAATTTCTTAATAATAAAATGATACAATGATATTTAAGTTATAAAATTTTCATCACAATAAAATTCAGTTTACACATTATTTTAATATCTGAAAAAAATTTAAACGTTTTTTTTGAAAATATATTTTTGATTTTTTTTATATCACACGTAAATATTTTAAATATATATATATATAATTCAATAATATTTATAAATTTTTTACAACTCAAATTTTAATTATTTTGAAGTTAATCTTGTAAAAAAAATATTTTTTTATTGTTTATAATTAAGAAACCTTTTTATAAACAACCTATTAAAAATAAAAAAATATTTAAATGAAATATTCCTACTTTTAATCAAATTGAAATTTAAAGAAATTTTTGTAATTTTATGATTATAAATTTGTTTTAACCCTTTAACCTTTTCTAAATAAATATTAAATATTACTTTTTTTCTAAGCTATTTTAGAACTATTAAAAATTTAAATGTTTAATTCTTATCAAACCAATATATTTAACTATTTCTTTATTTTTACTGTTAAAAATGGTATTAATAGTTATTGAAAATAATTATTGAAATTATAATTATTGTAAATAATTATTAATCAATTATGATTTTTGAAGAAAGTTTAATTTTGTGAACATTGTCAGTAGAAATTAAAATGTTCAAATGAGTAACACAAAATTTAATAAAGAAGTATAATGGAATAAACATTATCTATGAAAAGAAGTGTTATACAAGGCCTAAAACTTCATCAGTGTGACAAGAACTTCTATAAAAGTAACCTTATTAAAAAATCAAGAAGAGAATGAATCCCAGAAATGTTGATAAGTTGTGTGAAACAATAAAAAAATGTAAAAAAAATATCTTATCGAATTTTATAAGAAAAAATTACCAGTCTTTTGAAAATAATTATCTATATTTTAAATACTAAAATGAACTAACTGGTAATGGACCAAATATTAAAATTTACTTCGTTCATTAATATTTGAATTTATTTTTCTACAAAATTTTATGAAAAAATTAAAATTAAAAAGTAATAAAATATAAAAAAAATTATTTAATTGCATCAAATATTTAAAAAAAAGTTATATTGAAATTACTTAAGAAACAAATTTTATATATATATATATATATATATATATATATATATCTATATATATATATACACGTATACAAATAATATGATTTACATATTTATAAGGTAGAATAGACAATCATTATAAAATCATAGAAACATCAACCTAGATAAGATTAGAATAGTATCTACTGCAATGTTTGTGTACGAACTATTATTGCTGTCGCTTCTACCATTTTCTAGTAACGTTTTCCAAAACAACAACGAAAGCAACGGTATATACTGCATGTTGATCGAACATCTCTAGGTAGAGAAGTTATCTTGGCACAGATAACTGTTATTGGAGAATATCGGTTAGAATAATAACGAATATAAAATGTTTTCATAGAACAATTTTACATACGAGTACTTTTTGAATATACATTTCACTGAATAAAGTAATAGTGAAAAATGTATAAAATAAAATTATTTTTTTTAGATATTTTTTAGAAATAAAATATTTTATTTTTATATAGTTTATAATATACAATTTTTAATACAATAATTCGATTGTGATATAATTCCTTATATTTTTTATTTTATTATTAAAAAATGGATCAAAAATAAGATCATAATTTTATCTTTTGTATTTAAAGACGTGAAATTATTACACTACAAAACTGAAAAATAAAAAAAGTAAATTAATCCCTCCTAACACTAAAAAATGTTAGGCACAAATTTATATTGGGAATAATATTTTTTAAGTATAGGGTCATCCAAATATGAAGCCTAGATTTGTGTTTTATTAAAAAAAATATATACACATATTTCTATTTAATAAAACACAAATCTATGCGTCACATTTGAATGATCCTATATATAATATATTGATTAGAAAAAAAATTGTCACTATTAACCTACTATAATGCCATATTACTTTGGAGTCATATCATATATTATTATACATCTGTACTTTTTTATATTTTATCTCAATTTTTGTCGTCAAATGGCGAAGCTTCTTATGGCTGTACCATTTTTTTATAATAAAGAAACTTTATCTAGGTTTACACAAATGAATTTTAACCCCAACACCATAATAATTTAAAGTGTTCAATAATCACTTATTGTTCACTTATTATTTATAATTATATTAGCTGATGCATTTCGATGGCGACGCCATCATCGTCAGAGCCTTTATTTAGGTCCTTTTTTAAACTAGTAGCTGATCTTCGTTGTACATATTTTTTATTGTTTTATTCTCACACCAGAGTGCGTATTGTCCAAATTTGTTTCAAAATAATAGGGATTATACTAATATTGTCGTTTCTCTCTTTTATTATTTTTTTAAATCAGAAAAGGATTAATTATCAATTATAATTTTTTTTACAACTGTCTATTTTAATTTTGTTTTTTTATCATTATAGCTTTGTCACTTAAATGACACTTCAAGCTATAATAATAAAATATTGAGTATTTATAATAACATTTGAGTTTCTATTTATTATTTGTTATATAATATTATAGGTTTGAAATATGAAAGTTTAACAAAAAAATTCAAACATAAAAATAAGAAATATAAGTAAATTAATTTAAATGATTCTAGGTTAGAGCCTGAGTCCGACGAAGAACAACCGATATCATTCGCTCAACGACATAAAAATATTTTTATACTGATATTGAATCTACTAATGAATCCTTTTCAAAAGAGAAAATACTACTTAAAAAAATCCTGGAAAACTGTCTTATAAAAAAATTCTTGTACTCTTCCATAGAAAGGTATTATTTTTCAAGTCATTGAAGTACCTTACTTTTCCATTTTCTATTTTAGGAGATCACTTGATGAAGAAATTAAATTAATATTATTGATAATATTAATATTAATGCCTGAAATGCGATCCCACAGAACTTACAGACTTCCATATGTAAACTTGTATTACAAGTATATGCAAATTTTAATCTCATTGTGAATTTAATGCTGAAGACTGTTTTTTTGTAATAAAATGTTTAATTTTTTTTAATTAATTCTAAGTTCATATACGATCGTTAATGTTTATTAGTTTAAAGTTATATAATTTTCCCGTACAAAGAAAAAACTGGGTTATGGAGGGTTAAAGTTTAAGATAAAAAAATTTAGTTTAAAAAGAATCATATAGATTGAAACTTAAATACAAAACTAGTTTTCAACTACTGTTGACAACTTTCACTAAACTTTTATATTTGTAATTTTAAACCATGATCGATGAGTTGTGTAAAAAATCAAGTGTTCAAAATTTCCTCTTAGAATATAAATTTACTTAAATGGAAGATAATTGAAAATATAGAAAAGTGCCAGACAAATTTTGTTAACAAAATTAAAAAAAAATAATGAATATAATTTTCAAATAACTATTATCTACTAAGTGTTGAATTAATATAAATATAATAATATTATATAATCTATAAGTGATTGGGATATACAATGATTATTCACAATTTTACATTAATATAAAATTTTCATTTCTTAATCAATAAGTGATTAACAAAAAAAGTATTAGCACCGTACAAAAAAAATTACTTGCACAGATCAACAACTGATTTTTAAATATTGAAACATTCAATATTATGCAAGATTTGACGAAACGTTATAAGAGTGGTATTAGTATTTACAAAAATATTATTTTATCATAATTTCTAATTTTTCTATTTTAAATTTATTCATTTTATTTTTTTTATTACAAATTTTTGCGAATAACTAAAAAAACACATTTATAGATTTAAACACAAAATAAATTTGTGCTTATAATTATTGATACTATAATATAATATAAACAAATAAATTAGCACTATTCATTGCATCAATTTTGAATTACCTAACGTTAAAGTTAAAAGAAGAACAATAAAATATTTAAGTCTATAATGAATTAATATTAAATAGAAATTTAAGATCAAAGTAATATCATATACTTTTTAAACATTTCATTAAAAATTATATATCAATCCATTATCGATCATTGTAATTATAAGATATTTCAATGATTTGAACAAATTTTTTTGGAATTTTATTTAGTAGTTTACTGAATCAGATACAAAATATTTTTCGGAAAAAATCTTTCGCATATAATTCAATAAATTAATAAATGAAATTGAAATTATTTTTTTAAAAAATAATTTAAATACAAAATATTTTTTAAAAAATATCTTTTATTTTTATTATTGAAAAATTTTAAATTATAGCCTTGTTATAAAAGTTCATATGAAAGATAAAACTAACAGTAATAATAAATTTTAACAATATTTGAGATAGTAATAATAATAAGAGTAGCTTAAAATTAAATTTAACTACTAATACTAACCACAATTTAAAAAATTAAAAATTAAGAGATTGTTTGAATTATTTTGCGATTTATAAATTTAAATCAACTTTTTGGTAACTAATTCATAAAGTTTATAACAATTATTATCTTTACTTCAAATTTTTTAATAGAATCAAAAAGACGATTAAACCAAACATAACTTACTAATTTAATTAATATTCATTTAGTTTATTTTTGTAGAATAGTAAAATGTTATAAATGTATTGAATTTTATGAAATAATAAATATTAATATTTTACATACCAATATTATAAAGATGAACGAGGTTAAACAAACATTGAATAAGAAGTTTTGAACGTACCTGAAACAAATAAAATTATAAATGTACATACATAAAAAGGGGTACATATGGGATAATAACAACAAACTACTTATACATTTCTTACTAAATCGAAATCATTGAACTTATGCAGTTAATATTAAAATAGATTAGTGATTTATTCGTTTGAAATATTTTCAAGCATATAATATAAATATTAAAAATTCTATAATTGTTGGAAAACAAACACGATTATAAAAATAAATTACATGAAATAAACATTGAAGTTAAGTGAATAATTACAAGTACTTTCAATTTTAAATACGAATACATATTCTCTTTACAATAATATATAAGTATGAAAAAAAATTTTTCAATATGGTTTTCTACCACATATATAAGAACATATGTGTATATCGTATATTTTCTTATAATCGATTTAATTAGAAGTAATAATTAGTTAATGGACATTATATAAAAAAATATATTATTGCAACAAATAAAACTATTTTAATTTATCACTACTGAAGTTTTCTCATATAATATTATCATTTAAATTTAGAAAGAAATGTTAATATTTTCTAAAGAGCTGAAAATAAATAACATAGTTATCTACTAAAAAATAATATTTCATTATATTCACGATATTTGAAACTTTTACAAGAATCAGCTATTCCGGCTGGCTTAAATATCATTGGGCATAATTTTGTTTTTCAAAAAAATAATGACCCCAAACACACTTTTAACTTGTGTAAACAATTTATTTATTGAAAAAATCAGTAGGAGTTATTGATGTTACAGAGTGGCCCTCTTAATCTCCTGTTTTGTCTCTAATAGAGATGGTCTAGGATGAACTGGACAGGAAAAGTCAAAGTCGTGCTCCAACTAGATCTCAACAACTCTGGCAATATCTTCAGACAGAATGGGGAAAAATAAACGAAAAATATTTCAAGAAAATCATAAATAGAATGCATAAAATTTGTTTGGAATTAATGAAAAATAAAGGTAGTTACTTTGACGAGACAAGAATTTAATTTAGAGAATGTAGTTTTTGTATTTTTGTATTGAATTAGATATAAGTAAATACTGTGATTACAATAAAACAATATATACACCAAAACAATATATTAACAATATATTAAAACAATATATAAACAATATATACGCCTTGATTTGTATTTTATTAAAAATAAACATGTGTACAGTTTCTTTTTAATAAAACACACATCTATGCGTCACATTTGAATGACCCTATATAGCAATATTAATAAAAATAATTCTGTTAAAAATGAAAACATACACATTTATTTTCTACTTAATACTAAGAAAGATAGATTTTATGATATTTTGCTTACAAATAATACATTTTTTAACTTTTTACATCGTATTATTCAGCTGGTTTTTATTTTCTAATCTCTATTTTTGCCAAATAATAAAAATGTTAATGTTGTGGTAATTGTACAATATTATTTGGTTATGTGGTTCATACGAAACAATATTTTATGATTGAAAGCATTCGAACAGAGAAATATATGAAGTGGCTACTGCTGATGTTATATACATACAATATATTTACATACATATGTCGTCATCATTAAATCAGCTTTTATTAAATAACTACTTGAGTAAAAACTTCTATAGATATTACTATTCATTGGAACTTTATCATACTCACCACGCTGACCAGGCAGGTTTGTGAGGATCACTTATATATATATATATATATATATATATATATATATATATATATATATATATATATATATATTCATATGTAATAAAAGAAGCAGACACAATAATGGCATCTTTGACTGCATTTCGTTAGTATTAACTCAATATGGTGCACAAAATTGATAGCACATATAGTAGTCGAGTGTGTTTGATCGTTGGTAGTATTTTATTCTTCTTAACAATTTATGAATATATGTGTGTGTATATATATTATGAGTATATAAAGTGGAATATATCTGAAACATTAAAGTGTTTTATTGAACATAAATATTTTATTTTATCATACATGCTATAGGTAATTATATTTTGTAATTGTTGAAAACTTGCACATTTTATAATAAAATTTGTTTTGAAAAACATATTAACATTAAAAAATTGAGTCGTTTATATGATGTAAAACATACATTACAGTTTCCATTGTGTTTTATTGTTTGAATAATTTATTTAATCATCTAGTAAAACGTATATTTTATACTTCAGTATAAACAGTAATGTGTCCTGTTTTTATTTTTAATGTACATTTATTTTAATATTATAGTTGTGTTGAGATTTATGATGGAATTTTAAATAAAATATTTTTATTTGGACATCAAATAATTTTATAAAAGTAAATTGGGAAAGGAATAACCCCATCAAAAGAATTGTATATACGAGGGTCGTTTGATAAGTATAGTAAAAAAGTAAGAAATACTAAATTGAAAAATTAAAATAAACATTAAATAAATTTACCATACTTATCAAACGACCCTCGTATATATATACATATATATATATATGTATATGTATATATATATATATATATATATATACATATATATATATATATATATACATATATATATATATGTATATGTATATATATATATATATATATATATACATATATAATCCCTGGTTAAATTATTGTACGCTCTTTTATTTTATTATGATTATTAAATTTCGATACACGAGTTAAATACCACGCAAACGATTTTAATAAAATTAGTATCATTAGATTAAGTAATTAATATTCTATGAATTAAGAGCATTTATCGCAATGTATATGATAGATATGATAGAGGTATGACATCTGGATGATAGAGACGCTAAAACATGTATAATCATGCATCAGTCAATTTTATTATTATTGTATTTCCAGTACGGTCGCAAGTTACAAGTATTTAGCTTTTTTTTATTTTGTATTTGTTGTTATAGTTAAAAGTTAAATTTTTTTTCTGCTAATTTAATTTTTAATAATATCCAAAAAATATTTTTAAAATATCATAAGCAAGGGATTAATCGATATAAAAAATGTTAGAATTTAAGGTCCTAATTGATTTAAAAAGTACTGTAATAAAGAAATAGGGGGAAAATTAAAAATAACAGAATTATCTGTCAGGCAACTACAAACAAAAATTAACTTAAGTTAAGAATTAGGCTATCAGAGGAAAAATAAATGTGGTCGAAAGTCTGTATTCACTCAGAAATCAGAACAATCATTGGGAAAATTTGCCTCAAAAATAGATTTCAATCACAAAAGAAATTGAAAATGAACTTCAAAACGCTGACATATCCTTATCGGAGTGCACTTTAAGACAACTTTAAGACCTGCCCGAGAACAGAAGCTAACAGATGCCATGAAAACAAAACGACTTCAGTAGACAAAAGATCATAATAAACAGGATTTAAATTTCTGGAAAACTGTCAATAATAACTTACTATATTTTATATTCAATTAATAACTATTTTTATTTTGTGAAATATTATTGTTCTCCTTCCATTTTTTAAGGTTTATTTTAGTGACGAGAGCACTTTTAATTTTTATCAAAAAAAAGTTAATCTGTGCGTCGGAGACTTGGGGAAAAATATCATTTAGATTACATAGCTCAAAAAGTTAAACACCTTTTTCCAAAGTGATGGTATGGTTTTTTATCAATAGCAAGAGAACTTGATGTTTTTATATCGTTAAAGATACATTGCGGCAGGATCAATACAAAGAAATCTTGAGTACAAGAATGCTGCCACAACTTAAAGAATAGTTTCCAAATAGGAAACCCTTTGTTTTTATGTAGAACGGGGCTCTATGTCATACTTCTCGATCAATGAAATTTCTTTGAAAGAAAAAAATGTGCCACTGCTACCTTGGCCAGAAAATTATTTTGACATGAACTCCACTAGAAAACGTATGAGGTCTGGTCAAAAGAGAAGTAGCAAAAAAGGTTATAACAAATATTCAATCACCACCCACGCATTATAAAAAATCGTACAGACTTATATTAATAGTATGCCAAAGTGAATTAAAGCTTTAATTGCTGCTAAAGGGGGTTCTACTAAATATTGAAAAACTTATAAATTTTATCATTATACATTAACATGACTAAAACAAGAGACAAATATATTTTACTTTTATAACCGTATTATTTTTTTATTTCCTACAGCCGAAATAAACTACTAATATAAATTAATAGACATAAAAAATATTTCAATAGTTTGTTAGCTTTCAAATCACGATTTTGCTAAAAGAAGAAGGTGCGTCTAATAAAAGGACTTTCTCTTTCTCCCTCTCTCTCTCTCTCTCTTTATATATATATATATATATATATATTTAAAAAAATTGTTCAATGTTTTAAATTAATTAAATAATATATTAAGTCTATAGAAAAGTTATATCCGCTTAACTTATAATTATTTTAAGCACGTAAAAAGTGTTTTAATGAAAGTTATATGACTTATGACTTATTTTACCAATATACTTTATCATTAGTGTCTTTCAACATGCACTGAAACAATTTTTTTATCGTAAGTATTTTTCGAAGAATAATGAAAGAAAAATGTCTGTCAATGAGGTTTATCTACAGCACTGTACACTTTACGAATATCAACAAAGAAAGATTGTTACATAAGCATATCGAAATTTTATAAAAGTTTTTAGAATAAATGCGTTTTGAAAAGATATTCAAATGTTTTGTTGTATGTTTTCTCATGTGACCCTTTAAAATTATAAGGCCAATAAACTGCTTTAATTCAACTTCATTATCAAGTAAATTTCGCACGTTCTGAAAATGAGATTTCTTGTCTTTTGTTACTAAGGCATATTATATAAGAACGAGATTTCTCGTTTCCTGTTAGGAATGTGTTAACATTTTTCATGACGCCATTGTATATAATAAATATTACTAAAATATTATATCATATTTCAATTGCTATTCAATATCAATATTTAAAACTATAGTGAATTAAAGTGATACTCATACGGCATGATATTTTTATATATCTGTTGTGGGAAAATGATCAAAAATCACAATTAAAATATTTTTATATATTTTAAGAATTTCTAAGTAATGTTTTCATCATAATTGAAATAACTATTTTTAATATAATGTTTGACTTTGAGAAAAAAAATCCTTAAAAATTGCTAAAAAACAACTCATAATGAAACTCATACGCCTATTATTCTCAAATGAAAATGATGTTGCCATAGATACATACAATTTCAAATTTAGATTTTCGTTTCGATTTTTGTTTCAAAACTGTTTGTTTGAAGTAATTTTACATTCAAAAATTTTACTATGGATCGACAATCGTTTGTCGAAGAAAGAAATTAATGATTTTCCAATTTAATAATAAAAAATGATTACAGGAAATAGAAAAAATGTAAATAGAAGCAATATTACGGTGCAGTATAATAAAAAGATAGAAGAACAGTCAACAATTAGAAAATAAAACCAGAATGAGCATTCAAAAACTCTTGAATTATTACAACGAGTGATGGATTTTCAAAAAAGTGCAAGAAGATCCAAAACTGGAAAAATATTTGCACAAAAAATTAAACCCTGAAACTATTCGTATTTTAATAAGGGAAAATGGGTTGTATGATAAAATAGCTAGGAAGAAACCTTTTATAATTAAAATAAATAGAAACAAACAATTAATCTTTGTCTAAGAACATAACACGAAGACTTATGAATTCTGGAAAGATATATTATTCACGGAAGAACGAAAATTCAACCTATTTGGATCGTATGGTTGGATAAATGTATGAAGAAAACCCAATACGAAAATTAATTCAAAGAATTTACAACCAATAATAAGACATGGAGACAGTAGTGTTATGATTTGGGGGTGTATGTCAGCAAATGGTGTTGGTAAACTTCATTTTATTGAAGGCGTATTGGATTAGAACATTTACCTCGATATTTTAAAAGAATATATGAAGACTAGTGTCCAAAAACTAGATATATATACAATTTAAATTTTATCAGGACAATGATCTAAAACACAAGGCATACAAAGTATAGAATTAGATATTATATAATTGCACAAAAGTTCTAAAATCATCCTCACAATTACTAGATGGAAATATAATTGTTAATTTTGTGAAATAATTCAGAGATTTCTATAAAGAAATATAAAATTTCTAATAAAAACGATTTAAAAAAACGCTTTACGATAATAGAAGAAAATTGGGTTTACTTTTGGCAAAAAAATAGTAAAGTCCATTCTCAATCGATTAAAAGTAGTTAAATCCAGCCATGGTTACCGCACTAAATACTAAATTTAATATATTAGGAAAAACATATAAATTTAAATAGGCGTATGAGTTTCATTTTGAATTGTTAACTTTTTTATTTTTTTTTCTAAAAATCAAAGCATATTAAGATTAATTATTTTAATTATGATGGAAATATATTTCTAATAAATAACAAAAAAATATAAAAATATTCTAATTATGATTATTGATGCATTTTCCATAGTTAATATATAAAATATCATTTTATATGAGTTTCATTTTGAATTCCTTTAGTTTAAGATATTTAATTACTATTCGTGCCTAATGATATTTGTGAGTCACTGTTTAAAATACAAATTCATTGCACAGAAAAGTGTTTTAAAAGGAACAGAATTTATATAATTAATTTAAGCTAGTTTTCGTTAACTTTACATAATTATTTTATTTGTCAATACGTTAATAAACATCAGTAATTACAAAAGAAATTACTAACGTATCTTAGAAATTGTATATTAGATTCGGTGAAGTGTATATTTATATATATTTATATGTTCTTTGAAATCATTGAAAACAAAGATCAAACAAATGCATCAAAACGTACACGTTTTGAAGTACAAATGAACAAGGGGACATAATCAAATAAATACTGTCATATAAACAAAGCTTATCTTCTACAAACATTAATGTTATAAGACTGTTTCCAATACTAGTAGTTTTATTCTTACATCTATGTACATATATTTTGTATACAAGGCTTTGAAGATTCCGATGCAGTCATGTGTTACAAGTCAAAGAGTGATTATTATCGTATTTGACAGTTCAACGAGTACTGTTTATTTTAAAGTGGCTGTAATTAAAATATGCGTTTCATATGGCAATGGCTACTTATTTGTGTACAATGCATCAACGTACACAGACAATAGGGTCGTATGAGATAATAAATACAATATGCAGTTTCAGACACATGTTTTTTATGTCTAAACATTTCAGAGATTGTTTGGATCGATCGAAGATGTACGATTAATGTGTTATTTTTTAGATGTTCCGATTATTGTATTATACAACAGAAATAAATCATCGAAATACTGCGTTATAAAATCTAAACTTTATAATGCAGTATTTTGGTAATGATGGCATTGATATTTAAATGTACATCAGCTTATAAATAAAGAAAGTAAACAATAAACAATTATTGAACTTTTTTTCAGTATTATGTGGTGTTAGGGTGATAATTCATTTGTATAAAGTGAAATTCGCCACAACTTCAAAATAATGTAAGTATATAGGGTTTTCTAAATACAATGTCAGAAATTTGAGTGCTGGTAGCAGCTATGTTTGATTTTCTTTAACTCATTTTGACATTTCAACTCAGTATAGTTTGGTAAATTATAATGGAACGTTTAACACTTCAACAACGCTTAGAAATTGTAAAAACTTCAGTAAACTTATTGAAACAAAAGTTGAATGAGTCCATTATTTCACGAAATGGATTTATAAATTATCCAACAAGATCATGTGATCTAACTCCATTGAATTGTTTTCTGTGAGGTTATGTGAAATCATTGATTTATGTTGATAAACCAAATACAACAGAAGCATTAAAAATAAACATTGAATGTGTAATTCAAGAAACTAGACCACAATTATGTGAAAGAGTGACTAAAAACTGAAGTAAAAAAATGCACTATGTCAGTGAAGTCGTGGTGATTATATGAGTGAAATTGTGTTTCATCATTAATGCAATAGAATATGCTTAATTTTTTTAAAAAAACTAATTAGTTAAAAAAAATATTTCTATTTAAACTTCTGAAGCGTTTATTGTAAAATCCTTTATTGTTTTATAGATAAGATGTTTTCAAGATTTAAATGAAATTTCGTTTCATTATTAAATGTTTTATGGGTGCGATAAGTTGTTTTTTTGCCAAATATGACTATTCAATATTATAAAACCTATTCAAATAGAATTTGAAATGCAGAAAAAGATAAAGATTTTTGTTAACTTTAATATTTTGAGAATTTTTTTTCTTAAAAAATATTATTTAATATATAATAATTATTTCTCTTTCCTCCTTTCTCTCTCTCTCTCATCCAAATGTGACGCCTAGGTTTGTGTTTTATTAAAAAGAAACATGTGTATAGTTTATTTTGTTCCTTTTTAATAAAACACAAATCTGGTTGTTATATTTGGATGACTATATATATATATATATATTTCAGACATTTTAATAAATATCGTAAATAAAATGTATTAATATTAACATTTATTAATAACTAAAGATTTCAAATAAAATATTATAAATATTACAAAATTATTGTTTGCATTTGAAAAATTACTGAATTTAGTAGCTATAATAATAACAAAACTACTATATATTTAAAATTTTATGATATATTAAACTTTTTCGTATATTGATTTTTATAAATATTATATATATATATATATATATATATATATATATATATATATATATATATAAGTAAAAATCTTATTATTTCAAAATGTTGCCATAAACACTAAAACAGAAGTAAATATACGATTTTATACTGTGAGAATATACAATGTACTCGTCGTCTATTCCCGAGGTCGTATTTCACATCTTGCGTCGACATAAGTTAATATAAACGCTGAAAACCGTTTCGAATTTAACCGTTTCACTCAAATTTGTATGTTAGCTGTTTTCGTTGCCAACATTTGTTGACTTTACTCGGTCTATTAAGACCTCCCGGCCAAACAGTGAAGAATTTCACATACGACAAAGATACGACGATTACACGAAAACAGTGAATATATAAGTTTATTCTTTACTTCGATGTCGCATTAGTCTTACAAATTTCATATGTGCGATTCGAGGTCGACACTATCTTTAATGTAAAACAAGTGTTATGGCGTAAAATGTATATGTGCCTTTATAATTTTGTTGGTTCATTGCTCGTTTGTAAAAGCATGTTATTCGAGTCAAAGATATTTGATACAGAATTGGGTTATATGTTCAAGAAAAATAGATTTATTCAAGTCTGTCATATAATATGCATACATGATTTTTAATAGCATTATGCATTATGCAAAATATTTTTTATATATTATAAAGAATGTATATGGTAATAAAAAATAATTAATTATTAAATTTCAAAATAAAATTGTGTACAATATTTAATTAACAAAAATCAATACAATGCAATTTTATATGTTAAATAAAGTTAATTTTAAAACTACCGTGAAATAAAAAAAATATCACCTTAATACAGAGAGACATTAAAAATATTCAAAAATTACTTACTGTTTGCTTTGTTTGTTCATAACAAAAGTAAGTTAATGCACATGTCGATGGAAATGCTATCATCATCATTGCGTTATAAAATCTTTTATATCTAGATTTTATAATGAGTCGCTTTGATGATAACAGCACTAACATCGAAATGCTTATCAGCTTATTTTCAAATATAAACAAACTGAACAATAAGTAATTATTGAACGTTAAGTTGGCAATTACACAAAAAAAAAATTAAAAATAAATATGAATTATGGGCGGCAGTTGAAAAATCTTGGAAGGATATCCCTATCAATCGATGCTAATTTTTAGTCGAATCAATGCTTCAACGTTGTGCAGCAGTCATACAGAATAAAAGATATGCCACCAGATATTAATAAATTTTCACTCTTTGTCAATTTTTCCGAAATAAAATTGTTTTTTTTTTTAATATAACAAATCTGCTTTTTCACAATTCAACAGATATCTCAAAAAAAAATTCCGAACAACAAGTCATCTTCATTTTTCAATAAAACGATAATTCCCCGAAATTGACATTTACGACAAACAGCTGAGATCCAAAACAGTTTGAGAATATTAATTGCATTCTCAACTTTCATTGATTTCTTTCTATAATAAATACTCACACCTATTTTTGTTCATGATCGAGACACAACATATTAAGTAACGAAACAACGATACATAAACAAATAACCTAGATAAGTTAGTTAAGCCTAGTATAAGTTAGATAAGTTAGTTAAGTCTAGTTAAGTTAATTAAGGAAAAAAACACACACAAAACGCAGGTTTTTGAAACTTTCCTGCAAATATCTCAAAACATTCACCAACCTCAAAACCTCACCACTCCTCCATCCCAACCCATATAGCATAATATAAATAATAATAAGCTAAGTTAAGTAAAAAACTCTGTATACACCAATGTATATGTAAGTACTCAGCCACAATAAATCATTATTATTATTGTTCATACTATTGTAAATGAATCATCAGTCAAACAATACAACATTTTATAAAAAATGTTCAATAATCACTTTATTCACTTAAAAGTTACCTCAAAAACTTCTACGCGAATGAAAGTAAACAAGAAATAATTATTAAACACTTTTGTAAAATATTGTGATGTTGGAGTGATAATTCATTTTTTTCACATGAATTTGTCATAGTACTAAACGCAGTAATGAAAAATTTTTATTATTTATTAAATATATAAATAATTCATTTTTGTACGAATGAATGGTCAATACCCAAACTACAATATTTCATAAGTGTTCAATAACATGTTTTTTTACTTTATTCATTAATACGTATTTGAAGTTTTATTATGTATTTCTCTAATGATAACAGTATGGTACAAACAATAAGTGACTATTGGACAAGACACAAGGTATATTTATTGATCTGAATAATTTGACATTTAAAATGTACGTATGTTTTATGCAATTAATTCTTATATAATAATTTTAACACTTATAACAATTGTAAACTAATTTTTATAGTTAAGTTACAGGAATTTTTTTCAAAAACTTACTTATTATAAAACTACTAAATTAAACTTTTAACTAAGTTAAATTAAAACTAAAAACTAGTGTTGATGTTTTTAATAATTTTTTCTACTCGGGTACTATGACCAGGTGCATGCTTGAATGGATTAAAGAGTGTATAAATTAGTCATATGAAACTCTTTTTTTAAAATTGTCTTGGATTTTACAAGAGGATTTTTTTTAGGGAATAAATTATGGAATTTAAATTAATTTTTGTAGTGGATTAGTAGCGAATGATGATTCGTATTAAAAAAATATTATTGATATCTATGGAGGTTCTGCATTGTGGGATGTGAACAGAGAATGGAGAGGTAACTATGAAATCTTATTTTGGAGGATTTGGAGCCTGATAAGATGCTGATTAATTGCTATGTACCAGATCAGCGTATTCTAAGTGAGATTTAACCTGATATAAACTTTATAGAAATGAATTTGAGTAATAATGGTGATATTAGACACTAGAATAGGCTTAAGGGTAGCTAAAGTAACTTTTGTTTTGTATAATTTATCAATCAATGTTAATTTGAGGGAAAGGTTATAGTATAGAACGAGGCTGAGGTACTTGATATGATTTAATAGTATAGATCAATGTTTGAATAAAATTAGTTAGGAGTGTGAAAAAAGAATTATTAAACATTTTTATGGAAACTTTTTATACTAAGGTAAGTAGTTAATTTTTTAAATCTCATATTTTTAGTAATGAAATTTAGGAAATTATCATTTTTATAACCTTCAAAAAAATGTGATTAAATCACATTCTCTTCTAAATATCATTAGCATCAAACGTCTTACCAAAATTAATTTTATTTATATTCATTTAATGAAAATATTTACTCAACATTAATTATCATTTATACTATACTTAAAAGCAAAAATTAAATTTATTGTAATTAGCAAGTTGATCAAATGAATGTAATTAATTAAGGTTTTTCAATCAAATTAAAAATTATGACAAGTAATAATTATTAATAATTGTTTATAAACTAGAAAAAAAGTCAACACAGTGATCATATTAATAAAATTATGATAAAAAATTGTAAATTTTCATAAAATAATTTACTTGTGGATATAAACAAACAATTATATATATATATATATATATATATATATATATATATATGTGTGTGTGTGTGTGTGTAATAAAATAAATTATAAATATTTAATTCATATATTACTTATAATTAATAATATTGAAATTCAAAAGTACAGATTTTAAGATGTTACAATACTGGAAAACTAAACTTACCATTTTTATTTATCAGTATAATCTCTGTGTATTTTATTATTTTTTGAATATCTAATTAGAATAATCTACACACTTGCAAAAGTATTCAGAACTTTGTTTTCAAAACAATCTGAATTGTTATAGTTACTTTTTCATCGTTTTTTTGCAAACTCGTTCTCGTTTCTCTTGTATTCGTCCTATTTGTTAATGAACTTACAAACAAAGTTAATTTAAAAACTATCTTTTACCAATAATTAAATTATTTAAAGAGATATGCTATTATATTCCATAAATGTAGGCAAATAAAATTTCTAATCAGACAAAATAAATTTGTATGAAATTGAATTATTAAAAAAATACCCTTTTTAATATAAATAATTTAGATTTTATAATGCAGAGAATTTACAATGATCGCACGGTCATCGAAATGTATATCGACAAGTAATATGAATATTGAGTTATTATTATATTTTGTTATAAAAACTTGTGGTGTTGGGATAAATGAACCATTTGTGTTAAAGATATTTTTTTATATTAAACCATTTTTTTAAAATAGTAATAATAGCCTATGATTTAAAAAAATTAAAATAACATTATATTAATTTAGTTTGAATAGCTATTTTTTCTAATGTTCTAACTAATTCTCTTAACAATCTCACCAAGAACAAATAAAAAGTATAAACGTCTACATAAAGCATACTATTTTTGATAAGAAAATTACTTTGTTATTCTCTAAATATATTTATATTAGAGTATGAAGATTGTGGATTTTAAAAAGTGCTCATTTTACACTATATAATTTCAGATTGGATAGTTTAAGTTAAATGAAAAAACAACTCGTATAAGAATTTAAAAAAAAAATTAAATCTTGTGGTTTAAATTTCATATTTGAAACTAATATAAGATATTCTATATGGGAAAGTTTTTATTATATTAGTATTTAATGAAAACCATTTCATACCTTTTAAGAAAGAAATAAAAATGCATTAAAAATAAATTAAAAAATTCTAAAAAAGGTAGTGAAATTTTAATTTATTGTCAAAATATTCTCACTTCAAATTAATTTCAGAAATTTTCACCTTTCATAAAAAAATTAAAATTACAATAATGAGAGGAAAAATAAAAAAAATATATAATTCAATATTGTACTTAGCATTGAATTCTTTATGATAAACTGCCATTTTATATAGTGTCATCTAAATGTGATGTCTAGATTTGTGTTTTATTAAAAAGAAACATGTGTATAGGGTGGTGTATACGAAACCATGAGTATAGTTTATTTTGTTTCTTTTTAATAAAACACAAATCTAAGTATAACACTTGGATAACCCTAGTTTGTTATAATTTCATAAATAATGTTTTGAAACTAAATACTTACACAAAATTGTTATATAATTGATTAAAAGTTTATATTTACATATGAAAAAAGTTTAATAATATTACAATAATTATATAAACGTACAAAAATAATTTTGTAAAAATATATGTATATATATATATATATATATATATATATATATATATATATATATATATATATATATATATATGAGGGTCGTTTGATAAGTATGGTAAAAAATAAGAAAAACTAAATTAAAAAATTTAATCAAATTAATTAATGAAATTAAACAATAAATAAATTTACTATACTTATCAAACGACCCTCGAATATGTATATATATATATATATATATATATATATATAAGGTGTCTAAATTTGAGGTTAGAAAGTAATTTAACAATAAAATGCAGTTTTTCAAAGAAAAATTCATATATATCTATATCAAAAATAAGATTCAAAAATAACAAATTATAGTAAACAAGTAAATGTGTATCTAAACTCTTCAGTTTCATTTGGAATACTCTATATTAGGTCTATCGAAAAGTTCTGTCCTCTTATCGTACAATTGTTTTAAGCACGTAAAAAGTGTTTTAATAAAAGATACACATCTAATTTTTTACGACCATATTTTACAATGAGTACCCACCAACATAAACTGAAACAAATATTTTATTGTATATCAAAGAAGTAGTTAAGGAAAGATGCCTGTCGATAAGGATCATTTACAGCACTGTATACTTTACGAATATCAATAAGTAGATAATGCTTCAGAAGTATATAGAAATTTGTTAAAATTTTAGAAACAAATATAAGATCTGGAAGAACATGCAGAAAATGGTTCGAGAAAATTAATAATGATGATTTTAACTAAAAAGAGAAACCAGCTCTGGAAGATCTTTAGTGATCGATGATGATATTCTTGGCAACATTTTGGAAGAAAACGCATTTCTAATTACATCAGAAATGACAGAGATAGTTACCATATGATTTGAAATTTAAAAACAGGCAGGATCATTTGCTTGTTTCTACTTTCACGTAATAAAATTGAACCTTTTTGGAAACGCATCATAATTAAAAATAAAAAATGGATTATATATAAAAATATAGTGAACAAAAAAGCATATTGTGAAGATGCACGACTCGTTCCGTCTACATTTAATATAAATTTAAGTGTGAAAAAGAGAATGTTGTCTATATGGTTGGAAATGAGAAGACCAATTTATTATAAACTCCTAAACCCAAAAGAAAAGATTAATTCTAAAAAAATAATTTTAAGAACTGGACAATTTAAAAAAAGATCTTTGTTTTGTTGAGAAAGGAAGTTATTTTACAGTATATTAATGGGTCTTATATTTTTTTAGCAATCCAAATAAAAACAGCGTTGCTTGGTTGTCACTAAAAGTTTTTTCCAGATATAGCACCTAAAATATTCTCTAGATATAGTACCTTCTAACTATCAATTATTTTTGACTCTACAAATTTTTTTTAATGGAAATTTTGAATGAATATAGAGATGTTAAAAAGAAACTGGAGAAGTTTTTAGTTATTTTATAAAAAAGAAATTTAAAAATTTTCATAAGATGGAAAAAGTTATAAATATTATATTAATGAAAATTATATTTTTAATTAAATGTTAATAAATAGTATAGAAATTCTGTTATTTTATTTCACTTAAAAAACGAACAAAACTTTTGGTAGACATATATATATGAATTATTTTTGTGTAAAAATACATAGTAGAAATAAATATGAATCATTCAGTATACTAGATAATCTAAATTGAATTTTGGTAAAAAAATGCTATGGAAATAAATGTTCTTCTGAATAATAAACACTCTAATAGATTAGTGAAGGGATTACAAGGTGAGAATTAATTCACGATATCTTTGCGTGTCTTCGAATTCCGTTTTAATTTCATGTTCTGTTGAACAGATTTTTTTCAAAAAACATTATCCTCAATTCTAATTCCATCGCGAAAATGTAATTACGACAGATATCTAATCAGGATTAGTAAATAATTAACGAAAGCTCTGAGCTGCCGACATCTCATCTACTAAATAAATTATAACGCTATGTGCGATCGAGGCAAGATAATCTTTATAATTTTCCAAATAAGTCTAGATTAAATTTAAATCTCGTAAAAGTGCTTAAATTGCACTATATACTATCGATTACAGCACAAGCTGATAATAAAATGATGTGTGTCTCTGAAAACGAAGTAATATTGCAATAGTAGAGACAATTCTCCATGTAAGGTTTCTTTTCGTTCCAACGCCGTTGTTGGTGTAAAAGTATAATAAATGCGAGGGAATCAAATATACGATAGCATTACATACACACGCACACATGCATATATATATATATATATATATATATATATATATATATATATATAGAAGACCGGGAGAAATATTTCACAGCAGAGTTGTTGTGTGTTCACGGAGCGCATAAAAGTTTATCCAATCAGTGGCCGGTCAGGCCTCATAAATCACAGTCGTTGTTTAACGTACGCTCAATGATTCATCGCTGATTATAATTTACGAGCACCGATAAAAGTCGAACTAGCAGGCTGTAGGTTAAAGAGATTCTATACGTCTATATGCCTACGTTCACCGGCCGTCTGGCTGACAAGCAGACTGACCGACATGTCACACCTATATAATAAATCAGTAATATTTCACATACTTAATTAACAACACTTCATCGAGGGATGTTTTTTTTTTGGTTTAAAAATAAATAAATTTATGGTTTTTGTTTAGCTACGATATAATCAATCTCATAAATATATGCAACTTTATATGTCAATTTCGTGTCAATTGGATAAAGGTTATTCGATTACGGTTTCGTTTCTTTGATACTTTAAACGATTTACGATTAAATTATACATTTTTTATATCAATACAACCGTGCAAATATTAGAATTAAACTCAAAGTAATATTTTTAATATAGGAATTTTAAATACAACTTGTGGAAGTAAAACAAGCTAAATATTTATAAAATATTTTTTTTATAAAAATATATCATAAATTTCAGATAATAAATTTAACACAATAATATGATATTAGAGTTCGACATTAATCTTTTTTTTCTGTAATATTTCAACACTTATTTAAAATTTATGTACTGTTTACTGTTTTTTTAACCTAATTAATTTTAAATACATTTACTGTACATTTCTCTTAAAAAAAATCTCTAAAGTATACTTCTATTAATTTTTGAAGAAAAAACTTTAATTATGTTATCCTAAAGATATATATATATATATATATATATATATATATATATATATATATATATATATATATTATTTACTCGGAAATAATAAAAAATTGATAATTCTAAAATATAGGAACAATTAATAATTGATTTATCGTTGTTTGAATCAAATAATATTTATTATAATAAATCATAAAATAATACATATTTATTAAATATTCATATTATTTTTATAAATTTTTAATTTGGCAGAATTTTTTTCTGTGTTATTTAGAAAATTACATTGTTTATAATTAAAATTATATATGGTTTTCCAATAAGCGCTTCAGAAGTTTAATGATAATAAAACAAAAAGTATTTATTTATTTATTTTATTTTTAAGTATATTTTATGGAATTATTAATGGATTGCATAATGCTTTCGTTTAGTCTAATTTTCAGTCTCTCTTTCACATAATTGTGGTTCTATTTCATTAATTACACGTTCAATGATTATTTTTAATACTTCTGGTGTTTGTGGTTTATCAGCATAAACCAATGATTTCACATAACTCCACAGAAAATAATCTAACAGAGTTAGATCACATCTTGTTGACCAATTAATAAGTCCATTTAGTAAAATAATGGACTCATTCAACTTTTGTTTCAATAAGTCTATTGAAGTTTTTACAATTTATAAACGTTGATGAGGTGTTAAACGTTGCATGATAATTTGTTAAACTATACTTAGTTGAAATATCAAAATGAGCTAAAAAAAACAAACATGGCTGCTACCAGCTGGCAAAGTTCTAACATTCTTTTTAGAAAACCTTATATAATATATGCACTTTTTTATATTTGAAGTAAGAAATTACGTATATATGTATATAAAACTAAATATGTAAACTGAAATGATTTATTTAATTTCTATTATTTTAAATAATATATTTATTTTTTTTTATATTTAATTTTTATTCATATTTAAATATAAATTATAATATTTTTTTAAAATATTTTATTGATTTTCTTATTATATTTGTTTATTTATTGATATTTAATCATTTAATTTTCATAAATACTATTTTTTTAAATCCTCGCATAATTTGAATAAATATTTGACTATATAATATACTTAATTTTCTAAATCATCTTTAATATAAATTATTTATCAATTTGTGTATTTTTTCATGAATACTGTCTTTATAATTCCTCATAATATTTTAACAAAAAATCAATTTTATATTTAATTTGCAAAATTATCTGTAATAATAATTATTTATTTTATAGTTTTCATATTTAATTCCTTAAATACTAAATATTTATCCATTAATTTTTAAAAATAAATATATTACATAATTATAATTTGAAAATGTTTATATTAATTTCAATAATTAATTAGTAATATTTCAGATTTATTATATTTCAATTCAAGTCTACCAACTTTATTATATTTTTATTCAAGTCTACTTATCTACAAAACATAAATTAATTCCCACTCCCAACACTACAATATTTTATAAAAGTGTTCAATAATTACTGATTGTTCAGTTTATTTACTGATGGGTATTTCAAAGATGAAAAGTAATTAAAATGTACATCATTGAATAGAATGAACAATTAGTAATTAATTAACATTTTCTACAAAATATTTTTGTGAATGATTTATTTATGTTAAAGTGAATTTTTGAGTGCCAAAACGAATGATGTAGGGTCATCTAAATATGAAATGTAAATTTGTTATTAAAAATAAACATGTGTATAGGGAAATATGTGTACAGATTCTATTGTTTCTTTTCAATAAAACACAAATCTAGACATCACATTTCGATGACCGTATATTAGGTAACTAAGAAAGTTCTGTCATTTTTTTATGTATCGTGATTATAACATTTTTTTACATATCGTGGAATTAATTACATCAGATCCATATTAACTGAGTAACAAAGTATGTACCTTGTTTCATTTCTTCACTGCATCTTGATATGTTCATTTTAATTTAAAATATAATTTAAATCCTTCAAAATGTCTATGAAAAATAATGTAATACATGCCTTTTTAATTAATAAATTTAAACTTAATTCCAAAGCTGCCAAATTTGCAAAAGAAATTGTATTACATTTGAAAAAGGAGTAATAATATTAAGAATAACTTAGAGGTGGTTTTAAAAATTTTCTTCATGAGATTAATTATTAAATGACAAAACTAGATTAGGCAGTTCATCAAATGTAAATATCGACGAATTACAGACTATGATTAAAAAAATCGAATTTAACATATCAACAGCTTGCTAAAGAGTTTAAAGTAAATAATGAAACAATAAATAATTATTTTCTTTAAATAGAGAAGAGATGGAAATAAAGTAAATGGATATAACAGGTTTTTCCTCTCTATAACAAATTACAGTGTTTTAACTTTTATACATCTCTCATTTCATAGCTAAATTGCACAACTTTTTGGATTAAATTTTGATCTATGACGAAAAATGGATTCTTTATTTCAATTGTAAAAACGTATTTACCATTAGCTATCAATAAATGGCATTTTTATAAAAACAATTCATTCAGCAAAATTGACGCCAAGAAAAAATCTATGTTTGATGGATTTTAAGAATAGTTATTCATTATAAGAATCTACAAGTTAGTGAACTCCTCACAATGAACACTTACAATGAAGAGCTACAAATAGTGCATAATACATTTCATTAAAAACAATCAGTACTGGTCAATCATCAAAAAGAATAATTTTTGTAAGATAACGCTCGACCAAATGTTCCGGCAATGATAAGAGAAAAGATAATAAATTTAGGATAGGAAATTATCTATCATTATCCGTATTTACCAGATAAATACCATCAGATTTCAATTTAGTTTTATCTTTGGATAATCATGTAGGTGGTAAAGAATTTAATAATGATGCAGCGAGAAAATAGAAGTTTCTCTATTATTTGAAAATAAAATTCTTAATTTTATAAAAATAAAGTATATAAATAATCTTCTAGTTGTTAAATCATAATTCAATATGGAGGTGGATATTTTGACGAATATTGTTTCAAGTAAAAAAAATAAACTTTATTATTTTAATTCTAAAATGACATAACTTTCTGGTCATCTAATATTAATGTGCGTTATAAAAAGAAATAATTTGAAAATATACATGATATTATCAACAAACTTTGTTCAATACATAATATTTTTTTAATTTTTGACGAACTTCTAATAAAATAAAATTAAAGTAAGAAAAACATCATTAAATAATTGATACTTTTATACAGTAAAATATTTTGAAATAACTGATTTTTTTATAAAAATATAATTTAATTTCAAGTTTAATTAGAAAATATTGTATATATGATTTTTTTGAAAATGATTCAGTATCATCCTCGAAACAAATAAAATTGAATTAAACCGATAATATTTATTAAAAAAATTAGTTAAAATTTACGATGTTTGAAATACTGATTTAAATAAATTCAAACTACAATTATAATAATTTATTCTGTTAATCTGAAATCAGTGCTACTTGATTATTCAGAAATAGTAACTGAATTAATTTGAAACAATATTTCTGGCAAACAACCAACTTATTAATCTTAATTTTTGTTACACAAATAAAAATCAGAAATTTGTGCGTCGGTCATAACATAAATATCAATACATAACGTGCGAACTGAAATAGTATCGCTCGTTTCTTCGTTAGATTCTTGTAAAAATAAGGTCATCTAGAAACATAAAAGTTAAAGATTACGATATCGTATGAAAGTGAGTGCACGCAACACCGTCTACGTATTTCGTAAAAATAATTTCCAAATGGATTCTATTTAGATAATTAAAGTGGCTCTCCAAGTTCGAAACACTCCACTAACCACAACGTCGAGTCTATAATATTAAATGTCGAATTCCATATGCTTCTTCTTTACGATTTATTTCGGCGTGGTTATCGATGGCACACAGTCACGACATTGACAAAAAAAGGCTTTTACACTTATTATATCTATAAGTATAGTACATGTAATATATATTGAAGTCAAAATTCTTATGCCATAAAGTAGTTTATATCAAAATACATACTTATATACTTGTATATATATATATATATATATATATATATATATATATATATATATATATGCATATATGAAATCGATACACATGATATAAAAAAACCTATAAAAATGGATAAGGACTCTAGGAATGAGAGATGAATATTTTTCTCTGAAAGATTCACAATATCCTATCATGGAATTTACATAAAAAGCAGTGAATAACATATATATATATATATATATATATATATATATATATATATATATATATATATATATATATACATATACATATATGTATATATTTATCTGTGTATGTGTTTCAAATAAAATTCGCTATAAAATAAAGTGAGACGTTTTTAAACATCAACGGAAGTACCAATTCACAATAAAAAGAAAGCAGAATGAATATTTGTCTACTTTTACTATCTTTTAACATATTTAAATACACACTTACCCTTACACACACACACACACACACACACACGCGTATATATTTAATTTAATATTGACTCTACATAACGCTATTTCTTGAGAAAAATATAAGAATTTTGAGATAAAACAGCAATAAAATATTATTATATAAACTACAGTCTAAAAGTCCTTTATTTTCTCTTACGAGTATACAACTACGCGAATATATAATACAATTTAGAAAATTTTAAACGTACTCTGATTTGTAATTTTTTTTTAAATCAAATTATTATGTCTTAAAATCTATCTCAATGAAGAATTTTATGTTTGGGTAAAGAATCAATAAAAAGTAAAATGTTGTTCTTCATTGGAATCTTTAACATCAGTTTTGTTGTCTTTAACAGATCTATCGCTATTATTATTTCACTCTGAAAGATTAATCAAGATGTACAATAACATGTAAATTAGTAATAAAATCTTTTAAACACACATATATTTTTAGAAAATACAAACATTTTTATAAGATTTTATTTTTTTAATTTATTTTTAATAAAAAATGTTTAAGTTATATTTTAATGCACTAATGTTTTCGTCAAGAAAATAAACAACACTGATAAACTGATCTCATCATTAATATTAAAAGAAAATAAGAGATGATTAAATATCTGTTTATAATGACTGAAGCTATATATAAAAAGTTTAATCTATCCAGACAGATTAATTATCAAACAAGCAGACATCGTCGCCAAGTAATAAATATTTTAGCAAACATGGTGAATTTAAAATTGATTATCATTTGAATCACTGTCACTTTTATAATTTTATAATATTTGATTATAAGAGTATTTTTTGACTTATGATTATTATTTAAAAAATATTATATATTCTAATATTTCTTATTATGTACAAAAATAATTGTTTATTTGTTATGATAATAAACAATACTGAACAGAATATATTTTATAAAATGGAATATAACTGTTATTTATACTAAAACTTTTTTTCAATAAAAAACTTTATTTATATTTAAATATTTTAAAAATAAATAAATTCTGGAAGTTATTTAGCAGTGATAGTAAAATTTGTTGTCTTTTTGTAAAATACATAGAATTAGAGATATAATATTATATTAGGTTGGCAAGTATCTCCCTTCCGCTTTTTTTTTTTTTTTTTGTACATAGCTGCGAAATTCAAAAGACCAGAAGGCGGAAGGGAGATATTTGCCAACCTAATATATAAAATTATTAATTTAAAAAATATATATTGGGTTGAAATAAAAATTCGTAACGTGTTTTAATTCACTTTAATAGAACTTTTTACAAAGTTCTAGTTTTTTTAAAATTTATTACATATGTGCCATCTTGTTCTATCACCTTTAGTAATATTTCAGGTAGCTTCATTATTTCCCTCTACCAGAACTTGGCGTCCATTTCTGCTATAAAATAATCAAGAAGATATTTGCAGTCTTTTAATGAACTGATTTTTTTTCGGTTAAACGAATTCTGTAGTGACCGGAATAAGTAGTTTTCTGAGGGAACTAAAACAGAAGAATATGGTGGATGGGGTAGGACATCCCAACTAAGTTGCACCAATTTTTATCGTATCTATAAAAACACATGTGACCTTACGTTGTCCTGGTGGATTACGTTGTCCTTTCGATTTGCCAGTCTCGGACGCTTTTGTTCAATCGCTGCCTTTAATTGATCAAGTTGAGAACAATACCTGTCAGAATTTAACGTTTGGTTATGTGGAAGCAGTTTGTAATATGAAACACCCTTCCAATCACACCAAATTACCCACAGCACAGGATTACCCTTTTTCGATGTAAACTAATATTTAGAGTGGTTCAAATTTGTTTATTTCATTTTTTACAGGATCTTTTTCGATCCACATTGTTGCATACAATCCATTTTCCATCACTCGTAATAATCTGTTTTAAAAATGAGTCGCTATCATTACGTTTCAAGAGCATATCGCTGACAAAAATATGGCCCATCAAATATCGTTCCGTCAAATTATGTAGAACCCAAACATCATAGCGATTTACATAATCTAATGAGCTCAAATTACCTTACAATACTTATTTAAAATACTTGATATATCTCTGCACTATCACGCATCTTATGATGTAGATTATTTTCAATTAAAGTTGCGATTTAGTCATTATTGACAACCCTTGGTCTACCGAAACGTTTTCTGTCCTTTAGATAAAAAAAAATATTTTTAAAGTGGACGAACTCGTTGTTCTAACACGATAAGATAAATTGCGGAAACCATCGTATAACACGACAACTCACAACACGGTTTCACTCTAACACCTAGGGAAAACTGTGAAAACTCTTGTATTGAAATGCAGAAACCTTTCTACAATACTAGGTAACACGATTTTTATTATAGAAAATATATTATAAAATTATAAAATATATTTATATTGAGGATGTTCACAATTTATTAGTGGAAGAAGAAGTTGTAAAATCGGATTTGGTGGAAATAGGATCCGAAGTAGTAAATCAAATCGATTCTAAGGACAATAACACTGATAAAGATTGTAAAGGTAATAATTTAATACTAAAAAATGACAAGAAGGCTTATGCTTAGCCAAATATCTACAATTATTTTTCTTGAATGCAGAAAGAAACTCAAAATTCAAAAAGAAGCAAAATTGCCTTTCTCCATACCATAAAATCTACAACTTTGTAAGAACCAGCAAACAAACCAAAATTACAGATTTTTTTAAAGACTAGAAGATAAAAAAATCTAACTGAAAAAAAGTTCAGACAGTGAAGATGATATCGTTTAACCGAAAAAACGTTTTCGTTTAATTTTACTGAACATTGATGATAAAGAAAATTATTAAATTAAGGTTATATTAAATTAAAATAGATGTTTGTTTCTTTACGTTGTGTGTTAGACATACTTAAATATTTTTAATAAAAATGAAGTTGCTTATAAGAATTAAAAGATATATTTGTTTTTAATAAATTTTTGGAACGTTACCTCCCTTTTTGTACTGGTTCCTAGTCACATATAATATGGTTTCATACAACACGGCGTTTGCTAGGAACTTATTTACCGTGTTATAGGAGGGTTACCTGTACAGCGCCCTGATAATATTAACGATTACATTAAACCATAAATTATTATTGAACACTTTTTTACAATATAGAACAACAATTGGTTTTTACAAAACAACAAATAACTTTTTTACAATTTAATAGTTCTAAAATGAGTGACTAATTTATTTTAAAGAATATTTACCACAATACTGAAAAAAGTATTTTTGTATATGTTTACAATTTTTAATTTATAATTCTAAAAATATACTTACGAAAAAATGTTTATAATACATTTTATACAATAAGATGTAACAATTCGGATAATAATTTGAGCAATCGTATTTAAAACTTTTTTTTTCATAGATATTGAATTTTAAAATAAAATAGTGTTATTTAAATGTGTCTGTACAGACAAACTTACACCCTGTTTGAATATTATCAAATTTATAAACATATAATTGACACTCTAATCAGTTGTTGGTTAATACATCATTGTTGATTTGTATTCAGCATAAAAAAATATCCAAAAGACCACACACAAGAACACAGTTCAAAAGTCTTATAGCATCCTGTTACAAGCACTTAATAATCAACAAATATTATAAACTGTCTCGACTATTCGCTTAAACAAAATGATAAAATGAGATACGGTAGTAAAAAAAAAATAAAAAAAATGAGAACATCTAAGATGGAACTAATAAATAAGGGTTTGAATTTAGTACAAGTTGAAGGAAGACCGCGCCAATGGCTCCATTGACGACAGACAGGGGAGGTAAGAACGTATATTCATTGAGCGCGCGTACGTCATCACCTAGCTATTAGTGTTTCCAGCAATTGAGAGTGATTTATGGTTTGTGTATGTCTAGCACACCACCCTTTCCCACTCATTAGGTGTACTGTGTATATAAACAGTAGGGAGGCGGCTGTAACTGTAACGATGCATGAAAGGAATATTCAGAGGCGGATTCAATAATCGTAATAGAATTAGACAAAAATCATAGTGCGTTTTCATGTTTAGTCAATTACGAGAGCTAGAATTAAATATATGATAGATAGGTGGGTAAATATAGAAATAATTATATTAATAGACATCTTGAAATAAATTAGATTTATATGTGTATGAATCACATAAGTGTATTATTTTTATGTTATAAACTAAATTGTATTAAAAAATATATTTTAACATTTAATTTAACACAAATGAATTTTAACCCCAACACCACAATAGTTTAAAATGTTCAAAAATCACTTATTGTTCACTTATTATTTATAAATATATCAGCTGATGCATTTCGATGGCGACGCCATCATCGTCAGAGTACTTCTGTACAGATTTTAACAGAAAAGCTCTGACGATAATGGTGTCGCTATTGAAATGCATTAGCCGATATATTTATAAATAATAAGTAAGCAATAAGTGCTTTTTGAACACTTTAAACTATTGTGGTGTTGGGGTTAAAATTTATTTGTGTTAAAGTGAATCAGCCACAAATCTAAAACAATAAATAACATCTAATTTAAATCAATTATCTATTGTAATTTATGGTATAAAAAATTTAAATAATAATCAAAAACACATAAAAAAATCAAAATTTCAAAATAAATTTTATTTCATAAAAAACATAACTAAAAAATAAATATATTAATACAAGAAAATTAATATATTTTATGTATTGATCGATTTTAATTCGAGAAAATATAATAGGCCTTTATTCAGCCATGAATTAATAGAAGCTATAAATGATTATATATATATATATATATATATATATATATATATATATATATATATATAAATTATAAATGCCAATACACAAAGAAAATATAAAAAAAATCATAAGATATATGTACAGGGTGGTTCAAACGAGGCTGAAGGATGTAAATATAAATAAATATTTCAAATACTTTTTTTTATTTTGTTAGAAAATATATTTCATGGACATTTTTAAAATTGTATATGAAATATAAAATCTCTCAAATGTCTTATTTTCTTGTTGACAAATATTTGATAGAATTTTCCATTACTAAACACATGGTTTCGAGTTTAAAATGACCTTTTTTGTCACGAATTTTGTTCTTAAGTTGCTAAATTGTTAAGGATTTATTGCCATATCAAGTAACTCTACAAAAATAAATCAGATTCCGTCAGATTTGGTTAATAGGGAAGCCAAACTAAACCAAAATTTCTCAATCATCGAAAAGTTTACGAAGAAACTCCATTGTAGTATTGGCCGTGTGCGCAATGGTTTCATATATTATTCTAGATTGCAAAACGTAGGAAATTATCACTAACGTAAGAAATGCACTAATAACTCTATTAACCATAGCACTGCTCCAAAGAATTAATCTGAGGGGGTGAAATTAATACTGATTTAAGTCCTTAGAATTATCAGTAGATCATAATCTGTAATTTTGCTTATTCACATAGCTATTTAAAAATCAAAACAAAGTTCATTGCTCATTATTAGGCTATTTAAAAAACTGCCATTTTCTTTATCTGCATAAAATAAATGAAATATTGCAGGCTTTTTTGAGAATCCTGAGGTAATAAAATCTGTATCATTCGAATTTTGGAAGGAAATATTTTAAGGTCCAATTTTAAAATCTTTTATAGGGATGATTTTGAGATCATCAATTGAAACGGCGATGAGTGTAAATATATGGATCAATTATATACACTCTGATACACAACCTCTACTACTGCTTTAATGTACACAGATTGATGACCAAATTCTTCCTGAAACTTCTGCGACTAATCCCTGCTCCTAAAATCGGGAGAGTAAGTTTCTAATTATATTGTCACTAGAAGCTATTTTGACATTAACATTCTGGCAGTATTTTCTTTGAGATAAAAGAAAAGACCGTTGTATAGAATAGAAGAAATCAATAACTGTTGTTCGATGTTATTTATCAAAGTAGCCTATATAAATCTCCAAATTGTGTTTTATAACTTATAAAAACGAAAAATGAAAAAGAATTAAAAGCAAAGAAGTTGTAAATTTTTCAAATTCTTCAGTCTTATTTGGATCATTCTGTATAGAAATAAATATTTTACCCTAACTAATTGTTATATATTAATTTTTACTAATCAAAATAAAATAAATTGAAAAGATAAATATGAATTTTCAAATTAATCTATTGTCATACAAACTATTCATAAACGAATTATATGATAAATTCGGAAAACTGAATTATTGAGATACAAGGATACAATATAATTAATCATCGTATAAAATTTTATAATAAAACACAACTGTTATTCAAATTAAATAATAAATCCCTTAGTTTCATAGATTAAGTAATAAACGTAAACTTTATAATACCCACATAAATTATATTACGTCTATATTTATAAAAAGGGAAATAAAAGACTTTTTGTTTTATGAATCTTAAGTGATGGTTGATTTTATTTTATATACACAAATAAAAATTTTATATGATCATCTACTTGAAATTGTATATGTTTAGATATAAAATATTTTAAAGCCAATACAAAGTTGTTGAAAATGCATAATATGGTCTTCATTCTATCTATCATTCTATCTATTTATATATATGCATAGAGAGAATTCAATACTATAATATATAAAGTACTTTTTCACAAACGCTATAAAATATTACACTAATACTCATAATGTTAGAAGAAATATGAATACTCCTGAAGGTTAGATATAAAAATTTTTTTTGTTTAATTATTTCTATATTCTAATATAACAAAAATAATGTAATATACACACACATATTCTCTCTCTTTCGAAAGAGAGAGAGCAATCATAGAAGATTATATATATTAACTTTTTATTGTTGGATAAAAGTGTCATTGAATTTCGTTAGGTATTCTTAAATATATTCGTAAAATTCTTCCATTGATTCCTTTTCACACCTAATCTCATCCACCTCTCGCTTCCACATCATTTTACAAGTTACTCCATAATTATTTTTTTCTATATATTTTCTTCTATTCTTCCTATTTATGTTTGTATCCATTTTTTCGATTCTATTTGTTCTCTTATATCAATTACCTTTATTTGTTCTTGTATCCATTTACAAATTTTCCAATCGCATTTAAAAAGTCCTAGTATTAATTTTTCTATGATTCACTAAATTTGAAAAAACATATCACTCAATGGCAGTTGATCGTACTTACAACGCTGACTAGGCGATTTTGTGAAGATTTTTCAATTAGAGTTTACTTCCTTAGATGAATTTTCTTCACTTAGAATAGAACACCGCCTGCTCTATTTAGAACACTTCTTAGTCTTATCCATATTCTTTGACTTGTCTAGTTTGAAAAACTCTTCAATAGCAAGACTTCCATTAGTGTAGTTGTAAAAGAACTGGGAATACGCAAATTTTGCTACCAATAACACGATCTTATACTACTTAGGCATCAAGGAATATATTAAGCCTACCGGAAAGTTATTTTCGTTTTTAAATTAGAAAAAAATACATTTTCAATATATTTATTAATATTTACTGAATAATATAATTCTTCCTTCGTTAAAATGATCTCTTTTCATAGAATAATAATAGTCTAACTATTCGAATTTTGCATTTAGCTAATATCAACTTATTATTATAAGAAAACTGATAGATATAACTTTTAAAATATTTACATTAATTACTTGTATAATATTAATAGTATTCAAAAAAATAGAACGTTCATATAAACTCATTCAAATATGACGCCTAGATTTATGTTTTATTAAAAACGAACGAAAGAAATTATACACATGTTTTTTTTAATAAAACAAAAATCTAGGCGTCACATTTTGATTACCCTACATAATTTTCTTGCAAATGAATTACAACAATATACCAATAATTAATAAGATTTTTCAGCTTATTATGTTATTGGAAATTATATATAATTTGGTAACCCGTAATATGTAAATACTGTTTGTTAATATTCATTTTAGAAAAAACTATATATATCAGTTAAATTCACTATGAAGTAAAATGTATTAATCCAATTGTAATTATTCAGTTCTATGAAAAGTTACAATAATAATATTTAAAATTGTATATATATATATATTATAATATTGCATTCAAATGTGGTCTCATTTATTTCGTATTGTATTACATACGGTGGTGTCAATGATAGCCACAGCGATGTTAAATGTGAAATGAGTGAGAATGAATACCGCTGAGTAGAAACAGTAGCGAGAAGCCAATGGCAGCCAAAACGGCAGACTGCCTGCAGCCGTCCATCCAACCAGTCAGCCAGCAAGTAAGCAATGAGAACAAGATTAATGGTGTTATTTTAGTGCCATGTTTGGCAGCGGTACGGGAAGCATTTAAATATCAATTATACATTAATTTGTTATTCATGTTTTTACACTTTTGACGATTACAAATTATTACTTTATCTTTATACTGAATACATTTTCATCTAGATATGAGATGCAAGTCTACGAATGATTTATTTTGTTAATTAAGACATATAATATTACGTTTATATTTCGTATATATGTATTGAAATCACCATTAATTAAAACTATAAAATTAGTCAAAAAATGTGATATTTTAACTAAATAAATGTTACAATTTTTAATGTTTTGTTAAGTAACGATTTTGATTAATTTTGTTATATTTTTTTTATTTAACGAAATTTCATTTAAATAATATTATTTTTTTATAATGAAAAATATATTAATTATAGTATTTTTATGTACGTAAAATTGATTAGTCACTATTTATTTTAGAAATGTAAAAAAATCACTTTAATCTTAATGAATAACTATTTTTTATAACCACAAGATTTTATGTAAATTATCAATAATCACTTATTGTTTACTTTATTTGTTAATGCACATTTCGATAGCCATGCCATTATCATCAGAGTATTAAATTATAAAAGATGATTTCTATAATACTACACTCTGTCAATTATTTCATCATATTTTTTGAATAAATGATTAGATTTGATTTTTTAATTAAGTCTTTAAAATAAATATAAATAATACAAACAATGTAAACAAATAAATGATTACTATACAGTTTTAAAAATTGTGTATAATTAAAAAAAACTTTTATAAATTGTTTCATAAGTAAAAAACGATTACTGTATGTATTATAAATTATGAGGTATTGAGATGAGTGATTTATTATTTTCAATAATAAATTATATGATAAAAAATATTTCTCTAGTATTTATCTCTCTGACCTTAAAATAAAGTGATTATTTCATGAAAAAAATGATAACAATAACTTCATTTATTGTTATATCATCATGTTAACTGCAAAAATTATGCTGTGCTTTATATAATAAAACACACACACACATATATACATATATATATATATATATATATATATATATATATATATATATATATATATATATATATATATATATATATATATACATGTACATCCTCAGTTTCACGTTGATTTGATCAATTTTTTAAATACCATATATATATATATATACATATACAAGAGTCGTTTGGTAAGTATGGTAAATTTATATATTGTTTAATTTCATTAATTTAGTTTTTCTTACTTTATTACCATATTTATCAAACGACCTTCGTATCTATCTCTCTTTCTCTCTCTATATATATATTTATAAATATATATATATATATATATATATATATAATGAATAAATAGATTCGAGGAAAATCGCATTAATAAAATTAGATATAGTAGAAATTAAAATTTATGAATATTTGGCATAACTCATTAACACAATAGGAACTTTTATAGATGACATTTAAAGAAAAATATAATTGGGCTGATGTCGATTTAAAACAAATTCCTATATTATAAAACCAAATAATAATTGTTATCTAAAGAGATTTTTTTTGATCAATGCATTATTGTTTTAGCTTTTAGCAGTGATAGAGAAGATTTAAAAATCAGAATAATTCAGTTACTTCGGAAAAAGTTAAAAAAATGGAAAGAAGTTATTAGGAATAACACTTAAAGGCAAAACATAATTGACTTGAATCGAAAGAAAATTAAAATTATTGACATTAAAAAGTAATGAAAATTTTAAAATGTAACATTCGGTCATATATAGAAAATAGAAAATTATATAAGAATAACAAAAATTATTTATTGAAAATCTGGTAAAAATCAAAAATGAACTTGTAGATGGATGGAATAAAAACGAGAAAATTCGTCTTTGTAAAATAGAAAACGAAAGCTTTGAATAGATTAAAGTACAATTTTAAGAGACAACTAATGAAGACTGCTGATGATTTTATTTATATATATATATATATATATATATATATATATATATATATATATATATATATATATATATATATATATATATATATATATATATATATATATATATATATTTATATATATATATATATATATATATATATATATATATATATATATATATATATATATATATATATATATATATATATATATATATATATATATATATATATATATATATACATATATATATGCATGTATAGGGTAGCTCAAATTAAACTGAAGGATAATAAAAAATAATAAGCAAGTAAATGTATGTCTAAGTTTTTGAATTTCATTTGACGTACTCTCTATATTATATGAAATATAAGATTTTTTTATAATTTACCCAAAATAAATCACGACAACAATACGAAAATTAAATAAAAAAAAGTGAATACATAAATAAGTTGATTATATTGTTTTTTTTTTTTTTTTTGAACAGTATTAGGGTTAATAATTCATGTGTGTTAAAGTTGTTATAGTAGAAAAAATACAATTTGTTAAAATATAAAACTTTAATGTAATCAATATCAGATTAATAGTAATTAATTGTTTATAGTTATTAGTAAAATATTGGCGTTAATATTATTATATATAATCATCATTTTATCAGCTTATATCAGACCACTGTTGGTCAAAAGCTTCAATTAATGTTATCATTCACACTGGTATTTGTTCATACTCGCCACGCTAACTAGGCGTATTGTGAGGAAATATTATATATATATATACAGGGTGGGCCAAATGAAATTAAAGAGTTCAGACATATATTTACTTGCTTGTTATCAATTACTGATCTTTACTATATTTTAGTTACATTTGTGTTTGTTTGTTTTTAGTTACATTTACTATATTTTAGTTACTTTTGTGTGTGTGTGTGTGTATACATATATATATATATATATATATATATATATATAAATATATACATGTAAGCGTATGTGTATATGTATATTTTATAAGATATATATTGATACAAATAAGTTTCATGTACAAATATTTGAGACTTTGTAAAAATAAGAAGTATTCAATTCTATTATTGGAATTTTTCCAGATTTCATAAATGCCAAAAATGACGGAGTTTTAAAAGTCAATTGTATACGATCAATACATTTACGAAATATATTACATTTATCATATATACTATAAATATATATATTTTTTCGGATACATATAACAGTAAACATAAAATTAGTTATTATAATAATATATTTTTATTGGCAGAAATTGTAAAAGTTTAGGCTTCAATGTATAATTTCACTAAATAAGTATAGGGTCATTCAAATGTGATGCATAGATTTGTGTTTCAAATGATATTATTTTTAAATTCATAATTTTTTAAGTATAAATAAATTATTAAATATCCTTATGTTTAATAAATTCTAAAATAAGAATTGTCTAAATTTACATAAGTTATATTAAGTAATATAAATGAATTTTTGGCATAAAACTCGATTTTAATAAAAAAATAATAATAACAAGCAATAAAAATTATGCTTATAATAGTCACTTCATTCAAAATTAAAATTTTCAAATCATATAAAATATAATTTCAATTAAGAAAATCACACTGATCATTACAGAATTAAAAATTAATTACAGTCGAACCTCCTTTAATACGGTTAATTCATTCCGTGTTGTATCAAAACCGTGTTAAGTGAGACTTAGAAACAATACATTTCAGGAGAATACGTTTCATGTGATATCAAAACCGTACTCTTAGAGTGTCGTGCTATGTCGAACCGTGTTGAGCGAAACTTAAAAATAATATAAATCAAAAGAATGCGTTTCCTGTTATAATGAAACCGTGTTATAAGATATAAAGCCATAAAAAACTGAATATATCATTTTATAACATAAGTATACATAAATAAAAAAAAATTATTCCAAGTATTTTCAAAGATTTTAAGAGTTCATATAGTGATATTAAAATAAACTAAAATTTAAATAAACAAAAATTCCACATATGAGTGAAACTAGAAAATACAAATTCCAGCAGTAACAAGGACTTATTAGAAATGAACCACTATCAATTTTCATCATCATTGTGATTTAAAACAGACAAAAATCAGTGTAATAGAAAAATTCATGTTATATGAGGGTTGTTAAAGTTTATTAAGTCGTAGTATATGGAAACCGTGTTATAAGAATATCGTGTTATGGAAGGCTTGTCGCAATTTTTTAATCGTATTATATCAACATTGTGTTTTCAAAATTCCGTGTTATAAGAGGGTTGACAAATACAATACAAAATATTTATTACAATCTATATGACTTTTATTTATTTTTTTCAAATTTAATAATTTTTTTATACATATATAACGAAAACAAAAAATATAATATTATTTTTCACTTTTTCAATATATATATGTATAGTGTTTTTAAGCGCGACAGAACTTTAAATTGAATCCTTATAGAAAGTTTCTATCAAACCTAAAAAAACACTTTATATATTTGTGTGTGTGTATATATACATATATATATATATATATATATATATATATATATATATATAAAGAGTGTTTTTAAGTTAGATAGAATTTTTGATAAGGATTCAATTTATAGTTCTATCACGCTTAAAATACACCCTACATATATAAATGTCTCTACCGAAATTTTCCATTTTGACCGATGAAATTCATTTCTCTTTCAGTCTAATTTATCTAATTTTCTTATATCTTTGTTTAATTTACCCATGAATTTCTTCATTAGCCTTCTGATATATTTTGATTATCAATCAATAACTTCCAATGTCTATCAATGGTCCCTTCTTTTTGCTATATAGCCGACTTATTTCCCTTTCCATCTTTTTACTTTTACTATAGCATACGTAACATTTGTTTCCTTCCTAATATATATATATATATATATATATTGAAAGCAATAAATTAATAATAGTGAAAATTACCACTTGTTTATTAATGACTTCGTTGACATAAAAAAATTTCAATCGTTTGAAATTATTTTGTTTGGGCAATTTTTATAATTTATACAACGTTAAATTTACTATAATGGCTTTGAAAATGAATCTCCTGTCATGTAAAACCATTTTTTTACAATATATATTTTGCTCATATAAATGTATACTTATATATATATATATATATATATATATATATATATATATAAATACATAAGTTACGATAATATTAATATAAAAATGAGTTATTTATAAATCAGAACGCTTTGCGTGTATTATATTTTCTTACTAGAAACGTAAATATAATGCATTGAAACGTGAATAAAATTTGATACTTATCTACTGTTTTCACATTAATTTTTCATGTGTACAATTTTATTTTTAACAAGTTTAATTATAATGTATTGTGTAATTTTTTGTAAATAAAGAATTATGTTTTTTTATTTTTCTCCTCTATTTGTATGTATTATTTGAAATAAATGTACGAATAAAAAAATAAGTGTATAATTATATATTATATTAACAAGTTTTTTTTACAAAAATATAGTGAATAAAGTGAAGCCAAAAATAATTTCAAAAATTATATATTCATAAACACTATATCATTATTATCATCAGCAGTTGTACCTGCTCTATACTTGTGATCCTTCAGAATTAGAACATAATACAGTAACCACCTTCGCTGATGACACTGCCATCATAGCTGTAGGCGAAGAGAGCGAAGAAACAGCAAACAGATTACAAACAGCCATTAATAAATTTCAAAGATGGACGAAAAAGTGGAAAATAGAGCTTAACGAAACCAAGTAAATTCATATTGACTTCGCCAATAAACAAATAAAACATCCCTGTAACTATAAATGGACAGATAGTGCCATACGTCAGCACTCCTAAATACCTTGGCATAACAGTTGACACTAAGCTTCGCTGGAAATCTCACATGAAAAAGAAAAAAAGAAGAGTTAAGTATTAGATATTGAAAAATGTATTGGCTCTTAGGACGAAATACATTGCCTGAGCCTTTTTGTTGAATTTTTTTTAAGTTTTAAGTTTTCCTATAAATGAACAATGAGTAATTATTGCACATTATAACCATTGCGGTTTTGGGGAGAAAAATTCACTTGTGTTAAATTTAAATTAAATCCCTATCGAAAATTCTATCTAACCTAAAAACACATCTATATATACATGTGTCTGTATATGTATATATAAAGGTATGATAAAAAGTGTTTTTAGGTTAGATATAACTTTCGATAGAGATTCAATTTAAAGTTCTATCGTCCTTAAAAAACATTTATACAACAGTAAGCTGATACGCATGGTTATTAAAATGCGCATCAGCTTATTATTATTATATATAAAGAAAAATGACAATAACTTATTGTTTTAAACAATAAAAAATGGTTTTAGAGTGATAATTAATTTATATGAAAATGAATTAGTTACAGTTATAAAATAAATAAAAACATAAGTGATAATAAACATTTTTATAAAATTTTACATTTGGGCGAGTAACTCATTCGTGCAAAAGTGTATTAGCCACAGTAACAAATGAACAATAAGATTAAATTTTATTTAAAAAATATATGAGTAAAAAAAGTATAAGGATTAAAAAAATAAATAATACATTCATATCATGAATCAGTATGCATATTTAAGAATTTTGTATACCACTACAAAACTTTTTAATAAAATTAAATAAGGTTAAATTTACACTTAACAATGGAAAAGTATGACAAATACAAAATACACACACACAAATATATATATATATATATATATATATATATATACGAGGGTCGTTTGATAAAAATGGTAAATTTAATTATTGTTTAATTTAATTAATTAATTAATTTAATTAAAATTTTCAATTTAGTTTTTCTTTCTTTTTTACCATACTTATCACACGACCTTCGTATATATATATAATTTTAAAATACAATTTTTCAAATCAATCAATTACTTTTTTTCTCTACATATTTTGTATTTTCTCTAAATTTAAATAAGCTTACATACAATGCTCTCTACTTCACTCTTTATACTCTGTAATGTACTCTTCGATTAAGAATAAAAAAATTTAGGAAATATTTAGTCGATTTTATCTACTAAATATAATTTTTAAAAACAGATAATTCAGTATTTTTAAAAAAGTCTTATAGATGTTTAATAGTATTATATTACACTTATTATAAAGTAGAAAATATAATTGATTTACTTAGTTATATAAGATATCCAAATGTAATGCCTAGATTTGTGTTTTATTAAAAGGAAACATGTTTATAGGGTGATATAAACATGTTTCTTTAAGGAAATATATGTATAGTTTCTTTTTAATAAAACACAAATCTAAGCGTCACATTTGGATAACTTTATATGTGAATATAAAAATTGGAATAAATATCAATTAATAAAATTAAATATTTAAATTTTTCTAAAAAACTAGTAAATATTATATATGTATATATATATATATATATATATATATATATATATATATATATATTACAGGACGTTATTTTTTCAGAAAAGCTAGATGAAATCAAAAAAATTGAATAAAGAAATTAAAAAAATAATTTTTTTGTTAAATTTTGACAAAAAAAAGTGAATGTTCAATGAATTTTCAGATCAATAATAATCAAAATAAAAGAAGAAAAAGAAAAGTTGAAAAATATATATCTAGGATAACTCATTAACACTAAAACAACATTTTTAAATAAAGTGAACAATAGAATAAAAATGGTTTGATATCAGTTTGGAAGAGATTCACATGTTATAAAGTCATATCTCTACGTTCAAAGAGAAAGAATTAGGATCTATTCATCATCTTATTTTCCTTATGAAAATAAAATACTGGTCTTATATACTAGAATGATTCAGATACTCTAGAAACACAGAGAAGCATGGAAAAAATATGTTTAGAATAACACGAAAAAATGAGAAGTGAATGATCATGAAAAAATAAAAGTTATGAATGTTATGGCAAAAGTATAAATTTAGAATTAAAATGGATCGGTCACTAGGAATAAAAAGGGGGAAACAATGTACAAGGGATGTTATTGATTGAGAACCTAGATTTATATAAAGGCCCAAGAAGAAACTCACAGGTAGATGATACAGAAAAAAAGGAAAATTCTTCGGAATAGATTGAAAGAAGAAGACATTGGAAAAAATTTTAGAAGATGCCTTTACCTAATAGTAGATTAAGAGGGGTTAACAATAATGATGATAATTATGATCATGATTTTACATACACACACACACACATATACGAGTATATATATATATATATATATATATATATATATATATATATATATATATATATATACACCTAAGGCATATTTTCTATTTTAAAATTAGTACATTACTTTTTATAAATAAAAATTCATTTAAAGAATTTTAATCAGAAAAGATTCTCCAAGCATAAAAAATAAGAGCTGGAGATAAATATTTTTTTCTAAAATCTTATGTTTTGGTAGATAATATTTTATTTAAAAACAAATTTATTTATAACTTAAAAATCATTCAATCATTTCAATAACCATAAATTGTTATTAAAATATTTAATAATCACTAACTATTCATTTTATTGATATATTCTCATTTCTATACCATTATAAAATCATTAAAGTATAAACTGTTTTTTTAAGTGTGACAGAACTTTCAATTGAATCCCTATCGAAAGTTATATCTAACCTAAAAAAAACATGTTATATGTATGTGTGCGCTTGTATATATATATATATATATATATATATATATATATATATATATATATATATATATATATAACGATGTTTTTTAGGTTAGATAAAACTTTCGATAGGAATTTAATTTAAAGTTCTATCACGCTTAAAAAAACCTTATATAATTTTGTGAAAATGAAATATATTTTGTATAAATTTAACTAATTAATTTTTTACAATTATTTTTAAATAATGTGCTATTATGTGTGTCATATTGCGTAAATCATTTTATCAAGAGTCAGTTTCTAGATATCTTATTTATAAAGAAAAATAAAAAATCTAATCTATTTAATGTTTATAATTATTAAACTTACAAATTTTCATAAAAGATTAAAATAGCTCATAATATTTTTTTTTATTATTTAAAAATATATATAATATAAAATATGTGTTCGAAAATAACTTTAAAAAGCACATAGAATTTCAAATCATTAAAACTAAATATAATTAAAAAATCATGAATTAATAATATACTTTTCATATTAACAAAGAACAGTATTTTTTAAAAAAAATCTATAATAATACTCTATATTGTTCCAAATTTACGGTATCTCGAATGTTATAAAATTATTACTATTTTTAGACAAGCTTTAACATTTCATGAACGTAAATATTCGAAATATGTATGTGAATATAAGCTTTTAACAATTTATTACGTAAGAATACATTATAAATCGTATAGACAAAAACATGTATATATATATATATATATATATATATATATATATATATATATATAAAATGTTCTGTAGGAATGTTTATATTTAGGATTGCTGTATTTTAAAGCTACCACTAGTGCAGTTATAAATGTAATATCCGGCTTTCAGACTACTATGTGATGACGTGAATGTAAATGTAACTGCACTTGTTGGTTATAAATGCAATAATCGACTTCATAAACTATGTTTATATATATATATATATATATATTTGTATTTACTATTAAAATGTTCATATAGTACTTTCGATATGCTATCCTATTTTTTTACTATTGGGTTGGCAAATAAGTAATTTAAGTTTTTACTAATAAATGTCTTTAGATGTCATAAAATGTATTCAACTTTATTCTATACTGCGAATTCGTTATAAATTTCGACACGTGATAGTACAAGCTTAATTTAGAAATGCGCGATTTGGTTAAAATTTGTATATTTCCATCAAGTTGAAGATGGAAAATCAAAATGAGCATTATCGTCATATTTCGCTTTCTTATTTCCGTAAAAGAAAAAAACTTAACGCAAGTTCATTAAAAGTTATATTCAGTATATGGTGGTGATGTCTTAAAAGAATGTAGTGTCAAAAGTGATTTGCTAAACATCGTTTTGGTGATTTTTAAAAATGAACATCGCTCTAGTCGTCCAGTTGAAGTTCATGACGACAAAATTGAAGCATAAATTGAAGCGAATCGTCGTAACAGGACTTGAAAGATTGCAGATAAACTAAAAATATGAATATTAGCGTTGAAAATCATTTAAAACAATTAGTTACGTTGATAAACTCGATATTTTGGTACCATATGAATTTAAAAAAATCATCTCCTCAAGCGCATAAATGTCTACGATTCACTTATGAAACATAATGAAACGTAATGAAAATATCCATTTTTGAAACGACTGATAACAGGTGATGAAAAATGTATTGTTTATAAAAACGTTCAATGAAAAAGATCGTATTTGCAGTCTGGTTAACCAGCTCAAAGCACATTAAAAGCCGATATTTATCAGAAGATTTTGTTATCAGTTTTGTGGGATTATAAATGAATTGTGTTTTTAACTGCTTTCCGCGAACTAAACAATCAATTTGGAATTGTACTATCGATAGTTAACCAAATTGAATAATATATTGCACCCGAAACGTTCAGAATTGCTGAATCGTAAAAATGTGTTCCACCATGACAATATGAGACCACATATATTTTTGGTCAATTGTCAAAAATTATTGAAGCTTAGTTGGGATTTGTTGCCACATCTACCATACTTACATGACTTTGTACCATCAGATTAATATTTATTTTGTTACTTTAAAAATTCTCTAAATGCTAAATACTTGAATTAGTTTATCGTTCAGAAATATTAAAAGTTTTTTGAACATAGAATTATAAAAAGCATGAAAAATCACAAAAAGTAGTGGAACAAAACGATCATTACATTATTGAATAAAATTATTTCAATCCGTGAATAAATTGTCTTTCATTTACTTAAAAAAACCGTAATTAGTAATTTGTAAACCCAATATATTCCGTCACCAACGGTCCATATCATCTAAATAGTATTCTCCGGTAACAATTTTATTCTCTGGACTTAAAGATGATTTTTAACTGATAGAATCAAGTGAACATTATCTTTAATCATTATTTTTGAAAATGCAATTTTCTCACTTTCAGTAAATCTTGTGACCTCATTCTGGCGTTTAATTTTTGGGTCGTATATGAAGCACCACATATCATCTCAAGTAAAGTTAGAAGCCAAGAATTTTAGACTTTTTTTAACCATTTTAATAAAATCCTTCTAGTGGTCAGCGTACGCCTTCTCTTGGTCTTTTGTTAGTTTTTCCGACATAAATTGAGCGTTTAACTTTTCTTCTGTTCAAATTTTTGTTTAATATTTTATAAATTGTATCTATACACGCTATACTATTCAGAAAGCATTCTATACGTGACATTAAAATCAACAACAGTATTTTTTTACTTTTTTTAATGAATTTATCAATGATTGCAGTTTTCGAACGACTCAATTTTAAAAAGTCATTGATGGCTTTTCTACTGTTTATAAAACAATAATACTATATATAATATATGTTTTTTCAAGCGTGATATAACTTTACATTAAATTCAATTTAAATTTCTATCATACTAAAAAAACATTCTATAAAATATTTTATGCACGACAGACAATTATTATCGTAAATTTTAAGCATAAATTGAGGTTTTTTTGTGAAATTTTTGCCAAATTTAAAATAAAAATTAATATTTGCACGTTGTTCCATTGTCTTTTCGTGAAAATTTAATGAATAATACTACCACTTCAACCATCAAATTTCAAAATTACTTATTATATTTTGATCCAAATTAAATATTTAGTAAAAATAACTAGTATATATAAATATCACTTATTAAATTTTAAATGGCGGTGCAAATTTACGCGGGAAAATAAAAAATCGATTTTCTTTTCGACACAATGTGTATTACTTGTTGAATTATATTAATATATATATATATATATATATATATATATATATATATATATATATATATATATATATATATATATATATATATATATATATATATATATATATATATATATATATATATATATATATATATATATATATATAAATGTATGTGTGTACAAAAATATATATAAGTTCATCACTACGCCACCCAAGTAGTGCTAACAACACTTAGAGAAACTCATCATAACTAATGATCTGCACGTGTTACAAATTTACATGGAACTGTAAACGATATTTTGTCAATTAATGATCCATATATTTGAGAAAATTTTAACAGTTATTTATAAACTAGTGTATATATATATATATATATATATATATATATATATATATATATATATATGATACAATTTTTATGCATATTTAAAATTTAGGTTTTAAATTTACAGATTTTTTATTTTATATTATGTTTCATGTAGTATTGTAAACAATTTTCAATATGAAAAGTATTTTAGTTATTTATAATTATGGAAGTAATATTTAATTATTATTTTGAAAGCATTATTTTATTGAAAAAGTTCAATATAAATTATAATGATAATAATAATTATATTACCCTATTAATGGAGAAATTTTAAAAAACTGTATTACATACATAAAATAGGTAAATTTTGAAATATATTTATAACGTTTAAAATAAATGTGTTATCTTTCACACAAATGAATTTTTATCTCCAACACCACAATAGGTTATAAAGTGTTTAATAATCACTTATTGTTACTTTTCTGTTTATAACAATAGTCAACTGATATGTATTTCTATAATGATCCCATCATCATCAAAGCCTTTTTACTTTCAAAATGCCAATAAAGATGATGATTATTATTATAAACAAAAATGTGAACAATATGTAATTATTGAACATTTTATAACTTATTGTGGTGTTGGGGGTAAAAATGTCTTTGATTAAATTGAATTCGCTACAGATCTAAAACAAACAATAAATATGTTATATTTTTTAATATTTCAATTATATTTTTCAAGAATAATTATTTTTTTTATTTGTAGGATAAAATAAAGTATATATATATATATATATATATATATATATATATACATATTTAAAATAAAGAAAATTAAATAATATTTTTTATTACTATTTTCAGTAATTTTATTTCTAATTCAATGAATTAAATAATAAACAATATATTTTACAATCAAATATATTTTGGTAAATATATTACATGATTACAAATAAAGAATGATTTTTAAAATAATTTCTTTTGATCTCATTGTTTTATATATATATATATATATATATATATATATATATATATATATATATATATATATATATATATATATATATATGTCTATATGTATGTAAGTATTAATATTAAAGCATATGTTTTATGAATCATTTAAACAGATGCCCTCTTCTCATGAGTTTTTTCTATATTTCTTTGACATCATATCACTGAGAAACTGGATTCAAATTATATGAATTATGTGTATTGAACGTGTTATCTGGGATGTGAACGTGCTTACTACCCTCGTTTATGTTAAAATTCCCGAAAGATTTTTTTTTGTTTGCTGTAATTTATAACACTATAGTATTTTTTGAGAGTGTTTCTTTTAATTTATTTATTTAAGATATTATTGTAATATATTTTTTCAGATTTCTTGAACCTGTTCTTTAGTTTTTAATTTTACTCAGAATTCTTGATCAAATCATATTAAAATATTTTAAGTATTTTGTCAGTATTTTTAAAATAATACATTTGATTATATATATATATATATATATATATATATATATATAGGGTCATCCAAATATGATATATCGATTAGTTTTTAATTAAAGAGAAACATGTGTATAGTTTATTTTTTATTTAACACAAATTTAGGCGTAACATTTGGATGACTCTCTCTCTCTCTCTCTATATATATATATATAAATATATATATATATATATATATACACACACACAGTTTACTCTCTTATAATACGACATTCTGAAACATAGTTTTTATATAACATGGTATTCTGGTAACACCGTTTCCATATAGCACTACTTAATAAATTCGGACAACCCTCATATAGCACTTTTTTATCATCACATTGTTTTGGTTGAAATAAACAGGGAATTTCCTCGTCTATACTATATGGCAGATCAAATAAATAGGTTATGATTTAGTTTTACTGAAATGTTGAATTTTTGTTTATCTATTTTTTGGCTTATTTCAATTTTGATGTATAAGGTCTTAAGTTTAAGTCTTTTATGTTGTTTCATGTATATAAATTTATGCTATATAGCGATATATTCTCTCCTGTTTAACTTTACATCATATAACACAATTTGAATATAATACAGAACGTATTTCAATATAACACGGATCTGTATTATTTCTAAGTTTCTCTCAACACGGTTTCGATATGGCACGGTACTTTAAAAACTCGATTTCGTTAAAACACGAAACGAATTCCCTTGATCTGTATTACTTCCAAGTTTCGCTTAGCACGGTTTCGATACAACACAGAAAAAAAGAAACTATATACATGTTTTTCTATACACAGGTTTCTTTTTAATAAAACAAAAATCTAACATCACATTTGGTTGACTCTCACTCTCTCTCTATATATATATATAAAGAGAAAGAGAGATGGAGAAAGAGAGAAAAATAGTTTTAAATGAGACTAAAGATATTAATGAATAGTAAATAATAATGATCAAATAAATATATGTCTAATCTCTTCAATGTCACTTTGATCACCCTATATATATATGTATATATATATATATATATATATATATATATATTCGAAGCTCGTTTGATAAGTATGGTAAAAAAGGAAGAAAAATTAAATTGAAAAATGTAATTAAATTAATTAATTAATTAAATTGAACAATAAATAAATTTACTATACTTATCAAATGACCCTCGTATATATATATATATATATATATATATATATATATATATTCGTACATATATTTCATGCTTGATTAATAAATTTTTGTACATAAACTGACACAATTATCACGAATCATTTATTATTAATAGGAACCTGTTTTCGCTACACAGATTATTAAAATAAATACATCAAAAGCAAATCAAGCGTAATATATGTAAACATTTTTATCCTTTTCGTGAAAAATACACTGACACATACTTTTTATGTTCCTATTTTACATCGCATAAAGAATTGAATGCATAAAGAAAACAAGATGAAAGAGTATACTGGCAGAATTGTCTAGTGGGTTGTTCAAACGGTACTGGTTCTGTATGCTTTTGACAAATCCACAATGATAAAATAACCACATATACATACAGATCATATATACATATATATATATATATATATATATATATATATATATATATTAACATGCATATGAATATTTGTTCGTGAAACATAGGCTTACATAGTTCGATTAAAGAATGTACGTGTGTTGTACATGCCAAGTTGACACATTTAAAAATGGACACGCAAAAAAATACAACATCAAAGGAAAAGTCAAGAATTTAATATCATCACAATCATTACGTTCGTGGACGCCAAACGAATAACGACATAAAACACCACACAACGACAACGAATACAGCGAGACATTGTAAACAATTGAACAACGGGAAAGCTTCGAGGGTGCAGAGTTTGTGTCGCGCACTCTATATGCTTTTAATTGAATTATGTGACTGTGGAGCCAATTTTATAGAGAGCGAGACACGTCGGTATTGTTTTAAAACAGATAAAATACAAATCAACTTGATGTGTTCATTGCTCTTGTTGTTGTTGTTTTGCTATATACATAACGAGTACCAACATTTATGTATGTATGTATCTATACATATATATATATATATATATATATATATATATATATATATATTTACATACATACATAACTTACATGTATATATTTTCATACGTATACATAGACTTTTTATAGCATTCAATGTGAACTGATATGCGTGTGTTTTATTGGTTAAGAGTAAAATATACATCAAAGTTTCGCAATCAATGATTCCTTTTGAGGGCAATGTTTTTCGGGATGCAATGTTTCTTTATCGAGTCGTATTTTTATATTCAACTTCTTATCTAGAAAATATCAAGAGATGAATCGTAATATTATTCAATTGCAATAAAAGTATATACCGAATATATTTATACTGTATTCGAATAGTCGTAAATCTTTTTGCTTTTGAAACGTTATATAGTATATTAAGGGATCTATATTTACGTAAAATTGTATAAGTTGTTGCAAATATTCGATATGATTTAGGTATAAGATTAATAAGAAATTTTGTTTCCTTATTGGTCTTTATATATTTCTCTTATGTTATATATTTACGTTATTTCATTTATATGTACATATATATC
>CP092088.1:7955006-8017506 GCA_029203775.1 Neoneuromus ignobilis
TTTAATAAAAAAAAACAGCTTAAAAAAATTCCAAGTAGTTTGTGTTTTCATAAAAAGAAACATGTAGGCGCTTTTTTGGATGGCTTTCATATTTATATATATATATATATATATATATATATTCCTTTATCAATATTTTCTTTTAAAAAAATTATATATATTTATATATTGATCACACAAAAACAATTTAATCAATAAGGCAAAATTTAGAAATATGATATAATTTTTTTAATTAAGACAAAAACAATTTATTTCCTTATGCGTATTGTTTATATATATATATATATATATATATATATATATATATATAACTGACTGGTAACTTGGTTGCTTATTTTCTTTGCGGAAAAAAAAATTATATATATTTATATATTGATCACAAAAACAATTTAATCAATTAAGGCAAAATTTAAGAAAAAAACTAAATCGATCGTATAATTTTTTAGTAAATAGTAATATTCAATGACTTAAAATAAATGCTGATATGATTGATTTCCTATGAAGTATAATCATTAATTTTTCACTTTTTGTTTATATATATATATATATATATATATATACTATTAAATAGTATAATTTAATAAAAAAATAAATTAATAGCAAAATGGCTTTGAAAATAATTGCATTTTCATCGAAATGCTCATCAGCTTATTGTTATCACTACCTCTCATGCGGAAGAGTACGATCAAAGTTAAATAATATTATATGCATGTGTCAAAAAATAAGGCTTTTTATTTTTTCAAAGTTAATTCATTTTTTATTTTGCTAATGGAATCCTAAGTCTTGAATAAAAACTCTCCTCTTTCGATCGTCTTTATTTCCTCATCGTAATGAATATCAGCAAGTTCTAGTAAATAGTAATATTCAATGGTGTTTTCACTTATTTATGGGATGATAAATGCTGATATGATTGAATTTTTGTCCCCAACACCACAATATTTATGAAGTGTTTAATAATCACTAATTTTTCACTTTTTGTTTATAACAATAGTCGGATGATGCACATTTTGATGGCAATTCCATTATCGTCAGAGTAATAGTACTATTAAATAGTATAATTTAATAAAAAAATAAATTAATAGCAAAATGGCTTTGAAAATAATTGCATTTTCATCGAAATGCTCATCAGCCGACTATTGTTTTGGAACAAATTTTTCACACAAAATTTAATGAAAATTCATGATACAGCGAAAATCGTGGAGCCTGAAAACACTTCTAACTTTTATAAACAAACTAAACATGCTACATAGCTGAAATTTAGTATATTCGAGAAGTAAAATAACCAAATAAAAAAATCGAAGATCGAACTGATTATAAAATTTATATGATATTATATGATATATATATATATATATATATATATATATATATATATATATATATATATATATATGGTCCAAATAATTATATTTGAAATATATTCCTATTATATTTATCTAAATTTATTTATTATAATTATTCATAAAAATATATTGTTCCAATTTATAAGAAAAATAAAAATTATTAATTACAAATAAAAATATTTAATATAAAGTAAATATTCGTAAAATTTATTTTTTAAATACAATTTATAAGGCATATTGTTTAAATAAATTACATTCAGTATTTATGTTTAAAATTCAACTTTTTTTCCAAAAATATTTAATATTCCTTTTTAAAAAAAAAATTAAAAAAAAATCAATTCTTATGAATTGATTTTTCAATAACAGAATTTTTTATTTTAACTAATAAAATATTTTTTAAATAATATATCAAGACAACAATATCAGTAATATGAATATATAAAAAATAATATATAAATCCATTATAGATATTTTCTGAAAAAAATATCTCTATTCTGTCATAAATCTATTTTTAATAACAATTTGCAGTTTAGTTCGTTATTGAATTATGGTATAATTTATTTTTTGAATTTTTTTATACACGTTTTTAAATGTATATTTTTATTTAAAAATCAATATATACAAAAAAATAATTATTTTACAATTAAAGTATAGGTAGCCTTATTTTATTAATAAATAGAGATAAGGAATACTGATTTTAAAATATATAAACAATATAAAAAATTGAATTGAAAATTTATTACTAATTTTAAAAATTAACAATGTTGAAAATATATTAATTATAAAATACACAATGAATGAATTTTTCCTATTTAATCTAACATCTCTCGTTTAATTTTTCTCTAAAAATTTTGATTAAAAGTTATTTATTCAAGTTATTGATCCATATAAACGCTTTCCATCGAATATTATTAAAAAGAATATTTTTTTATAAACTTTACAAAAGACTTCAATATGTAAATATAAAATTGAAGTAGTAAAATATATTTACTTTTTTGATAAACATGTTTTTCTTTTATATTAAATATGTATATATATATATATATATATATATATATATATATATATATATGTATATTCCTTTATTATATTCTAAATATAATTTAAAACATTTCACTTCATTCTTTGTTTTCAATATACTAGAACCATTACTCTTTAATTTACAACAGTGCCATGAAAGTCAGCTATTAAATTTCTTTTTCTCATTTTTAAATATACATTTCGCATAAAATCACTCTTATATATACTATGTTTCTATTTTACAGAAAATTACAATCATTTCTTTAGAATAGTTTCAAATAAAAACAGGCGATAAGCATGTTATGTTCAACGAGTTTCAAATTAAAATTCATATTTCCTATTCAAACTATAAAATGGATTACTGTTAAGAAACAGCTCGATAATAGTTTCTTATAACATTTTTATTTGAACCCCATTTGTTTAAACGTCTTAATTCAATCGCAATGTGTTTTTCAAATTGATTCAAGAAACGATAAGAATTGCATCAAAATAACGATCATACAATTTTACATTCGCGTGAGTCAGGCAGATTGACCCGCATTTACAATACGAATATATAAATATATTTTCTGAGACGTGGGTTGTAAGTTTTATATACATAAATACACACATACATATAAACGCGAACTTTTTCTAAAATCGTGCAATATATCGAAACAATCTCAATTCTCGCAAACAGAAAGTAATATATGAAGCAAAACAGTGTATTCAGGTTGCATGAACGTTGAACGCATGCTAGTTGAAGTTACATGACATTTCAGCACCACTAAGACAAGCTATTTCAGTTATAGAACGCCTACGCTAGCTCAGCAACGATCGCCGTTACAGTTTGTAAGAAAGTAATATTTGCACACCCCTATCGCCATTGGCGGATCGTGAATGAGGACATATACGACAACCATACAAATGTTTATTTCAACACATTATGTAGCAAATAAGATTGAATAACAGTATCAAAGCTTGAAAGAAGACATTCATGAATATTGATGTAACGATGTTATGGACGAATTAAAAATAATTGATTCGTTCAAAATTCATTTCAAATGATAATATTGTAAAATTTACCATATTTGTTCTATATTCAATGTAATTTGAATTTTATGGTTAAGGTTATGGTCTCATTTTTATTTATGGTGTGTTATAAATGCTTGTTTAAATTTCTATGACGTTTTATTTTTTACTGATATTTTCATTTTATAATTTTTATACACATATATTCTTCATAAGTTAAATGGATTTTCCGTCAATATAATTTTTGTTTTGAAAAGAACTAATAAGTTAATAATTATTAAATTTTTATTGTGAATCAATTGATTTTAAAACATTTGAATGTTTTTTTGTTTTTTTTTGAAAGAATTAATGTTGAAAAATAAGAATTCTTGTAGAAAATTGTTTATATTTAACTTCTCCGCATATTATATATATATATATATATATATATATATGGATTTCAAATAAGAATATAAAATATTTGACAGATGGTAGCAGCCATGTTTGAATATTTTTTTAGCTCTTTTTAACATTTCAACTCAGTCTTGTTTGGCAAATTATCATGGAATGTTTAATACTTCAACAACGCTTAGAAATTGTAAAAAATTCAATAGATTTATTGAAATAAAAGTTTAATAAGTCCATTGTTTTACAAAATAGACTTATCAATTGACCACAAAGATCATGTTATCTAAATCCATTGGATTATTTTTTGAGGGGTTATGTGGAATCATTGGTTTATGCTGATAAACCACAACAAAAAAATTATCAAAAATAAACATTGAATATGTTTTTCATGAAATTGGACCACAATTATGTGAAAAAGTGACTAAAAATTGGATTAAACGAATACACTATGTCAAGCGAAGTCGTGCTGGCTGTATGATTGAAATTGTATCCATTATTAATTCCATAGAATATTTTTAAGAATAAAAAAAATTAAATACTTTTTGTTTTATTTCTATTTAAACTTTTGAAGCGTTTATTGGAAAATCCTATATATTTATATTAATTTTCAACAAACTTAAAAGTTATTCATTAATAAATTCAATTCTAGTTAATATTTCTTTTAATAAAACAGATTAAATTAGAGTATTTATTTTATAGAAATTAAAATGTACTTCAAAAAATATATGTGGGGAAAAAATCAAATTTAGTTATTAAATATTGTTTTTTGTAACTTAATTTTAGGGTCATAAAATTCTTAGTAATTTTTATTAGTAATAATTTAATTTCGTTTGCTGAGACTAACATATCTGGCGGTAGAAGTTCTAATAAAAATATGATTTTATTTTCTATCTTTATTGAGAAAAACAGTAATTTTAATATGCTGAAATAAATAGTATTTTACTTCAGAGACATATGTATAATAATTTGTAATATAATTCCTAATCAATGATCTTATCTTACATTAAATGTTTTAATCTCTGATGAAAACTATATTATGTTAAATATGCCAAAGAATGTGAAGGATATTTGTGGTTTTTTTTAAACAAAAATATTTTGCCTCAGTTGTTACACTTTTATATGCACACACACACATACATACATACATACATACATATATATATACATATATATATATACATACATATATATATATATATATATATATATATATATATATATATATATATATATATTTATTTAGGGTTTATTTATAGGGTCATCCAAATGTGACGCCTATATTTATGATTTATTATATTAAAACGAAACTATACACTTGTTTCTCTATACACCACCAATACACAAGTTTATTTTTAATAAATCACAAATCTAGGCGACACATTTGTATGAACCTATATATTATCATTTTAAATAAAAGCACATTTTTCCATTCGTAAGAGAATCCATTTATTGGAAATGTTTTATTTTAAATGTATTATTAAAAACGAAATTATCAATTTCATTTATTTACTGATTATAAAAGCATCTATCTGTTAACTTTCAATTTCAAATTTAATAAAGTTTTTATGCTTCCATTTCTATATATTACATTTTTGTATTTTGTTAACTTGTTCAATTATCTCTGATGTTTTGATATTTTCTTTTTATGATTTATACATATACACACACACAAATATATATATATATATATATATATATATATATATTCATAAATGACTTTTAAAAATTAATTGTATCTTTGTTATAAAGATCTTGTTTTTATTTATATTTTCATTTTAAATAAAAGCACATTTGTTTGTATTACAGAGACAAATTATTACAAATGTTTTATTTTAGATTTTGAATATTTTATTAAAACGAATTTCATTAATTCTATTTACTCACTGTTAATAAAAGTATTTATCTTTTAACTGATAACATGAACATCAGTAATTTTTTTTGGTCTCATCCTTATTTATTATAGATTTCAATGTTTTTGTTACTAAACGATTGTTCAATTGCCTCTGATGTTATCTGTTACTGATATTTTCTTTTTGCAATTTATACATATACACACTTACCACACACACACACACACACACACACACATATATATATATATATATTGCTTTTAAAAATTATTTCTACCCTTGTTTTATAAATCATATTGCCATTTTAACAAAAAGCATATTTTGTTCTTTTAAAGAGACCAATTATTAAAAACCTTTTATTTTAGATTTGAAATGTATTTTAAAAATGAATTTATCTCTTTTATTTATTTTTAATTATAATAATATTTATTTGTTAATTTTGAATATAAATTTCAATAAATTATATAATTTGAAATTATTGTTAATTATATAATTTCTAATTAAATTTAAAAGGTATATAAGACAAGGACCTGACTATTTCACTTTTTTATAATGTAATTTATATATATTATAATAAATAATAATATACAATAAAAAATAAATATGTATAAATATTCATCACAAAATAAATAATTATTATTCCATATTTATTTAAAAAGTTTTATGAATTAAATAATTATTATGATTAATATATATATATATATACATATAAATATTTAAAACTGAAATATCAGCCAATTAATTTATCACGATCAATCTACATGGTCTTTATTAAATAATTTTGTAATTACCATAAGCTCAACAAATCTGTATATAAACCATGAATATAAACATTATATTAAAGCAGATTGTATATTACAGATTACATTCTGGTATGAAGTAAAATAATTAAGCAATAATTAATATAAAATACTTGCTTTTTTTAATTATATAAGTAATGAAAATGTTTAATAAAAATGTTGAAAGACTCAAAATGAAAATTAAACATATTAGAAAATAATTTACAATTTACAATAAATATGTGAAATAAAGTCCAGTAATAAGGATATGAATATAGAATAAAAAGTGAAATAAAAACTTTATAATGGATTTTATTAACTGAAAAAATAATAATGAAAATCTAAAATAAATATAATAAATATTACATTTTAAAATAACTCAAACGTCACACTGTTAAATTATTTTTTGATTTATTGACTTTTTGAAAAAATAAAATAAATTTTAAATTTTGAATTCGAAAGACAATTTTCAATTATTTATGAAAATTTTTAATTATTTGTGCTATGAAGTTGTGTATGTATGTATGTATATATAAATATTTATACATTAAATTATTTTTTCTTATTATATTCTTGACATAAAAAAACATTTCATTTTCTGTGATATTTAAGCACATTAAATCATCTATGAGTAATGCAGTACTTATTATCCTAATTTAAAAATAAATGAATTACCAAAACGGTTCCAATCAACTCATTCAACAGTTCACCTGTATCTGAAAATGATTGGTATAGTTTCTAAACAGTATCAGTGGATTCCTTTAGAATGATCTGAGATTAATCTGCAGTAAATAATGGATATCTGCGCAAATTATCTTATTGAAACAAAAGTTTAATGAGTTTATTATTTCACGAAATGGAACCATCAATTGGAAACCAAAATCATGTGATCTAACTCCATTGGATTAATAACTGTGGGGTTATGTAAAATCATTGGTTTATGCTGATAAACCACAAACAACAGAAACATTAAACGCGTAATTCGTGAAATTGGACCACAATTATATGAAAAAGTGACTAAAAATTGGATTGAATGAATGCACTATGTAAAGTACGAGTATAGTCATAGTGCCATAAAATATGCTTAAAAATAAATAACTAATTGTTAAATAATTTTTCTTTTATTTCCATTTAAACTTCTGAAGCACTTGTTGGAAAACCCTATACTGTAACTATCTAGTAGTATCCTTATCCCTATCTGTAACCTTCTAATTAATATTTATTGAATGCTTCTATAAAATTTGACGAATTTATATACAAATAATAACATAGAGTAAATAATAGTTTTAATAAAAATGAATCACTCACTCTTCACATTACATACGAAATTGGGAATTATTTATTAATTTGTTAAGAAATAAATTTGCTAGAGTTCTAAAATGAATAGTTGATAATTGTTATTATTAGAATTATATTATTAACCGATATCATTCTATTATGAGCTAATGAACTATATTTCTCTGCAATATTTAATAATTTAATATAGTCCTTGCACAAAATGATCTAAATGAAATTGAAAGGTTTATATTTACTTATATAAAGATATATATTTACTTCCTTACTGCATTTACTATCCTTCAATCTCAATCAGATCACCTATATATATATACTCGTATATATATATATATATATATATATATATATATATATATATATAATATTTCTATAATTTACCTCATAATTCAATAATATAGTACTTAAAAATAAAATACATAAACATTGATTTTATATAAATTATTATTTCACTATTATTGTTATAAAAAAGATAATATAAAGTTATTAGACATCACTGTTTAAAATATAAAAAATAATAATAATGGATAATTGAAATTCAAACAAATTAAAACTGATTTTTAATTCAACTGTGAAATATTAAAAGCTAAATATGTTGACAATTGTAAATAAAAGACCATTTTTAATTACTTTATTCAAACGTAATTGCTTTATCAAATTTAGCAAATTTCCTATAACAGCTGAAAGTTATTACTCAAATATATAAAAAATCAATTAAATTAGTATAATATAAAAGCATAGAATGATATTAAAAGTTAGAAAATTGTAAGCAATATTTTTATATATTGTAAATGTCTAAATATTGCATTCAGATATCAAGTATGAATAATGACCAAAATATTTAAAGACATTCCAAAAGAGCATTTTTTTATCTATGTCATTTTATATAAAAAATGACTTTAGATATTATTCGTCTATTATATCTGACAGACGCTTTTCGCTAGAGACGCCACTGTAACTGTTCGAGTCCAGCCAAAGTGACCTCCATATTCCTCATCCCTATCACGCGTCAAAAAAAAAAAACATCTCTCTCGCGAACACGCGACATACACACACAACAAATACACATAGAGCGCAATGTGTTTGGTTATATACGCGACATGCAAATTTTTTAAATCCTTCGTCTGGTTTGCCTCGCGTTTTGAGCCGCCCCATTGGACGACAAATGCGTCGCATAGCGGCACACTTTGTCACAAGCAGCGATTTCGTTTCGCCTCACTTCCATAATATTGACCGTTTAGTTCCGGTTCATATGGGTGCGTCGACGTCATATCACGCGGGACGATGTCGACGCCGATTGACTAGCTAACGGGCTCGTTTCACGATTTCGAATTTCATGTCTCGGCGATTTTTATTTAGGACCGACCAACGATATCGTTTACTCACATATATTTTCTTGAATGTTCGACTTATTTCACGTGTCTGTAATCTCTTGGTGACAAATTAAAACAAATATCAAAACAATAAACACGAATTGATTGTATCGATGAAAAAAAGTTATTGAATTAGTTGCTAACATAACAATTTAATAAATATTACTAATCTATAGTTTACACATAGAAATCTATAACATAACAATTTAAAACACACAATATTACAATAAATGAATCATTCATTTCAATAACACAAAACTTAATAAAAAATTTTAATGATCATTAATTGTTCACTTTGTTCCATAATATGTATTTTAATGACTTGATGATTATTATCAGAGTGATGCATTATAAAATGTAGCATTCTGATGATAATTGTATAACCATTGAAATTTGAATCAGCAAATAAAGTGAGCAATTAGTGTTTAGTTAACACTTTTTAAAATATGTTGTTATATAGATGAGTAATTAATTTCTACAAAAATTAATGAAATGTTCTTAACATTACATACTGAAAACATTTCAAAATATTATATTTATATTAGGGGTACCCATAAGTAATGTCTTTTTTTCATACTGTACAAAATTTTATTTTATTTAAGAGTTATTACAATTTTAATCTACAATATAATCTCCATCGTTATTGACAATCTTCGCCCAACTTTCGGACAAATTTTCTATTCAATTTTTGTAAAATGAGGGTGATTTTGAAGTAAAATAATCTTCGAGTACAGTTTTGATAGCTGTCTAGTAGGAATTTTTTTCCTCAAAGAAATTTTTTCCATAAATCTGAAAAGATGGTAATTTGGCAGTGCAACATCAGGAGAATACGATGGGCAAGGAAGTATTACTCAACCTAACTTTTTAATTTTTTCTTGGGTGATTTTGACACTATGAGATCTTGCAATGTCATATTACAGAAAAACACCTTTTCGATTAATTAATTTTTTGAATCAAAGCCATGTTTAGTCTCTCAGGTTAATCACAATAATATTCAGCATTTATTATTTAATTAGGATTCAGAACCTCATAGTGAATAACTCCTATAAAATCCCACAATATTGAGAGTAACAAATTTTTAACCTGAAAACCTGGATTTGGAATGGGCAAAGATGGTTGTCCTAGTATTAACTATTGTTTTTTCTTATATGAATTGCTGTATAGAATTTACTTTTTATCTCTAGCTACAATTTATTGAAGAAAAGGATCTTTGCTTAACCTGGACAAAAGTGCACTGAGATGGCTACACGTTGAATTTTGTTTTCAACTGAAAGTTGATATGACACCCACATTTCTTCTCTTTGCACTTTGTTCAGTTTTTTTAACACCATTGTATTATGGATCATGAAGTTTTAAGTTTTATGACTGATTCCTGGATGGTTTGTTTGGGATCAGTTTCAATTTCAGCCAAGAACAGATATTTCTCAAACTCAACAGGTCTTTCAGATTTTATACCTTCGAAAAGAGTGAAATCACCATTCTTAATTTTTTTAAACCAATATTAACAGGTTCTGCTATCCAAGGCACCAGAGTAAACAGCAATAATGGCATTTGTGACATTAGTGGCATTGTTATTCTTTCGAAACTCATAAAGCATCAAATGTCTAATGTGGAACTTATCCACACTTTGCTTTTACAGTCTTATAGGGTTCTTCTAATTTTTTTCAAAATTTAACAATAAACACTACATATTAATATATTTAACTAGAATATAGGTTATGTTATATTAAGTTAAATTATTGTCAGTAGATGGTAATGTTTTTAAAATTTGAAAAAAACTATATTACTACTGGGTATTTTTAATATATATTATAATATTTAGATTTTTTACAAAAAAAATATTACTTTGAAATAAAATACAAAAAAAAATATTATTTTAAAAAAAAATCAATAAGTTTGTAATAATTTGAAAATTAATCAAAAATGCCATACAAGATATCGTTTTTTAACACTAAACCTACCAGAGCGGTCAAATGACCGCTTTTGAGACTTTAATCAAAATTTTTAAATTCCAGGTTTTTATTTTTCTTGAACTAACTGCACGACTTATAGTGGAAAATATATAGCTGGTTTGTTTTTCAAATATATTTCCAAATTTTGGTTATACAGATAATAGTATGTACATTCCGTTGAATAAATAGCATTTTTGTCCGCTAAATATATTCATTTATAACTTATTCAGTTTGATTTCAAACTTAACACAAAAACAGTTTCACATTATTTATGATGATTTATTCGTTTTGATATTAGTTGCGGAGCCAGCGTCTGCAGACTAATAAAACTCTCTCATCTCCAAGGTAAAATGCATTTATAGAAAATAGTCAAATGTTAAACAAAGCATATGGTGCAAATTTTACTGTTGATATTACAGCTATTTGCGACAAAATCAAGATGCCGATTTACAAAATATATGCCCAATAAACCAATAAGTTAAAAGAATCAAACTATAAAAATCGGACGTTGAAAGTAAATATATTGTGAATGATGGATTTCATATTTGGGAAAAGAACTAACGATATCATAGTATTACCACTAAATAATTTGTTGTTCTAAAAATCACTGAACAAAATATAGTCTACGAAATATATTTAATTTTTTACGAGATCATCTTTAGAACAAAACTTATATCAAAATTAATGTATAGTAGGAACTATTTGACAAGTATGGTAAAAACCCAAACCTGCAAATTGAAAGACAAAATTTCACGTTTTTAATTAACTTTAATTAAATGTTTAATTGTACTCTAACAATTTATTAAATTAAAACAATAACAAAAAAGTACTCTTACTAATTCAAACATAAATATGTATATATTGAAGATACATATATATATATATTAAAACTATTGCTTTTATAAGAACATTTAATTTGGCATGGATATGACGGATCAAATAGATAAAAGTACAACATTTAATCTAAAAAAAAATAGATGAATATCCAGGTATTTTTTAACATAATAATTTAGAACAAAAAATACATTTTATTTTATATGAACAAAAATTGGAGAAAGGATATCGCGACAAGAATATTTATTTCAATTGGCAAGGATATTGCCAAAATACCGCGATATAATATATTTAATCATGGAAATATAGCGAAAACTTCAGCAGATAGTACTACAATTTCTGAAAAACGAAAAACAATTCAAATTTATTATACTAAAATTTAGATAATTTGAACATGTAAAAATTGTTTATTGGAAAATGTATCAAAAGAATTTCAATCTGTAAATGTTTTACAAAAATAAAAAATAGTTTGAAACAAGGATATGTATAGTAAATTACTGAAGTAACATATTAATTTTTCAGTTTCGAGCCTTCTTTCTAAAAATGTACTCCTAAATTAATAAATTAATGTTTTTTAATTATTATATTACTATTTTGTGTTCATTGTAAATACTAAATTCTGTATTAATCGCGTTTATCAACTGGAAAAGCATAATGTTTATTTCAAGAATCCATTTGACCATCGGTATAAATAAATTATAATTATGTCGGTATTGTGAAATGTTAATATACTTTTCGAAAATTTTTATCAAAAATTATATAGTAGAAGTAATACATGATCTGCTCCATATAGTGGAAAAATAATACATGGTCTGTTCCAAAATTAACCAAATTTTGGTTATACAGACTAGTAGGAACATTCTTTTGAATAAATAGCATTTTTGTCATTAACACTTCATTTATAACTACATTCAGTTTGATTAAAACTCAATACATTTACCATTATTTATGATGATAAATGTGGCAATACTTTTTTGACATTAGTTGAAAAATCAATACCGACAAATAATAAAACTAAAGGAAAACAATTTATAGGATTTCATTAAATGTTAAACAAAGCATATGGTGAGGAATTTTTATCATGTATCATATTAGAGTTTTCGAGTGGTGCACAAAATTTAGAAAAGATAGAGAATCCTCCAACCAGTTAAAAGGATAAAACTATAAAAAACGTAAATTAAATGAAAATGATTATTTCATGTCTCTAAAATAAACTAACGATATCACTAGTATTAGTAAATAGTATTTTGAATAAAAATTTGGGAATAAAATAAGTCTACGCACGATTTATTCTATACAGATCATCATTGATATCTTATTAACATTAATGTATACGAGGGTTGTTTGACAAGTATGGTAAAAAAGAAAAACTAAATTGAAACATTTCATTAAATTAATTAATTTAATTAAATGTGTAATTAATTACAATAATTAATTAAATTAAACAATAAATAAATTTACCATACTTATCAAACGACTCCCATGTATATATATATATATATATATATATATATATATATATATAATATTAAAACTACCCTAATTTTAAAAATACATTTAATTATTTTATGTGGAGTAATTAGATAATAGTACAACATTTACATAAAAAAAAACACTAATTTAATATTATATGCTTTACTATAATAATTTGAACAAAAAATTACATTTTACTTTACATGAACATAAATTTCAACAAAGTTAATATAATATAAATAAACAATTCAATTATATTGCAAAAATATATTTTTCAAATATATTTAATCATTACATTTAGAGTAAATTGCAATAGTACAATATTGACAAATAAAACAATTAAATTTATTATACTAGTTTATTTAGATAATTTGAACGAGCAAAAATTTATATTGGAAAATTATCAAAATGAATTTCAATAGAGTTAATGTTTTAAAAAAATTAAAAATAATTATAAACAAATTGATAGTAGTTGTGTATATATTTATATAATTTTCATTCAATTAATACTTATTGGTCGAAATAATTACTATTGTTACTACTTTTGTTCATTTAAATCGTTTCAAATTATTTTGATCGCGTTTATTTTATAAGCATTAGGATTTTGCTATAATCCTTGCGTCCAATGGAATAAATAAATTGTAATTAGTGTATTGTGAAATATATTCCTACATCACGTTTAACTAACCAATGAGTGCATGTACTAGTTGATTTTATTGGAAAGTATATAAATGTAAATCTTTATCAACAGGTCAGTATTTTAGAGCAATGTGAATATTGAATATAAATACTTGGTTATTAAACAAAAATCTTATGTATAATTAATTAAGAACGTGTTATTAAATTATTGTATAAATATAAAATATAAGAATATTTTTCCATATTTATTATAATAACACAATTACATTATTTTTAAAATATGTCATTGTAAATTTAAAAAAATATTTTAATGATATCAGAGAGTTCCGTTCCTACCCGTTTTCGACACCCGAATTTGCTTCTATTTAACAATATAAATAAGTTATGAAAAATAAAACATTTAAAAATCTATTTTAATGTTTTTGTATAGACCTGCTGATAAAACCTTTCACAAAATAAAAAATTAAATTAAACGCAAATAAGACAGAGGCGATATTATTCACCCAAAGTATGAAACCAAATTCAGGAAACTTAGAAATAAACAATGCTAAGATAATATGACAGAAAGTAGATAAATTTCTGGATATGTATCTGGATAAGAAGCTCACATTTAAGAAGCATGTCCAAAATGTAACAAGGAAAGCAAATGGCGCACTGTCACAAATCTTCAGACTGATGGCTAAAAAACCAGATTAGATGTAGAAAATAAGCTAATGTTATACAAGAGATTGATAAGATCAACATTTAAAAACGCAGTACTTATATGGAAGAACATTTACAACACGAATATAAAGAGGTTCCAACGAAGGCAAAATAATGTGTTAAGAATAGCAATGGAAAAGCCATACTCATACAAAATAAACAAATTACATGCAGAAGCAAAAATTTATACAGTTGCAGATTTTATGGACAAAAATATCATGGAAATTTTATGCAAAAAAAAATTGATAACTCATTAATAAATAAATTAGGAACGCCAAGAGTGATACCCACTAATAATCGAGTAGAAAAATTTAGAAAAAGAAACGTTGGTCTGCAACCGTACTACGAGTACTTGCAAAAACCGTGTTTTGTGTATAACAAGATAGAAAGAATTGTTTATTCATGACAAGCCGAAGAAATAATAACAACCGAGGACAGGAAACACTAACATTATACAAGATAATTGAGTTTTTTTAAATTTTCCCAGGTAAATCAGAAGATAAAGAAAATTATAAAAATTACAGAAAAATCAAAATACAACATATAACGGTTATCGGGGTAACCCCAGGAACGTTTGACATATGAAGACGAAATATAGAAGAAACACAAGATCAATTGAAAAGCAAATCAGTAAAAAAATTTTCTATATAGACGATGTTTATTATATATATATATATATATATATATATATATATATATATATATATATATATATATATATATATATATATATATATATATATATATATATATATATATATAAAAGTACAAGAAAGAAGAAGTAGAAGTAAGGTATGGAAGTCCAGTTCTATCAGCTTTCATAAAATGTGAAAAGTTTAAATGGTTGGGTCGTTTAGAGAGAATGCCAAAAAGGAGAATAGCTAGAAAGTGAATAAAAGAACACCAGGGGAAACAAGGCCAAGAATCCATGGGCAAGATGAAAGTATAACAATGAGAATAATTCGAAAGTGCTCTTTAGGACCAATTGGTAACAGGAAACATCTAATAAGGAAGAATGGCGAGGAAAATGTCAGTAGACCAAGGACTAGAACAGTATGTGAAGCCTATAACGGTGAGTATATATATATATATATATATATATATATATATATATATATATATATATATAAAATAGCAATACAATTAAAGTTCATTTTGTCCAAAAATATGTTCGAAAAGTCTGCGTGGAAATTTATCTTTTTCCATTTTTTTAAATTTTAATATGCTATAAAATTTATACTTTGGTAATTATCGGTAAACTTCGAAAAAATTCGGAAATGAAATTTACATATCATCTGGGAGGCGAAAAATAATTCTTTTTTAAAAAATATATCATTGAGAACTGTACAAAATCTTTTGATAATATAATAAATACAATATTTTTTATTTCGTTCCAAATTAATTATATTTTAATTTTTTTTACTGACTTGCTCAAAAATAAAACTTTAGAATATAATAAATTTTTCACTTTTATATTAAAACATGTCTTTGTTTTTATAATAGTTATTAAAATCATGATACAATTATTATATATATATATATATATATATATATATATATATATATATATATATATATCAAAGGATAAGTACAGTTATGTAATAATATGATTATATATATATATATATATATATATATATATATATATATATATATACAGAGTGGTCCAGTCACTTCCTATTTTTAATTACGAATTTATTTCGTTAGGAAGTTACTTTTGGCCCACACTGTATATATATATATATATACGAGCGTCGTTTGATAAGTATCTTGAATTTATTTATTGTTTAATTTAGTTAATTAATTAATTTAATAAAATTTTTCAATTTAGTTTTTAATACTTTTTACCATACTTATCAAACGACCCTCGTATATATTACGTGAAATTATAGTTGAGTTATAAATAGTTTTGTGGATAAGTTAATGACAAAACGCAATATTAAATAATATCAAACATATTTGCTAGAATTCTGCATAGCACATTGTTGTTTTTGATGTTTGAGTAGAACTAATTCACATATTTGTTGTTTAGTTACAAAATAACCATTCGCGCTAACATGTCAATACAAAGCAAGTGAAATGTTGAAATTGAGTGGTAAATTACAGAATTCACAATTCATAGAATACATTTCTACTTTTGACAACGTACGTTTTAACATTTATATTAACATGAAAATGTTTTTTTCTGTGCATTTTAAGATTAAAAATAAAAAGTATCTCATTTACTAAAGTAAATATTTTTATTTGAAATTTTTTGCTGAATAATTACAAAACTTTTATATTTTAAAAAAATCTTTATAATAAAAAATTAATACATATTTTATTTATTAACACTTTAACAATTAGAAATACAAATTTATATCTCAGTTTAATCAATATTTGTAGATCGAAGATATAGATTTGTTTCTTTATATTGACCTCTGTCAGAAAAATAATGTCAGGTCTATTGGAAAGTTTTAACCTCCTAATGCAAAGTTATTTTAAGTATACAGAAAAGTATATAACTTTATTATTAGCACCTTTCAACATATAAAGAAACAAATCATTCATTATCAGTTTTTACCAAACAATAGTGATGAAAATATGTATGTCGATAAGTTCATTTACAACACTTCCTATTTTGCGAATATCAACAAGGAATTAATACAGCAGAAGCATATAGAAATGTATTATTTTTTTTATAGTAAACAGAGTAACTGAAAGAATATGCAGACAGTGGTTTGAGAAATTTAATAATTGAGATATTAATTTTAAAAATAAACTCTCTATGATCGATAATGATCTTTTTTGCAGTATTTTGGAGGAAGATCTATTTAGAACAGCGTGGATTTTTAGAAAACTATGCAAGATGAGATGAATAGATTGCTAGGAACAGGCAGTATCGTATAACCGTTTGCTCGTCTTTATTTTCACGCAATATAAATGAACCATTTTTGAACTGCCTCTTAACTGAAGATGAAAAGTGAATTACTTGTAAATCTGTAGAAGGAAAAGTGCATACTACAAAGCTGGACAACCGCTCAATATTTAAACCAAGTTTAAGTGTAAAAAAATATATATTGATTATTGTATTTTGTTGTTCAATTAATTTCATGGTGTGGTTTTAGTAATGTAAACACCTGCTTTATGTATTTTTTCAAAATTAAAAAAGGGTGATCATTATATTACATTTACCTTGAAACATTATTTATTTCATAATATTTTGATTAGTGTGATATTCACTAATTATTTTTTTTTGTAACTGTTATTAAATATTATTTTTTTTATTTATATAAGCTTTTCCAGAAAGCGCTTCGGAAGTGTAAATGGAAATAAAACAAAATACATTTGATTAATTAGTCATTTTTTTTAATTTTAATCATATTTTATGGCATTAACAATGGAACATAATTTCACTCTTATAACCACTACGTCTTCGTTTGACATAGTGTATTCGTTTAATTTAATTTTTAATCAGTCTTTCACATCATTGTTGTCCAATTCCATGAATTTTAATTATATGTTCAATATTTATTTTTAATGATTCTGTTGTTTGTGGTTTATCAGCATAACTCCACTGAAAGTAATCCAATGGAGTTGATTATCACATGATCTTGGTAGCTTATCGATGAGTCCATTTCGTGAATAATGGACTAATTAAACTTTTTTTTCAATAAGTCAAATATATCCCTATATATATGGCACATATTACCGTCCTATGCAAACCATTTTCAATAATTTTTTTTAAAAAAACATTAATCATGGCTCAGTAACACACTCCAGTTACTTTAACGTGAATTTTGAAAAAAATATGGTCCGATGACACCATCAGCATGTAACTCCCACCAAGCAGTTACTTTTTGTAGATCCGGTGATCTTTGTACAATTGTTTATTGATTGCTTTCACTCCAAATTCTGCAATTTTCTTTATTTAATGTTAATCGTAAATTTCAAAAAGCACATTTTTATAATAAGTTTTTAAAATTTATAAGATTTGTTGAAATGCTAAACGTTGAATGATAATTTTCTAAATTATAATGAATTGAAATGTCAAAATAATCTTAGAAAATCAAATATGGTTGCCACCAGCTTTCAAAGTTTGACATTCTTATTAGAAAACCCACTAAAAAATGTGTGATTCGTAAACAATTAAAATAAAAGTTTATATGTAATAAAAATAAACTACATCATTTATTTTTAAAGACATTTGAAATCTTTTTGATTATTTTTTTGTTAAATTTCCAAATAAATTATAAATTTTATCCACATCTATTGAATTAGCATTTTTTTTTGTAAAATGTCGTTTCAATCATTATATGAACCGTTAAGAAGTCAATGTGATTAAGTCTATTAAACAAAAATTGAAAAAAATAATGTTTTTTTTAATACATGAATTTCTAAAATTCACTGTTTATTAATTTTAACAAAAATATATAGAAAGTCTTTTTTCAAGATGTAGGCTTTACAACAGAACAAGTTATAAAACGATGTACAAACAAAAATGTAAATATTCATTGAGAAAATGGCAATGTTTTAAAAATTTTCGGACTTACGCCTTTATTTAGCAACTGAAAAATATAAAATTTTTAAATAAAAATAGTACGATAGCTTCGGTTATTGTAAACTTTATTGGTAAAATAATACAAAGAAAATATTGATAAATATATTTATTCATCATAATAAACATCTTCTGATTCCGAGTTATCTAAATTGAAATGTCCGTCTCAACATATTGTTCTTAATGTTCTGTAAAAGTCATGTTTTATTGGTGAAATATATTTTTATAAATTTATCATGTCTCTTATCTCATTTGAAATTGTTCTACTATTAGGATATAATAATGGTTAATTTATATTTTTTTAAGATTGCTGGCCTATCTATTCTTTTTTTTAAATCAATTACGTGAAATATTTCATTCTCGGCAAAATTATATTTGAATTTAATGGTACTTGGATTTGACCACTCTAGTTTTATTTATTATATATTAAGTCAATTGACTTGTAGCCCACTTGTTGTTTTTTTTTCTGTTGGTGATGACATCTTCCAATGGTGTTGTAGAGAGGAAATTTTGATTATTAATTTCCATAACACTAAAAGGGTTTTTTCTTTTACAATTTTTAATTATACGATACCAATCGCTAACACTATAAATATATTGATTCTTTTTTGCAAGAGTTTCTATAACTGCAAATTCAGCATCATTGGATAAATAAATATGGCCACTTAATAAAAATTTAAGCTCAATTGATTCGGCTTTTATGTCTTCACTCTGAATCAATTTTAATTAACACAGTTTTTATATTTATATTCTGTCCTGTACATAAATCTGAATACATTATTATTTTAAGACATTTCTTTGCACTTAGTTTAATGTGCTTAATTGAAAAAAGAATTGAAGTATTGAAAAAAAAGAGTAATTGAGTTTTTATTTCAAAATTTTAAAATATTAATAAAAAAAGACTTATTCATAATGGCTTCTGATATTATTACACAACATATTCAGATGTCATAAAAAAGGGCCTTCTTAAGTAGAAAAAACGAAGCAACAAGTAAATCATCTAATAAATAAAAAGGACATTACTTGTTTAATTAAAATTTACAAAAATATGAAAATTTCAAAAAATAGACTTAATCACATTGGCTTCTGAACGGCTCATATATATATATATATATATTATGTTGTCAAGTATCTCCCTTCTGCTTTTTTTTTCTTTTTTTTTTGTATATAGCCGCGAAATTCAAAAGACAAAAAGGCGGAAGGGAGATATTTGACAACCTAATATATATAAACATATGATAAAGATTAAAGTATAAATATCAGGATTCAATAAATTATTGTCATATAAATTGATTTCATAGATAATAAAAATCGAAAATAATAGATAAATAAATAACTTGAATATAATTAATCATTAATGAATCAATATACTGACACTAAAAGAAATTAATTGTAATATATGTAAACAATATATATATATATATATACACTATATTTATGTACATATGTGTGTTTTGTTACATAGGCTTTCATTTCAAATTGTCTGTATTCAGTGCAAGAAAAGATTCATTGTGTAGACTCATATTAATTTAAATAAGCACAATGGGACGATATGTAAAATTAAGTATAGCATTATTCGTGGTTTTCATGATATAAAACCTAATGAAATGGGTTAAATTAAATTAATAATATATATCTATATATATATATATATATATATATATACGAGGGTTGTTTGTTAAGTATGGTAAAAAAGTAAGAAAAACTAAATAAAAAAAATTAATTAAATAATTTAATTAATTAAATTAAACGCTAAATAAATTTACAATTCTTATCAAACGACCCACTTATATATATATATATATATATATATATATATATATATATATATATATATAAATATATATAAATATGTCTTTGTAAATATAAATTTTTTCTAAATTATTGTATAAGGTTTAACTGTACCTGAAATAAACATTTTCTTAAAAAGAGTTTTTTTATTATTTAATTTAATAATAATATTAATTATTATATTAATAACAAAGCAAGATGATTTCAATCAAACATACTGAATATTTTTATAAGTTTAATATAAAATAAAGGATCTCAATTTTTTGATAAACCTGATTTGATAAATATATAGCGTTGCTATTTGGCAATGAACACATGCACAAGACATATCCTGATAACTTGAAAAGAAGAAGTAATTGTTAGTTTTCATGTCTCTTTCTTGCTTGGTATATGTTTGTCTTACCTTTCTGGTAAAATTTTATTCATTCGTAAGTAAAGTTTGGTTGTTATAGCATTGTGAAATGTAAGTGGAAAAAAATATATCAAATAAACGCCATTCTGTATATATGTCTTAGTAATTATGTTTTTTATTCATAATTTATATTATAATTAATATTTTTTTGTATAAATTAACATTTTAATATAATAATATTTGAAATATATTTTTTTATTTTAATCTGTATTTTTTAAACGTTTATATTTATGTTGTCATACAGCAATGTTGAGTCATCTCGAGGATTATTTTTTACTTTATTGTATTTTAGTAATTTTTTTTCTTAGATTTATGACAATTATTTATAATCAAAGCTAAGTAATAATTTTTTCATAATAAATTTACGTTTTTTAGTTAAATTACGTAATTTGTAATAAATATATTACTTAATAGTAAAGTTTTGACTCAAATAAAGCAATCATAGTACATTTTTCTTAAGATGATAGATTGTAAATTTGACGTATTTTAAGTATCGTAGGCATTCAGGTATTGGAACTATCTGCTAAAATAGAATTCCATAAATCTACCCATAACCTCAAAATGAGATATTCCGTAAAAACATGAGGATTTTCTGTGTCCAAACAAATGAATAATATGGATATTTGTTTGAAAAAATGGATAGATAATGCCGTAGTAAGTATTGAATTAATAGCATAAGGCATGAATTTAACAAGAGTACAGCGTTATTCCAAAAACGAAAATAAGAATATAAATATTAAACGTCCTTGTACAGTTAGCGAATATAGCAAGTATATGGGATGAGTTGATCATATGGATCAAAATGTTAAGTTATATAGAATTATAAACCGCAGTAAAAAATGTTTGAGCTGTATATTTACTTAGTTCATGGACGTGTGTATCATAAAACGCATGGCAACTACACAGAGTAGTGCAACCAAATGTGACTCAACTAGAGTTCAGAAGCCATATAGCTATAAACTACTATAATTATTTTGGAGAAAAAGAAAAAAGTTCTGGACCAAGTCGTAAACGTAAAATAGAGGGTACATTATATGAAATATTGCCATATGATGGAATTAATAATTGGCCATGTCCAGTTGAAAAAAGGGACGATACGCTGCAGAATTTTGGTTAACTATCGAAAAAACTACCTGAATAAAATGCAATGTTGGACTTTGCATAAAATGTTTTCAAAAATATCACCGCAAAAATTAAATGTAAATATTTTTTTACAAACATTTTTTTTAAATATTTAATAAATTACATTACAGTAAAAGCAAACGAAACATTTTCAATTTTCATAAATATTTTACACAATATGATCCAGCGTTGCCATATGGCAACACACCATCTGAACTGGTTGCGGGGGGTAAAAAACAGAATATTTTTATATTTATATTTCTTGGAACCGTCAAAGTTGAGTAAGAAGCAACAAAATATATTTTTATAAAAAAATGTTCTGGTACGATCTTGATTAATTAATATGTTCAATATTAGTTTTAAAATGCATGAAATATGTTAGAATAATTTATTTATTATAAAAAAATTCCGTTTTAATATGACCTCAATAACATTGGTTACAATTCTATTAATCATAATAATAAAATTTCATTAATAAACTCAATTACTTTGATATTTAAGTAACCAGTTAAAAGAAAAAAAACATGAAACAGCGAGATTTTATGGCAAAAAAACCGATCTCCCTTTTACTACATACTCAATATTTATGCGGTGTATCAGAAGGGATACAGTAAATATTTATGCTTAGAGACAATTTCCAGTTGCTATATATTAAAAATTAATAGACCGCACGACCATATCGAAACTCTAAGAATAGTCGATTAGTGTCATATATTAAGTATTTATAGGTCCATGCTTTCGAATCACTTTTAGTGATACACTTTGCTTGATTATAATGGAAAAATTAAACAGTATCTAAGGCAATTTCGTACAAACATAAAAACATTATATATATATATATATATATATCTATATATATATATATATATATATATGTGTGTGTGTGTGTGTGTGTGTGTGTGTGTATGTGGATAAAGGTGTTTTTTTAAGATTGATAGAACTTTTGATAGGGATATCTGTCAAGTCATTTGTCAGTTTGCGCGCTATAAGTAATATTTGGATTAAGTATACTTTGGCAACTCATTTTAGAACATTTTTTACTTAAACACTCATAATAAACTTGCTCATAATCAACTTCAAACTGATTATCTGTTCTATCACAACATTTTGTTTAGTAATGAAGCTCATTTTTGGCTTAATGGATGCGTTAATAATAAAAATTGCTGTATTTGGAGTGAAACATATCCTAAAGTGATTCACAAAAGTTAGTTACATCCAGAAAAATTTACCCTATGGTGCGGACTGCACGCTGGTGGTATCATCGGGCCTTATTTCTTTCGAAATGAAGCCTGAGAGCGCGTTAACGTCAATGGTGTACGTTATATAACGATAATTTATGATTATTTGTTTCCAAATTTGCATAGTATCGATCTGGAAAAGATGTGGTTTTGGCAGGATGGTGCCACGTGCCATACTTCAACCAAAATAATCGAGTTATTGAAACAAAAATTCGGTGATAACGTTATCTCCAGAAATGGACCTGGAATTGGCCACCAATATCGTGTGATTTGATACTTCTGGATTATTTTTTTGGAGATATATGAAGTCTCTAGTTTATATACGAGGTCAGACAATTAAGTAATGCGACCGATTTTTTTTCTCGGCCTGTGGTAACACTGCGAACCTGTAACTCCGCCACCGTAATAGCAGATCCCTACTCTCTAAATTGAGACCTTGACCTCCCTCGTACGATCATTTCTTCGCCAGCTGTTTAGTGTTTTGTAACAACGCGCGAGTAGTGCATGTCACGAAAATGGAACAGAGAAATTGAATGAACATCGCTCAAGATTGTCCCGAGCAGGTTGAAAGTGATCCTACTCTTCTCGATCGAGTTATTACTGGTGATGAAAGTTGGTTCTTTCAATATGACCCCGAAACTAAACGACAAAGCCAACAGTGGCTGTCCCCTGGAGCACCAAGGCCAAAGAAGGCGAGAATGAGCAAGTCCAAAGTGAAAACCATGTTGATTTGCTTCTTCGACAGCAAAGGGGTGGTTCACAAAGAGTTCGTACCACCTGGACAAACCGTAAATCAAGTATTCTACCGCAATGTGCTCGAAAAATTACGAAAAAGGGTGCTCAGAGTGCGTCCAGAGATCGCGAAGACTTGGGTTCTGCATCACGACAATGCTCTCTGTCACAGTGCGTTCAGTGTCTCTCAGTTTTTGGCGTCTAAAGGCATCGCAACGTTACCACAACCGCCCTATTCACCGGACATGTCACCCTGCGACTTTTTCCTATTCCCCCATATGAAAAAATTCGTCAAAGGTCGACATTTTGACTCCGTTGAAGATATCCAAGAATCTGTGACGAGGGTACTCGGAGAGGTCCCACAAGAAGTGTTCCAGAATTGTTACGAAAACTGGAAAACTCGCTGGAATAAGTGTATAGATGCAGGAGGGGACTACTTTGAAGGGGATCGCAGCGATGTACCTTAATTTTTAAATATACTCGATTTTGGAATTTTGTCACATTACTTAATTGTCTGACCTCGTATATATAATAGCAACGATTGAGAGATTAGAAGTCAACATAAATCATGTTATTGACGATATAAGGCCCAAATTACTTAAAAAAGTAAACCAAAATTGAATTGAGAGAATATAGTATGTCAAAGGTAGAAATAGTGCACATATGTCCGAAATCACATTAAAATATTATTGTCATAAAATGATTTTTCGAATAATATCAAATAAATGGCCATTCAGTTAATTAGTATGTGTTTTATTTTAATTTAAACTTTTATCACACCTACAAACATTCTATATATGATATTTATAATAATTATTATAAATGAAAATAAAAGCAATACATAAAAAAGTGTATTATTATTTTTTAATATATCAATAAATTATAACATTTAAATATAGGAAATTAATTATATTTTAAATCACAAAAAATCAATAATATCAAATTATGGATCTTACATATTATAAAAAAAATATTGTATTTTAAAAAATTATTACATTATTTTTTTTAATTTAATTTAAAAAATAATATTTATGTATGTGTGTCTGTATATAATATAAATATATAAGTAAACAATGTGTACAATTTTATGTACATTACTTTAATTATAACAAAATTCCAAAATAGATTCGTTAGAAACAGATATTTACATTAATAAACTTTTCTTAAATAAAAACCTAATAAATTAAATATTTTGTGTTAATTTAAAAGAAATAATTATATATGATACATCGATACTACAACGGAAAGTTTCTTAAAGCGTACAAGAGTGTTCGTTGTTGATGACAATAATTTATCATTCGCAACTGTATTAAAATCACACGCACAGTAGTACAAGATATCTCTTTGGATGTCGGAACAAAGCCAACAGAGTTTCCAAACAAAAGCGAAAGGAAATGACGAGAACACGACAAGGTAGCGAGAAGTATAGCGAGTGAAGACCGAGTCGTCGGCGATAGTGGCACAGAAGCGAACGGGCGTCGGAGAGTGCGTGCGGTAACGTACTGTAATGCCAACGTAGTTAACGACCGATTCGAAGCGAAACCCCCCGGCGTGTTTATGTTTCCTTATAGCTTCGCTGTTATGTGTGTTTGAGTCAAGTTCATCGGAACTCTAATTGCTTCCGGTGCGCTGCTGATATTCACCAACCAACAAGCCAGCCAGCCAGCCAAGCAACCAACTTCGAGGACGTATTCCTCTTCTCTTCACTCCACCTACATACTTAGTGCACACGTCACCTTCATCCCAGTACCAATGTGCCAATGTATACAAAGATGTACATTAGTGGAAAACGTAATGGATTATTCCATCATTTTCAAATATGTACATATATGATATATATATATATATATATATATATATATATATATATATATATACATTTATTATTTATTGAAACGTAACATGTACATTAACATATTTTTATATGTAAATAAATGAACTACAAAATTAGTTTAACTTTCATTAAAATATAAATCATAATAAATATAAAATTGAAGATTTATTTATAAATTTTAAATAATTTTTTGATAGAATCAAATACTGATAAAATATTTCAAAATAGATTATCATTTTTTAAGTAAATAATATGTCATATTTATTTAAATTTCTCAAACAGTCTCAATTTTAAAAATATTTCATTTTCATTTTAATTTTAAATTGTGAGGAAATTGAATATTAATTTAAATTTATTTTACATTTAATAAGGGAAAAGATTTATTCATTTATATATATATATATATATATATATATATATATATATATTCAATTAGATTTCTCACAGTCACAAGAACAAGCAAGATTTTTAACCGGATTCAGCATAATGGATTAGATTCAAGCAGAAAGGGAATTTATTAGTTGATGCAACGAATATCAAATATCTCTTAGTATGGATTTGTAAATTGTGAAAAATATTCTTACTCAGTCAATACATCAGCGATATTAAATAACATTTTTAAAAAAATCAAGGAATTAATGATACATGTGTTAAAGTATTAAAAAATATTCATAGAAATTCCACAACCTCCATACAAGAATACGAAGTAAAAAAGGTGCATCAACTCGTATGATGTAAACAGATTTATCAAAATTTATCTAGAAAATAACGTATTAAATACTAAAATATTATATATATATATATATATATATATATATATATATAGATAGATAGATAGATAGATATACACCCGTCCCTCAATTTACGCAGAGTATCCATTTCACGTGGATTTGTTTTACGCGAATGAAAATCGCGTAAATTGAGTCTGTCAGTACAATAGAAAAATATTGGAAATAAAAGCTAGTGAAGTTGTAGAAACACATATTTATTTCACATAGTTTAACAAAAAAATAATGACGTTTTAGAAAACAAAAGTAGATAAATTTTATTCGGTGTCACTATCGCTACTGTAATTCAAAACAATCAACCTTTTATATATTTATATTGTGCTTTTATACGTTCAAGTAGGAATTTGCGTCACTCTGATATATAATAAATTCCATGAAAAATTATATAGAATGAAATTTATCTGACCGCGTATAAAAAAGCGGCGTAAATTAATACCGCGTAAAAAAAGTCCCGCGTAAATAGAGGTATAATTTGCCGCGTAAAAAAACTCGCATTAAAAAGTCCCGTGTAAATTGAGGGATGGAGGTGTATATATATATATATATATATATATATATATATATATATAAAGAGAGATAGAAAGAAAAAGTTATCCAAATATTATACGCCTAGATTTGTGTTTTATCAAAAAAAAAAAAAAAAACTATACACATGTTTTCTTTTACACCACCCTATACACATATTTCTTTTTAATAAAACATAAGTCAAGGTATCACATTTTTGTTACTTTTTTTTAATAAAATCTATTATTTTTTATATAAGACTTTTTTTTAATTTTATTATTAATTTTAAAATAATCTGTCATTTGAAATATTTTTAAAAAATCTTTTTCACAAGCTATTCTTAAAATTTTTAAATTACCTAAAAGAATTATTTTTCGAAAATAAATACTCAAAACAAAAAAGATATCACAAACCACTTTCATAAATTCTGGCTCATATATTTACTTTCTTATTTTCATTTACTATCATCCAGTCCCATTTGGGCCATTCTTTCTTTTTCTTTTTTTATATGCGAGGGCCTTTTGATAAGTATAGTAAATTTATTTATTGTTTAATTTAATTAACTAATTATTTTAATTATATTTTTCAATTTAGTTTTTCTTACTTTTCTTACTTATCAAACGACCCTCATATATATATATATATATATATATATATATATATATATATGTGTGTGTGTGTGTGTGTGTGTGTGAGTGTGTGTGGTCATCCAAATGTGATGCCCAGAATTGTGTTTTATTAAAAAGAAACATTTGTATAGGGCTATTTATAGGAAAGCAAGTGTATAGTTTTTTTTTCTTTTCAATAAAACAAAAATCTAGGCATCACATTTGGATTACTCTATATATAAAATTTATATATATATATATATATATATATTTATGTATATGTGATATTTTAAAATATTAAAAATTATTCAGAATACTCACATACTCGTATATTAACACTAAACCTACCGCGAGGGGTCAAATGACCCTTTTTAAACTTTTTTTCAAAATTTCTCACATAAAGCGTTATCACATCGCTAGTTGACTTTATGACTTTTAATATAATTTACATACAATGCATTTTTCAATATTTATTTCTCTTGTTATTTTTTACCGAGAAATAAATGTAATGTGCCTTAACTAAAACGGGGTCATTTGACCCTGCATATTCATATATATCATATATATATTGTGATATAAAACCATATTATATATTTCATCATATATTTTGCTGTATTGCGTTATATTTGTTGTTAGCTGACGAATGTAGCGAATGTAAAAAAGTCAACGAAGCCAGCGTTTGTATGAAGTATGGTACAAATTCATCGAGAATAGCCAAAATTGTGCCTGGGGAACATGTAACTATCGATGAACAGCTTTTCCCAACCAAAGAGAGGTGTAGGTTTACGCAATATATGACGAACAAACCGGATAAGTTTGGTATCAAATTCTGGCTCGCATCTGACGTCAGCACCAAATACAGTATAAATGGATGGGAAAGGATGAAAATAGAGGAGCTTCATCTCCGCTTGGGGAATATCGTTGTTCTCAAATTATTGGAACCGTTCACAGGATGCGGAAGAAGCGTCACTACAGATAATTTCTTTACGAGCGCATTAAAAAATTACTAGAAAAAAGAACCACTTTGTTGGAACTATCCGCGGAAATTACCAAAATTCTCCAAGCAAGGCGAAAGATGTATAGTTTTTCTCAACAAAACTATATAAATCGAGTCATTGTTCAATTAAATAGGCTCAAAGCATAAATCTATAAGCATCGAAAAAAACGGTATATACCTGAAACGATTAGATTCTATAATACTAAATACGGTAAAATGTCTACACATGATCACCAAATGGCATATCCGTGATCGAAATTGGCTTGCGCAGATTTTCTTCAATATTCTTGACCTGGCTGGAATCAACTCGTGGGTTTTATACAGAGAAATAACCGGCGAAAAATTTCTAGACAACAATATAATAAAATTGCCCGAAGATAACATAAGCAACAGGAAAAAAGAAATTATACAGAAAACGTATATATATTTTATAAATAAATAAATAAACAAATCGTTAAAAAAAATTGTTTTATTCATGTATAAATATGATATAGTATAATATATACAACATTTTAAAGAGGGGTCATTTGACCCCGCTGTGGTAGGAATAGGTATACATGAAGTATCGGTAGGTTTAGTGTTAAACAAATATTTAATCCTTTTAAATATCTCATAGAGAAGATTAAAATTTATACAAATTCTATAATATACAATTTACAAAGATATATTTCACGTCACTAGTTGTTTATGTATATACATATAATTCAAAATATTATCAATCTATGTGTCAATTAATGAATTAACATATCTGTACGTACTAACAATATACGATATTTAATTGGTTCTATTTCCATGGAACAATGAATTGCACGCCAATGTAATACAGGTACGAGTTTGTAACATAGAATAGAATCCATGATTATCAGTATTGATATTATACAAATGAATTGTTGATAATATTAATACCAATTTTCGTACTAATATGATATAATTTTGACGTGTCATTTGATTCACAAATGAGTTTGTTTTTAAGAAAATGGTTAATATATTCACACATATCCAATCAAATATATTACAAACACACACACACACACACACACACACACACACACACACACACACATATATATATATATATATATATATATGAATATATGTATAAATTGTGTTTTTTTAAGAATGATAGAACTTAAAATTGAATCTCTATCGAAAGTTCTATCTAACCTAAAAAACACTTTTAAACATATTTTTATACGATATATACATACACACACGCAAGTATATATAAAGAATTTTTTCAGTTTGGTAGAACTTTTGATAAGGATTCAATTTAAAGTTCTATCACTTTTCTTTAAAAAACCTATATAAAGTAGCTATATATATATAGCCAGTATATATATATATATATATATATATATATATATATATATATATATATATATACTCGTATATATATTCAATTAAACAAATAATATATAAATTGCAGTTTCAAAAAAAAAAATCATTTCACAGAATTTGTTAAAATGTTTTTGATTAAAATATTAAACACTAAATTATAGAAATATTTTAATTATTATAAATATTTGTAACTAAAAATTAAAGACAACATATTTAATAAAAAAACACAATTATAAAAAGATAATAATTTTCATTTTTAAATACTGCATTCAAATTATTAAACAAATTAGTTAAATCATTAAATTATATATATATATATATATATATATATATATATATATATATATATATAAAGACTATTTTTAGATAGAACTTTCGATAGGGATTCAATTTAAAGTTATATCACGCTCAAAAAATATCTTATATATATATATATATACATATATATATACAGGAATACCTCGCATAGTGCGGCTTCGATTAATACGATTTCACTATAGTACGGGTCGAAATTAAGAAAAAATGCGCATGCGCTCATTATACATATGGCATACGCAGTTCTAGTTTTGTGGTCTTTGTTCTTCTTCTATTAGTTTTTGATTCGTAACTCTAGAGTAAAGTCGATTTTTTGATAATTAAATTTTAATTGAAAATGTATTTAAAATGAATGTATAAACCCCTGATTTTGTTTTGTTGATACGTACAAACATTTGAATATATTATCCTCATTTTATTTACTGAAAAACAGGAAAAAAAATTGTTTGGAATCAATTAACGTTTTTTGTATTTTGTTAATGTTTCGATTAGTCTGGTTTCAAACAGTCCAATAAATCGTGGAACCAATTAGCAGCACTATGTGAAGTGTTCGTGTATATATATATATATATATATATATATATATATATATATATATATATATATATATATATATAAATGTGATAAAAAAGCTGCTATAATTTTTTTCCTGTATTAAATTTTAAATTGCATATTTCCATATTGTAAAATAGAGTTTATGCACTTAGATACACGAAATAAATTGACACTTTTGACTAATTGGTAATAATAGAATAAGTTTGTTCTTAACATATATTTCTATTTATACAGTTCTATATTTAGTACTTCAAACTTATATTTAATACCTTGTTTTACACAACATTACATAAATAAAATTATAATTACTTTTTCTAAAAAACTGTAATGAATAATTATAAATAAATTTATTTTAAGTAGCGTAAATTCTAAATAGTGTGAATGCAAAGAATTCGATTTTATTATTTTAAGAAAAATATACATTATATATATATATATATATATATAAGTTCAACCTTGCTCATATGTTTGGAGCAGCTGCAATTCTTCGAATTATTTTTCACTACACTTTATTAATTCTAAGAAATACTATTCTTGTAATTATTTTTTATGTTATTGTTTGTTAAACTCGGTTTTATTACAATCGGATGTCTTTAATTTGCGTTTTTATAGATTTTTTGAAAAAGTGATTTCAGTTGCAATGAGATAAATGAAGTGTATTTAGTGAAGTGTTTAAAAAGTTCATTTTGATTTCGAAGTGTAAATAAAAGTATTTAGTTTTTTTTAACAAAAATGAGTGCCAAAAATAGACTGTTTGAAAAAAATGTGAAAAAATTGTGATTTTAAATAGTGAAGGGTGAAGCCTATTCAAAATAGCAAAATATGTAAAGTGTTTTAGAAAATCAGGTCAAAATGCATTCAAGAAATTTACTAAAAATGGCTTTCATCAAGATAAGCCAAAATTGGTGCAAAAACCCAAAAGTACTGCTCGCGGTGACAGGAAATTGGTTCGGATTTCTTTTGCAAACAGGAGGAAGACTTCTTTTGAACTGGATTTTGAGTTCAGTCCCACAAAAGGCTTAGAAATTTTACCCCAATCGGTTAGAAGGATTACGCAAGCAGGTTTAAGAGGCTGTAAGGCGTGCAATAAGTCTTAGCTCAGTGAAAAAAATAAAAAAATTCTCGGATGCGCTAAAAATCACAAAAATTAGACGAATGAGAATTGGGATAAAGTACTTTGGTCAGATGAAACCAATATAATAATTCATTTAACTATTATTTTATCCTACGCACTCCAGAAAATGAAGTATTTTTGAATAACTTTTTAGAAAATAAAAAAAAACAAAATAATACTAAGAGACATAAAAACGAAAAATCAATTTTTTAAGTTACTTGTTTTGTTATTATTATACTGATAATTAATGATTTATATAAAAGGAAATATAAAAAAATATAAAAATTTAGTAAATTATTATAATTTTTAATAAAGAAAAATCATAATTAAATTTGAATATTTTGTGATTTTTTAATTAGTAATTAATTTGTCTAAATATTAATATATATTTGAACATATAATATTATTGCCGTGAAATAATAAAAATAAAATTGTCTTAAATAATGTTATTTTTATAACCGTACAGTTTATTTAAAATACATTGTTTTGAAATAAAATAAAATATAAAAAATTCTTAATCGAGAAAAATAAAAACAAATTGAATATTAAAATAAACTTCTCTGTTCAAAAAGTAAGGTGACTGTTCGAATAAAAATATATTATTTATTTATTCATCCAAATTTATTTTGTCTCCTTCAAAGTAATCCCCTCCTGTTGCAATACACATACGCCAATGTTTAAGCCAATCTTGGAAACACTTTTCATATTCACTTTTTGGAATTTCCATCAACACCACCTCCGATTTTAGTTTTATCGATTCAACTGAGTCAAATCGGGTTCCTCAAAGTGTTTTTTATAATCAACTAAACAGGAAAAAGTCGAATTTTTACATAACTGGAGAGTATAGTGCTTGTGGAGCAACATTTTTTGAATTTATGGCGAAAAACTTACGAATATTACATCACGAATATAATTGTTTAGCTAACAAACGTTTTAAGTTCAAAACATCACATAAAATTACGTCTACTAAACTTATTGATATGCCAATATCTTCATCAAGCTCTTTTATAGTCAAATGATGATTTCCCATTACTTTGCTTCTAAATTCCATATTTCCTTCGGTTATTGATGTTGATAAACGACCAGAACGAGGTTCTTCTATGGATTAACAATCTTCTCTGAATAGCTTATGATACTGGAATACAGTTTTTCTCGATATAGATTGATCACTGAATGCTTTATGCACCATTTTAAACGTTTCAGTAACTTTAATTTTATTTTTAACACAAAATTCAATGCAACTTCTTTGTTCAACAATATTAAACATTTTAAAAATCGAAAAAAGGCAAAAAGTTGATGTAAATAAACTGCTGTAACTTATAAATTATCTGACATATCAAACTGAAATTAGGAGCAAATGTCACTTAAGGTTGTGCCAACATAATAAAAAAAGTTTTTAAATTCTGACTTTTGCGCGAGTTTCAAATTAAAAAGTCACCTTATCTGTTGAACAAAGAAGTATTTTGTGTACTACCTTTTTAATGTATCTATATCTATCTATCTATCTATCGTTAACACAAATGATTTTTATCCCTAACGCTATAATAGTTATGAAGTATTATTGTTATTAAAATTTTAATAACAAAAAGGCTCTAACAATGATGGCATCGCTATTGAAATGCGCATCAGCTAATTATTTTTATAAACAAAGAATGAATAATAAGTACTTATTGAATGTATTGCTGGGGATAAAAATCAATTTGTGTAAAGTGAATTTACCACAGTTTCAAAACAAATAAACAATATCCATCTTTTTCTCTACATATATATGTACTCGTATGTATATATAATTAAAAAAAATAATTCAAATATGTTAGTTTGTACCACTTCGATGAAATTCCAACTCATTACTGTATTTTAAATATCAATTACCAAATATGTGCCTATTAATTTCAAAATTAATCGAGAATATGTCAATTTAAGAAGTACTTTAAATGGTAAAAAATACATCAACTGATAGAATGATAAAATGATTCGTATATTTTCTTCAGTAATCAATCATAATAAGTTGTAGGTAAAAATCAATGATAATTTTTTTAAAATAAATTCTTAATGTAATGACGTAACATTTTATAACTACGATATAAGATTTTATACTAGTCATGAAATAGCATTAGAAATCTCAAAAGAAAACCACTAGCTATACATTCGTAGTTACCCCTGGTAGATTTACTACCATTTCTTTAATCTCATGTGAAATATCAGGGGACGAATAAACACAGTTATGCCGATTTACTATACCACAGAGCTTAAATATAGTCTCATCAAGAAGTCTGAAAGTAGTATAAAGTAATATACAGTCATATGTTATAAATTTATAAAAAACGACCATCGTTATAAATACACACATACATACATTCACACACACACACACGCACATATATATATATATATATATATATATATATATATAATATTTAATAGATTTAAAATTAAAATTAAATTATATATAAATATATTAGGTTGGAAAATAAGTAATTCTGTTTTTTAAGTAAGTGAAAAACGTTTTTTTCATGGAATGAAATAATTTTATTTGATATTGTAATGACCATTTTGTGTCACTACCTCGTGCCATCTTTTTGTCATTTTCGTAATACCTTGCTCAAAAAACTTTTGATCTTTCTGGACGAAAAATTGATCCAAGTACGATTCGATAGTCTGATCTGAAGTGAAAATTTTGTCATTTAAAGACTTTTACAAGAAATCGAATAAATTAAAATCTAATTGTGCTAGATCAGGTGAGTATGATGGATGTGGCATTATATTCCAAGCAAGCTTCAATAATTTTTGGCTACTGACCAACAATTTATGTGATATCACATTATCATGGTGGAATAAATAGTAATCTGATAGTGTAAGGTCGGGTGAATATGGCCGATGTAGCATAACATCTCAACCAAGTTTCAATAATTTTGGCGAATGACAAAAGATATATGTGATCTCGATGGAAATTACTTTTACGATACACCAGTTTCGGACGTTATAGTTGCAATGATTATTAAATTTTGTTAATTTCCGACAGTATACATCCGAATTGATTTTTTGTTTGAAAATAGTTCAAGAAAACACATTTTCTTTCTAATATCACCAAACGGATAACAAAATTTTTAATGAATCTATATTTTTATGAATCTATTGTTGATGTGCTTTAAGCTAGTTCACCAGGCTGCAATCTCTATATTTTTCTCTTAATGTTGTTGTAAACAATACATTTTTCATCGCTTATTATTAGTCGTTTCAAAAATGAATTATTTTTGTTATGTTTCATGAGTGAATCGCAGTCATTTGCGCTTGATGAGATATTTTTTTTTAAGTTCATGTGACACACAAACATTAGCTTATTAACGTAACTAAGTTGTTTCAAATCATTTTCAATATAAGTAAGTGATATTTTTGTTTAACTGCAATATCTCGAGTCGTTTTACGACGATTTTCTTCAATTAATCCTTCAATTTTATCGTTACTAACTTCAACTGGACGACTAGAGCGATGTTCTTCTTTAAGTGAAAAATTTCCAAAATAAAATTGCAAACCAATTCTGACACTGCCGATTTTTTAAGATATCACCACCATACATAGTACATAACTTTTTATAAGCTTGCGTTGCGTTTTTCCTTTATAAAAATAATAAAGCAAAATATGACAATAATGCTCGTTTTGATTTTCCATCTTCAACTAATGCCAAAATAAACAATTTTTAATCAAATCACGCAAAATTTCTAAATCGAGGTTGAACTGACATCTGTCAAAATTCATAACGAATTTATAGTTTAGAATAAGGTTGGACTTATTCTATAACACCTAAAGACATCTATTAATGAAAACCGCAATTATTTATTTATCAATCCAATATTAATAATTAGAAAAATATATTCGAAAAAGTAAGGTTAATTATTACTTACGAGTTATTCTTTTTCAAATGTTATTAAAAAAATCTAAAGAATATTTTAGGAAATAATCTCTTTTAAAATACCGATGTACAAATACCAAATACCAATGTGTCTTTTAAAATACCATTTCGATGGCGTCGCCATCGAAATGCATCAGCCGATATAATTATAGATTATATAAATATAAATAATAAGTGAACAATAAGTGATTATTGAACACTTTAAATTATTGTGGTGTTGGGGTTAAAATTCATTTGTGTGAATAGAAAATGTCTTATTAAAATAAATTTTATATTTATTCAGCTTTTGAATTTTTAAAAATTTTGTAACTACTTTTATTATGTATAAAAATATTTTATATACTCACATATACATTACAAATTTAAAATATGAGATTAAATTTTACAATTAATTTAAGTATATATATATTATACATGTATAATTTATTTAATTTTTTTGCAAGATATTTATATTGTGACTACTGTATGGTAACATTAAAGGGATTAAATTGTGTATTCAGTTTTCTAATTATATATATATATATATATATATATACATTTACATACATATCATTGATAGGCAATTATTTATTAAACCTGATTGTGGTTTCGCTTGTAATAGTTAGTGAATCTGGATTTCCAATTGTGCAATAGTGACACCGCTTCCTAATTAGCAATCCATTTCCAAGAGTGATATATATTTAGTTTCAATTTGTCTATATATAATACGATGACTTTACAATTTAGCAATATACTGTATTATTCAACTGTGATAGATGACAATGTAATGAATAAATATTAATGCTTATATGAAATATATGTATATAAGCAACAAAATTGTCATAAATAATATCACTATCCATTTTTAAGAAAGTGTATTGAATAATATTTTACATGATTCTTTTATTTATTTATTTAATATATTGTACATATAAAAAATATTTTAATATCTTTATTATCACAAAAAATTAATTCTAAATATTAATCGTAATAACAATAACAATAAGAAGTTAAACATAATAACAATACGTTATATTTATTAAGCGTAACAGAACTTTAAATTGAATCCCTCTAAAATTTCTGTCGAACCTAAAACACATTTTTTATATATGTGTGTGTGTGTATTTATATATATATATATATATATATATATATATATATATATATATATTTAGGAGGTGTCTTTTATGTTACATAATACTTTCGATAGAGATTTAATTTGATGTTCTATTACGCTTAAAAAACATACTATATATTTGACTATACTATATATATTAATAATAATAATACATTTTAATATTCATTTTTGCCATTAAGAAAATATTAAATGTAAATATTTTTCTCGAGAAAATTAATTTTAATTGAATACGCTACAATTGCGTTAGTTAATTACTATTAATTATTAATTAAGATTATAAAAGAGTAGATATTCAATTAACAACTATATTTAAAAAATGTTTTAAATATATTTATTTTAAAGTTCTGCATATATAGTAAATTATTTCGTTAAAAAAATATCATCAAATTATTAAAATGCAAGTATTTTTTTCTACTAGTGAAAAAATTATTAATTTTTTTTTTCATATTAAGTATTCGTTGTTTATTTATCCATTTCAATTTAAATACACAGGTTTATTATTTTCCGTTAAGAATATTATTTTCTCTTAACTATTATACAAATTTATATTCGTTTTTGTACAAAAATGAAACTAATCAAATACTCAACATCATATTTGTTAATTCTTTTCCTTTAAATAAACAATATATTGTAATCAAAAAAACAATGAAATATCTTATACTCGTATATAAATTGAAAGCTAAAATATATTTTTAGAAAATAAAATAATAAACATTACATATTTTTATAATTACACACAAGTAATAAAAAGCATGTAGATTGTATACTAAAAAATGTTATTCAAATATACACACCTAAACACACACACATATATATATATATACATATAAAATTACATTTCTTTACTCTACAAATGACACAAATAAAATTTTTATTAATTTAAAACAAAGCATTATAACTAATAAAATAACAATAAGAAGTTAAACAAACCAAAACAGCATAAAAAATATACAAAGAAAAAGATAGTTTCTTTTATAAGAAAAGATTTGACCTCTTAACTGGCGTCGCTATAAACGACGTCTTGCTCCATATAATTTTCAATCGTAAAAACGTACAAAAATAAAACAAGAACATTTTGAGAAGGTTGCACTTAATTGTAGATAAAGAATATATAGAATATATATATATATATACATGTATATCAATAGAGAGGGAAAGAGAGAGAAATGTAAGATGAAATTACTGAATTGCTGGAAATGGAAAATTTCAAGAAAAACCTTGGTTCAGCAATAAATAAAAAAAGCTTTTTTTACATATATATATATATATATATATACAAATATATATGTGTGTGTGTTTTAGGTGTGATAGGACTTTAAATTGAATCTCTATCGAAAATTCTAACCAACTTAAAAAACAACTTAATCATATCTTTATATGTACATACATGCACAAACGCACACATATGTTTATATATAGAAGTGTTTAGAACTTTATATATATATATATATATATATATATATATATATATATATATATACACAAAAGAACTATGTATGCTTGTTTTTATAAATAGTTAAAAATATTTCCATTATATAAATAGCTTAACTTTGAAATGTTTGTAACATAATATACAAATGAATTTTAACCCCAACACTACAATAATTTAAAGTGTTCAATAATCACTTATTGTTCACTTATTATTTATAATTATATCGGCTGATGCATTTCAATGGCGACGCCATCATCGTCAGAGCCTTTCCATCGTCAGAGCCTTACAGAAAGGCTCTGACGATGATGGCGTCGTCATCAAAATGCATCAGCCGATATAATTATAAATAATAAGTGAACAATAAGTGATATTAAACACTTTAAATTATTATGGTGTTGGGGTTAAAATTCATTTGTGTAAAGTGAATCAGCCACAGTTCCAAAACAACAATTTTAACATAATATTTATTTTATATATTAAAAAATGATCAATATAATTAAATGTATTAGAAGTTAACTTTTTAATTCGATTTTTTGATAGTACTTAATTATAACTAATTTATAAGTAGTATTCAGTTTATATATTATAGAATAATAAAATATTCCTAACTAAAGGAATATAAAATGATATCATTTTACAATATTTTCCTTTATTACTTATAAATTTCTTTCATAATGTGTTGTCTGAGTGTCCACGAAAAATATTTATTATATATTAAAATATATTTATATATATATATATATATATATATATATATATATAAATATATATATAAGAGAGATATTGAAAATAAAATTATCACCATAAATAATTTTTACTTCAACATGTATAGAAAAAATTATAAATAATATATTATTAGGTAGAAAATATACTTTTTTAAAGTCATTAAAATAAATTTATATTAAAATAAATGCTTTCTACAAATCATAGTAATGCATTCATAATTTTTTTAAAAAAATAATTTTAAAAAGTTAAAATTCAAACGTAATAATTAAAAATTATATTAGACTAATATAATAGTACATATAAGTATAATGAATGACAAATTATTATCTACGATATATACTTTTTAATGTCATTAAAATTACATTTATATTAAAAAATTCTCTCCTTAGATTGAAATAATTTAAAAAATGGAAATTAAAACGTAGTTATTAAATGTCACATACGAGAATAGTACATATAAATATTATTATATAATATTTTAATAAACTTACCAACCAAACGAAAAATATAAGAATTTCAAATCTTACCTGTAACAAAAAGAAAATCATGTTAGAAATCAAATATTAAACCTTATTGTTAATAAAAATATTAAAAATACACTTGGTTTCAATTAATAATTTTATTTAAAAAGAAAAACATATTTTTCGGAAAAAAATTTCAGTTTCGGTAATCATAAATTTAATAAATGTTTCATTTTTAAAGTTAAAATCATATACACTATAGGAATTAAAGTATCAATACAAAAATGTTCAATTCTTTATTAATATTTAACTATATACAAAATTAACTGAGGACGTTTTTAAAAATTTGAAAATATAATTAACATGTAAATACGTAATTAAAAAAATCACAATGACAATAAAATGTAAAACGTTGGCAATAAATCAAAATTTTATTTTCCATGTAGCTCAACGAAATTTTCAGTGATTTTTAAAATTATTTGTTCTGGTGAAAATCATTTTTAGTTTTTAGAATTAGCATAAATATAGGATCATCTAAATACGATACCTACATTTGTGTTTTATTAAAAAGAAAAATGTATTTAGAGTATCGTATAGAGAACATGTGTATAGTTTCATTGTTTTTTTTAATAAAACACAAATCTATGCATCACATTTGGATGATTCTATACAAACAAGATCTAAAATTAACACAAATGAATTTTATCCTCAAGACCACAATAGTTATAATGTTTTCAATAATCACTTATTGTTCACTTATTGTTTATAATTATGTCAGCTGATGCATATAACCACAGTTCCAAAACAACAAATAAGCTCTAAAATCTTATCTTAATTAATAAATTTAACTTTTTCAACATTTGTTTAAATTATAATAAAGAAGTAAATATTTGGAATAAAATATGGAAAACATTAAAATAATTGTTTTTAAATTGTGGCAAATTCATTTTTACACAAACGAATTATGCTACAAACACCACAATATATTGATAAATGATCAATAATTATTTATTGTTCACTTTTTTTGTTTATAACAACGATAATTGATATGCATTTTGACAGCAATGCTATTATCATCAGAGGGCTGCGTTATGATTGAAATGTGTATCAGCCTATTGTTATAAACGAATGAAGTAAATAATAAGTAATTATTAAATACACCTGGGTCTGTTTTTATGCGGTAGATACGTTCCACAGAAAACCGCATTAAAAAATCACACAAAAAAAGGCTTAACTTACATTGAAAAATTAGGAATACGTTCCGAAATTTTCAAAAACCGCATAAAACCAACGCAACAAAGTGAAATTACTCTAAAATTTGCATAAAAAATCAGGAAATAAAGAATGCCTAAAAAAATTGCAAACGTCTAAAAAAATTGATACGAAAGAAAGCTTTTTTACTTTATTTTTTTATTAACTATTTAATTTCATTCAAAGAAATATGTACATATGTGTAATTTATTTAACATTTTTTCAAATATATTTAAAAATATGTGGGTTCGTTTTTGAACTGGTGTGAAATCAGATTCGTCGCTAGAGGAAACACAAACAACAGAATTAGCGCCGATTTCTGTCTTGTTCCAATATCCTGTTTGGAAATTCACTTGACTTTGAACCTGCCTCAAAATAATTTCGATGAATAATTTATATATCGCCAAAAGTGGACTGATTGGTCGGTAGTTGTACAAATTTTTCTGTATTTTTTTTGTAAATAGGGAACAAAATAATTAACATATGCTATTTTTATTATTATAATATATCTGCTTATTTCATTTCAATACTGAGTTTCATTTGAACGCTTCATTGAATATAATAAATTATTGGTTCTTGATTATACTCACCACTTTTGCCAAGAGAGTTATTAAGGATATTTGTTTAATTTTTTTTATCTTAATTTTATATATATATATATATATATATATATATATGTATATGTATATGTATATACATATAAAGATATTTGTAACTTAGAAAGTGTTTACATTTATAAAAAAATATAAAATATTATTAAAAATAATAAATTTAGGAGATTCTATCTAAAATTCAATTATTATATTATTGTAAACATATTTTTTTATAATGCAATTTAAAAATTAATTTTATATGTATGTTTTTAATTTATTTATTATTATTAAATTTTATCTCATATATATCTTCTATGTATTGTATATGAAAAGAAATAAAAATTTTTAATTAAGGAAACGTATCATTTTATAAATAATTATCATTTTTTAAAAACTACCTATAATTCAAATGTCAATGAATGATTGCTTAGTGACAGATAATCATCAGCTTGTCCAAGTTGAATGCATACCTAATGAATTCAGTTATGGCTAAATGTTCGTTTCAGGCAAAATTTCTATATTCGATATGAGAACTCGACTGACACATACACATAATTATATATATATATATATATATATATATATATATATATATATATATATGTATATACACATGCATAGATATATAGTATAGATATTCAATGCATAAGTATATCTAGCCGAGATGACCTAACAGTGCACGGTAGCTGTACGCGACAGATTATAAATGGGGCTGACCTAGAAATGTCACTGTGGCTACTACGGTGCGCTTTGGTGGAGAGCTTTGGCATTGGTTGCAACCGATGCTGGCCATTTTATACAATCCCTGCATGTTCGGTATTCTCTTGCATCTGGCGCACAAATTAATGTTAATATATATTTCTCCCTCTATTTTTTTAACGTATATTGTTATATATATATATATATATATATATATATATATATATATATATATATATATATGCATGTATGTATATGAGGGAGATTATGTATCGTCATATTTGTTTGCAAACTGGTTCTAAACTAAATAAACTGCGATTAAATTTCATATATTTTAGTTGTTGTTGCTTTTCTGCAAGATTTGAATTAGTCTAGAATTTGATATTTATTTCATTTGGTATTTATTTTACTATATATATATATATATATATATATATATATATATATATATATATATATATATATATATATATATATATATAAGAACTTTTTTTTTTTTTTTTTTTTGTACATAAAATATAAGACAAGAAGTGAAAATATTGATCTTATAATAATCTATATATATATATATATAAGAATAATAAAATATATAGAGTGAAACAATTGATCTCATAATAATCTTACATATGAAAGAAGAAATATTTAATGAATTTTCGGATCAAAAAAAAATATAACTGAAAGAAAGAAAAATAGAAAAATTCAAAAAGTGTGTACATCTGAAAAAATTCATTAATACTAAAGGAACATTTATGAGATAAGACCACATTACAGTTCTTATGTAGAGACATTGGCTCTCTGACAATGCCAACTCAATAGAGCGTTTCTTGTTAAAGTTTTATGACAGTTGTTTTTACAAGATGAGGTTGTAAACCTCTCAACCCTCGAAAATGAGGGATTTATCGACTGAAAATCGAACGCACTCTTCATACATAATAAGCGAAAGGAACATTTATAAATGAAATAAACTAAAGAGTAAAAATAAAATAGTGTTAGTCTAGAAGAAATGTACATATAAAGTCAGATATTCCTATATGTTTAAAAAGAAAATGTTTTGATCAATTCATCCTATCTGTTCTTACTTAGGGCAATAAAATATGGATCCTGAGTGCTAAAATAATTGAGCATCCCCAGACAATACAAAAAAGCATGGAGAGATGTATGTTGGTGATAACAAGGAAAAAAAGAAAAAGAACCGAATGGATCAGAAAAAAACAAAAGTTACGAGTGTTACAGCAAAAGTGAGAAGTTTGAAATTGAGTAAGCTGATCATAAAGCAAGAACAAAGAACTTTCAATGGACAACGGAAGTTATTGATTCAGAAACTAGCTATATAAGAAGGTTTAGAAAGATACCCATGAATAAACGAGTTAGTTATATAGGAAAATTCGTCGAAATAGACTGGAAGAGTAAAACATTGGATTGGTTAAAGTGAAAGGTTTTGGGTGAGGATTTTATCCAGCAGTGGATAGAAAGAGGGTGATATATATATATATATATATATATACATATATATATATATATATACATATACATATATATATACCGACTGGGTAGTATATATATATATATATATATATATATATATATATATATATATATAAATATATATATATATATATATATATATATATATATATATATATATATATATATATATACTATATATATATATATATATATATATATATATACATATATATATATATATATATATATATATATAAAACGGCTGTTTTTATGTTAGTTAGAAGTTCGCTAGAGATTAAATTTAAAGATCTATCACATTTAAAAAACACCTTATATATATTATTCTTGTCTATACAAGTTTATAAGACGTATGAGTATGAATAGGTGAAAAATTTAAATTAATTTTTAGATTATAATTATTAGAAAAATTACTTAATTTACATGGTATAAAGATATACTAGGTAATCCAAATGTGACACCTAGATTTGAGTTTTATTAAAAAGAACCAAAATAAATTATACATGTGTTTTCATATGTACTACCCTATACATATGTTTCCTTTCAATAAAATACAAATCTAAATGGCACATTTAGATGTCCCTATATATATATATATATTTATTTATTTATTTATTTATGAATGTATGTATGTATCACATATATTTAATTTTAAGGAAAATTCAAATATGAATTATATACTTATAAATAATATAAACTAAACATTTTTATATATTTTTTCAATTATATACATATAATTTAGATAATTTATTAAATGAAATAATAATTTAGATGCTATTTATTCACTCTAACACAAATTAAATACTCACTCTCAATACCACCAAATTTCATAATATTTTAATAATCACGTATTTAATATATGTTTGTCATTTTTATAACTTTTTTTGATGTTACAAGTGTAAAATAAGATATAAAATAATTAATAGGGTTATTAAAATTTTATTATGCTGATATATATTTTTTTTAAAAAAAAGCTACATAAGTAACAATTTGATACAAACGTATACAATATATATCAATCTAATATTTTCACTTATTTTTTTTTAAAATAGTACAATTTTTAATTTTAATATTAAAGCTATTAAAATTGAAACTGATATTTTGTAACTATTCTCAGAATAGAAATGATTTATCATTTATATTTAGATTAATGTACAATTGAATACTTGAAAAAAATTGTCATCGTATGGTTTTTTCGACACTAATAATATTAACTTATTTTTTTGTATTATTAACATATTAAACGGTAATTAATAAAAATAAAAATATAATTGTATTATGAGTAAAAAAATGAAAAAGACTTTTTATTTTATACATAAATCCGAAAAAACTTTTATTATAATTGATCAAAAACTCTCATTTAATTACTACACATATTAAAAAATAATCACAGAAACAAATCTTGAAAATATTTAAATGTTATACGTAATTTTTTATGAATCATATTTTTTTTTAAAAAAATATTTATTTTCATAATGAGAATTTTTAATAATTTTAAATCGAACAATGATTTTTTACATTTTTATTTTTACTATATAAATCTATAATTATACAAATGGGGCCAAAAGTAACTTCCTAACGAAATAAATTCGCAATTTTTTTATTAAAAATTAATTTTTTTCTACATATTTAAATACAAAGAAAATAACATTAAATATGAATAAATATACACTGCAAGAAAAAATCAAAGTAGTGATATTTTACTTCGAAAGTCAGAAGAGTGTTTCGCAAACACAAATGAAATTTAGAAGATTTTATAACACTAGAAATTCGCCCTTTGGTACAACCATCCACGCAATAGTGAAAAAATTTGAAGATACTAAGACAATGGTAGATAGTAGGAGATTTGTCATACCAATATATTTAAGGAGTAATGACAGTATTGAGTCAGTAAGGGAGAGTGTAGCGGAGGACCCAATAACTTCCACATCAACATATGCCTGAAAAAATGTTCATATCGAATCTTGGAGATGATGCTAAAGAAACTTCAACAGGATGGAGCTACAGCTAACTCTGACAAAGCCACAATAGACTTCCTACGGTCAACATTCAATAATCGAATAATATCGAAAAATTCAAATTTTAGGTGGTCTCAAAGATCACCGGATTTAACGGTTCGTGATTTTTTCTTTGAAGTTACTTAAAAGATAAGGCTTACGTTAATAATCTGTAAAATTTAGCAGAAATAAAGGATAATATTCGAACTGAAATAGCAGCTATCAATATCAATATCAACATTAAAGTCAGTAATAGAAAACGTGTTAAAAAGAAAACAAATTTGCTAACACTCTAGAGGTCAACATTTAAAAGAAATTATTTTAAAACTTAATCAAAGAATCATGTCTTAATATAGATTCAATTTAAGATCAATAAAATTTGTTTTTTCTTATAATTTTATATTTTTTTAAAAAAAGGATAGGAAATAACCTTTGACTCACTATGTAGTCGAAAATATTTTAATTCATAAATGAATAACAGAACCGACTAATTATTAATTAAATACAAAAAAGAATACTTTTTTAATAATTCATTGAAATCTATATTAGTTTTTCTAAAATCTCAATAAAACACCAATAATTGATTTTAAAGATCAATAAAATTTACATTCATTGAATGGAATTCGTTTTATTAAAAGTTTTATTATCTTTTAAGTAAATATTATTCTATTGAAATAACTTCACACCTATTATTAATAATAAACTAACATCAAAATTTAAAATAAACATTCAAGGGAGTAATTGGTTGTCATATTTTATTAACGAAAATATAGTTAATTTGTTATCACAGGTAATGAGGCTAAATTGAAATTCATTATTAATTCAAAGTTGGATTGTAAAGCGCAAAGATAAATTTAAAATTTAACTTTGGAACTATTAGATAAAGATATAATTTTCAAATGGTATTTTTTATTTTTGTATGTATATATATATATATATATATATATATATATATATATATATATATATATAGGGTGGCTAAAATTGGATTGAATAATAAGCTATTGAAAGATTTTTATGTGATTCGTACTTAAGATTAAAGTATTTATTCTTTAATTACTTTAACCATTTTCTACATACCCTTTCAGATATTGCATTTGCTACAAAAACTTTTAATACATTTTTATATGTTTCTGTAACATTATTTCATTGTTGATATTCGTCAAGGGAATATTATCGTAAATAAACCTTATCGGCAAACATTTTTCCTTTCCTCTTAGTCAACATTAATGATAAAACATTTGTTTCCATATATTGTATATAAAAGTGTATCTATGATAAAATATGAGTTAAGATAATAAGTCATATACCTTTAATTGAAATAATTTTCTATATACTTAAAATAATTGTGTGCTAAACGAATGAAATTATCGGTAGATTCTTAATAAATAATTATTAAGAATGGATTATTTATTGATTCGTATGTGGTTACTAGTCTACTAACGATTTTCTGTAAAAGTGACGGCCAGAAAGTAGACATCAAAGAAATAAAATACTCATGATAGACCAAACTAGCTTGCTCTTTAGAGTGAGGTTTGAAGTAATAAATCTGTACTTTATCATTCATAAAAATTACCTACTGTGAAAAATCTTTAAAATAAGCTTCAAATACTTAAACAAATCGAGAAACAGTGAAACCTACACACACACATAACTACATAATACATATATACATTCAGGAAACCCCTATATAACACAGTCGTTAGATTCCTAAAAAATGTTTTATACGTATACATACATATATACATTCATATATATATATATATATATATATATATATATATATATATATTAATATATAAGATTTATTGATAAAATAAACAGAAGAACAAAAATAGAATATAATGCATTCGGATAAAAATCCCCAACAATTAAATAACATACCTCATTCCGCTAGAAAAAGTATTCGATCAAAATATTCTTTCAGTTCTTATTTATGAAAATGAAACATCAATCTTTATTGTCAAAATAAATCAAAGATTTCAAAAAAGAGCTAAAATAAACATGGAAACACGTATGTAGGGAATAATAATACAGAAATGAAACAAAATGATCTCAAAGGAATTACAAAGACAATAAGAAAAATAAAAGTCTGAAATATAAATACTTTAGAAATAAATTATAAGACGAAAAAATAACTTTCACACAAATGAATTATCATTCAAACACCAAAAGATGATAAAAAAAATTAAGAACTTTTTGTTTATTTTTATTTGTTTATAATAACAATAAGCTAATACGCATGTTGATAATAATACCATCATCATCAAAGTGCTGCGTTATAAAATATATTATTGATTAATATTAAAATTTTCATAACGCGATGCTTTAAAGAAGGCATTTCCAATGAAATATATTTCAACTTATTATTTTGAAAAAAGTAAATAATAAATTATTATTGAACACTTTTTAATATTTTGTAATGTTGGGGTGAAATTCATTTATATTAAATTGATTTGTCACAATTCTATAACAAATAGCGACAAAATAACTCTTTATTGAGAAAAATGAATAATTGAGAATTAAAAAATGAATAAGGATGTTAATTATTTTACTAGAAAGTTTTATAAAATAAAGACAACGAATTTTTTGGATTTTATTTAACCCAACAGATTGACAAAACCGATTGTTGTTATAAGCAAAAAAAAGTGAATAATAAATGATTATTCAACACTATTACATCTTAAGATGTTAAAGGTATAATTCATTTGTGTGAAAGATTGACAAAGATTTATTCATATGATGACGATAAAATAATATATTTTTAATAGATTTTTTTAAAGAACGAAATGATCAGATTTTAATAGAAGTTAGGACATCTATATAATTTTTTTATATTTGTGTTTTCTTAATCACGATGAGGAACATTAATTTGTAAGTTATTAGAATACTTAACATTGTTTTACATATAACAATAAATTCAATGAGTCACAAAGGTGTCCACCCATCCGTCATCCTAAGTATGTTTTAGGCGATAAATCATCTTTATGGCAAAGAAGAAAATATTGATTATTAGTGTACTTTAAAATATCATATCTTCAAATTTGAAACAAGTAATGAATTTCAGAATTTTTTTTATTCAACATGTAATATTTATATGCATAAAAGTATCCGATCTTATGCTATAAGTAAAACTTATTCTGCCTATATTGGTTGTCAGAAAAGTCATGACGCATTTTGACTACGTTTTTTAAATGTCATTTATTTATATAGTGACAAAGTTTAACCAATAACATGTTTGCCATTTTGTTCGATGATCTTTTACCATCTTTCGGTGATGTTCATAATTCCACGTTTGTAGAGAGACCTGTCTTTATCAGCGAAAAATTGGATAAGGTGCTGTTTTAGAGCCTCATCGGAATTGAACGATTTACTACGCAAGGAGTTTTGAAAAGACCGAAACATATGGAAGACAACAATTATGTGGATGCAAATGGCGCTTCTACTATAAAAAATAGACTAGCGACTTCTATTGCAAAAATCCAATATTACTTTTCGACAACTAATACATAAATTTGTAAATCCCCGAATATTTTCCATCGTTATGTGAACATAAAACTTTGCCATTGTCGTTAGATTTTTTCGGTCATACCAGTTGTTTTTCCTTACCATTTTATAGTCTCTTATTGTTCTATTAATGCTGCAAAAAAGTAAAAGAAATTTATTGGAAAAAAACTTATTTTTCAAATGAAAAAGGATATTTATAATACAAAATTGCACATGAGACTGATAATCCACGTAATACAGTGCAAGGTATTGTTAAATAATTCAAAACTAACAATTTGTTAGAGAATAAAGAGCGAATAAAAAGATTTAAAACTTTATTGCACGTGAAATAGAACAAATTTTTAAAGGATGTAAGAATAAATTCCACTTTGAGTAATAAAGAAATATACGAAGATGTATAAGAAAGGACAGAGAAGGACTTAATATTAAAAAAGTTCGTAAAATTATTAGTAAAAGTGATTATCATAGTTGGTTTTTGCGAAAGAATCCATGAATTAATAAACAAAATGGAAAAGAAACTTAAATTTGCAAAAAAAAAAACGCGTAGAAATATCAGAAAAAGTTTTAAAAAAATGTTATATTTACTAATGAGTGTATATTTGAAACATTTAATTCATAAAAAAATACTATAAAGAAATCCAAGCACTAAATTTAATAAATAAAACCCTACAACCGATTAGAAAACACGAAAGTAGTTTAATAATAGTGTGTGATTATATGTCGATGGCTGGAATTGCACAATTTTATTCAATTAAGAAAAAAATAAAGTGTGTTGATATCCACATTTTAAAACTTAATTTTAGGCCAGTACAGAAAAGTTAGGATCAGAAAACAAATCTATATGTCAATAAAACAATGATTCTAAGCCCTTTGCTAGGAAAATTGAAGAATGTGTCTTGTATAATGTATCAAAACAGTTCGGAACACCTTTTTAATCATCGGACATGAATCCATAGATCATTTATGGGGAATATTAAAGAAATATTTGATAAGTTATCATATTACTATTGAAAAAATATTAAAAACTCATCTTCAATAAAAATTGAACAAAATCACCCCAGTTTAAGAGTAAAAACATGTAAAATCCATGTATATCCTAACAAGTATATCCTAACAAATAACAGTTTCAACTTTTTTAATTTTTTTTCAGTCATATTTTTATTGGCCAGATAATTTTTACAAAATATTATATAACATTTTAAATAAAAAAAATTTTTTTTCTACAAAATTTATTATTTGTTTCAAATTTAGAAATATAATATTTTGAAGAAGTCAAATAAACGATAAAAATACTTTTAATTATTTTCTTATTATTTAATTTATCATTTAAAAGTTATTTAGTATGACGAGTGGCCGGGTATTTTTGTAGCCAATTATAAAATTTGTACCGTAAATTTAACTTTAAAACCTAGTTTCACATATAATAACGTTGTATTTTTTATTACTTTTATAGTACGGTTTATATTGTTTTATAATGAATTTGTTACACAGGATACCAATATCCGCATATATTAATTTAAAACGAACCAATCAATAGTTTTAGCAACGAAATTCATAGTAACATAAATATAACAAATAGGATAAATTACAAATGATGCTCGAAATTAACGTGATCTGTTCGGTGTACAATAGGAACACTATCAACCGTTAGTAGGGATTTGTATAATAGTTTATCGTAACTATGCACTATGATTAGTTGAATATATATATATATATATATATATATATATATATATAAATATATATAAATAAATGACATGAAGCTTACTAAATGAATACAAATAATATTCTGTTATTGGAAATTGTAACAACTTTATTAATAGTTAACAAGTAGTAGTTTTGTTACTACAAAGTAATAATTTATAATTCTGTTTAAATGAATAATATACATGTGTACAAATATGAAAAAGAACTGTATATTAAAAATTAAATTATTAAATTAAAAATTCATTTGAACAGGATTATATTGGAACAAAAATTTTTATTTCATTTTATATAATTGATATGATATGAATAGTTTTCTATTCAAATAGATAAAACTAGTCTGGAAGTTATTTGTTTATTTCATATTATTGTGTAATTAGAGAAATAAAAACAATATTTTTTGAAATTAATTATTATTTTTTGTTTATAATAAAATATATATTTTTTAATAATGCAGTTCTTTGACATCAACAGTGAAGGTTTTTTTTAAGTGCGATAGAATTTTAAATTGAATCCCTATCGAAAATTCTATCTAACCTAAAAAACAGCCTTCATATATACATGTGTGTATGTGAGTATACATATAAAGGAATGATAAAGATGTCTTTTTAGGTTTGATAAAAATTTCGATATAGATTCAATTTAAAACTCTATCGCACTTAAAAAGACACCTATATATATAATCTATATACTGACCATCAAAATGCCTGTTAGCAAATAAATTAAAAAATAAATAATTATTTAATACAATAGTTTTCATGTTAGGGTGAACAATTTATGTATGTTTAATTGAAATATCCTATACAAAAAGATAAAACTTATATTGTTTACATAAATATTTGTAATTTGAATTTCAATATTAAATTCCATTACCAAAAAACATTATTATTTTTAATCAAAAAAAGAGAAAAAACATTATGAGTTACATACAACTGAAAGAAAATGTTTATATTTTTTGATAACTTTATAATTTTTTCTAAATAAATATAGAGTGGCGCAAATAAACCAGATAATATTGGAAAAGAGTAAATAAAGGGTTTTTCAATAAGAATGTTAGAAATTTGTAAGCTGGTGGTAGCCATGTTTGAATTTCTTTTTAAGCTCATTTTGACATTCAACTTAGTGTAGTTTAACAAATTATCATTAAACGTTTAATACTTCAATTACGCTTGAACATTGTAAAAACTTGATTTAAAATTCAATGATGGGTTCGTATCACTTATCGTGCGTTTTGTGAAACTTAACACAATCATCCAAGTAAACGTGCCATTTATTGAGTTATTGAAAAATTTGAAAATAAATTTATTGTACATGATACAGCAATGCCTGCAAGATTAAAAAATGTAAGAAGTGAGGCCAATATTGCTTCTGTTAGTGAACATTTAAAAATGAAGTTGGAGATAACGTTAGTGTAAATAGAGTGCGTTACTAAACCATGATTAATGTTTTTTTCCAAAAATGATTGAAAATGCTTTGCACAATACGTGGTTTCAACATGACATTCTTCTACGGAAACAATAGACTTATTCGAAACAAAAGTATAATAAATCTATTATTTCACGACATGGACCCATCAATTGGCCATCAAGATCATGTGATCTAATACCATTGGATTATTTTTTGTAGGGTTATGTGAAATCATTGATTTATACTGATAAATCACAAACAACACAAGTATTAAAAATAAACATTGAATATGTAATTCATGAAATTGGACTAAATTATGTGAAAGAGTGACTAAAAATTCGAGTGCCAAATATGATATAATTGTAATGAATCATATTTTCAATAAAAAAAACAGATTAAAAAATTTTTTAATAGTTTGTATTTTATTAAAAAAATATATGTAAGCGCATTTTTGGATAACTCTATACAATATATAAACTTCTCTCTCTCTCTCTCTCTCTATATATATACGAGGGTCGTTTGATAAGTATGGTAAATTTATTTATTATTTTTTGTTTAATTTAATTAAATTAAATATTTCAATTTAGTTTTTTTTACTTTTTTACCATACTTATCAAACGACTCTCGTATATGATAACTCTTCAACCTTAAAGGAACACTTTTACATGAAGAGTGCTGGAGTAAATCACAAATTATGAAATCGATGTTTAAAAATAAGTTTTTGTTCAATGCATTTTGTCTATTCTTACATATAACAATAAATATGAGTATGAATAACAGAATAATTATTGGCTTTTGATAATTCAAAGAAATATGGGAAGATGCATGTTAGAAATATCACGTAAAGACAGAAAAAAACTAGTATAGATCAAAAATAAATGATAGTTACAAATGTCAGTAGCATAAATAAGAAATTTGAAATGGAAATGAGCTGATTGTATAGTAAGTACAGAACACCACTAAAAGATAAGAAAAATTATTGATCGAGAACATTAATATATTAAAAATCCAGAAAGAGGTTCACTGGTAAATAAAAAAAAATATAAGAAAATTTGTATTCAAAAAAGAATTGAATGTGTTGAAATAAAATGTTTCAGGAAAGGCCTTCATCCAATAATAAAAAGAAGGAGGCTGATTATAATAATGAGAATATATTCATACATACATATATATATATATATATATATATATATATATATATATGTGTTTCTATGATATGTACGTATGAATCGGTATAAATACTAGATTTAATTTCCAGATTGCAGTTGTTAGAAAAATTACTTAATTTAAATGGCATAAAGATATATATATATATATATATATATATATATATATATATATATATATATATATATATATAGGGGAGTCGTTTTAACAAAAAAGAGAAATTATCCTAATATAATTAAACAGTCGTGATTTCTCATCCCGACAGTATAAATATGATTTAATTAAATTAAAAGCAGCGCGCGATGGCTCTGTACAAATAGCCGACATACGTTTTTGTTAAAAATCGTAGTTAATATCGACCATTTCTCTTAGCTTTAAGTAATTGAGGAAGTTCCCGACGGGGGCGCGACCACTGCGTATCATAGACCGAGAACGGACAACTCTATCTTTGTTCCATTCGTAGAAAACATCAAGTTGTTGTCTCAACAGTTGATGCAAGTCGAGAAGCCATCCACCACTCGTGTTCTTCGTCGTCGTCGTCGTCAACGTCCCTCGCGAACAACGAGTACATCTTTTCAGAAGTTGTGCGATGTAATTTGATCGGCCATTTTAAATGATTAAAAATAAACACCGGTTATTCGGTTATATATTTTCTTTTCATCGCTGTTCATCGGTTCGTACTATACATTGAAAATATTATAGCCTCTCCACTCCGTTTCTGTTTTTGAAATATATTCTTTTTCACTTTTACATTTTTTCAAAAACGTATTTGAATTTCATCATTTGTGTGCACTTTAAATATATTTAATTGCTTTTAAGAATATTACGTCCACCAATAAAAAATATTTTAAAATTACTTTTACATATATATATATATATATATATATATATATATATATATATATATATATATATTATAAATAATTTTATTATAAATATATAAAATATTTAATTGTAAAAAATACTTTTTATTTTAATTTCTTGTTAATAAGAAGTTATTTTTAATTTTGTTCTTTAAATTGCCATATTTTTAATGGTAAATAATAGAAATAATATACCACATTTCATTTTTTTAATAAATACTAATTGTATCCAATTTCTTGTGATTTTCTGTAAATATTAAAAAAAAAGTTTTAATTGTAAAAATACATAATAAAAAATATTGCATTGAAAATGTTTGAATATTTGAAATAGAAGCATCTCTATCAGTCTGATTATTTACATAACCACTTTTTTAGAAATTCATTTCACTTTTCATGCAAATGAACATTCATTTCAACTCCATAAGAGATTTTTAGATATTTCGACTTTTCAAGATCATGCGATTTAGAACCATTAGATTTTTTTGTGTTTTTTTTTTTTGACAAGATGAGTCTATGATAACAAGCCACAAACAATTAATGATCTAAAGAACAATATTCGAGTTGCAATTCGTGAAATAAATCCAGCAACATATCGAAAAGTCATTGAAAATTTCGATATTCAAATTAATGTCTGCAAACTCAGTTTTTATGAACATTTGAACGATATTCTGCTCCACTTACAATTGTAATGAATAATACTTTTATCAAAAGAAATCTTGAAAGAAATCCAAATTGGTTGTGTTTTATTAAAAAGAAACATATGCGTTTTTTGGATGACCCTATATTTAATCGTTAATCATTAGTCGAAGACAATTTAAATAACTATTTTATTTCTTGAATTTTTAGCAAGTTTTCTGTAGAGGATTTCTTGAGTATAGAGTAATAATGGTCTAAAGAGAATTAAAGGCTAAACTACGTGTAATATTAATTTAAGGTTTAGAATATACATGCGAGGATCAAAAGGTACAAATGAATGATAGTAATGTTTACATTTCCCATTCCTTTTCATACTTAATCACTTAGAATAAATAGTGACTAATGATTAATCTAACCCATGATTAATGACTAATGATTTTTTATTATTCATGACTAAAATTAACCTGAATACAAAGTAATAAATCAGAGTAATAAAAAACATTATTTGTGATTAATAACTGAGTTATTTATAACTGACCGTCATTCAAAATTTTAGTTATAGTAATATTTTAATCAATTTGTTGCTAATTATGATTACAGTAAATAATAACATTAGAATTCTGTAATAGTGAAAATATATATACATATAGCTGTATTTAAAAAAAAAATAATCACGTCTCTAACAACGTGTGCTAACAACTTTATCTCTTAAAAACATAACCGTCACAGAATTCTGACAAGAAAATTCCTACTAGGCTAGCATTATTAGAGAGGTCAAGGTCTTGTCAAGGCTTTAAGTGCAAATGAGTATCAGTGTATGTCTAGTCTTTATCAAACCAATCTATTTAAAATTTCTTTAGAACTATCAAATTTTAAATAGCTATTTCAAGAAAAACGAATATATGCTGATATATTGAGTTTTACAATTTTATTAGAATTTTAAATAATGTAACAATATTTTAAAATGTATATACATGAAGTTAAATAATCTTTTTTATTTTTTTAATACACTGTTCAACTATTTTCTTAATAAAACACGAAGTAATTCGAAATTTACTAACGATTTTGCCTATAATCAATAATTCTTTGATGAATTATTAGTTTGTCTGTTTTTTGATAATTCTGTATTTAATAATTTTGAAAACTATAATTATATGAATACAAGATTTTAATTTATTATTCAAAACCCACTCCATTAATCCACAAGTTATGCAATCACGAAAAATTAATATAATTTAATTGTCAGATTTTTGAAGTATTTTTTTATTTTCTTTGATCGCATATAAAGGTTACATTTTTATTTTTCTCATTTTTAAATTATTCATTTCCATTTTCGTGATATGATGTACCTATTTTATTGATTTAAATCAAATAATATAATATTATTTAATAAATATAAATATTAGGCCTATCAGAAAGTTTTGTCCGTTTTTGAATTAAAAAATTATAATAAATTTTTAATATATTTATTAATATTTACTAAACAATTTAATTTTTCCTTCGTTACTAATGACTTCTCCCTAGCGCGATGGAAATTTGTGAATTCCATTTCTGTAGAATGACTCATCTTTGAATCTTGAAATGACATTATCGGACAGAACTTTCCGGTAAACCTAATAGATACTGATCAGATAGAATAACTAATATAAGGTAATAGAATAAAAAATAAAAATTAAACGAATTTGTTTGTACATATGTGTATGAACTGTAATATAAACTAAGAGAGAACTATTGAAATAATTTAATATATAAAGTTAACATTTTATAAATATATGAATATGTAAAAAGAAGTTCACTTTAAAAGCATTACTTTTCAAGAGAATTTTGTGAACTTGAACATGCATGAATTATCATCTCAACAACACTAGGTATAAATATCCAGTAATTAATTATTATACACTTTTTTGTTTAAGTTCTGATGCGCATTTCGATGGCCATATTATTACCGCTAAAGAGCTCTATTATAAAATATAGATTTTGTAGTAAAAATCTATGATGATTATGCTATTGCTATTAAAATGGCCATCAATTTTTAATTAAATAAAATGTATAATAAATGATTATTAAAAACTTTTATATCTTGTAGTATTGCAGTAATAAATTGCGTTAAAGTGAATTTGCAAATCAAAGAGTGAACATTGTAAATTTATCAATAAAACTTAAGGAAAGGTTCCAATCTAGAACTTGCAAAAAATCGATTTTTTTAAAAAAAATTTCACTTTGATGTTTGAAGAATGTGTAGTTAAAATAAAATTTTGATAATTACCAAGGTTACAAGCTTAGAAAGGTGACAGCCGCGTCATGGGTTTATACTTCTACCACATCGGCTAACATCATGTAAAACTTTAAACGAGTTTTTCTCGAAACATCATTCTTCGAACTGGTGGGACAAATATCTCAAAAACTAATAAACCAATTTGAATGATTCTTTTTAAATTAAAAATTATACTTTTTGCTAGGCAGTGAATCTCTTATATGTTAAGGAGTGTAGAACTGTTAAAAAAATTATATAAAAATTATTAAAAAACATTTTTTTCACTTTCGTAAATTTACTGCTTAGGAAATGTTATGCATTTTAAAAATATTTTTGTTTTTTTGATTTTAAATTAATACCTGGAAGCTAGACATCTCACCGTGGTACGTAACTTTTTTTGTTTAAAGTATAAATAATAAAATACAAAAACCGCAGATTGATATCTTCATTATTTTTTTTATACAAAAAATCCTAAAAATGATCTTCTTTTTACCGTTCTAAACCGGAAACTCCCCTTAATAAATTTACATTTTTTGAAGTGGAACTTCTCTTGTGGCGTTTTTCGGAGGCGGAAAGCTGCATGGCAACGCGATTATCTCGTTTTTGGCGCGTTATTTAAAAATTTTTTCTTGGTCTATATAAAAATATAAACACCTACCTTCACTGGATACTGGTATTTTAACATATAACAACCACATCGAAATTCATTTACTGTAAAATTTATGTATATATATATATATATATATATATATATATAATTTAGATTAAAAATGTTATTTTAATTTAAATTTGTATTGAATGCTTACAGTAGAGAGAAAAAATGTGCACTCTTTTAATATGTGATTAGATAGCAAAGGTATTTTGATGCAGCAATACATTAGAAAGAGACAATGAAGCCGCATGCGCGTCGATAGAACAGCACGCTAAGTAAATCACTGATAACCAATCTGTGAATTGTTTTAAATAAGAGTGTTATTTAATGTAATAACTTTATTTTTGGTATAACTCATATTATAAAATAAGCTTAATAAGATTACAATACATCCACATGGTAAAAAATTGATCAAATTAACGATTGAGGTTATGATGTATACTAACACATTTATAAATAAAAGAAATACAAATATACGGTATTTATTTGTAACAAATTCTCACAATAATTATGAATTCTTTTGTTCTCAGGTGTCATTTTGAAGATTTATAGAATTTTATGTGGTATAAAATTATCAATTATGTATAAATAGTATCTAAATAGTGATTGCAGTTATATATTATTTGTGAGTATTTCCTTTAATTGTTTAATTTTTAAAACATTGATCTAATTGTATATTATATATTATACAATATAATATAATAGTAATTAAAAAAATGTTTTTTACATTTTAAGATTAATGTCTATTGCGCAAAAATTTTTCTTATCAAAAACCAATTGTATCGTTTATACCTTCAGTCATTACCGGAGAAAGAAATGGAAATCGAAGAAATTCTCAAATTCATAATTTTATAAAAAGTTTTAATTTTAAAATAATTATTAATCTTACTTAACACATTGTATGCGGACAAAGTCTCGACGACATACTATTTACTACAGTGCGAAAGATCATCATCGAGACGCGTTGTCCACATACGATGTGTTAATAAAATAATTGTAAAAATTTAATTTAATTAAAACATTGATTTTTCTAAAAAATTTTTATCCCGTGTATTTATCGCTTCTCTTCCTACTACATTTCTGCATTTTGTTACTTGCTTTAAAGAATTTGTTCATAATTTTAGGTATACGCTTGTCCATGTATATTACTTTATTGATATTTGTAATAGTAACATATCCTTTTTTTAATTATAAATTGTCATTTTACCAAAATAAATTATCACCCCCACCCAATATCACAATTTATTACAAAGTGATTGTTTCAAAGACTTTTATAACAATCAAAGGCTGTAACGATGATGGAATTAACCCACTTTTGTAAACAATAAGTAATTATTGAACACTTTAAAACATATTTTGATGTTGAAGATGATATTTCATTTGTATTAAAGTGAATTAGCGCCACAGTTTCAAATTAAACAGTATAAATTGTCATTCTACATACAATTAAGTTCTAATTTAAAATAACTCTTAATGTGATTTAAAACATTCGAAGACATTTTAAATATAATTTATAAATTTTAATAAAAATACCATAGAGTAAAAAATAACAAAAATAAATATAAATTAGAAGAATTAATTTTTACAAATATTTTTAATTATTTTGGTATTGAATCATAATAATTAATATATTAGGTCTACTATAAAGTTCTGACCAATGTCATCTCAAGTTTCAAAGATGAGTCATTCTACAGAAATGAAATTCACAAATTAACATCATGCTAGGAAGATGTTATTAGTAGCGAAGTAAAAATTATATTGTTTAGTGAATATTAATAAATATATTGAAAATATTTATTTTTTTAATTAAAAAAATTACAGAACTTCCCGGTAGACCTAATATAATAGATGATACTTTAGAAGGTGTTTTAAATTTTTAGTCGAAATTATCTTGATTCTACTATTGTGATTTTCATATTTAACTATTTTAAATGTAAAAATCTTCGTCAGAAGAAATTATCTCAAGATGACAAAAATAAATAAGTTTGAAATAATTTTAAGACAAAATTGTATAGTGTTTTTTTTTAGAAATGATAGAACTTTAAATTAAATCTCTATAGAAAGTTTTACATAACTTAAAAAAACTCCTTTATGTATATATATATATATATATATATATATATATATATATATATATATATATATGTATATATATATATAAGTGTATGTATATATGTATACATAAGATATGATAAAGTGTTTTTTTTAGGTTAGAAAGAACTTTTAATAGGGATTAAACTTAAAGTTCTATCACACTTAAAAAAACACTTATATTTGTAATTTTGTATTATATCACAAAAATGTTTTTCATTTATTAGTTAATATACAGTGTCTTCTTCTCATACCTACCTACATACATATAAACATACATAAATACATATATGTATATATATATATATATATATATATATATATATATATATATATTTGGTAACACAAGCGAAAGAATTACATTGCTAATGCACAAAATATTGAAATAAAACATATTCAATATATGTTTTTAAATTCAAACATGACAATACTGTGAGAGGGATGAAATCCTCCAGTGTGATATTATTCAATTAATTTCGTCAATTATTTATCTATAAATCCGTATTTGCTGTCGCTAAATGTGAAGTGCGGGTGGCATTTATCACGATTTAATCTATATACGTGTTTTTTTTATCCCCCGAAAAACACATGCGCCATCTCCCACAATAATTCAGGTGCGGTGAAAATAAATTGAAAAGAATCCAACCCCTCTGTTCTTCACATATTTATGCCCTCTTGGGATCGAAAAAGAAATGGAGAAAAAGAGAGAAAAAATTGTAGATAGGTGTAGATTCTGGCGAATCTAACCAATCGTAATATACTTTCAAGTTCGCTGATAAAATAATATCGTCGATGCCCATGTATACATATGTATGTGTGTTCGTAGCATTAAAATTCATATCTAGGAAAAGCGAAAAATTTTTTGTTGCATGTTTTATTGATTCATTTATGTTTTTCGTATTGTAAATGTACAAATACAAGTTTTTTTTTGGCTGATAGAAAACAGAAATAACATTTTCATTGGATTTAGTTTCTTTTAAAGTTTTTTTTCTGTGGTAAAAAATGGAAACATATCTTATATTTCACTATTTTATTATGTAATATATCATTCGTGATATATATTTTTATCCGGTATTTACAAAAAATATAGCCAGAATCATGTATTTGTTATGTCGGAAATAAAAATATATCAATATTTTTATTGTAAATATAAACCTTTTATTTAGAAATCGTTATTACCATATATTTAAAAATATTATTTATTCATAAATATACAATAAAAATAGTATTGAAGATTATTGAATAAACTGAAGAAATATATTCATATATACTAGAAATAATATATGTATATATTCATATATACACACATATATAAAATGTTATAAATAATAATATTAAAATGAGTAAATAATATATAAATATAAATATATATATATATATATATATATATATATATATATATATATATATATGTGTGTGTGTGTGTGTGTGTGTGTGTGTTCGTATGTATGTATAATTAGATGTTTATACATTCAAATATTTTTGTATTTGAAATTTAAAATTATACTAGCCAAAAATAATCATAATAGAGTAAATACTCAATAATAAATATTATTTATTTATAAAACTTACAAATAAATTTAAATTATGAATGCATCTTAATGTAAAGCAATAATTATAATAGATTAATATATTATTAAATAAAATATAATTATATATATATATATATATATATATATATATATATATACACGATGTTCTTTTAAATGTGATACAATTTTAAATTGAATCCCTATCAAAAGTTCTATCCAATCTAATTAACCACTATTATACTTTTATATAATATAAACATACACACACATACGAGTACACCTATATGTATACACATGGGTCATTTGGTAAGTATGGTAAATTTATTTATTGCTTAATTCAATTAATTAATTAATTAAATTTAATTTTTCAAATTAGTTTTTCTTACTCTTTTACCATTCTTTTCAAAAGATCCTCGTATATAAGGGGTGTTTTTTTAAGTTCGACAGAACTTTAGATAGGGATTGAATTTAAAGT
>CP092088.1:8022506-8065006 GCA_029203775.1 Neoneuromus ignobilis
TCTAAAATGGAGGATGCAACAAGAAGAACTCCTCAAGTCACTGTTGTTGATTGATAATTGAAGAACCTGATTTTAAACGTTGTAATTGATTGATTGATAAATAAAAATTTGTTTATTTAAAAACCGTACTTTCGATTATTTAAAAATGAAACTTGTATGTATGTATGTATATAATATATATATATATATGTATATACATATATATATATATATATATATATATATATATATATATATATATATATATATATATATATATATATATATATATATATAGATATATATATATATAGATATATATAAATCGTCTAACATAATGTATATGTGTGTGGATGTGTACATCATAGATTTTGATTATCAAAATATTTCAGAGGATTAGGCAACACATAAAAGCATGGAAATATGTATGTTAGAAATAAAGTGAAAATATAGAAAAGAGTTGAGTGGACTAGAAAGAAAACTGTATTTATAAATACGAGAGTATAATAATAAGAAGTTTAAAATGGAAATGGACTGGTTGTATAGCAAGAAGAGAAGACCATCAATGGACAAGAGATGTTATTAATTGGGAGCCTAGAGTGTATATAAAATATATACATTATGAATACTCAGAAGACACTTATTGAGAGATGTAACAATGATATTTAAAAAATTGTTAAAATAGACTGCAAGACAAAGATATTAGATAAATCAAAGTAGAAAATTTCGAGAGAGACTTTCATTAAACAGTGAATAAACGAAGCTGGTTACATATATATATATATATATATATATATATATATATATATATATATATATAAACACATAAATTTACATTCATACGTATATGTATACATAAATATAATTGTATATACTACCAATTACTTTCTAAAAACTACAATTTATGTGCTAAACAATATGCAGATTGAATTCACAGGTGAAAATATAATCAAAAATAACTAAATAATGAATCCGGAAAACTCTTTTTAAATAGCATATAATACCATAGCATATATTCAACTCAACTCATGTTTACCAATTGCAGTTAAATTTTATGCATTGCATACATTGGTGGTCGTTTAATCGTTGCATTTATAATATTATTTCGTGCACATCGTTGTCACACAATATTTTATGACGTCTACGTCGTACTGTATGCCGTTAAACGAAATCATTATATGTATGTGTATTTATATATATATATATATATATATATATATATATATATATATATATATATGTTGAAAGGGAATTCTATTATAACATCGTCTCTGGTCTAGACCCGACTAATTTATCAAACAATTGAAATATTAATACGCGCAATTTAAATAAATAGTCGACCATTTGTGATTCAAATTTCGCAAAGTGTAATTGTTTTTACTAGTGCTGAGATAGATACATGTATAAATATCCGTGCACGGCTACGAATGGAATATTTCGTCGTTATTTATGAGTGCGTGATCTCTCATTGTTCTATTATTATACGCGAATTTCGTGTAATAGCCGTGCAAGAATTGAATAAGTTACAATCTCGAATACATACTATATTTATATATGGATTTCTAGCCATCTTTTTACATGCATGTCTGATAACAGAATACTGTATATATAAAGTAATGTTAAATTTTATGACTTATGTGCATTGTTGATTTAAAAATTATACAAGATAATGAAAAGTGAGAATAATGAAATATGTTTGAGTTTCGAAATATACAATAGTTTTTTTAAGAAATATTTTAATGTTATTAATAAATTCTTTATTCTTATTAATTCATAAAATTATGAACTGAAACTTTTAGTTCCAAATTTTTGCAATGATCAATAATACTGAGTTGATATTTAATATTTTAAATCTATTTTGTCCTTAAATTTGTTTAAATCGTTTTTTAAAAATTAATAATTGTTAAAGTAAGTTAAATATTTTATTAAAAATAAATACAAGCAAACTTTATATACAATATTTAATTTAACATAAATGAGTTATCATCTCCAACATAACAATATATTATAAAGTATTCAATAATCTTTAATTTTTCACTTTATTGTTTATAAAAACAGCAGTCTAATGTACTGATGAGAAATTCGATAACTCTGACGATGATTTCATCGGCATTAAAATGTGCATTAACCTATTATTATTATTATTATAAACAACAAAGTGAACAATAAATAATTATTAAACACCTTATAGAATATATGTAGTATTGGAGTAATAATTAATTTGTATTAAAGTGAATTTGCAAAAGTTTCAAAACAAATAGTTACAATATTAATTCTATAAAATAAATTTATTTCAAAGAAATCTGTCCATATATAAAATCATCCAAATGTGACGCCTAGACTTGTTTTTTATTAAAAATAAATATGTGTATAGGAAAACACGTATATAGTTCCTTTTGTTTTTTTTAATAAAACACAAATTTAGGCATCGCATTTGTATGACCCTATATTTTCCAGGATTTAGAAAGTTTTTTTTATAGTTTTAGGACGAGTAATTCATTTTTATAATAAGGGGCAAATTAAGTTTAATGTATCTTATTTTCTCTCTTTTATCCTTGTAAAAAGTTAAAGATACTATATTTTTATATTCTTACTAATTCTATTACCGTCATTCATCGATAGCTTATGCGGCGTATTAAATTTATTACCGTCGGTCATCAGTGGGTGTCTTGACCGACAACTTGTTAATAATAAACTTATTTTTCATACAAATAAATTATCACCCCAAATACCATAAGATATTATAAAGTGTGCAGTAATCACAAATTGTTTACTTTATTGTTTGTGAGATTAAGAGGCTAATGCGCATTTCGATATCGATCCATCATCGTCAGAGTATTGAGTTATTATATAAAAATATTTTTTATAATCGACAGAACATTGTCTTTCTATTTTTTAAAAAAAGGATGATTTACCTCTGACATAATGTGAAAATTGGTGAAGTTATATGAAAATTTCGTTTCTGATTTTTCTAGAAGTTTTTACTTATAATAATTTTTATAAGTAAATTTTTTTATAAAAACTCATAAATACCGAAAAACAAATTTTATAAAATCAAAATTAAGAACAAATGGAAAAAAAGGTTTTCAGACAGATTTTTTGGACAAAATAAATTTTAATTATATTGGTATTAAATTTGGATCCATATCAGTCCATCAATCTATAATAAACATCGTTTACATAGAAACAATTACATGTTTTCTTAACGTTTAATTTTTTAGAATTTATTTATAATGTTGAATAAAACTAGGTTCGGGGGTCTCCCACAAAAAACAAGCAGGGGTGGAGTCGCTTGGTGTTATAAAAAATATTTTTATAGAACAATGCTATGACGATAATGATATCTCCATAGAAATGCTTATTAGGATATTGTTGTTATTTATTGAAGACTTAATAAGATCTTGTGTTAGGGGTGATAATTCTTTTGTGCAAAAGTAAACTTGCCAAAATTTCAAAACAAACAAAAATTTATTTTTAATACGTACATAGTAATTCTGTTATGTTAAGATTTGAATTATTATTAAGAAAAAATCTTAATTAATACTATTATTAAAAAAAATTAAATTGAAAAAAAATATAACTAAAAATAATGTCATGATAATTCTATTACACAAATATATATTCTAAAATTTTCCACATTAAACTGGTTTGTAAGATAAACAAACTTTCTTAATGTTAATATAGTACGTTAGAAACTTAATTTTCGTTTACATTATGCATAAGATAAAATAGAACGTGATTTAATTTGTGACTAAATTATTTATTAACGGTTTATGTTAATTACAAAAAAACATGCAACATTAATGTTATATTCATTAGAATTATGAATATTTATCATGAATCTAAAGATTTTTAGTTCTTATTAATGAAAAGAAATTATTTTTTTAAAAGAAAAAACTTTTTTGTCATTATTATAAAGAAAGTAGAAAAGCGAACGAACACATTTAAAAACAATGTAAACTATGAAGAGTATGTCTGAGAAGTCACAACACAATCTCATATTTCAGAAACGTGCAACGTCATTGGTCTCACGTACATACACGTGATGTAGTAGCTTAACGGGGGAGGTTTGCACGGGAACAGGTAGGCAGGTACTGACGAGCGGATTTGAACTAAGGACCAGCGTCATATAAGCATCGTCTAATACACGCAGCACCACTTCAGCCACAGCTAGTACGTTGCTGCTATGTAATTTACGACGGTGGTTGCATTAGGATTCAAAGTGATTTACATTACGTGCGCACCATATTAATCGTGCGTCAGCCGACTCATTCCCATTGTTACCGCAGGCCACAGTTATAAGCGGTTTTCACGATTTACTACTGTGCGTACCTGGCAAGCAGTTGTAATGAATCGACTAACGCTATGATAGAAATATTATTGAGCTTAAGAAAATATTACTTTTTAATTATCGAGAATGCAATATACATTTAAATGAGTCAATATCGTATTTGAAATTATTTTACGTTTATAAATCTCACCAAAAATCATAATATAAACAGTAAAGACACATTTAATCTTATCGAATAAACTTCTAGAAACCTTACGTGCTTAATTGTAATACGCGTGGAATCATAAAAATTAATAACAGTACAGAATAATTTAATACTCATTTGTATGCATTATAAATAGTAAAAGTTTCAGATTAGATTCTATTATGTAGTTTTATATCAATATTTTAAACCAAAGCTTATTTCAATTTTTAAAATATTTCAGTTTATAATTTAGGTAGTTCACTTTTTTGAATGAAATTTCAATAGTTTTTTAATGTTTTTTTTATTAGAAATATGATGAAAATCGATTTTAAATATGGCTTATTGTTTTCAAAAGAGTATTTAAATTATTAACTCAATTTTTTGTTACTAGTTCAATAGTATTGTAAGTTCAAATTTTAAATTTATATAATTAAATAATGACCAAAAACATCATATTTTTATAAAAATACAATCCACTATTTATTCGTTTACATTTTTTTTAACATTTACATAAATCATTCACTTGCTTTATTATCACAAATTGTTCAATAATTTTTATTGTTTACTTTATTGCGCGTATGTCGAAAGCCATGTAATCATAAGTAGATTCTAGTAATATAAAATCTCTTTATTTTTCCATTTAAAAAAGAATGGTGTTCCGCCTACGACGTGATGTGAAAATTCGCTCGAAGTTTTTCGAGAATTACTAAAATACAAATTTTATGAAATATTAAAATTAACAAAAAATGGAAACAAGATTGATTTTGAGACAGATTTTTTGGATAAATTTTCGGCAATTTTTCAGATAAATTTTTGGACAAAATAAATTTTAATTGTATTGGTATTAAATTTGAATGCACACAATAAACAATGTCTACACTGAAGCATTAACATAGCTTTATAAACGTTATATTTTTCGTAACTTATTTACATTGTTAAACAGAAGCAAATTCGGGGGTCGACGAGCGTAACGAATAGAAGGTGGAGCCTCCTAGTGGATTTAAAAATAAAATTTTATATATATGTATATATATATATATATATATATATATATATTTATATGCATTTGTGTCTATATATGAGCGCATGTATGTGTGTAAAAGTAGATAGATATGTTGATAAACAATAATGTAGTCTTTATAACGCTGCACTGAAATAACCCTGAAATGGCCAATAAAATGTACAAAATTCATATTCTGCTAAAAAAAACTTTCTTTACTAACGAAATTTTCAAAATTTTATTTATTAAAAAGTTAAAAATGTAAATTACCATACGTATGAAAACGTTATAAAATACATTCATAATAATTGAAATAAAAGAATAATCTTCTAGGTTTTATTACGTATCCTAAAACTTCTATATATATTTTTTTTATTTTTACGATGTATATATATATATATATATATATATATATATATTTATATATCATCTTTAGCCTCCCTTTATCACTACTAGATGAAAGCCTCTCCCAAAATTTTCTACCTTGAACGATCCAATAGTTTTCTTTTCTAGTCCATTCCGACAATTTTTCATTTCTCTATCCCATTTATTATTTTTTTCAATCTTTTTATGTATTTTGGTTTACAATCAATACTTCTTTTTTCCATTAATGATCCCCTTTTCTTGGTGCACAACCGGCCATTTTCCATTTTAACATCTAAAAAGTTTGTTTTCATTTTAATCTATTTCATTGTCTTTTTATCCTTTCTTGTTATTTTTAATATACGAGTATATCTTTTCACGATTCTTTGTGTTGTCTGGGGCCGCTAAATTATTATATTTATGATACATATTTACTATCATAGGTAAGAATATATATAAGGTGCATTATTTAACAACTTTTCTTTTTAAACATAAATGAATATTTGACTATAACTTACGAATTTTTTCCGAATTGAAAATATCATTTTTTCACTCACCTATTTACTTTGCTAAAATTGTTCCTTTAATATAAATGGGTTGTCCCAGATAAACATAGTTTTTAATTTTTTCTGTCTCTGTTATTTTTATTTCGATTTTTCTTTAATTTAAAAATCCATTTAATGTTACTTTCATCTTTTAATTTTATTAAAAGACATTTTTTGACATTCTTTAATCAAATCTTAAATTATTTTTTCGAGTTCGCCTGAGCTTATCAAGAAATTAATATCAACAAATCTTAAATAATTAATCTCATTTCTGCATTTACTTTTATTCTTTCAAATTCCCAGTTTAACCTCTTAAATAAGTCTTCTAACTAACTTGTAAATATGTTTTGTGATATCGCATTACTCCAATTCGCTCTTGTCATAAATTAAAAATTGTTTACTTCTTCATAGATTGCATAATTTCTATAAATATTTTCTAAGAATTCAATATGACTCTTTAATGTCTTGATTTTTGAATGAATTTAATATCGCTGACGTATTAACTGAGTTGAAATCTTTTTCAAAATCTAAATATCCAAGGTAGAGGCGTATTTGATATTCGTTACATCAACTACTAACATCCCTTATTAATTTAATTATATATATATATATATATATAACTTTTTTAAATAAACATGCAATGATTGTGCAAATTTTTAATAATATAAAATAACATGTACATATAAATATATATATATATATATATATATATATATATATATATATATATATGTGAACATATACTATATTCTTATTTGCATGGAGTAAACAAACAGATAATAACGGAATTCATTACACGTATCATCCCTGAAGCTATAATTAAAAATAATAAGCAAAAATATGATCAAAATTAAATTTTGTTTGAAACCAATGTTCGTTTTGAATATTTCCTGTACACAAAATCATAATATAACAACTGTCTGACGTACAATCAATACAAATATTGTATACTTTTTATCCCAATTACCCCAATTATTTACGTTGAACATGGATGATTTTACTAAATTATTGATAAAAATGTACTGCGTTCATTTAAATTTCACAAATCTTTTCAGATCTCTTTTTAATATTATTTTAGTACAATACTAAGATGTATATTATTTCTTAATGATAATCTATATCCACGTAAATATAATATATGTGTATATATATATATATATATATATATATATATATATATATATATATATATATATATATATATATATATATATATATATATATATAAATATACATATATACACCTGTCCCTCAATTTACGCACACTATCCATTCCACGTGGATTTGTTTTATGCGAATGAAAATCGCGTAAATTGAGTCTGTCAGTACAATAACAAAAATTTTGGAAATAAAAGCTTGTAAAGCTGTAGAAACACATATTTATTTCATATAGCTTAACAAAAAAAAATGACGTTTTAAAAAACAAAAGTAGATAAATTTTATTCGGTGTCACTATCGCTACTGTAATTCAAAATAATCAACCTTTTATATATTTATATCGTGCTTTTATACGTTCAAGTAAGAATTTGCGTCACTCTGATATATAATAAATTCCATGAAAAATTATATAAAATGAAATCTATCTGACCGCGTATATAAAAGCTGCATAAATCAATACCGCGTAAAAAAGTCCCGCGTAAATAGAGGTATAATTTGCCGCGTAAAAAAAATTGCGTAAAAAAAGTCCCGCGTAAATTGAGGGACGGATGTATATATGTGTGTGTATATATATATATATATATATATATATATATATATATATATATATATATATATATATATATATACGAGGATGTTTAAAAAGTTCCTGGATAGTGGTTATAATTCCTAAATGGAATACTATATTTATTATTAGTTAATGCAAATGTCAACTTATTTAGACTTTTGTTATCAGATATTCGTGACAATTCTGCATGATACTTACGCTTGGTATTATGCCAGTTTAAAATTACCCCTGCATCTCTAAACATTGATTCAGTTAAAATAATGTGCGTGTTAATATTAAATTTCTATATAAATTTAGTTGGAAAAATCTGATATTATTATAGATCTCACAATTGTTTACGGAGCTAATGCACCAAATAAAACCATTATTTATGAATCTATTAACAGTTTTACTAACGGTCGAGAGAACATCAACGACGACATTCGTAGTGGAAGACCTTTAATTTTTGTTTCTGAAGAAAATATTCGTGCTATGGTAACTTTAGTGAAAAGGAATTACCAAATAACAGTGGAAATGATAGATTAGAGTATAGGCACGTCCATATGATTAGCACAGAACATTCTGAAAGATAACTTGAATCTAAGTAAGCTCTTATCGCGATGGATACTGTAGTTTTTTCGTGAAGATCAGCCGGTATTGCGTGCTGGCTCTTCGGTTCAATTTCGAAATAAATTTGACGTAAATTGTGATGATTTTCTAGACAGGATTATTACAAGTGATGAAATCTGAATCTACCAGATTAATCCGGAAAGCTTGCAACAATCAAATCAATGATTATCAAGTGATTCAAATGCTCCCATAAACACTAAAGTATAAATATCGGCTATCGAGGAAATGACCACTATTTTCTGGGATTCTCATGGAGTGTTCATGAATTTTCTTAGAGGCCAAAGAACAGTACTCTAAAAGAAAAACGGTCCGGAAAAATTCATCAGCTCATCTCGATTCACTATGATAACTCGATGGATGACTCTGAAAGTTCTACTAGGGCAGTATTATAGTAATACCGATTGGAGTTTTTACAGCATTTTCCGCATAGCTTAGATTTAACCCCATCAGACTTTTTCATTTTTAAATTTAAAAAAAAAGAAATTAAAGAAATTCGCTGAGAGTCGATAGATGAAGTAAAACTTTCTGTAGGGCAATGGATAGAATTAGAGAACACTAATTTCTGCCGAAAATGCGTAGAAGGATAACAACATCGTATAAAAAATATTTTAACTTAAAACATATGTTAAAAAATGTTACACTTAATTCAATTTGTTTTACTTTTATTTATATTTTTCGGGAACTTTTTGAACGCCTTTCGTTTATAATATATATATATATATATATATATATATATATATATATATATATATATATATATATATATATATATATATATATATATATATATATATATATATATATATATTATTTTCATGTAATTTAGGCCTTTGGATGCAAATATGACTATTCTCTAAAAGTTAGTTATGTATACTAAAATATATGTTATAAAACTAACAAATTTATTTTCACACAAATGAATTTTCACCTTCAGCATCAAAAGATAGAAAATATTCAATAATTATTTATTGTTTATCTTGTTTTTCTATAACAACAATAAGCTAATTCTCGTGTACAATATATATATATATATATATATATATATATATATATATATATATATATATATATATAACGCTCTGATGATGAGACATCGCCATTGTAATGCGCTTTAGCTTATTATTGTTATAAAGAAACAAACTGAACGAGTAATTATCGATCACTTTTTAATATCATATGGTATCAAAGGAAATAATCAATTTCATGAAAAATTAATAGTTTTTTTAAAAATGTATCTACAGTTTTATTATTATAAATTTATTTAACTTTATTATACATTTTATTGTAAAATTTTGAAAATAGCAGATTCCATTTTTGGTTCTCTAAAATATCTTACTATATTTCACGCGTTTTATTCACTGATAAGTAATAATATTCATTAGGCAGTATTTAACGTAATAATGCAGAAAAATCAAATAATATTGAAAATGTACAAATATTTTAAAATTAATATTTTTTTATAATTTCTAAAAATGTTTCAAATTAGATTTTATATTTTTGTGATCATAATTATCAACTTTAGTATTATTTACAATTATTTCTTATTACTGTAGATTTATTATACGCATGTTTTATAATTATATTTTTTTAAATATTACTTTCAATGGTGCAAAAGGCTGAACAAACTCCAAGTCATTGAGTCATTATCCAAGTTTATTATACACGATTTATTTTTTAAAAAAGGATTTTATTGTTGAGTAACCTGCATGTGCTACTCTATCACCGGTGATCTGGCAAACTCAATAATCCTACACTTCACAAGTTTCAACAATGCTGGATTTGTGATAGTCGACTCTACTACACATGTACAATATATATAGAGTCATCCAAATGTGACGCCTAGATTTGTGTTTTATTAAAAAGAAACATGTGTGTAGAGTGGTGTATAGGGAAATATGTGTATAGATTCTTTTCTTTCTTTTTAATAAAACACAAATGTAGACCACATTTGGATGACATTTATAATAGAAAATTATTTACTCCTTGTATTATAAACTACTAATTTTTGTGAAAAAGATTTAAAATGGAGAATTTTTCGATTTTATTTAAAAAGAAGTTATATTTATTAGGTTGGCAAGTATCTCCCTTCCGCTTTTTTTTTTTTTTTTTTGTACATAGCTGCGAAATTCAAAAGACCAGAAGGCGGAAGGGAGATATTTGCCAACCTAATATATATATATATATATGTATATATATATATATATATATATATATATATATATATATATATATATATATATATATATATATATATATATATATATATATATATATATATATATATATATATATATATATATATATATATATATATATATATATGTATAGATATAGATATCTATATATAGTGAGTCATAAAAATTTTCTACCACCCGTCATACTAACTTCAGAGTAATCCAAATGTGACGCCTAGATTTGTGTTTTATTAAAAATAAATATGTCTATAGTTTCTTTTGTATCTTTTTAATATAACACAAATCTAAGGTGTCACATGTGTATAACCCCATATATTTTATTTATTAAATTAATTTTACGTCAAAATAAAAATGTTCAATTATGTGTTTATTATCTTTATTAGTAAAGTTTAATATTAGGTTGGCAAATATCTCCCTTCCGCCTTCTGGTCTTTTGAATTTCGCAGCTATGTACAAAAAAAAAAAAAAAGCGGAAGGGAGATACTTGCCAACCTAATATAATTTTATTTTCAAATTGAAATCAATTAATAAATTCTAGAAAAAAATGTTTTTTATTCCATATGTAATATTTAAACGCACATATATATCCTGTCACTAACATTATGATCTTAAAAGAGAATTAAAAAGATTGAAATTAATATTTGATAAGATATCCTTTAGATTTCAAGACAGTTTTTAATCCATTAGGCATGGATTTTACGAGTTTTTTCTTTAAAACTAGTCTGATTTTGCTTAATTTTTGATAAAGATAAGTTTTTAAAATTTCTTTTCTAGTATTATGATGACTAATCAAATATTTTTTGAATTATCCATATAAATGTTCTACGGAATTCGTCTGACGATTAAAAAGTTGTTCCGAACTGTTGTGGTAAATTATATAAGATGTATTCTTCAGTTTTCCTAGCACAGAGTTTAGAATCAATGTTTTCGTGACAAACAGATTTGTTTTCTAATTTTACCTTTTTTTCACTGGCCTTTAAATTATACTTCTAAATATGAATATAAACGAATTTTTTCATTTTGTCTTCAATAAAATAAAGTTTTATAAGTCCAACCACCGACATGCAACCCCATACCATTATTGAACTACTTTCATATTATACAGTTGGTTGTAGGTGTTATTTATTGAGTTTATTGCCCTGTTTTTAATATCATTTTTTTGTCGAATGAATTAAATATTTCAATATACACTTATTATTAAAAACAACATTTTTCCCAAACGTTTTCTAATGTTTTCACGCATTTTTTTAACAAATTTAACCTTTTTTTCATTTATTTTATTTATCCATGGATTTTTTCGCGAAAACCGACTATGATAACCACTTTTTCTGATAATTTTACAAATTTTGTTAGTATTCAAATTTTTCCTCTGCTTCTTTTTTTATCTTCATATCGGTGGGTTACCAAAGCATGATAACAGATTTTTTAGGACCGGAACTTAAAGATATTGATATCAGTGACATGTGGTTTTAACAGGATGGTGCCACAAGTTTTACAACTTGTACGGCAATCTATTTTCTCGTAAAAAAAATCAATGGACGTTTAATTTATCGTAATGGTGATGTTAATTGGCCACCAAAATCTTGCGATTTACCACTGTTAGACTTCTTCTTATGGGGTTATTTGAAAGATAAGATATGCCAACAAATTAGCAACGATTCAAGGACTAAAGGTTGAAATTCGTGCAGCTATAACTAAAATATAGCCTTATTTGTTTCAAAGAGTAATTCAAAATTTCAACAAAAGACTAGACGTCTGCTAACGTAGTAGAGGAGGTATTTTTGCTGACATTGTATTTCATTCATAATTTTTATGTTTCTATTTTATACTGATATAAATAAAAATGAGGTTTTTTTTCAAAAACTCTGTTTTATTGATAAATTAATTTTTAACCTCAAATTTAGACACCTATTATATATATATATATATATATAATGTATATATTTGTAAATAAAACTTTAACATCTATTTTCATTAGGTATCTACGTTGAAATATTGCAACTTTATCAATTACTATACATAATTTGTTGAAACCACAAGTCATTTAAATGAAAAGTTAATTGCTTTGCATGACTATTTTAATTATATGGAATCAATTTATACATAATGTCAGCTTTATACCCACTACCAATTTCGAATTTATGAATTATTTATATGCTTCCAAAACAATATTATTAACATTTCGTTTAATCATTCGTTGTATACATTAAACAAAACTTTTTAAAGATTGTACAAAAACCGTAAACACGTATATTTTTTCATTTATCTATAAAATATTTCAGAACACACATTATGCGAAAGCTCTAAAAACACTAATGTTGTTGTTACTTTCAGCCTTGATTTTTTTTCTTCAATGTTATCACCTATAATCCTCATCGTATTTTTTGGATATACATATACATACATATATATATATATATATATATATATATATATATATTGCGATAGCGGAATAGAACGATTATATATATATATATATATATATATATATATATATATATATATATATATATATATATATGACATCCTCGCTACTGTTTATGGCGTTACGGCAACGTCGCAATGTTTGTACTAAAATGCTCGTAACAAACTCCAAGTCTGTGCGAATAAAAGCAGATTGCTGGGCGTAAAATATTTTTCAATGTAGTAGTTTTTTTCTGAGAACCGAGTAGTATTATATGTACTTTTCTTGAGTGGTTTGTGTTATTGTAGGCCGAAAACATTTTGGATTAGAATCCATTGGCTTTCAATACGTAACGTACCGTGTTTTATAATATCGTTCGGTGTATGTTTGTTTAGATTTATATGAAAATTTATAACTCGTCAGTCTTTTATATTAAAGAAATATACGTGGGTCATATAAAAAAATTGAGTATTTTGTTTCTCATTTCTAGGTAAATTATTTTGGAATTACAAAATACAGAAACTTTTTTTTTAAATAGTTGTCAATCTTTACTTGAACTTTAGTATATGATATTAAAAATGTTTATTTTTAATGCATATTTATTATATTATATTAAAAAAATTAAAATATATTTTTATTATTTTCTATATAACTTTCTTTGTAGGTCGTATACTCCCACAATAAATTTTCCAGTCAGGTCGTTTGTTTATTTTCTCAAATAAATATAACATTATTAGAAATATTTTGTAGTAATGATAGATACCTAAGAATTGTCATTTCGTGGGTAATTAATGCCCCACGCTACGAGTAGATTTATTTTTTTGATATTTTAAAGTCAAGTTTCATGTGTTAAGATATTGTTATTATATCCTTCGTATTACTACATTCAGCCTAACAAGCACTTGATATTCGATAGTCGTTTTGAAATAATATAATCAAATAATTGTTAAATAATATTTATTAATTTAATATAAAGTATAAACAAATAGAAAAATGTATAAACAGGAGATACAACAGTTTATATAGGTGTTTTTTTAAGAATGATAGAACTTTAAATTAAAACGTTATCGAAATTTCTATCTAAACTAAAAAAACTTTCTTTATCATACCTTTATATACATACACACATGTATTTATATAAAGGTTTTTTTTAGGTTAGATAAAACTTTCGATAGAGATTTAATTTAAAGTTCTATCACGCTTAAATAAACAACCTATACAATTAATACAAAAAAGCATAAACGTAAAGTGAACAAAAATACATATTTTGTTTAATTTTCCTTTTTTTTATTATTCCTGCTGTCATTTATGGTGGTTGTAAAAAGTTTAATTTGTTCAAGGTTTTTACTTTTACTTAGGGTAGGTTAAAATAAAGTGTAAATTAACGATGAGTAATTAAAAATGTTTTGCAATATCATTGATATTGTGGAAAAAATATAAAAGATAATAATAACTTATGCACCAAATTGACAATTAAAAACGAATCGAAGAAAATAATATATTATTTAATATGTTATTTCATATTATTTAATGTTATTTAACATAACAATTAACTCAATTATAATATTTATGTAATTTGTAAGTGAGAAATACAGTTTAATTTATTTAAAACATTTAGCTAAATATAATAAAACAACTTCGTAAATTCACCAATTTTCTAAAATAAAAAAAATAATATAAAATTTAAATTAGTTATTGTTGCTAAATATATTTTAATACTCAATTAAACGTGTTAGTAAGTTTATCTTTGATGCCAAAGAAACATCAAAGTTAAATTGCATGTAATGAAAAACTTTGGAAATGTGTTGCACAAATATTTATTATTTTTTAATTACTTGATCAAAGTGAAAATCTCTCTGTATACATGATTTTGATGGAACAATATATGTATTAGAATGTAGTATAATTAATTTAAGAGAAGCACTTAAACAACTTTCAACAAAGGATTTTAATAGAAATTTTCTAAAAAATAATTTTATTGTTGTAGAATTAGGTAATTGAACTTAAATTGTGTTTAGAGTGTTAAGTTAAATTTAAATTTTATTCAAAGTATTAAGTTTAATTTAAATAATAATACAATATTCTTGTAAAAAAAACAAATATAATATTTTAAAATAATATCCCCATAATTAAAATTTAAAACTAATTTTTGTAGTATTATGAAATATTTTTAAAAAATGAATATTCAAAAAATGATTTGTTAAATTTATTATAGTAAAACTTTTAAAGCTGACAAATAATTTATTTTTAGTTTTTTTTAAATAGTACAATAATTTTTATCAAAATTGTGATATGGTTTTTAAACTTCATGTTATTAGAACTACATATTAAAAAATAATTTCTCTTATTTTGATTTTAAATAGAAATACTTTATTTAACATATCAAACAATGAAAGAAATTTATAATATAAATTTAAACAGAAAAAAGGTATATTTTTTATTTGTGCCCTTTAACATATACTGAAACAAATGTTTTATCATCAGTATTTATCAAAGAAGAGTACAGGAAAAATGTCTATCAATAAGTTTTATATATGGTCCTATATACTTTACAAGGATAGAATTCTGCATATAAATTTAAGCATATAGAAATTTTTATAATATTTTTTAAGAAAAATAGTACTTCAAAGGTTACGCAGAATGTAGTACAAGAAATATAAAAATGGAGATTTTAACCTTATGGAAGAACAATACTCTAGAAATCTTCTATGATCGATGATGACAATATTGCAACATTTTGGAAAAAGGTTCGTTTTATGATACAACAATTAGTTTAAGATTACATGTGGCAGCTAGGATTCATGTACAAATATGTAAAATGGGTACAGGAATTGATTGTTTAGAACTGTCAGGATCTTGTAACTACTTGCTCGTCTACTTTCACACAATAAAAATAAAACATTTTTGAAACAACTCCTAACTGAATACAAAAAGTGAATTAAATATTAGAATATAGTGAGGAAAAGAGCATACTATAAAGCAGAACAACTAAACAAAGTTTAAATGTTAAAAATAGAATGTTCTTTATATAGTTGGATAAGAGAGAAACAATTTATTATAAACTTCTAAAACCAAAAAAAATAAGTTTTTATGAAAAATATTTATACAATTGGACAATTTGAACAATAAACTTATAAAAAATCATCCGGATCTTGTTAATATAAAGTAAATTATCGTACAACATGACACGGTAAGGCCACATTTTTATTAGCAACTCCCCAAAAAATTGCAAAACTTGGTTAGAAGTTTTTAAATAAACCAGCATATTCTCCAGATATAACACATTCAGTCTGTCATTAATTTTTAACACTACAATTTTTTTAAATTAAAAAATAATTGATGAAAATGGAGGTGTGAAAAAGCATTAAATAAGTTTTTAGCTTCCGAGGACAAGTAATTTCATCGAAAAGGAATTCAAAAACATACATCAAAATATAAATAACTAAATAATATTAATAAAATTAGGATTGTTAACTAAATATTAATAAACAGTGAAAAAAATATTATTTCTTTACTTAAAAAACAGGCATAAATTTTCTACAGACCTAAAATATATAGGTGTTTTTTAAGCCCGATAGAACTTTAAATGAAATCCTTATCGAAAGTTTTATACAACCTAGAAAAACAGTCTTTAAATGTGTGTATATATATATATATATAAATACATATATATATATATATATATATATATATATATATATATATATATATATATATATATATATATATATATATATATATATATATATATATAAACACAAAAATACACATATGCAAACAAACAAAAATAGTTTTGAGTTAAATATATATAAATGAGTTATTTTTAGAATATTTTATGGATTTAGTGTAATTAAGCATGGTTGACATCTTGCCAAATTAAATTGACATGTTACAAGGTAATTTGTGCCAATTTTTAAAACAACTATTTCACATTGAACATTTATAAAATGTCATCATAATACACATGATTAAGTTCATGAAAAATTATTCATACTAACAGAATTATTTTTTAAAAAATACCAACCTCCTATTCTTTTCTCTTGTAGACTCCAAAATTATATTTATTGAACAATGTAAATAAATTATGAAAGGTACGTTTAGAAAATTATGTTATTGTTTTTGTGTAGATGATGTTTATTGTAATATATATATATATATATATATATATATATATATATATATATATTGAAAATTTCTTTTTCCATTTTTTATTAATTTTTATATTTTATAAAATTTGTACTTCGATAATTCTCGGAAAACTTTAGGAAAGTTCCGAATCTAAATTTTCATAATAACGCGGAAGCAAAAGTGGAGTAACATTCTTTTTTACGTAGAAAAATTTCCAGTATTTTATAAACTAAAACATAAACTGGGACGATGCCAATCCACAACAGTTCCAGAAGCTTCCTTTGCATCTAGAAAAACTGACTGTTTGGAGTGAATTTTGGTCGGGTATCGTCATTGGGCCAAATATCTTCCAAAATGAAAAATACGAGGCTGTAACTGTCAACAGCAAAAGGTATTGGAAGATAATAACCGATTTTTTTGGCCCAAATTGAATGATATGGACATAGACAACATGTGGTTTCAGTAAGACTGTGCTACGTACCACACAACGAGTGACATATTGGCATTATTGAGGGAAAAGTCTCCAGGTCGCGTTATTTCGAGAAGAGGTAATGTCAACTGTTCATCAAGATCGCGCGACTTAACGCCCTTAAACTTTTTTATTTGAGGCTACGTTAAGTCTCTAGCCTATACTAATAAACCAGCAACAATTGATGACGTGAGAACAACGTCATTCAAGCCATTGCTAAAATCCAACTCGATTTATGTGGAAGAGTCATACAAAATTGAATTTCTCGAATTGAATCTTGCAAACGAAGCTATGGAGGCCACTTGAACGATGTTATTTTTAAATATAATGGCATTAAATTTACTTTAATCTTCAATAAAGATTTTCGCCATACCTTACATACAACTCTTTTCATTAAATTTTAAAGATTTAGTGCCCTTATTGAAATATCATTTATATATATACACATATAGCATTTTATATTTATTTTTATTATTATTTGTTTTATGTAATTAATTTATTATATTTTTAAATCAATTTTCTTTATTATTACTAATTCATCTATGATATGTAATGATGAGTCAAAATAATAAAAAACAAATAAAATTGTAATAAAATATATCTAAGATTAATATCATTTGACTTAAAGTGTCTTTAATAATTCAAATAGAAACAATTTTACACTGAAAATTAAATAATGTTGATATTTTATAAACGAAAAAAAAGTAACGCAAAATTATTATTTTTTTTTTGTAAAATTGTGGTATACTATTGTACGATAGATATTTTCTTAAATTATTATTATATTATTTATAACTACAACATATTAGATTAAACGCGTTTAATTTCGGATGTGTTTAATAGTTAAAAATTAAAATAAATTGATATACTCAAATATATGTGCATTCCGAAAATGCATTTTTTTTGAAATTTCTAACTGCGTATAACCCCTAAATATATATAGAAACAATTTTACACTGATTAAATAATGTTGATATTTTATAAACGAAAAAAAGTATATATATGGTATACTATTGTACGATAGATATTTTCTTAAATTATTATTATATTATTTATAACTACAACATATTAGATTATGTAATTTATGTGTTTAATATAAATACTTTGATTTATTTTAGATATAAAAACCTTCATTTAGAAAGTAATTCTGTTCTTTATATATATATATATATATATATATATATATATATATATATATATATAATATACAAATGTCTAAAACCACAAGCTCTAATGTGCACGTACTCCATGTATTAGAAATATGGGATGCACGTGTTCACCACTTTCAGTGTTCCAGATTTTTTAAACACCCATATATATATATATATATATATATATATATATATGTATATGTTTCATAATATTCTATTTATAATTTAATAATAATTTATGATTATTTTTAATAAAACTTTACTTTATCACTAAACTCTGGAAGCAAGTGGTATTATATTGTTAGATATTATTACAAGAAATCAATAAATACAGGTGGAAAATTGAAATATTCTAATAATAGAGATGACAATTAAAAAGACACTTTTAAATATTGTTATTTTATTTTATATTTCATTAAAAATAAAAAGCAAAGTTATTCAAATGGCAGTTGCATGCATCTAAATATGAAATAGTTTTATTATTCATTGTGAATTTTTTGCTTATTAAAGACCTACGTTTATTTAACTGCATGATATTTAGCGTTATTTTCTATTATAAGTTGAAAGAGTATTTTTCTTATGTATATATATATATATATATATATATATATATATATATATATATATATATATATATATATATATATATATATATATATATATATATATATATATATATATATATGTGTGTGTGTGTGTGTGAATGTGTGTGTTATATTTCTTATATTAAAAAATCTGCTTATCAAATCTTTATAGAAATTTCAATTATAACCTACTATAAAATTTTCTAGTAACTTAAACAATAATAAAATTATAAATTAAAGTTATATTATACTAAAATAACTATTATAACTATTATAGCTATATTAACTATTATATAAAAATATAATAGTTCATTTTTTGGTCAAAAATTTATAGTATGGAAAATGAATCAATTTGCATCTGTGTAATTATATATAATAATATTTAAAACTTAATTAGGCTCATTAAACTATCAAATTCCTGTACAATTTTGAAAATTTAATTATTATTCTGTATATTTTAAGTAAATAATGTTTTCTTGAAAAAAATAAAATTACTATATCCTTAAATTAAGCTATATGTATCTTTTATGAAAATAAATTATCACCCTTGCATTAAAATGTAATAAAATGTTTTCAATAATTCATTGTTCCCTTTGTTTGTTTATAAATATAATAAGCTTTTAATACGGTGCTTTGATGATGACATAGCTATCGAAATGTCCATCAGCTTACTGTTAAAGTGAACAATAAGTAAATATTAAACAATTTTTAATGTCATGTGGTGTTGGAGTGTTTGGTAAATTTTCACTGTAAAAGTGAATTCACCACAATTTTACAATAAATAACTATAAATAGTTATTAAATGTTTTCCATGCTGCTTCTACATATATTTTATAATAACAATATACATATATATATATATATATATACATATATATATATATATACATATAAATATATATATATATATATATATATATATATATATATATATATATATATATATATATATATATATATTTATATACTATGTATCTGTTCCTCGATATGTATTAAATTTTTTAATGCTTATGAACGTAAAAGCAGAGTAAATATAAGTACATAATTTTAACTTAAACATTATAATTTAGTAGATTTATATACGTAATTGATTTACTTTATTATCTTTTATTTATCTCTTGACCATAAAAAATAATTTATATTAAAAAAATAAAATTTAATATCATACAGTACGGTTTATGAAAATTAAAATTTATTTGTATTTTTGTTGTGCTTAAAAGCCCACGTATAGTCACACACACAAACGCACGTGTATACATAAAAAACATTGGTAAACACGCGCATACACACATACACACATACTACTCTAATATAAAAATAATATATTTCAGCACGTCCCAACAAAAATATTAGTTTTATACGTATATACAACATGAAAATTCATTATTTATGTACTAAAAGCTGTGTGTTATTTACATACACCGACGATTACAGTACAGTTACCACAAAAATGATTATCAAACTTTATTATGTACTTGTGTTATAACATAAAGCAATAATTTTTTTAGCAGTAACCGTGCAGATAATTATGAATTATGTGTCGTTAAACGAGAATATATATTTTTTTTATACTTCATAAATGCCAATTTTTTCAGAATTTTTTCACGAAAATTATGTTCATTTCGAAATTGGTTTAAGAGAAATATTTTTTCAACAGCACATATTATCATATAAAGTAACATTTATAGTAAAGGCACGACGATCAAACAGAACCATAAAATATTAATGGCTGTCATAAATGTTACAAGAATTAAGTTCGGTTTATAGTGTTCTATGCAGTACTTTTTAAATATGTTTTAAAAATATAACTTCCTATATATATAAATATAAATATAAATACATACATAAATATAAATACATACATATATATATATATATATATATATATATATATACATACATAGAGTAGTAAATTTAGAGATTTAGTCGTATACAGGTTAGGTACGTATATTGGTGTATTTATGAAATAAATTTATTTAATTTTTTAAAAAATATGTATAACATATATATTTTTAATTTTTTTCAATAACAAAATTAATATTTTATATTGATTTTTTAATTATTTTTTATTAACAGATTTATTACTTATATTTTTATTTTATATTAGGTATAGAGAAAAATTTATCTGCATGTCCCTCAATTATTTTAAACACATAGAAAAATGTTTTTATGAAATGTATATGACTCATTTTTTACCGTTAGATTTTATCATTAGTTTCCTTTAACATACATTAAAACGAAAATTTTATCATCAAAATTCACCAAGGAATAGTAAATAAAAGTTTGTTGATAAGGTTGATCTACGTTACTATATATTTTACAAATATTAATAAGGAAGTAGTGCTGCAGTGAAAGTTTCTTCCGAATCTCACATTCAACAATATAAGTTCAAGAAAACAACTTTTTGGTCAGTTTTTTCCATGTTTTGCTACGTGTAATCCATGTTTGGATAGTGAAGTAATAAAACAAACCTAAAGACATTTTATTTTACAATATGACCAAAAAAATAAATATGTGCTACGTATAGCACACAACAAGCAACTAGGCATCAGCCCATAATTATTTTTTATGAAATCATGAGTATTTTTACAATAAAAAATGTAGTACCTTTCAAAAATATTAACTCAAAATATTTTTAAGATCAAGCACATTCGAGATGACTTTTTATTAGAGAAATAAGAGGTCTTTTAAAAGAGAATATGATACGTCCTTACATACTGCAATTTTCATCCATTGTACCGGAATTTATGAAACATTATGCAATTGCATCTTTTGATACAAAGAGGCCATATCTTGATGAAGCTGAAATAATAATCTCGTGGGAGATGCAATGCATGTCTCATAAATAAAGATAGTAAAACAATCAATACAATACAATAAATACGAAGGGAAATATGCAAAGAACACTATGTACAATTACGTTTTAACGGCATTAAATATTTTTTTCATTATATGTACTACTCAAAAATATACCCATGTTTATATTACTATTAAAAATATCAATTAATATTAATTTTTGGAACAATAATACGTAATATTGTTTCTTGAGATCAGTATGGCCCCATAGTGGACTTTATGCGACAAAAAATTCTAAATTCGAAAAGTTAATTGGAATATAATGTTTGTTATATTAAGTAACCAAGAATTATCTATCGTTTTTATATGCAACTGGATTAAAAAAATTGATTACATTTCATATGACCCATTAAACTGGGAAAATTAAGAGAGTATATTTTTATTTCTGCTTTGAATATAGGTGTTTTTCAATTTTTTATAAACTCCAAATAGTCGAAAGACTACAAATCATATTAAATCCTAATTATAATGTGCAATATATATAAAAATTTCGAGTGAAAATGTCCAAAACAGTCGTAAGTTTCACATAAACCTCTGACGAAATTTCCTTATTATACGTTGTCCAAGATATCTCCACTTTTGGTGCTCCAAAATGCAAAATCAAAATACATTTCAATCAGTAAACTCGTCGATATCGTATGAAGTTGGATTATTAAAATATTCTGACAAATAAAAAATGGCGCACAATTTAATAAAAATCTATTTTCGGCAAAAAATTTTGGAATTTGAATTAAAAAAAAATCGAAGTTTAAATTTAATTTTAATTATCATAGTCCACACAAAAGTGACATTAGTTACAGATAAAATGAGCTATAATTAATGAAATCAGATACAATAGTTCCAGAGAAATTTTTCCAGCCAGTTGAAAAGAAGTGATTTCGAGAAAATCGCATTTAAAGTTTTGAACTATTGAATAAAGTTCTATATGTTTAACCAATTGCTAATATCTTTTGAAATATTGTATTTAGAATTTTTGGAAAAAATTTTCAAGTACATATTCTTTAGGATCCAAGAAGTAATAATAGTTATGAATAAAAAAATCGATTTTTTTAATCTGATTCATGAGAATACACCCTTAACTAAATAACAAAGTACACACCTTGTTTCGTTATTTCAATGCATCTCGATTTACGAATATCTCGTATTCACTTTAATATTAAATATAGTTTCAACTCTTCAATATTTTTACGAAAAATAGTGTAATATGTACATATTTACTAATTTAAACTTGGCTGTAATGTTGCTAGAATTGCAAGCAAATATTGTACCACATTTGGAGAATAAGCAGTTATATCAAAAATGATTGAGAAGAAAAAAAATCTTTAGGGGATAACTCATTAGAAGATGACGATAAATCTGATAAATCATCAAATATCAATATCGACGATTTACAAACAATAATTAATCAAATTCGAATTTTATATTTCAACAGCTTGCTAAAAAATATAAAATAAGTGACAAAACAATACGGAATCATTTTTCTAAAATAGGAAAGAGGTGGAAATTAAGTAAATGGAAATCGCGCACTTTTACTTACAAAAGCAAATTATAATGTTTTAACATTTATGTATCCTTATTCCATATATAAAATCGCAAAATTTTCAAAATAAAATTTTGACTTCTAACGAAAAATGGATTCTTTATCCAACTATAATTTTTTTCTTGTAGTTTCAGCAGCATTAAAACCAAATTTAAACTCCTAAGGTAAACATGCATGTATTACACTATTTTGTGCAAACATTTTGAAGAGTTTAAATTATATTTTTAATTAAAGTGAACACAACGAGAAACAGTGAATGAATGAAACACGGTGAGTTTGTTACTCAGTTAATATTCCCAGAGTAATGAGTTATACGATGCATAAACAATTCTTGAAATTATGATACATACAAAAACAACAGAACTTTCTTGGTTCCTTAAAATTATCTAATGACCTGTTTTTTGTATCTTATATATAAAAATTAAGAATTTTTATAAATATACAATTTAGTTAAAGATATTTGTTGTTTTGGAACTGTGGTTGGTTCACTTTACACAAATGAATTTTAACCCCAACACCACAATAGTTTAAAGCGCTCAATAATCACTTATTGTTTACTTATTAGTTATAATTATATAGTCTATAATTATATTAGATAATGCATTTCAATGGCGACACCATCATTATCAGAGCCTTTCTTTTAAAATCTAGACTTTGATTATAGCGATTATGCGTTCTATTTAATTTTGATTTTTCAATATTGTTTCTAATTATGTTTTTCGTTGTTTCGAAGATGTAGTTTCTGGTTTCTTGATTCGAGAATTTTATGCTATTTTCAATTCCCCCAATTATATTCTCTATCGGGGTTTTTTTGAAATCGAAGCTAAAATTTAAACCTTTTTTCAGTGTTTCTATTTCTTTGTCGTTAAAACTTCTTTGGATTAGTTTATAATTAGAGTCTTTTCCTTACATTTTTCAATATTTCTGTCTTGTTTCTTTGTTATTGTTTCTTTTAATTTATTCAATTTTTTATTCAGGTTATTTCCTTTTTTATTCATTTTATGTTCTATAACGTCGTTCATATTGGTATGAAAGTCGTTCCAGTCCATGTAATGAATATTTCCTAAATTCTTTGTTAACATTAAATGTAGGGAATATGCTTCTAATTCTAATTTAATGAATACTTTAAACTATTGTGGTGTTGAGGGTAAAATTTATTTAGTTAAAGATATTATTAACAAATATAAAAATATAAAATCACAAATAATTTAGTTAATTAGTAAAAAAATTCAAATATATAATTCTTTTAATGGATACATATAGTTATAATATATATATATATATATATATATATATATATATATATATAATATTAAGTATTCTTTTCTAATTTTAAATAAAAAAATCCTTAAAGATAAACAGCCAAAAATTTTATGTTACAAAATGTGTTATATATTAAGCAGTTATGTAAATTTATTTTTAAAATGTAAATTTATCAGATTTATATTTACGTAATATTTTACAAACATTATTTTTTTTAGGTAGCTAATAAAGAAAACATTAAAAAAGTTTAACGCGTTTATTACATTTCTACTTGACAATGAGTTTTTATGTTTTTATTTCTTAATACAGTAAATACATTTGTATTAAAATATTTAAATAAAAAATATTTTTTTGTAAAATAAAGACATTGCTGCTACAATAAATTTTATTATTATTAATAAATACTCATTAAAAATCATAGTAATTTATTGCTTTCATTTTTTACTATTTAAGTTTTATTTCGAAAAAAAAATAATATAAAAATCTATGTTTACCATTTATTAAAAGAAATTTAATAATATTACCATAAAAAGCCTCGTATATTTTTTTAGTTTATTTAGAACGTTAATTTTTAATTCAGGTACGTTAATTTGTGTCAAAATTATTATTTATTACTATCTCTTCAATTTTATTTATCAAAATATTTGTTTACAAAAATATTTTTTCAAGAATTTATAAAAATATATTTGCTAACAAAAGAGGCGAAGCAAAATTTTAAATTATTTACAGAATTTTAGGAAGAGAAGATATGAATTGGATTATGAAAATAAATGATGTTAGTGGTGGGCTAAATGAGATTGAATGGTAGTAAAAGATAGTAAAGAAATAAATGTCTTTCTTAACCCTTCAGTATCATTTGGGACAATATATAGATATAAGTATTTGTAAAATAGAATTGGATATTATTTTGATTGATATAATTTTGAAACTTATTTAGATAATATTAATAAGGATAAAGATAATTTATAAAAATATATTGAAAATAGTAAAATTTGAATTTTGTTTTTTATTTCAATTGACAAGCTTTCTAAACTAACAATTGAATAACAAAATTATGTAACCAAAAGCTAGCAAAGAAAATGAACCAAAAAAAATATTCTGGCATTAACATTTGAGCTGATATATTAGAAAGTAGTATAAGTCTATTTATTCATATATTGAGATATTTAAAGGTTTGCGTTCGAATGAATTAAAAAATATTGGCAAACGTTAAGAAATTCGGGTTATGTTTTAAAACTATAAACTTGTTTAATTTTATTATGTAAAAATAATTAATGAAATTGTTAAGGGAAATAATCGATTTTTTTAGCTATAAATGGATTCAAGATTCAAGATTCAAGAAAATTTATTGTTTTAAGTCATTTTTACAAATTATAGTTTGTACATATAAAATTGGTTATAGTGAGCTGTTCTATGAATTATAATATAGCTGTGTAATGAATTATTAGTAACTAGCTTAATTGTCTATCTTTGTTATTGTTAATGTATTTAGTTTAGGAAAAATTGCTATAAATGGACTTATGCCACTTTCTTTTATAATAAATTGAGCAATTTTTTTTAGCGGAATAACTCCATGTATTCATACATTGTGATAAAGTTTTGCGTTTGAATTAAACAAAAATCGACTTTGAAATATTTTTAGTTATATTATATAAAAATGTATAAATAAATAATTATTGTTTATTTATAAATTTTCTTACACCACTTTAAAAAAAACCCTTATTTATCAACTAAAATTATACAATAAAAATCTACATTGATGCAAATAGAAAACGTTTGAATATCTGAAATTATTTACTGAGCTCCAAGCTACAAAAGGAATAATCTTGGAAATTATTCTGAGTATGATAATTTTGAACCTTATTTAGATGTTATTGATAAAGGTGAAGATAATTAATATTCATATATTAAAACTGATAAAGTTAAAATTTTACTTATTATTTTAATGAACAATTTTTATACTAAAAAAAGAATAAGTAAAGAGCATATAATTAAAAATTAATGAAATTAAAATAGTAAAAAAAATGATAGGAAGAAAAACATTAAAACATTATCATTTATAGACCAAATTATAAAATAAAAACCTATATTGATACAAATCCAATAGAGTAAAATCATTATTAACAAAATATTATACCAAATTTTTCAGACAAATATTAACTAAAAATAAATATAAACATCATCACACTTCTGTAAATTTACAAATGACCAGTGTAATTATTTAAAAATATGAGACTAATGAAATTTTTTTAAAAATATACTAGTGATATATTGATTAACTATAATTATTAAAAAAACTATTTATTTTTAGTGCAATTATAATTGTTTAACAGTTACAAATTGATATGTAATGTTTTGATAAAGATATAATTGAAATAATTGTATATGATGATGTATTTATATATACACATAATTGGTTTTAATTAATTTTTTAACCACTGAATGAACAATAATATATATATATATATATATATATATATATATATATATATATATATATATATATGTATATGCAATATTTTATTGTAAATATACTTCCTGTTACAATTTAATTTAAAGTTTCATAAACGTTTTTATTTAAAATTGGTATTTTTTCCGTTCATAATATATGGTGAGTTAATTGCTTTTTTTGTAGTTCATAAACATACAATAAATAAATCAAATTTTGAAACGAGTCCATCGATTATTTATTTTTATCAAATTTAAAAATAGGGAATAAATGAAAACATATAACTGTAATACCAGTTTCCATAAAAGCTCAATGAATATATTTTCACTACAGTGTCTAAAATTGACTTCAGGTTATTATTATGTTCTTAAATGAAGTAATAAATTGAAGTAATTTGTCGATTATGTAACAAGATACTTTATCGTTACTAATTTTGTTATTAATATTAAAAATATTGTAATTTATTTGTTCTAGACCAAGGGGAGATTTTATTTAAATTGATGCATAATTCGTGTTTAAAATAAATAAAATCACATGAATATATGCAATTTATAACACGAACATGTTTTCTAGTAAAATATGTGATATCAAAAACAAGATTTGAACAGAACTTATATAACAAAAAAGGTACCGTATCATAAAATAGATTCAGATGAAATCGACACCCTTCCCAGTTATACAATGTGTACATTAAGTCAGTATATATATATATATATATATATATATATATATATATATATATATATATATATTCATGCAATAAACTTACGGATATTAAAAAATATGGTGCGAACAACCGACAATTTTCTTGTCAACATGTATTTTTATGCGATTTAAGTGCATATACTCGAAACAGAAGCTGTCGCACGCTTTAATACAAAGGTCGTCGTTCGTTACACAATGTTCTGTTAGTATAAATACGTGCATTTATGTTCGTTGTTTAAACATACATACATACATATATGCTTGCATGCACACAGATTCGGCCACACATTAGATATATATGCAAATGTGCGCGTAGCATTTTTACCCTATTCCCATGTGGGTCATGTTGCAAAAGCCTGTACACGTTTTACCACAATCAAATGTTATTACAGTCGTATGTATGGGGTTTGTTGTTCGAGATTGGAGAATATATTTCATTACATCATAATGTATATATATATATATATATATATATATATATAATATTAAATAAAATATTAGATAAAAGAACAATTATAAGAAATAAAATTTACGTTTCTTCTGATTAATATATTTTCTACCATTTTGATTTTTGTTCAATTAATAAACTTCAATTTTAATTCATTTAAAAAGATATTAATTTAAATATGTATTTAAATATAAATTCAAACAAATTACTTTAATAATGAATATTTTATTTGTAATTTTAATTAAATAAAATTTTATAGTATTGATATGCAGTAGTGGCAATTGAAATCCGGATACTCTGGCAATACTGTTTTTCAAGCAGTTTCAGCCAATAAAACGTACAAGTCACTGTTGTTTGCATTGTTTTTATGCAAGCATATAAAAATGACACTTTTCATTTCATTCTGTAACAAATGGTTGGTAAAATAACATTTTAAGTGAATTTGAAGATTAAGAAGTTGAAGTTGAAGTTGAGAGAGCGAGAAAAGTGTAAAAATGGCAAATATGAAAAAAACTGACCGAAGAAGATAAACTTAATATTTTGCCTTTGTTGAAAAAGACTTTAAGTGTATGTAAAATAGCTTATAAAATCGGATTCAGGAAATCTACAGTAGCTGATTTTTTTTAAAAAAAAATGCAAAACATGCTCTATTAAGCGAAAAGGGGATCCGGGGCCAAAAGAAAACAACAGTCCGCTAAGATCGCACCTTAATAAAGCTGTCTTTGAGAAATTGGTTTAAAACTGCGGCGAATATAAGAAGAGAGTTTTTGAATAGAGGTGGATTGGAAATAAGTACGCGAATTGTTAGAAGAAGGCTTCAGGAACCTCAATTGTACGCTAGAAAATCCGTCAAAAAGCTACTACACACAAAAAAAAATGCTTAAAAACGACTTCTGTAGGCCAAAGATCATGAGAATTTAACTACAATGGACTATAGAAATGTAATTTTTCAAGACGAGTCCAAATTCAACATGTACGGATGAAAGGCTGTATGTCCAAAGAAGAAAGGGTGAACGTGATCACTGCGTTATAAAAATTGTTAAGTATGGGATCAGGCGAATGGTCTGGGGATGCTTTTCTTCTCACGGGGTTGGTAATCTGGTTCTAATAAATAGTAATGTAATTGAGAATCGATACCAAAAATATTTCGGAAAAAAGTTTTGTACCGTCAATGGAACAGCACCTTTCATTGGCAGGACAAATTATTTTCCAACACGACTCTCGTCATGCAATCGTCCTCATCTGATAGACATTGACGCTTACCTTTTCCTACTTATTTGAATAACTGGACAGAACACACATTTTTTTATTCAATGTCTCTTTTTTTAAGATAGAGAAATATCTTGACAAACTACGGATTTCAAAGCTATCATTGCTCGAAAATGATCACGATTTGAATCTTATAGAAACCCATTGGAGGTTTATTAAAGTTAAAGTTGCTAAAAAAAGCCAAAAACATCAAAAAAGTTGAATTACTTCATCCAAAAAGTGTTGTACCAAGTAATCACGCAGGAAACTTAAAAAAAATTAGTGGATTCTATGCTGAACAGCATTAAATGCATTATTCAAAAAAGGATATTTCAAAAAACTATTTTTTAAAAAAAACGTTGATATATTAACTATGAATGGCAATCAATATCGGCAGATGTTTTAAAATTTTTCATCCTGAATCTTGGAGATGATGCTAAAGAAACTTGGTTCAAACAGAATGGAGTTACATCTCACTCTGTCAGAGCCACAATGGACCTCCTAATGTCAATATTTTATAACTGAATAATATTGAAAAATTCAAATATTACGTGGCCTTGAAAATCACCAGATTTGACGGCTTCTGACTTTTTTTTTGGACTACCTAAAAGATAAGGCTTACGTTAATAAGCCGCAATCTTGAGTAGAACTGAAGAATAACTTTCGAACCGAAAAAAAGAGTACAAATTTACCACTGCTCTGGCAATCAACATTTAAAAGAAATTATTTTTAAAACTTAATCAAAAAATCTTGTTTTAACTTAGAATAATTTAAGATCAATAAAATTAATTTTATCTTACGTTTTTAATTTAAAAAAAAAAAACAAAATAGAAAGTGATTTTTTGCCCTCTCTCTCTGTCTCTTTACCCCTCTCTCTCTCTCTATATATATACATATATATGTATATATATTTATTATATTGACGCTCAAAATATATAACACGATGCATATGTGGCATAAAAAAATTAATTACTTTAATATCAAACATATTTTTTAATGTGATATCTTTTTACAATTCGTTTTGAAACTACGGAAAATTAATTTTCTTACAAACGAATTATCATCCTCAACAATACAAAGTATTAGAATATGTTCAATAATTGCTTATTGTTCACTTTGTTTATAAAAATAATTTGATGCTAATTTCGTTTGCAATGCTATTATCTTCAGAACTTGTGTTATAATATCTATGGGTATATTTATATATAATCATCATAGTTATATTGAACAATCAAAAGAAACAGAATGTTAATTTATATTTAATTATTTCAACGCAAGTAAAAATAAATTTATACATACAAACATTTCAAATAAATACAACAAACAATCATATGATTTTAGATTTATAAAGTTTTTAACAACACAAAATTATATATTGAAAATGTTTTTATCAGCTGCTTTATTTTTAGTTGTTTCAATTAATGTCTGGACATACTTTTTAACACTTGTTGATCGACATTTTCACAAGTATTTATTATTTCATTACGAAAGTTAGTTTCATTTGATTTTCACTTTCAATATTTAAATCAAAAATCATCTACAAAAGTAATTAAAAATGAAGTAGATATTAAAAGCTTTTAAAATAATAATTAACAGTTTTGAACATTTTTTAATTCTGTTATATTATGTTTAATAATCTTTTTTGTTATAATGATCAAAAAAAGTTTTATTTTTAATTCATTATAATTTTAATTTTTCTAGAGATATTGAATGAAAGTAAAAGATTTGCAAACAGATGGTAATAGTATGGCAAGTGACACCATCTTGTTGAAACCACATCTCTTCCAGATCGATATCATAGAAATTTGGAAATAAATAATCATTGATCATCGTTCTGTAACGTGCACCATTGACGGTAACGCGCTCTCCGGCTTCATTTAGTAATAAATAAGCTTTGATGATGCCACCAGCGTACAATCCGCACCATACGATAAATTTTTCTGGATATAATGGGGCTCTCGTGAATCATTTTAGAATTGGTCTCACACCAAATGCAGAAATTTTGCTTATTAACGCACCCGTTAAGCACAAAATGAGCCCCATCACTTAAAAATTGTACTATATAAGTTTGGCGAACAGATCACCGAATTTTGAAATAAATTTCCAAAATTTAGAAACGTTGTTTAAGTATCAAACATTCCATAATATTTTAATAAAGTATACTTAATATAAATGTTACTTATAGCGTGCAAAATAACATCTGATTTGTCAGCTATCTCTATCGAAACTTCTATCAAACCTAAAAAAACATCTTATATATATATATATATATATATATATATATATTTAAATAGAGAGATCCTATATTTTTATTTACATATTTACTAATTTTTGTTTACACATATACATACCTGAGTGAATCATGAAACTATTCACATTAAAGTTTTTGAGCAAAAGCCAAATATTTTCCTAGAACACAAAGATTCTTCTCTTTTAATTCTTTCGATTTATATCATTAGTTTTTAAACATACATACATACATACATACATACATACATTATTTAAACATACATACATATACATATATATATATATATATATATATATATATATATATATTGTTATGTTAAACAAATTTAATTTTAATTCATTGCTATTTTTTTAAAAAAAAATATCTATATCATTGGGCTTATACATCAAAATTTATATCATAACGTTGTCAAAATATCTGAGAAATGATAGTTAAAGACAGATTATTAGCAAAATGTGTACGAGGGTCGTTTGATAAGTATGGTAAAAAAGTAAGAGAAACTAAATTAAAAAAATTAATTAAATTAATTAATAAATCAAATTAAACAATAAATAAATTTACTATACTTATCAAACGACCCTCGTATTTATTTTTTTATAACCTTAGAATTCCACTCCCTACTTACTTTTCTCGTTGTTCTTCCAATTTTCTTCTATTCAATAATTTAAATAAGTTATGAAAAATAAAACGTTTTGAAAGCAATGTTAATGTTTCTGTTTCGACGACTTTTAATAGAATATATATATATATATATATATATATATATATATATATATATATATATATGTATGTATGTGTGTGTTGGTGTATGTGTATGATAATATAATAGCAATGAAATTGAAATTTATTTTATCCGAAAATTTGTCTTTTTCACATTTTTTGTTGATTTAAATCGTCATAAAATTTCTTGAAAAATTATTGAATAATTCTTGAAAAATTTAAAAACTAAATTTTTATATCAGCGCGAAGGTCGAGTACAATTTTATAAAAATAGATAAGCGATACTCAGAAACAAAATTTTCAGTTTAATATTTAAGACGAAGTTATATTTAAAAAGTAATTTTATTTTTGAGTAAAAAATTGTAATGGATTTTATAAATTACCTGTATTTTCTTCATGATTTTTCCATATTGCAGAAAAAAACTTCAATTAAAACATAAATCTGAATAATTTCAAAAAAATTATATTACTTGAACTTGAATTTGTTTACTTTTGGCTAAGCAACAAGTGATTTGATTTATTGTATTGGAGCTATAGGAAGACATACTAACAAAAGATTTCATCTTTTCACAACGAAAACGGTATGTTATATTTTTATAAATACTGAATAATACATTTTTCTGAACATGATTTTACTCCGGAAATATTTTAATACAAAATTATTTTGTACTAAATTGATAGTTTCAGTTTATATTTAGTTAAATTTTATTTTATATAACCAGAATTTTCACAATGTTACCACTGCATGTACTTTTTTTATTTTTAGTGACATAGTGGTAGATGTATATTAATATCATTGTCAACTTTAATATGTACAAGAATTCCCTTCAAGTCATTTTTGTAGTTGTGGAATCACTTTTCTAAAATCCCTACATATATCTAAATTTAATATAGAATTGAACTACAATTCCACATATTCAAATTCAATTTTATATATGAATTTCCAATAAGCGTTTCAGAATTTTAAATGGAAATAAAATAAAAAGTATTTATTATTAATTTTTATTTTTGAACATATTCTCTGGCATTAATGACGAAACACAATTTCACTTATATAAGCACCACGACTTCGCTTGACATAGTGCATTCGCGTAATCCAATTTTTAGACATTCTTTCACATAGTTATGGTACAATTTCATGAATTATACGTTCAATATTTATTTTTAATAATTTTGTTAATTATGGTTTATCAACATAAACCAATGATTTCACATGAACTCTACAGAAAATAATCCAATGGAGTTACATCACATGATCTTGATTCCCAATTGGTGGGTCCATTTTGTGAAATAATGGACTCATTAAACTTTTACTTTAATAAGTCTATTGTTTCCGTAGATATATGGCATGTGACACCATCCTATTTAGACCACATAACGTGCAAACCATTTTCAATCATTTTTTTGAAAAAAAGTTCATTAACCTGTTTGCTACCAGCGTCACATATATGTGACGACCCGGTTTTCTTACCTGAGTCTGGCGTCACAAATGTGTGACGAGTGTTCATTATCAGTTTATGATAACTGTTACCAAATCGTGACGCAAACAGATGGTTTATGTTAAAAAACAATAAAATAGATACAGTATGTAATTGGTATACCGATAATTATATTTCTAATCATTTAAAACGTTATAAATAAATCGCAAAAAATTAATGAAAACTTGATATCATATTTATATAATAAAACGTTTGGGCTGTGGTGGCAGTTTTTCTCCTGAGGCCCTGGTAGCGAACGGGTTAATCATAGTTCAGTAACACACACCATTTAATAAAACGTGATCTTCAGCTTTATTTTGAAGAAAATATGGTCCGATGACACCACCAGCATTTAACGCACACCAGACAGTTACTTTTTGTGGATGCAGTGGTCTTTGTTCAATCACTTGTGGATTGCTTTCACTCCAAATTCTGTAATTTGTATGTTGATTGTAAATTTAATGAAGCGCACGATAAATTTTACAAACCGAATATTGATTTTTATAATAAGTTTTTACAATTTCTAAGCTTTGTTGAAGAGCTAAACGTTCCATGATAATTTATCAAACTATACTGAGTTGAAATATTAAAATGAGCTTAAAAAAATAAATATGGCTACCACTAGCTGTCAAAGATCTTACATTTTTATTGGAAAACCCTATATAACATAATTAAATTATTTAATGATAAAAATAAAATTTCATTCTTATTTTGTTATAATTTAATTTTAATCAACTAACAACATCTATACCTATTTACCTTAAATTCAATTAACCCACTTAGACAATTTACGTCTCTTTGACTGATTTAATTATTTTCATTTAAAAAGTATTATTAATTCTTAATATTATATCATTAAAATTATTTAATTTACTCTCATATAATAATTATCTTAAATTCAGAAGAAATAAAGTACAATGATTATAAAAAATATTTGTGTTATAAAAGAAACATTTTTGTCAATACTCCAAAAATTCAAATTTTTTTCTAAGGTCTTTTTAAAATTCTACATATTTTGAATGACTTTCAAGATTTAATATAGAAACTGTGACATCAATCTAAAATAATCATAAATTATTCTATTAATAAATTTTTCGAGAAACTATTTGTAGTACTAGAATCAGTTTTAGAGGATTTATAAAATTTATATGCATGTGTATTTTTAGTTATTATCATTGTTTGAGTAAAATAACATCTACAAAATAATCTGCTGGTTTTTAACTTTATTTTTAAAGATAAATGGAATGATTTATATTTGAAAATTGTGTGATCGGTGATTAAAGCGATTATTTAATTTTGTAGGATTTAGGTGGAATGAAAATAAGCGATCATGGTATAAATAAAATTTTAAGTGTTATTATTAATGAAAAAGTATTGTAAAACAAGAAAGTAGTGTTTTATTTGATATATTTTGTTGAATATTATGTACTTTAAACTTTTATTCACATATCAAATGACTGCCAAGAAGAATTATTGTTTTCAAATAAATTGTCTAAAGGCTTTTACCTAAGAAACAATGACAGATATTGTTGAATAAAAGATATTGTTCCCTGTTGTAATAACGCTAAGCTTCGCTCAATTTAGTTGCAACAGGATTATTAGAATTTGACCAGGAATTTATAGTATTAAATTTTGTATTCACTTCAATTTTTAAATTTATTTATTCAAACCAAATTATAATCAACTGAATAGAAATTTAAGTATTATGAAATTATGATTTATTCTTTATTCATTAATGTTTTGTTACAAAAATTATTTTCAATATCATACATACATATATATATATATATATATATATATATATATATATATATATATATATATATATATTTGTTGGGTGTTTTTTCAAGCATGACAGAACTTTAAACTAAATCGCTATCCAAAATTCTATTAATCCTAAAAAAATACCTTTTATATGTGTGTGTAATATATATATATATATATATATATATATATATATATATATATATATATATATATATATAAAGATGTTTTTTAGGGTGGATAGAACATTTGATAAGGATTCAATTTAAAGTTCTATCACCCTTATTAACACCTCTCATTCTCTCACTCTTTCTCTCTCTTTATATATATGTATATATATCATCGATCTCTTTTTATTCATCACTGGATGAAAGGTACTCCCAAAACCATCCACTTCGACTGATCCAATGTTTTTTTCTTTCAGTCTATACCGGAAAATTTTCTTAAGTCTCTGTTTCATCCATCTATGGGTCTATACGGGAGCCTTTTTATATATCTAAATTCTCAATTAATAATTTTCTTATTTATTAATAATATCTTTTTGCTGCTATATGACCAACCATTTCCATTTTACCTTCTCACTTTTACTATAATATCCGTGATTTTTCTAATCCACTAGATTCTTTTTCTTTCCTTACATGTTATTTCTAACAAGTATCTTCTCATGATTTTTTTGTTATCTAGAGCCATTAATTTATTCTGGTATTCAAAATTCATGTTTCACTACCATAAGAGAGAACAGATAGAATGCATTGATCATAAACTTTTCAAACATAGTGTCATATCCGAATTCATAATATGAAAATTGCTGACCTAGCGACGAGACTAAGTTTGAGATAATTGGAAATCGTCGACGCCAAATAGATTAGAAAAGTAGCAGTGATAATTCTTATATTAAAAAAAATTCTGCCACTAACTGTAATACATGGAGGAGAAAGTGTCATGGAGTAGACATGTTTTTCTCGGTAAGGTGTGGGTGGATAACATATTATTAAAAGCAAAATGACAGCGTAAATGTACTGTAATATTTTACAAGAAAATATACACTAATCTGCTGTAACAATGGGACTGAATCGGGCTTTTATTTTTCAACAGGATAATGACCCGAAGCATACGAGTAGAATACATAGAGATTTTTTTATAAACAATGAAGTTAATGTATTTGAATGACCATCGATGTCGCCCGACCCTAATCCTATTGAACATTTGTGGGACAAATTAGATCTTAAAATCCATATATTTTTAAAATACATAACAATACTCAAATTAAAAACAAAATTTTAAAAATTTAGTGTAGTTTGCCTCTCAGTGATTCACAAAACTTGATAAAATTAATGCCTAGAAGACTTAATGCTGTTCTGCGGAATAATGCCAGTCATACAAAATATTAAAAAAATTTAAAAAACTTTTAATTTTTAGTATCATTTTCTTTGTAATATTCAACTAACTTTTAGCACTAGATCTAGAAGTAGTTTTTAAGTAGTTTTTATATAATTTATGGTTAATTTGATTAGCTAATTCCACATAAAAATAACTATTATTAATTAAAGTTTAATAAACAGTGTTTCATTTGGAGATATTTATATTTTTTTCACACAATTTTTCATCTTTTATATTATTTTTTTATTTCAACTAACTTTTGGAGATCACTGTATATTATATATATGTATATGTATATATATATATATATATATACATATACATAAACACACATACACACACGATTCACATATGAATGTATAAATATGGAAACGAACCGATTTCGATTGTTTTCTATTAAAAAGCTGTCAAACGTTTTTCAAGTTGAATTGACAGCGATAAAATTTGTGTCATATGTCATACGTTCGATTCTCCATTTACATTTGACATATTTGATGGCATTCGACCAACATCGAACAAACAACAATAATAGCGAAAAAAGTCAGATTATAATTACAATTTCGTCGAAAATGAAACCGTTGTATGTTATGTCGCACGTACGAGCGCGACGATGCTGAGGATGGCTGTTTTTTGCCGAATTACGTTGTTGTAACAGAAAAAAACTCGTCGAATCAATGAACAGCCGATAATTCAATTTTAGTGGTTCTATTGTTCGAGTCGTTTTATCTTAAATGATTCGATCAGCAAGTGTACAGATTTATTTCCATGCAAAAAAAAATAAAGAGTACGCTTTCATGAATAAGTGGTTAATATTTTTTTTATTTTTATTGAATATTGCTTAAATCAATTTGACTGTTACCATTATTGTTTATATTTTAAAAATTATTTGAAATTTTTCATCAACTGCTATTTAAAATATTGTTGATATAAAGTAAAACAAACAATTTATTGAAATAAAAAGTAATATTAAAAAAAATATATTTGTTGTATTTGAAATAGGAATAATTTTTATAATTTGATTCATTTTTATATCATATATGTATATATCATATATGTATATATATATATATATATATATATATATATATATATATATATATATAAATATGTATATATATATATATATATATATATAAACAATATATATTTATATATTATTTGAAGAAATCTTATAATATTTGATATCACTTTCGCCCAGAAATGGACTTTAATGACGATGATGATTATATAAATATAATTACACACACACACACACACAGAAATGGACTTATAATGACGATGATATATATATATAATATAATATATATATATACACACATACATATATATATATATATATATATATATATATATATATATATATATATACATATATATATACAAGGGTCATTTGATAAGTATGGTAAATTTATTTATTGTCTAATTTAATTATTGAATTAATTTTATTTAATTTTTTAATTTAGTTTTTCTTACTTTTTTACCATACTTATCAAACGACCCTCGTGTGTATATATATATATATATATATATAGATAGGTAGATAGATAGATAAATAGATGTTTTTTTAAGCGCGATAGGACTTTAAATTGAATCCCTATCGAAAGTTCTATCTAATCTAAAAAAACACTTTATCATACCTTTATATATTCATACACACATACATACACTTGTAGAGTAAGAGTAAGTTTTTTGGGGTTAGAGAAAACTTTCGATAGGAAAGTTCTTCTGTAAATGTTAAAAACATTCTCTCTCTTTCTCTTTCACTCTCTCCCTCTCTCTCTCTCTCTCTCTCTCTATATATATATATATATATATATATATATATAAAAATATAAAAATATATATATATAAATACAAAATATATATATATAAAATAATAAGATATTATGATAAATATTATAATATACAAAAAAAGGTATATTTTTGATGAATTTAATAACAAAATATATTTTAACAAAAATAAATCAGTTATATCAATATCACATGATTTTACGAAAGTGTACAATAATCGCTTTTGTTAACTCCATTATACGCAGCACTTTGACAATGACGGAATTATCATCGAGATGAACATCAGAAAATAAAGTGGGCATTAAGTAATCAATAAAAACGTATTAAATAATGTAAGTGTTTATATGAAACATTTATTTGTCTTAAATATTTATTAGAAATTATTTGTATTCTAAAAACACTTATTTCCACTTTAATACATTTACCATCAATTTTATAAATGTTCTAAACTTTCCGTCCTTTTTATAAAAATGATGAATAAAGAAAAAAAATTAAAAATTTATTACTCTCATTTATTTACAATAGTTGACATATTATGAAAAATGAATATTTTTGATAACTTTAATATAGTTTTATAACAGTATTGAATAAATATAAATATATATATATATATATATATATAATATTTCGATAGTTTGTATTTGCTTTCTTCAAACTTAAATAAGACTTATATTATAGTATTTGGTTTGGTTGAAAAACAGCAAGTTTCTAGACAAATAAGTTTGTATTATTTTTTAAGATTCTACCGAACTCAATATCATTGTTCGATTCTTTATATAAAGAATGAAACGTATATTGAATATATTTATACACACGCTGACGCTAACAAACACATACAAACACACATACACACAAATATATATATATATATATATATATATATATTAAAATCATTTTAAATTTATACAATTAAATTATTAGAAATAAACAAGTTATCAAACGCTTTTTCTACAGAAAATTAATGAAAAGTTGTGACATACAACTATATTTTTGATTAATTTAATATTTTTTTAAAAAAATTTTTTTTATTAAACATAAATAAAAAGGTTTAAATATTTATATACAAACATATAAATTGAATATATAATTAGATAATTATATTGAAATCCATTAAAATTAAGTAATGCGAAATATATCCAATAGGTTTTAAAATATTATACATTTAGATCTTTAAAATACCTTCAGTGTAGGTTTTAACAAACTTACTCATTTATAGTGCGCGTACTAATGGAATGCCATGTTGTAATTTTTTTACTTACTACGTCTGTTATTGACATCTGTGTCAAATTTCACAATACTATACGTATTAGTAAATAATTTACAAGAGTTTTTGTTAAATAATGATTGTTGTTCAGGGTGATTTTTATGACGTCAAAATTAGTTGATCAAAGAATTCGCATTAAATTTAGTATTGCGAACCGAGTAAACTTCACGCAAACGTTGGAAATCTTGAGGAAGGCATACCCTGAGGATTTTCCATCGCGAAAGAGAGTTAGGCATAAGGCGTTCAGAGAGAGCCGAGAAATTTATGACGAACCACGATTTAGACGCCTATCGACATAAATTGACAACGAACACGTTGTCCAAGTCAAGACATTGGTATTCAAAAATCATCATATGTCTGTCAGAAAGTTAGTAACTGAAGTAGGAATCTCAAAAACACAATGCTATGTCATCATGGCTAAAATGTTGGACATGAAACATGTCGCTTTTTGCATGGTGCCAAGAATACTGAATTTGTTCGTGAGTTTTTGACCAAAAATTCAACCAATATCGTTCCTCGAGTTTTATATTCGTCTGATTATAGCTCCATGAGACTATTTCCTATTCCTAAAATTCAAGTTACCGCTCCGAAAGCATCGTTGTGATCTATTAAAACCATAAAATAAAATGTGCTGCATCAATTGAAATATGCACCACAAAGCGTCTTTACTAATATATATGAAGATTGGAAGAATCGTTAGCAAATGTGTATTGCTTCCATCGGAAAATAATTTGAAGGTGATCAAAAATAATTTCTTATGTGTTTTATTTCAAAAGTTTCCTTAGTTTCCGAAATAAAGGTATTAAATGCATTCCTTACCAATAAAGATTCTATTAAAAAGTTAATTAAATAACTTTTACTTATGATTGATTGCAAAATATATATTCGAATTTTATAAATATTGGATAGAATATATCAAATATTACATGTACTATCATTTTGATTTCATATATAAATTTAAAGAGTTTGTTTTTAGATTAATATATATATATATATATATATATATAAAATAGAAACAATAACTATTTAAAAGATTGAGAATGTATGCTAATCTCACATATGTTTATTAAAATAAATTATTCAAAGATAGTTTTTTAACAATAACATCATGAATTCAATCAAAAGTTTGACACGAGTTATAGATAAAACAAGAGTATTAATCTAATGACTATACAAATATATATATATATATATATATATATTCCATAACCTTTTCAATCTATTACTAAATGAAAGAAATTTCCTAAACTCTTGCTATTTTGAAAGGTTCAAAGAGTTTGATTCATTCCATTCCGACAAATTTTCTTATGTCTCTTTGCTATCTATTTATAGGATTCTTTCATTTATGGAAAAATGTTCGCCTAGTAATTGAACAGATATTATATATAATTAAAATAAGTAATTATAAAATAATTATATTCTAAATAATAAAGTATTGACGTAATGAAAAAAAAAATCTTTTGAAATTTTTCTGGTGTGAATGAACTAATTTATTAATTATAATTGGAATTAAAAAGAACAATGTGGTATAAATTAATTAACTAATAAATTTATGAACTAAAAAATACAAATTAGATTAAAATATTGACAAATAAAAAGATAATGTATAAAAATATATATATATATATATATATATATATATACATATATATATATATATATATATATATATATATATATATATATATATATATATATATATATATATATATATT
>CP092088.1:8070006-8087506 GCA_029203775.1 Neoneuromus ignobilis
TTTATTTGTTAAAAAAGTAAATTCCTTTTAAGTATGTGTAAATATACGAGTTTTATTTTAACATCGTATATAATAATGAAAGATAAATTTAATTAAATTAAAACTTGATAAGAAATAAGTAATATTTTTCTTTTTTACCATTTTATTATAAACGATGTACTGCTAATTTTCAAAAATATGTTTAAAAGAAAATTATATATTTATTGAACAATTGCTTATGTAAATAAATATTTGATTATTTATTAGATTTTCAATTATAATTATTTAATTATTTTTTACTTAATTAAAATAAAAAATAATATTTAAAATTTAATATAATGTTTATTGTTAAGCATTTTTAATAAACACATTAATTATAATATGCCAATTTGAATAAAATTATCTCTCAATTTTAAATAAATCTAGATGTAATTATACACAAAACTCATAATTAAATAAATATTTAAGTTTTTCTTAATTGAATGAAATTATTATTTTCAATATATTTATTTAATTAACTATTGATCCATTGGGGTATTTTTACAAATATGATTTTAATAGAGTACTCATCAAATGTTTTATAATTATAAAAAAAATAATATGTAAATTAAACTTCATACAAGTATGAAGATATTAATATTTCTTTTCTATTTTTAAGTATATAAAAACAAGATTATAAGATAAAGTAAAAAAATCTACAAATGAATCTTTCCATACTGTACATTAGATCTGATAAATTATTCAATATATTGAATTAACTGAATATCCACATTTATTGAATTATCTACTAATCCACTGTGATATTTGTCATAAATTTTTTTTAACATAATACTCATCAAGTTTTAAAATTAGAAAAAATGAATATTTAAATGAAATTTAAAAAATGTATCTGGATATTAATATTTTTTCTATTTTTAATTTATATGATAGAAACATGATTATAAGTATTATTAAATATATATATATATATATATATATATATATATATATATATATATATATATTAACGTACAGATAAATCTTCCAATTCTGTTTTTTCAATATATTAAATTATTCAATATTGTGAACTTATTGAATATCCATTATGAATAGAAATATCTGCTACAAAATTTACATCCACAACACATTTTTTTTCAAATATTATTAAAATTTTGTCTATCAGGACGTAATAAAGTTTATATCGATAACATGAAGTTTGTCATAAATACACAGAATTTCTTTTTTTGAAAAATGAAAATTCATTACAATATTTTAATTTAAAATTCTAAATCAATTATTTCCTAATCTCTAGAAAATATTATTTTTAAAATAGTGTATTATTAGAAATTATTATGTATATTAAGCATACAAATATTAATTAATTATTTTGAGTTGTAATGGCATTAAAATACATTATTACTGAAAAATTAGTCAAAAAAATATTTTTGTTTTTTTTTTCAAAAATAGATAAGTAATAGTGAATATTCATATTTCTGTATTCTTACATTTGATCAAATCATATGTTAAGAAAATAGAATCAATCCATTTTTTAACTATAATCATTATAAGAATAAACCACGTGGATATTTCTTTTATCTAAAACCAATTGTACGAACCTAAGCTGATAAAACTCGTTGATTAATTTACAAATTTCACTAAATTAATCGACCATTTTCGTTCACAACACGTGACAAAAATGAATTTTAATGCATCAGTAATTCACATACACCGATAATTCGATAATAAATGAACATCAAATTGGAGATAAAAGCATGCGCAATAGGTAAATAATAAAAAGTGAACAATACTTTAAATTAAATACATATGATATTTAAATATGAAATCCACTAAGCAATAAAAGAGTCTATTATATACTTTTTTTGTTAAAAGAGAAAATGATATAGAAAACTTTAATAAGAATTTTAGTCCTCATTTTATTGTAACAACAATCGTTTCATACTACAATTAATTCAATAATCACTAATAAATATTATTACTGAATACTTTATATATTCGTTTTTTTACAATAACACACTTTTATAAATATAGCTAAGAAACGTATATGTTCATTCATATTTTCAATAAAATAAAGAAGTTATAAAACTGATACAAGTTTTAATTTAAATTTATAGTCACATAATATTTTATTTGTATTTAACAAAAATAATATTTTTCAAAAATTAAGTAAAGATTATTTTTATAGGAATACTAATAAATGAAAATAAATTTAAATACAAAAATTATAATATCCTAAAAATTATTTAAAGACAGTAATAATCCATTCAAGTGTAATGATAGAAACATAAATGTATTGAAATTCAAAATAAAAATAAAAGTATCGACTTATAGTAAGTTATATTTAAATACTAAATACATAACGTTAAATATACAAAAGAAAATAACATAGAAATAATTTTTTAGTCATATATTTCAAATACATTAATATATATAGAGAGAGAGTAAGAGAGGAAGAAAGAGGTATTATTGATATATATATGAAAATTATATTTGAAATAAAAGTATCAAAATAATTATCACTCTTAATAATGTTATTTTGTTGTAATATTTAATTAAAACTTTTAAAATAAATATATTTTGAAAAAATTACTTTATTTTTAAAATAAAGTTCATGTGTATCTATCAAAACTGACAATTATTAATTATTTTAATATTGCCTATTAAAAAAATTTTGTATACTAAATACTTTATATAAAAACCCAATCTTGAATTTCAGTCCATTAATAATTCATAATAAATTATTAAGTTCGTTGTCATAATTTTAAATACACAAAATTTGTTCTAAACATTTTTTTAGATTTAGTTTACAATTAATTATTATTTAATAGTGAACTGTAAAAAATTTAAAATTTTATAACAAAATTAACGTCCTAAATCTAATTGTTTCTTGGTTAATACGAAAATAATTATGTACGTGTATATATATATATATAAATATATGTGTGTGTGTGTGCATAAAAAATCACTACTAATATATATAAATTAATTGTCAATTTTGAAAACTTAAAAAATATAAATGTTTTCAGTAGGGTTAACGTAATAAAAATAATTGTTTTGGTTAGTACAAAAATAATTATATATATATATATATATATATATATATATATATATATATATATAAATATGTATGTGAGCACACAAAACTCTTTGCTAAAGTATGTAAATTAAATCGTCTATTTTAAACCAATACTCCTTAAAGAGGAACATTTGAACTAAAATTTTATCAAACAAATTAGCTTCAATTATAATACACATTAATAATATGTGTATTTTTATCCAAATACGAACAGAGAGCTTTATATAAACATATTATCACTTATATTCATACACACATATATCTAATTTTGTATATATATATATATATATATATATATATATATATATATATATATATATGATGTATGTATGACTATGTTGATAATAGTAAAACTAACTAATTAAAAATATTGAGTTAATTAAATATTAAAATTACAATAGTTCTTTTCATTTATTAAATTATTAATATAAAGGAAACTTCCAAAAACTCAATATATATATATATATATATATATATATATATATATATATATATATATATATATATATATATATATATATATATATATATACATATATATAAAGATATTAATAATTTTTTAATTAAAATCCCATACTTGACATCACACTTTAATAAAAATAATATTTTCTGATACAATTCTGTCTATCTATCTATTTTTTATATACATATATATATATATATATATATATATATATATATATATATATATATATATATATATATATATAAATGTATAATGATATGTGATTGAAAAGTTTAACTTTAAAACATTAATATTAAAAATATTTTCTCATTTTTACATCTTAAATTTTATCATTCATTTACGTTATAATTATATATAGTTAAATCTTCATTGAAATATATATATATATATAATTAAATCTTCTATTAATATATTTAAAATAATCGAAAATAATACTATAATACTTGTATACAGAAAATGTCATGGTTACTCTATAAACAAATATATGTGATTTATTTGAAGAAATGCACATCATCATAATCGACAAGAAATATAATCGAATCCTCAAAGAGGAAACGAGAGCAGATAACTTTAGGTACATAAAAAAATAACAAACAAAATCAATAATTTGAGTCTTATTCGAGTTGACAATACTGAAATATTGACAGCTGACACACACAGAACTTCAGATATTTCCATTATTTTTTTATCAGTTTCTATACTTGCACACATGCGAATATACATTCATACATACACACACACACATGTATATTATGTGTATGTGTACGTCTGTCTATATATATTGGATTTTATATAAATTTCATCTTTTTATATTACATTACTGGTACACTGTACGTACGAAAAAACTTACCAGTTTAAAAAATTCGGCCAAAAATGTATACCACAACTATTTGACAATCAAAAAGAACACTACGTTTTCTCAGTTAAATACTTTCTATAATTGTATTAAGGGTTAAAAATACACGTTGATTAATAATTTACCACTGACACACTGACTAAATGCATGTACTAAAGATTAATTAATTAGTGTAGCGTATGTAAACAAAGTTCACTGTTTCGGCTCGTTAATATGTTAGAAGATAAAGAAAGGCTATAACCAGTTCACTCTTTATGTTATAAAATTAGCAGTCTTCTGTACAAAAATAGCTTGAAAACATGCTATATAAACGCCGCACACGCGAATGAACAATGTTCACAGAATGTGTTTTAATGTATATAAATTTATTTTTGATTTTTTTTTAATTTTCTTTTTATATAAACAAATAAGTATTTTATTAGTTAAGATAAGCGAGTTTAATTACAAAAGTCAAAGTCACAAAACAATTCGATTTGTTTTCTATGAAGCGGCTAATACGGTCTGTACGGAGTTATCTATTTATCTGAAAGCGTACGTTGATCAAAACACTATGTGCGCTTTTTTCAAAAAAAGTCCATACGATTCTAATGTCTATATGAAATTTATTTTAGAAAAGATTCTTTTTTAAAATTGGAATGAATAATTTTAGGCGTCCATCGAATGCAATCTCTGTCAGCTTTGAATGGGTGGTCGTTTTGACAGTATCTGAACTGAATGATAAAACGTTCGAGGTAGATGAACGGCGTCTGTATCAAACAGAAGCTCGTTGCATACTGATGCTTTCACGGAGAGCACTCTGATGAACGCTTTCGTGTCGGTATTCGATCGACGGCCTGCGCCGAACGGTGACTCTGTGCTAAGCCCGAGGCGGACGCAGGCGCGTCTCAAATGTGTAGCGCCGCGCGACGCCGGTGTCGAGAACCGCTGGCGTCACGCCGAACGGCTGCCAAAATTTATGTTATGGTGGAAGTGGAGCTTTCAGATTTTTTTCTATGCCAATATTTCTCACGATTGATATTTTATGAAGAATTCAGTGTGTCGAAGAAATGTAAGATAAATGTTATCCCAGATACATACACAAATATCGTTACTGTTTGTACGACATTATATTAAACTTTGTGTCTTTTTTACACGTCAGTTGATTGAATATTTTCTCTATATATTTTCTTAGAGATGATTTGTCAAAAATTTCAAAATTATTTACATACATAAATATTTTTCTTTTTTTCCCTTCGTTTGTAACTTTTTTACAATGTTCTTATTTTATTTTGAATCTTTAGAAGATCATAAATAAAAATATAGGTCAAAAACGAAACAGTGAACAAATCGACAGATACGTTAGTTTATATTTTTAGAAAGTTTACTATATCTTTATGAAGAAAAATAAACGTATTGGTTATCACCTAAGTCTTTGAGTTTTTTGCGAATAGTTTTAGAAAAGGAAAAAATTAAACACGTAACATTTTTAATCAATTATATATTGTCATTCATTTTCTATAATCTTTTTCCACCTGTCAATTAATTTTTTAATACCCATTTCGAAAAACATTAGATTTTTAGAAGCAATAAATTCCTCAATACCATTTTTATGTCTTTCGATCGGTAAATTTTTCCATTTAAAAAATGTTGTAAAAATCTAAACAGATGATAATCGCTTAGTGCTGCGTCCGGAGTATATGGTGGATGAAATAGAAGTTCCCAAGTAAATTCATTTATTTTTTTAATTGCCTTTGAAATATAATAACGAGCATTATCGTAATGTAAAATTACCCTTTTTAGATCTAAAAGTACCGGTCTTTTTATGGCCGATGTCTTTTTCAAACAATCTAACTGTGAACAATACACGTCTATCGTAATTGTCTGTCCATAATTCAAAATTCAAAATGAATTACACCCCTCATATCCCAAAAAATTCACAGTATGATCTTCTTGGAGTGTAATCTCGCTCTTGGTGTAGGAATTGGGGATTGATTCGCATTTAACCACTGCCTCTTGTGTTGTGTATTGACGTAGAGAATCCATTCTCATCCCAACAACACGTTTCAAAAATTACTTGTTCCAGATTCAATACTGACTGGCATATTGATGCAGGTTGAGTGAGATCCTATGTGGATAATTTATAAGGTACCCATTTTCCGCAAGTTGACACCTTTTCCATTTTTTTAAGTGTTTATGAACAACTCAAAGATGCATTTCGAGTCTTTCTGCTAGCTTCCGTACCGTTAACTTTGGATCTGCTTCGATGACAGCCTTAATCTCCTCACTATCAATCACTTTTGGTCTAACTGACCTTGGTAAGTCTTTAATGTATCATTTCCCGGAACATTTTTTTTTTAATTACATTTGGCACTTTATAATTTTTACTGCATCCGTGTCCATTGCTTTACAGATGTTTTCGACTACCATTGTTGCATTATATCCAAGTTGGAATTCATAAAGCATAATGTACCGTAACTGAGTTTTTTCTCCATTACCATTGTTTATTTAGGGTTGAAAATGTTAAAAATATATATAATGGGTTTAGAAAAAGCACCATCGACATTACTGATGAACACCGAAAGAATACTGAAAATATCTCTAATTCACAAAAAGTTATGTATTTTAACTAATGTTTTTTTTATTCTAAATATATTTTTTTATTAAAAAAAATCTTCTTTCTGTCGTGTTTATTTAAGTAATTAGTAATATATTTTATCACAATTTATTGAAACATTATTAAGTTTAAATTTAAGCGGTTATTTTTAAAGAAAAATTAGGTTACTAAAAGTAACAAGATTTTCATTTTATAATATTCATTTTAAAATTTCCTCCTATAAACATTTTCAAAATATTCTAAATAATATAAGATATTTGTTTAGAAACTAATTTTACTGTAAAATAATTTGACCAGAATATTTAATAAACATTCTAGATCCAATAGATTACTATATCCGATTTTCACTGTTTCATAGATCAATTATATATTTTTTTTATTTCGTATCACTTTCGAAAAGTTAATACGCAAATATTGTTTTAAAATACTAAAATCTACAACACGTATTATATTTATAACAACACTTAATATCGTGAAAATATAAAATACACAAATAAAAGATATTTTATAAATATTATGCCCACTCAAAAGTTTTGTCCGTATTTTTAAATAAAAGAAAATAATAACATTTTACACTGTTTATTAATATTTAATTAATAATGAAATTTCAAATAATATTAACAAATTCTTCATATTCTGTTGAAAGTTTTGAATATCTCTCTGATAAAGTAACTCATTTTTAGAAGTCTTATCTCCAGCTTCGCTAATTTTTTTCAATTTAAAAAATTTAATAACAAAAATTAAATCGTAGCCGAAAGATACTGTATCTGGAAAATATATTGGATGGCATAGAACCTTTTAACAAAGTTTCATTATTTTTTCTGTGTAGTTGTTCAAACATGTAACCTTGAGTTGTCGTACTGTACGATAACTTTTTTAAGTTCATTGTTCAAATTATCCAATTGTTGACAATATTTTTTAGAATTAATTTCCTTTGGATTTAGAAATTCATAATAAATTGATCATGTAATATTCCATTATATAGACAATATTGTATTTTTAAAATAATATAGGTTTGAAGACTGAGAAAGTTTTTCACGTTTGCAGGATGCTCCTTTTCAAAAATATCATCCAAAAATATTATTTATACTGCATAGTTCAAAAAACTATATATCCGATAAAAGTAATGGTATGGTCTGTTACCAGTAGCAATGGAACTGATCATCTTTACATTGTTAAAGATACATTACCGCAGGATCAATACAAAAAAATCTTGAGACACGGCTGCTGCCACAATTTAAAGAATTGTTCCCAAATGAGGAACTTTTTGTTTTTATGTAGGATTGGGCTCCATATCTCTTGAGGTCTGACGACCATTTGTGATTGACCGTGCAGAGTGTCTGCCTTGAATGAAGTAAAGTCTCTGGTTTCTTGAATAACTTGGTTGATGCTTGGTTATGAAAATATCACATAGGGAGCATTTCCTGAATCTTAGATGTTTAAGACTGTTTTACACCATTTGGCCAAGTTACACGTACGGCTTCGCTAACTATATCGGGTTACTCCGTAGCAGAAGCAGATGGGGCCACTTGTACTTAGAGTACTCATTGACAAGGTCAATATATCCCAACGTCCTGATTAGTGCGTTGTCGCTTCGTTTCCTGTAGATTCGCACCTGTAGATTTTTTATATTTCGGGCATCGTATGCCCAGGTCAAACTCGCACACGTCATGATCGATCAAATACAGCTGAGGTAAAACATACACTTGCTTCTCTGCAACTGTTTTGACTTCCTATTCAACAGCGAGTACAGCGAGCAGCGCTATGCCTAAACCTTTGAGAGCATATACTGAGTATGGCTCTTAAAGGTCATTCTCCTGTCTAACATGACACTAAAATATTTGCCCTCGCTCGACCACTCCAATGCAGTCCCGTAGAAGACGAGTGGGTCGAGCTTACGTTTTCGTCGGGTTTTTTGGAAGAAAAAGAAACGTGCCATAACTACTTTAGCCAGGAAATTCCCCGACATGAACCCTATAGAAAACTTATAGGATCTGGTCAAAAGAGAAGTAGCAAAAATGGTTATAATAAATTATTAATCACCACTCACGAATTCAGGAAGGCGTACAGGCATGTATTAATAGTTTTCCAAGGCAAATTGAAGCTTTAATTGCTGCAAAAGTGGTCTCTACTAAATATTGAAAAAAATATAAATTTTATCATATTATATTAACATGATTAAAACAAGAGAAAAATATATTTTACTTTCAAAAACGTATTATTTTATTATGTTCTAGAACCTAAATAAACTACTAATATGAATTAATACACGTAAAAAAATAATTCAATAGCTTCTTTTCTTTTGAATAATCACGATTTTGCAAAAAGAAGAAGGTGCGTCTAATAATTTGAACACGGACTGTATATATACTATATTAAAAAATTATAAATAAATGGAATAAAATTATAAACTAATATTCATTTGATAATTATTTATACAAAAATCTTAAAGTAATTTTATTAAAAGAGCGTTGTAAACCTACGCAAATTTAATTAAAACACCACAATTTTATACGTCTCTGCATATACATAATACGAACGAACAACATAGTACAGAAAACTTGTGAATATTGTAAAAATGTTAGTGAAACTGATGTACGTACAAAACCGCTAAAGAGCGGTTCTTATGTTTTGTCTTATAAATACTAGACTGAAAATAATTTGAACAGTATAATACGAGCAACATAAACGTATATATACTGCAGATTTAAACAAGGTAATTTCCTGAAAAACTTATGAATATTGTAAACAAAACTAATGACGTGGTAGTTTAAATTTTGTATTTCTACTAACTTACGCAAAATATTTTTTAAAAAGGATTTTTTTAAAGTTATTTTAAGATAAAAACGATTTAATGAAATTGTGTATATAATATTATATAAAAATATTTATAATAGTTAGAGAGTATTTCATTAAAGATAACTTTATTTTCTGTTGTTTTCACATTCAAAAATTACTAACATAATATTAGTTAATTTTGATGAATTGAAATTTTTATTAAATTTTTAACAATTAACGTTAGAAATAGAATTTTATCAAACTTATTTTTTGAATTTATTTTATGTAAATACAAATCTGTTTATCAGGTTGACTACGTGAGAAATTTTATATGATTTGCCCATAGCGTCGAGATTATATTTTTGTTATGCAATGCATAGTAAAATATAAAATGATTAAATTGAACTTATTATCATACTTTATGCATTTATCTTGCTGGAGGTCATCGGTGAACCCCACGGCGTAATAATGCGTTCGTACGAACCATTAGTAATATTCAAACACGTAACACAGAGTAACAAATTTACGATATCAACATAGAATTTCGTTACATACTTAGTTCAATTCCTAAATAAAGAAATTGATTTATTTTCTTTAAGTATTAATTTAGGAAAAAAAACACCCCATGAGTTAAAAAAATCTATGAAAGGTGAACGAAATAAAAGAGTTTTGTAAAATGTGTTATAAAAAATTTTGAAATTTTTAGGAAAAATCGTACTAAAAAGTGAGAATATTTTTCAAAGTTGTTTTGCTGTATCTCTGTTTACATTGTGTCAACACAATACATCACAATATGTATGCATATTTTACATGTATCATACGGAAAATAAAATTGTTTAAATGATCTATGGTGCATTTGCTATTGTTATTATAACAATATTAATATTGATTTTTTAAAAAATATTACCGTTATTTGATTCAAGTGATTTTACTAATACTGGCATCGTTAGTTTCTGATGACCCCCATAGTGCTATTGACAAGTCGAACGTCGACAATGGTGACCTGGAAAATATTAACGTATTAAGTAATTAAACCAATATATCGTTGTAAAAATATATTAGGATGAATTAGATGAAATGTCCGATTTCTGATTATTTATTTTTACACAGCATAAGAGAATTTTTACAAATTATTTCTATTTTCTCATTGTTTACTACAAAAATGGTTACATCACTCACAGTGATGCTAGTATTCACTTGGTATTTCAACAAGTGATGTGTTTGTTAACCCTCGAAAATATGTTGTCTGTGGAGTAAGAGTAAACTTTTTTTGTAGAAATTTAAATTGGAACATAGGGTAACAAAAGTAGAGAGAAACATTAATTCAGAATTCAAAGAAGGAACTGTTAATCAACCAACAATATGAAGATGATTTCAGACATTTTAAACTGGCAATCTGAGTCCTGATAATAATCAATACAGAAGACTCACAACCGCTCGAAGTAATGACAGATTGAAAAAAATTATAGAAGATAATCCTGAAATTACAATACAAGAACTTACTATACACTTAGGAATTTCATTCATGACAGTTTCTTATCATTGAACTATAATATGGAAGTTAAAAAATTGAAAAATGGGTGCCACATAAATTAATGAAAGTTCAGAACGAATAGCCTTTGATAAATTGGTCATCACTGATTATTTGGAAAAATAATGGCTAATTTGTAGATCGTGTCGTCACATGAGATAAAAAACGATTCTCTCTGGATAGTCCTTAAACTTCTATGATATTATTTGTTGTTTTGGAACTGTGGCTGATTCACTTTACCACAAATGAATTTTTCCCCAACACCACAATAATTTAAGTGAACACTTTAAACTATTGTGGTGTTGGGGTAAAATTCACTTGTGTTAAATTTCTATGAGGTATCAAAGCATTTTTTTAAGCCGTCGCTGCACCCATGACTGTTATGGTCTGCAAAAAAATCATACATTATTCGTTTCTATTACAAGGACAATCAATTACTGCTGCATATTATTGTTAAGAAATTAAAGTAATTAAATAAAATTAAGATCCCAACAATCTAACTAATCAAAAGAAATGGACCAATCTTGCTTTACGACAACGGCTGTCTGCATATTTCTTTAATCTCTATACAGAAAACAACAGAAGTAGGATATGACATTTTATAGAATTCTGTATATTCATCTGAATTGCCACCAATTAATTTTCATCTATTAAAACATCTTGTTTTCTTTCTTTTAAATAAAACATTTATAAATCAAGAGGCCATAATTGACCCATTCACATTTTTTTTAAAGACAGTGTTTTATAAAAAGGATCTATAGTTTAATACCACGCTAAAAAAAACTATTAATGTGAATGGTGGATATTTAGATTAAATAAAGTTTTACAATATTGTGTGTTTATTACATTATTTAAATTCAGAAATTTTATGTGGTACAACTAAATACTTTGAGATATTAATAAAAAAAAACACTAAATAAATACATGAAAAAATAAGAAGAGAAATGAACAGATCAGAAAAAAACAAAATATAATATATATATATATTAGGTTGGCAAGTATCTCCCTTCCGCTTTTTTTTTTTTGTACATAGCCGCGAAATTCAAAAGACCAGAAGGCGGAAGGGAGATATTTGCCAACCTAATATATATATATATATATATATATAGACATACACAAAATGTTTTTTTAGGTTAGATAGAACTTTAGATAGGGATTTAATTTAAAGTTCTATTATGCTTAAAAAACATTCTACATTATTAAAATATCGTAATTTACAAAAAATATAAATCTAGATATAATGTATTTATTAAAAACAACTCATGATATATTAATGATTCTAATAATTGAATAAATGATTATTAAATAATCATATAATAATTTTCATTAAATAATTATCCTATTTTTTGGTATATCATCAATCTATTCATCTCATCTACTTATAATCATATTTATTTTTATACAGGAAACAATAATTCATCTAATATAAACTATATTTAAGTTTAATTAAAATAATTTAAATTATTCTATGTAACTAAGTGTAGATTATTGTTTAAATTCATTTATTGTAAGCAATATAAATTAAATAGCTTTCAGGCAAAAACATGATAACGCTTTTTGATTATCTAAAATTGATGTACTCATTATCTTGATTTCCGAAAAATATCATATTGAATCAAAAAATTGTTAATTAATTTTTAACGATACTTGATACATAACATATTTGATATAGTATTTTCATTCAATTTATGCTTCTACTGAATAAAAATATATACGTTGTTAATTACTACAACCCTTCAACAAATATCTATATATAACAAATTTTAATGTTTGCAAAATATCTTGTTTAGTAATTCTGACAACAAATCGAATAATGAAAATAAATTTCAATATGCACATGCCGAAACTCTAAAGTGAAAATTAGTGTTGAAGGTCAATGCTGCGCAAATATCAAGAATGCACTTTTCGAGCCCTCGAAGGTTACGACACGCATTATCGTTTTAAATGGCCAAGGCTTCTGACCTCTGGCGATAGTATTACGAAAAGCTTTTTGATGAAATTGAAATCAATAAGGGTGTGCAATGTACAATTATTCTTTGTTATTTTACACGTATTCTATTCAAACATTATACAAACACATTTTAAGTGTAATTTTTAACCATTAAAAATTAATGACTTTTTTTATTTAGTAATTTATATTTTATTTTATTGTTATGGAACTAAATTTTTTAAATAGATTTTATATTTAAAAAGAAATAATACGATAAAAATTCTTATGCTAATCTATATTTATTGAAAATATACATTAAATCATTTTTAATTAATAAATTATTTATCACTAAAAATACGAATTTTAATAAGTTTTAAAGAAGAGCTTCATAGATGTTTTTTAATAGCTTCATGTTTAAACGTAATTAAATCAGAAAAATCATTTCATATATTATTTTTATAAAAAATATATATGTATAATATTTATACATAATCTGTTTTATTTTATTTATACTGTTGTAAAAATTAAGTAAATTAGATTGTGATTTTGCTCAATGAGCATTTAAATATCCTCTTTACTACATTCATAAATGGCTACAAAATCACATTATCATAAATATTTTATACTAATTTTTTGCGAGTTAAAAAAATGAGGGATAAGTAATTTTTGAATAATTCAAAGTGTAAAATTGTATGAATTGTGATTTAATATGTTATTTAAAAAAACGTTCAAACATGATTTGAAAATATTTACTTTAATATTAATTAGGTATTGATTAATTTATTTAATATCGGATATTATACTAAATATATAATTGATAAAGCTAAATAAAAAGAATTTAAATAAAAAACTAGAGAGAATGCTAATATATTCTTAAATAAAACTCTTGTACAGATAAGTAATATAAAAAGAGAATCGTTTAACAGTTAAAAATTAATCACGACTCGTCCGAAGACTGTTAAGCGCTCTCCTCCCGCAACTCGACCGCGTAGACATTGTTGAGTATCTTATAAACAGATACTAAAATCTTAATTGCGAAGATATTTCGAGCGACTTGAACATTGAATACGGCATCAGTGTACGACGGGGATGGTACAAAACTAAATGGTTGCGTAAACATGAAACCTAATGGCTAATCCAAGCAGTTCGACGAGAGTTCGCCCTCTTTATACCGCAAATGGGACAATTCAAGTAACCGGCATGACTGTCGACCCGGGCGTCGACGTCGCGTACCATCGTCGCGTCCTACTCTCATGATCATTGCGACCGCAGCGTCCGTCGCTTTTTGTGGCGCGTGTATTTATACGATTGTGTCGGATGTCGCTCGCCAGCCAACGGATTGTAATTAAACGGGCCTAGAATGGGTTTGATTGTCGATGGAAACTTGAAACTTGGTAATTTCTCTTGAGACCAGCGATGCTCTCTGTAGCTTTACGATGTTTCTCGATTTGGTTTGCACACGGTCAATCCTATATCAACTATTGTTTGCAATTAAAATACTATTTTCTGACGAATCGTTACATTTCATAAGTATTTTATTTTTTTCATATACATAAAACCTAGATATAAATATATGTATGTATGTATATTTATAAATGTGTGTATATATAAGGCGTTATTTAAGCGTGATAGAACATTAAATTGAATCTCTATCGAAAGTTCTATCTAACCTACAAAAACACTTATATATATATGGCATGGAGGGGTGTATGTATATATAAAGGTATGATAAAAGGTGTTTTTTTAGGTTAGATAGAACTTTCGATAGGAATTCAATCACGCTTCAATCACGCTTAAAAACACTCACCACCCTCTCTTTATAAACTCGTATATATATAAATTTGTGTGTGTGTTCGCATATATGTAAATACCATTTCACATTATATGAAATTTCCATATAAAAGTATATTATTTTTTATCTATTCATATATTTATTTCAAGGTATTATTTACTGAGGAACTTTTTAATATTATTTATTCCTTTTAAAATAGAATAATTCCACGCCTTTGCTTCCGAATTAATATGAACATTTTATTTTCGTACTTTTCTTAAATATTCGAGAATTTCCGAAGTACAAAATTTATGATATATATTGAAATTAACAAAACATGGAAAAAATGGATTTTCAGGTAGACTTTTTGAAGAAAATAAATTTTAATTTCATTGGTATTATATATCTTATATATATATATATATATATATATATATATATATATATATATATATATATATATATACACACACACACACACACCACGAGGATCTTCCCTCCGCTCACTTCTCTCGCTCACCCTCTGATACTTGCAATCATGAATAATATTTATTTACAATCATTAAAGTTCGGAAATAATCATTTACTTTCTGATTAGCATGGAATTAACGACATTGATTTAGCAATGGAACTATTATATATGGATTCATTCAAATGTGACGCCTAGATTTATGTTTTATTAAAAAAAACAAAATAAACTATACACATATTTCCCTATACACTACCCTATACACACGTTTCTTTTTAATAAAACACAAATCTAGGCGTCACATTTGGATGAACCTATATTAAATGAGATAGTAACTGTTTGACTTGTTAAAATCAATATAAAACCAAGAATTATATTGAACAAAAATTATAAGAAGAACTTCCATCACCCATTGCAGTTTATGAGTAGTAGACAAAGTTTAAAAGTATAGAAAATCATTGGGAAATGATAAACGAAGCAGAGGTTATAAAACTTGTCAAAAGGGAGAAATTATAGAAAATTGTATGAATTAATTAAAAAATATTATTATATGCCGTAAAATAAACAAGTTTTTCGTATTTTGACTACAGATTTAAAATGAAAAAAGTCTACAGACGATTTTTACTTACTGATTCATCATTGTATGATACTTTTTTGGATTAAAATGCAGTAAAAAATATTTATTCACTTTTATGTCTAATTTTATATCCTACTACTATTTTGTGATTCCAATTCTTGACGTGAAGCTGAAAGTGAAAAAACTGAATAACATTTTAGAGATTCAAACAGTTTAGAACGATGCCATTGAAGTTGTTTTAAAAGAAAAGTACAAAAAATATTTTTAAAAGTTGTATAACAATTGCAAAAATAGTTTTCATTCAATAGAATATATTTTTTAATAATTAATAATGAAAATCATGAATATCAAAACACAAATTTGTTTTTTTTATATTAGGGAGTTTTATCTGTAACCACTTTGCTTGTTAACCCCCGAATTTATTTCTGTTTAACAATGTAAATAAGTTTTGAAAAATAAAAGGTTTAGAAAGCTGTGTTAATGCTTCTGTGTAGATGATGTTTATTAAAAATTGGTAGTCTAAGTTGCATAGAATCTAATATCAATACAATAAAAAATTATTTTATCTGAAAATCGGTCAGAAAAGTGCTTCAAAATCTATATTTTTTCCATTTTCTGTGAATTTTAGTATTTCATTTGAATTTTTAATATTTTACTAAATTTGTAATTATTTTTTGCTATTTTTGTAAATTTTAATATTTCATTAAATTTGCATATTGATAATTTTAGGGCAGGCTGATTGATGAAAAATAAATTAATGTCGATTAAAATCTTCCTGATATTGTTTTTTTAAAAATTATATACCATTATTATTTTTAAAACATATAAATAGCTATATATAGATTTATAGAAAAAAACTATAGTATTATCAATAAAAATAAAATCTAAAGAGATAATGAGCTTTAGAAAAATTCGGGAAAGTTCGGAAACAAAATTTTCACATTAGTCCTCAAATTTTTAAAACACAGGAGAGGAAGACTATCATTTTTTTCTTAAGTAAAAAGAAATAAAAAATATTTTGTGGCAGAACATTGATGTATATTTACAGGGTCTTTCAATCAGGACGCTCGATCTTTAAAATTGAATAAAAAGAGTTGTATGAAAGGTATAACGGAAATATTTATTGCAGATTCAAGTAAATTTAATGCCATTATGTTTCAAAAATAATAATTTTCAAATAACTTTCACGGTTTTGTTTGCAGGAGTTGAACTAAAAGACCGAATTTTGGATTACACTCTTCCACATAAATTGGGTTTGATTTCAGAAATGGCTTGAATGACGTCGATCTCTAGATTAATTATTGCTGGTTTATTGGTACAGGCCAGAGACTTAACGCAACTTAAAAAAAAGTCTAAGAGCGTTAAGTAGCATGATATTAGCAGGTATTTGAAATCACCTTTCCTCGAAAAACGTGGGTTGGAAACTTTTTCCTCTATAATGCCATCATGTCACCTGATGTGTGGCACGTAGCACCCA
>CP092088.1:8092506-8275006 GCA_029203775.1 Neoneuromus ignobilis
TGTGTCTCAATATTTGATAAAAAAAAGTGTTTGATCAATAAGTTCTACCTGTTTTTACTTTTAGCAATGAAATATATGTCTTAAATGCGAAAATAAGTGAATCAGTGACTTCAAAGAACATAAAGAAGCGTGAAAAAATACTTGTTAGGAATAACAAGAAGTGATAGAAAGAAAATTGAGTGAATTTGAAAGTAAGCGAAAGTTATGGATATTATAATAAGAGTATGATATATGAAATGGAACCAGACCAGTTATATAGCAAAAAGTGAAAACCCCATCAATACATAAAAAAAATATTGATTGGAATCAGAGATATGAAAAGGCTCAGAAAGAAACTCATGTATACATGGAACAGAGACATAAAAAATTCATCAGTATGGAATGGAAGAGGAAGGTATTAAATTACTAAAAATGAAAAGTTTTGAGAAAAGTCTTTATTCAGTAGTGGATAGAAAAAGAATCATTATGATTATTTAATTGATAATAAATTTTACTATCTATAAGTATTTTTTATTTCCTAATAGTGGCTTGTTTTTTTATTTTATTTAAATAAAAAAAATTACTCTTGTATGAAATATTGAAAACATTTTTTTAATACACTTTCTAGTCAAGAATTGTTTTCTTCTAAAAAAACTGCTTTTAATTTTTTCCCTTTTTTAAAAAAATAATATATTAATAATGTTTAATATTTTTTATTCAAAATATTAGAATAATTAATAGATTATCTAATGAGTTCATTTCATGTCATTTTTCGAAAAAAATATTTTGTTAATATATCAACAAGTCTTTAAACAATTTTTTACATTTTTATTCCAATTCCAAAGATGTTAAACTTGTTATATTGAATTTTATTTTAAATGATTTAATAACTTCCAACGTTTTGAGTATGAGATAAATATTTGATAATTAACGAAGTCAAAAATAAATCTGAATGCATGACATAATATAAATATTTATAAAAGAATCATAGAAAAAATTAAGAAAATATTTTTATAGTTTTTTTACATTAACTAAAATTATTTTTTTCTAAAAGTGATTATAACAATATTGACAACTTAAAATGTACATTGAGCTGTAGTAAAAGATAAATTTAAGTTAAATCTGCAAAAATATTTATAATTGTATATTATAAAATGAAAATATTTGTTCTTAACTCATTGAAAAATTATATTAAAATTTGAGTAGATAATTTTTTTTATTATATAAAATGGTTTATAATTGAATTAAATAAATATATTTTAGTTTAGAAAGACGACGATAACATTATGATCTATAATAATTTCATGATATAATTATTTAAGTCGTATTTTGTAATAAGCAGGTATCTAAAAGGTTAATTAATGATTCACAAGCAAAAACAGTACAAACCGAAATATTTACACGTTCATGCGCCGTTTATATTGTGCCGGTTGATATACGTTCGTGATATAAGCACAATATTCTAATGTCGACGCATAGTTCAAAAGTGTAAGTTATGTAGTAGGCATTTTACATCCATAAGTCAGAATAAAAGTGAAAGAGCTGGAAATATTTGCTAGCGCAACACATTCCACACACAATACACACCTGAGGGTGGATAGGTGACAGAGACATACGCCAGTCTCGTACCCTTCAGACATCGTCGCGCGACCCGAAGTGCCCTTTACCACCCCCACGTCTTCGGTACTCGACCGTCCCAGTCGAGTATCGTTTCGCGTCGACCGAGTCGAAAGCTGGTACTGTTCTGTGAGATGAGAACAAGCATACCCTCGACTTATATCCTTTACGTGAGACTCTAAGGTCCGGGACATGTCTATGTCAACGTTGACGTTAATTTAACGTTACGACATTTCACGGAGCTTTTGTATTTTAGATAAATTTGCTTACAGAGATAAATTAGATTATAATATAATTGTGTACGTACACATGTATATGCATATATCAAATACATAGACACACATATATATGTGTGTGTGTGTAATATAAGTTTTGAGAGAAACTTTCATCCAACAATGGATAGAAAGAGATTGCTGCTGTTACTGATGATAATAATATATAATAGAATATAGATTTATTAAATAACTTTCACATGATGAAATAATTAATTGGCTAAAAAGGATAAGAAATTCACTTTTCATTAACGTTTTATACAACATTTTAGTTTTTTACTAAATTGTTACTTTTAATTGTAAAAATTTTTAAACGATTTTTAAAATATTAAATTATTAGGATATTGGGAATTTTAAATAAAAATATTTTTAAAACTAGAACAGAAAATATAGTAATATCAATCAAATATTTGATATCAATATATTAAAATTCATTAACGTGTCATCAAGTATGTAATTTAGTTCCTTCTACGACTAGTTATGAATCATTCCACTAATTATCATTTATGTAATATTGTGGTAAAAAATAATATATATTCAATAAACTTTTTTAATCCTTTAAAAAACGACTTGAAACATTCAAGTAAAAATCACTAAAAATTAATTAAATCGATAAAATAAATTCTGGTTTTATTAACTTGGAACATGTTAACAATAAGGACAGAGATATGATATAAATTCGTATTTATTAACTATTAACTAGTCAATTTGTTCTCATTCAAAAAGGTGTACTGAACTATAATTTTATAATGATTTATAACATTTAAAAAATTGAAAATAATTTATTGAAAAATTTTAAAATAATAATTTCAATAATAATGTATTTAGTACTGAAAAACATTTCTATTTTTTTCTCAATAAAAAAAGCATTTTTAAGAAAATTTTGTAAGGTATAGAAAATTAGAAATATATATATATATATATATTGTATATCGTTATATAACACGAAAAATAATATTAATTGCTTTAAATTTTCTTATATTTATTAAATATGTCTATTTTCAATCACTATAAAAAATAATTGTTCTGAAAAAAAATGTAATTCATTCATATAATAGAAAAATTACAGAAGTTATTCAAATTCTAAAAATATGTAGCAATACCAATTAAAATATCACAAAAATAAAACGTTCAAATATTAAAAAGAGCATTCTTAAGTATAATTTTTTTTTAAGCGTGATAGAACTTAGAAATTGAATCCCTATCGAAAGTTTTATCTAACCTGAAAATACACTATATATATATATATATATATATATATATATATATATATATATATATATATATATATATATATATATATATATATATATATATATATATATATATATATATATATATATATATATATATATATATATGTGTGTGTGTGTGTGTGTGTGTGTGTGTGTGTGTGTGTGTGTGTATGTATATATAAAGGTATGATAAATATGTTTTTTAAGTTAGATGGAACTTTTAATAGGGATTCAATTTAAAGTTCTTTCACGCTTAAAATAAAACACCCCAATCTATAATACATTATTATTTGTATATTAAAATAAAATATTTATAAGAAAATTTAAATAAACTGTATATTAATAAATAAAAACTAAAATTGTAAAAGTAAATAAATAAATAACAATTTTAAAACTATTTGTTTAGTTTAAGGGTCATATTTTTCACAAAATTGTTAAACAAATATTTTCAAACTTGAAGAACTTTTATGATAAAACGATAAAAAGTTTAAAAACATTTTTATTCAATAAATAAAATTCATGATTTATTAAAGAAGTGAAATATTAGGTTGTGTTACACGAAATGTCTGATTTTTATATTATTTCCGTTATAATAATCCGACAATTCATAATACATAACCTAATAAAAATGACATTTATTTTAATTAGTGAATTTATCTTTAAACTAAAAGCATTTATTTGTTACAATTATGTTTAGATATCACCTGAAAATTCTGAACTATGAAAGTTAAAATATTTATGGAGAGTCATCCAAATGTGACGCCTAGATTTGTGTTTTATTAAAAAGAAACATGTGTATATGGTAGTGTATTGGGAAACATGTGTATAGTTTCTTTTTAATAAAACACAAATCTAGGCTTCACATTTGAATAACCTTATATAACTTTAGGAATTAGAATATTGTTGATAAAAGCATTAAAAACGCAATATTCGTAAATAAGTACATTTTTGAATCTAAATAGTAGATATATATTAATTTATCTTTGATTTAAGAAAAATTTATCGTCCAAGAATGAAATTTGTATGAAATTGTTCATGTTAAAGTTAATATTAACAATGTATCTTTTGAATATAAGTAGAATAACAACGCGAACTTGAACTCGAACGAAAAGGTGTGTATGTGTGTTTTCGCTTAGTGGTACGGGTCGAACGAGATGTGGTGGTGGTTATGTAAGACAGAGGAATGGTTCGGGGTCGTGATGTTATGTGCTCGGCACACTATACAAGAGGGTATGGGGTATCTAGCGGTGGCAATAACCAGTCGGGTCGACGCAAACAACTAGTATAAATTAAGCGCGACGAAACTAAGGAATTAATTGCAGCGTCTAGCTGCAAGTAAATTTCACGTAAGTATGCAATATAATCTCGAGCATGTTGTAAGAACATAAGTTTGTAGTTGGGCGACATTGCCACGAGAATGTGTGCGAAACGCTGCCCTGAACCCTCTTTCTCATAAATACATACATACATACATATATATATAAATATATATTTTCTCCACCACCCTCTCTCTCTCTCTCTCTCTCTCTCTCTCTCTATATATATATATATATATATATATATATATATATATATATACACAAAAGTATAAAAAGTATTCAAAAACAGTTTTTTACTTATATAAACAACAAAAACATTTACAAGCATCTATTCTTCTTTCAATAAAAGATTTTAAAAAAAACTTCAAATTATTTTATACAGCAGACTTGAAAATAAAATTAATCTAATAAAGTTTTACATATATAATATTACCAGTATTTATTAAAACTTTAAATTTATTAAAACCAGTATTTATTAAAAACTTGTTCTTTAGTCCTCTTCTTACAATCATTATTTTTTAATAGACTGGTTCAAACTACTCGCTAAAAACATTTTAATTATATTTAACAATTTGTATTATAACTTTTAATACCAATAAACTTATATGTTTTAATACTAACAAAGTTATAATATTTAATAATATTTTACTAGATTTTTTAATATGTAATGATAACGAATATATTAAAGAACAAACATGATAAGGTATTAGTAGACAAATAATCACGTGTAATAAATAGAAGTGGTGAATACAACAAGATAATTCTAAATATACAGATTAATTAATTAACAAAACATCATAGTAATTATATGTTGAAATATAAAGTATCAAAATTTGAAGTTAGGAAGTAATTTATCAATTAAATACAGTTTTTGAAAGAAAAATTCATATCTCAATTGGTGTCAATGTGAAGTAGAACATGGGAATCATGAATGGAATATAATATAAGCCAAATAACCTCTTTTACATGTCAGTAGACGTCCACTGTTTTGTCGAAATTTTCAAGGACATTTTGCAATAAATGAGATTGTATTTTAGCTATAGCTGCACGAATTTGATCCTTTAGTTCTTAAATCGTTACTGGTTTATTGACACAAACCTCATTTTTCAAATAACCTCATATGAAGAAGTCTAACGGTGTTAAATCATAAGATCTAGGCGGTCAGTTAACATCACCATTGAAAGAAATTAAACGTAAATTGAATTTGGTTGTAAGTAAATCGATTGCCGCACAAATTGTATAGATTGTGGCACCATCTTGTTGAAACCACATGTCACTAATATAAATATCTTCAAAATCCAGCTATGAAAAATCTTTTAACATGCTTTGATAACGCACCGAATTAAGTCTTACATGAACACCTTGCTCATTTTCAAAAAAATATGAACCAAAAAAAAATGATGCCTTTAACCCATAAACCACACCAAACAGTGACTTTTTAATGATACATTATAATTGTTGTTTTGCAATGGCTTTTGAATTTTCACATTTAATTGAAAATGCGATTCATCAATGAAGATGATTTTGTTAAAAAAATCAGAACGATGACAAAAATTCAGACGACGCAAATGACGGTCAGCTGGCTTCAGTTCTTGTATTAGATGAACTTTATATGCATGAAGATGTAAAATGTTATGCAGAGTTCTTCTTGTGATGTCTGTGTGTCTCCAATAGTATCAAATTGTTGAAATTTCGCGATTAAGTTTCGAACAGCAAGTTCCGAAGGCATTTGATTACGAGGAAAAGATGCACGAATTTTTTACATTGACGTTGTAAAATGTTCACCATATTTTTAGTGAATTTTCTCTATTCAAATGCGTTGTTTAAGCGTGTAACATTCCATCACTAAAATATCCCAAGTTTTTATTAAACAAATGTTGAATAATGACAGTCAATATTTGATATTTCATCAAATAACAGCCAAATTACTTCCTAATCTCAAATTTGGACACCTGATAGATAGCTATTTTTTAAAAAATAACTGTAAATTATAAATATATTTTTATTTTTTAAAAAATGGTGTTCTACTTCTGACTCCGGATTAATGTGAAAATTTCGTTTTCGCACATTCTCGAACTTTTCAAGAATTACCAAAGTATAAAATTTATGAAATAATAAAATTGACAAATAAATAGAAAAAGATAGATTTTCGGGCAGACTTTTTGGACGTATTTTTGGACAAAATAATTTTTTTTCTTATTATATATCATATATATATATATATATATATATATATATATATATATATATATATAATAAACATCATCTACATATGCATTAATATAGTTTTCTAAATTTATTTTTCATAACTTATTTACATTGTTAAACAGAAACAAATTCGGAGTTCGGCGAACAAAACAAATAAAAAATGGAGCTTCTTGGTTTATAAAAAATGAAAATATAATTCAAAAATTTGTCTTTTTACTTTTGTCTGTCATACTTAATGTAAATGTGAATTCCATAACCGAAATTTACTAATTGATATTGACTAGATTTCTAATTTTTGAAATATAATAATATATAGGGTGTACCTAAATAAGATTAAAGGATAGAAAATAATAGTAATGACAGTAAGCAAGGTAATTTATGTCTAAACTCTTTAGTTTTATTTGAGTCACCTTATAAAATCAAATCCAACGTAATGTACTTTTGTAAGGTTTGTAAATAGGTCGAATTTTATTTTCGCATCCCATTCTTTCATAAATGTAGAAATATGAACCTTGAATTTATGGTAATATCTAGAAACACCGTTATAATAATATTCATTGTGGAATAAGTATATTGTAGATATTCACATTCCATGTAAATTTATAATATTGTAGACTAGCTCACAATAATCTCACTTTACAGTTAAAAAAATTGAGAGATAAACTCCTTGTGTGGTACGACTACAACTTGAATAGTGTATGATGAATGAATTTATATTTGAATACTAAAACACTAAACATATAAAATTTGCAAAGAAAAGCTATTTGTTCTATACTGAATATATATTTCAACTCGAATGAGAGAATTTAGAACAAGGACAATAATTAACTTTAACAAAGTTAGTTGAAATGTGCTATTACACATTTTTTTATATTTGTAATTGAAAGAATATATTTTTAAGAAATGAGTAGTTTTTAAACGAAAAAATAATGAATTGACTAATATAGTTGTGAATTTAATTAACAAAAATTATTGATCGAAGTATATTATCATTCATGAAAAAAAATATACGATATATCATAAAACATGCGGTATTTTGAATTATTCTATCATTAAAATTCTTGTTCCGCTATCATAATCGAAAACACATAGAATGTATTGATCAAAAATATTTTTTCTAATATAAAAATATATTTTTCAAGTTATTATAATTTCATTTCAATTCTCCTGTTTACTTCATTCATATATTTTACTTTATATTAATAATCTATCTTTAATAAAAATATTTTTTTTAATTCCTTAAATTACATTTATTTTAATTTGTTATTTTTAAAACTAGAAATTAATTGTTTAATATATCTGGAATTATTTTTGTCTTTTTGCGGTTCACTCTAATACCAATATTTTGTTTTGTATCGTCTAATTCTTTCACTCTTCTTTCGAGTTCATCTAGCCTTAATATGATCATAATTATCATAACTTATTATATCAGCCCATTATTAGACAAAAGTTTCATCAAAAATTAACTGAGTTTCTTATTTTTTTCCAAGACACTTTTACTTTCTACTTTTTACTGTCAATCTTTTCCAATTCTCGTCACAGCTATGCTTCACAATTTTATTTCTCCATCATGACAAATGTCATTTTTGGTCTTTATTTCATAATGGTTTTTGTCCATATATTATCTTCTTTTCTTAAAATATGTCCTTCTTATGTCCATTTTAGTGATTTTACTTGTTCTACTATCAATGACTTTTCTCTATTCTCATATCTATTTACATTTGCATATTTTTCAATATCTTATTGACATTAATAAAACAATACTAAATGAAACTATAAACCATTACACACTTTTAACATTTAAAAAAGAAAATCAAATTAAAGAGTTTCATGTTGTTAAAATTCAGCAAATTCATATTATATAAAGTTCTAAATATATATATATATATATATATATATATATATATATATATATATACTGTTTTTTTAAGCGTGAATAAATAGTATGGTGACATGAAAAAATGTCGAAATGTAACACAAGAAAAAAATATTTCATTAGTGAGACATTTGTAAGTTTTGCCATTATCAGGCAGTGGATGGAAAGAAACTAATCGTGTATATATATATATATATATATATATATATATATATATATATATATTTATTCTTAACTTCAATAAATTTATTTCAGATTGCATATGTATAAAATAGAAAAAATCAAATGAAAAGATATAGTGAATGATAAAATAAATTCACAAATACTAAGAAAAAATATTGAATCATTATTTCACTTGTATCAATGTATCTTAGTATTAAAAGTTTTAATTTTATTTTACAATTCTATAGTCATGTTGAAACTAAATATCGAATTCAACTCTTAAAAGAACAAAGTTTTCAATTTAAATTTTCCCTATGCTCGAAATCAAATGTCTCATTTACCTGTTATTGAATAAATATTCAATTCCAATGTTAAAAGTTTTCAATTGAACTTTTATTAAACAGAGGTGAACTGTATACTTTCGTTAGGTTAAATTAAATATGTTCTACAACTAAGAAAATAGTCATAAAGTTATCGAATGATTTGCAGATACAAACATAAAATTTTTATTAAGAACAAAAAATATTTAATTAAAACTTTGACTAGAAATCAGTTAATACAATAAAATGTTTATACAATATTTTTAAAAAATCGAAAACGTTTGCAGAAATGATATACGAGTAATGTACAAGCTGTGAATAATTTACTTAAAGAAATTTAAGATAAGAACGATTTCATTACTTTGATGGAAAATAAATTATTGATAAGTTTCTCTGTTAAGTCTAAATATTGTATATTCATTTATTTTTTTGATAATTTGTTTTGTGAAGTTTTAAAAGTAACAAAATTAGTTTTATATTAAAATATATTTTAATAGTAGAGTATATTTGCTAATTTTAATTAGAATATTAGACACTATATTACAGATTTTATCATAATATGAAACGTTCTTTTAAATTATCAATTTTTCATTATTTAATTCATACATTTTTATATATGTTTACACACATATTGATGCATTTAAAAACATATATATATATATATATTCATATATTTGAAAAAAGTTACGTGAGTTGAATATAAATTTATTTTTAACCCCTTGCCAAACGAATTAAATAAAATTTCATGTGGCATAAAACGACTATTTATTTTTCAGCTTTGAGATATGTCTAGCAGGGATTCCCAACCCCGTGCCCGCGGGCGCCATGGCGCCCGCGGACCGATTTGTATGCGCCCGCCACTATTCGAACTAAATCTCTCGTGCATTTCCCACATATGAAGAAAATGCTAGGTAACAATGAATTAAACGTGTCATTATTTATTGAGACCCTTCAAGTGCTTCAAAAACAGTTTGAAGAGAGATTTCTGCAGTTTACAAATATCGAGCCAATTGTCTCCTTCTGTATCAATCCTTTTACTTGCCAAATAAATGTAATGGAACTAGCCGCATGTATTGCAGATCTTGTTCAGGGGAAAGCAGAAGAACTAGAGTTAGAAATTTTGGACCTTAAGAATGATATTTTGCTAAAATCCTTAATATCAGAGGACTTATGGAACATAGTCGACAAAGAAAGGTTCCCATTTTTGAAAAAAGGGGCATATAAAATCAAATCGTTTTTCGGGTCAACGTATTTATGCGAATCGTTGTTTTCAAACATGAATTTAATAAAATCACGATATAGATCTCGACTCACCGATGAGCATCTTTATAATTGTTTGCTAACAGGATTATCGTCATACTCTCCTAATTACGAGGCACTGGCCAATGAAATGCAATGCCAAAGATCACACTGACAGATTGATATATTTTTTTAATGTTTTCTTTTATGTTTTTTAAATGATTTCTTTGTATGTGTGTTTTTTTATTTACTTTGTATTACTTTTTGTATGTACGTTTCTTTGTGTGTATGTAATTTGCACAATAATTTTATTATTTTGAAATTATTTTTGTTTATTATTTTTTATCCTTGGTCAATTATAAATATCCTTAAAAAATAGCTGGTGCCCGCCGCCCTACCGATATTTTAGAATGCGCTCTAGGGTATAAAAAGGTTGGGAACCCCTGATGTATAGGCTTTATAATATTCATTTTGTATATATAGTGATAAAATATATAAAGAAAAAAATATTTTCTAATATACTTTGACTTTGAGCTTTGGCAATTTTCAAATATTCACGACCTTAACATTATTACGATTTATTTAGAAATGAATATTGCGCGCGTCTCAGAGACGTCAATGACAAAAATGGCACGAAATATAGATGGCGTCTCTGAGATGTCTTTGTATGGCAAGGGGTTAAATAATAAACTATTGTTTTAAGTTGAAATTTTTTGAATCAATTATTTATATTTCTGAATCTGTTCTCACAATTGAATTTTTATCTTTAACACCACCATATAACAAAATGTGTTCAATAATTTATAATTATTTATTTTGTTTGTTTATAAAAACAACAAGCTAATTTATATTTCGATGAAATTGCTGTCATTATCAAAGTATTGAGTTGTAAAATATAGAAATCCCAGAATTATTATCTCTTAATTCTAGATTTTATTGCACAATACTCTGATAATAATGATATTGTCATCGAAATGTACATTAGCTTATCGATATTATAAACAAACAAAATGAAAAATAAGTAATTACTAAACACTTTTTGATATCTAATGCTGTTGGAAGTGATTATTCATTTGTATGGAAGTGAATTTTCAGCATTTTTAAAACAAATAGTAAATGCTGAATTCATAAAATATTTTTATAATTATTAATATTTCCACCACATATTTTTAATTAGAATCACTAATGTTTTCTGAGATCACGTACAAATTTTCTTAAAATATAATTTTTTTCTTGTCTATTATTAATTTAAAAATTATTTTTATAAAATTGAATTTTAATAAGAGAAGCATTTTTTGTTTTACTAGTAATATAAAAATAATTATATTTTATATGCAACATAATTTAATTAAATATTCAACCATATCCTATATAAAAAACATAATTTATTAAAGAAGATAAAAATATTTTTAATAGGCAGTAAAATGTTACCAAAAACTAATAAATGCAAAAATAAAACTCAAATAGAAGAATTATCATATTTTTCCATATTTAATATTTTATTACTGTTTGATTTGGATTTGTATCAAATTCACTTTCACACAAATTAACTATCATTCTAACTTCAAAAGGCATTGAAAAAGTGTTCAATATTAATTCATTGCTCACTTTCTTTTTTTATAAAATGTAGCGCATTTCAACGACAATGCCATTATCATTAGATTGCTGTGTTATAAATCAAACTAATAAACTTATATACAATATAAAGAAAGTTAAAAAAATATATTGAACACTTTTCAATATATTTTGGCGTTGTGGTGATAGTTTATTTAAGTAAAAATATTATTTTATGTCATATGGGGTTATCTAGTAAGAATATCAGAAATTTAACAACCGCTGGAAACCATGTTGTTTTTTTTTTAATCTCATTTTGATATGTCAACTCAATATAGTTTGAAAAATTATCATAGAATGTTTACCACTTCAACAACGCTTAGAAATTTTAAAAAGTTATAAAAATCAATGTTCTGTTTATAAAACTTATTATGTTCTCTTGAAACTAACGATCAACAATAAATAAAGAAAATTGCAGAATTTGGAGTGAATTAAATCCACAATTCATTAAACAAATACCACTGCATCCACAAAAAGTAATTCTCTGGTGTGCATTATATTCTGGTGGTGTTATTGAACCATATTTTTTTTAAAAAATAGAGTGCATTTCGGAACAATTAATAATAAACTTTTTTTCCAAAAATGATTGAAAACAGTTTTTATAATATATAGTTTATGTCATACATCTACGAAAACAATAGATTTATTGAAACAAAAGTTTAATGAGTCCATTATTTCACGAAATGGACCCATCAATTGGCTACAAACATTATGTGATCTAACTCCATTGATAATATTATTTTGATGGATTATTTTGTATGTGTTTATGTAAAATCATTATTTTATGCTGATAAACCACAAACATCAGAAATTGGACCATGTTTACGTAAAAGAGTAATTAAAAACTGGACTTTACGAATGCACTATATGAAGAAAAATTATGGTGGTCATATGAGTGAAATTGTGTTCCATCATTAATGACATAGAATATGCTTAAAAATAAATAACTAATGAATTAAATACTTTTTATTTTATTTTCATTAAACTTTTAAAGTGCTTATTGTAAAACCCTATGATTTTATAATATGCCAGAATAAAAATTTGAACGAGAAAATTAGTTAAAATATATATGGCTAAGGAATTAAATGAAAAATTATAAAGTTCATAATATAATACATTAATTTTTATATTTTTCGTATTGTAAGAAATGATAATACGATAAGATATTATTAAAATAAAATTTATTTCAATTATTTGACTCTGCCATTCGTCAATGTGATTCAAATGAAACGTCATCAAAAAATACGAAGGACGCACACACTTTCCCGTACAGCGACCCTGTACATGTCTCGTCTATAATCTTGGATAAGGTGGACGGTGGTGGCGGCTCTATGTTATTTTCAATTTAATCAAGTCATATTTGTACCTCTGCACTTTTTCCTCGGCTTCTCTTGTCGTTCGTTATGGCTGCGCCGTTGATTTTCATATAATCAAAGCTGAAATTTAATTAAACTTTAGCAGACTGTTTTGAATCGAGAGATGTTCGAAGTGGCTAAAGCAAGACCTCTTCTCTCTCATCTTACATCTGCCTGCGTAACCGTGCCATCATTGAAGCATGCTAATTCTCTCTTTATATCTACCAACTTACCTACCTACCGACCAGCGTCTATCTACTTTCCTTCTCAATTTTAAACCGATTAAGAAAATTTTAGCCTCAAGTAGCAAGAGAAACTGAAATCACACACATACACTTACACAATACATATATATATATATATATATATATATATATATATATATATATATATATATATATATATATATATATATATATATATATACATAAATTATCTATCTATATATTATTTTTACATTTCAGTTATTTACTAAGCTTGTTTATAAAAAATACACTATTTTTAAAAGATGACAATAAGAATATAACTTACATTAGTAGATTTAGTCATATTACACACATATAGAGATTTTCAATTGAAAATTGAAATACAAGTTTACACTAAGTAAATATATTTCTATTTCTATGTGTATACATACACACGCATATATATATATATATATATATATATGCACATAAGAATAAGGGGATTACACAGGGTTACCATTTTGGGTCATTCTATATAATAATTACTGTATATAATATTTAATGAGATAAATATGCAATATTTACAAATAAATTTAATTTTAATAATTTTCTCATATTGTTTATACAGAATGTTTTTAGGTTAGATAGAGCTTTAAATAAGGATAGCTGTCAAGTTTGTTGTCAGTTTTCACGCTGTAAGTGATATTAATATTCAGTAACTTTAGCAAATTATTATAAAAAGTTTTACACATAAGTAACGTTTTCAAACTGTGGAAATTTATTTCAAAAATCAGTGTACTGTCAGTTATCAGTCACTAGTGTTTTACCTCAAAATTTTACAGAAAAAAAGATTTTTTTTTTGTACAGTGATGAGGCTCATTTTAGGTTTAACGAGTGCGTTAATAAACAAAATTGTCACATTTGGAGTGAGACCAATCCTGAAGTGGTTCACGAGAGCCCTTTATATCCAGAAAAATGCACCGTATGGTGCGGAATGCACGATGATAGTATCATCGGACTTTATTCCTTTCGAAACAAGCTGGAGAGTGCGTTATCGCTCAAAGTGAAATTTTACGCGACCCATTATTTGTTGTTAACATCCTGTTATAAACATATAAGGATAGACATAATAAAAGTTGTTTTAACACATAAAAATTCATATCTTTATAGTTTATTTCAATACATAAGATTTGATATAAAATTTGTGAAAAAACTGCATATTAACAAAAAAAAATTTTAAATTTATTAAAAAACGTTTTTTTTTAATTAAATTAATATGATCGCTGTGTTTCAATGGAATTCATAATTTCTTCTATCTTTTGCTTAATATTTAAGACGGCAAACCTTAAATTCTTTTCGGGATCTAAACTTGACCGATATTTTGTTTTTATTGCACTAATTTTGAAAAACCAGTTTCACACAAATAAGTTGATGCAAACTGTATTAATATTTTTATTTCCTTTTTCTTCAACTCTGAATACACATTGCCACTTGAAGCAAACATTTTTGCTAAGATAATGATTTAATTTGAATTCGTAAAGTTTCGTCTAAAGAAATATCAATAAGTTATTTCTTTTATTTTATGAAAATATTCGAATTTATACAAAGTGGATTGAGATATAAAGAAGGAAGTGTTTAAACACCAAAATGATGAGACCCACAATAATAAGTTGAGAAATTTTCATGTATTTTTCAAATTATTATTTTTTAGTACTTTCAATTAAAAATTTATTATCCAACATGAGAATTTCTCAAAATTTTCACGACCCTCAACAATTTTTCTGCGACCCCTTGAGCGGTCGCAACTCACAGTTGGCGCACCACTGATATCGATATGGAAGAAACGTAGTTTCAACAGGATGATACCACGTAACATACTTCGACCAAAACAACAGAGTTATTTAAACAAAAATTTGGCGATAACGTTTTCTTCAGAAATGAACCTGTAAATTGGCTTCCACGATATTGTGATTTGACACCTCTGGTTGTCCATGGGAAGATTTGTTTACCACTCAATCTACTTGAAATAATTAAAATTGTATGAACAATTATTTTATTGAATTTATTGCAATTAATAATTTTTAGTTCAATATTTTATTCATTTTTTGGATGATTTTTGTGCTAAACTATTACTAAATCAAATAATAATAAAATATAATAAAAATTACTTTTTAAATTAAGCATGCTATTTTTCAAATAAAAGATTTTTATCAATTAATTTTTCTGGTATGAAAAATTCTTTTCATGATTATATATATATATATATATATATATATATATATATTTATTAGGTCTACCGGAAAGTTCTGTCCGTTTTTGAATTAAAAGAAAATAATATATTTTCAATATATTTATTAATATTTACTAAACAATATAATTTCCATTGTTACTAATGATCTTTTTTCAACGTGATGGTAATTTATTTATTCCATTTCTGTAGAATGACTCATCTTTGGAGGTAAAAACTCAAGTAGTACTTGGCTGACATCAGCTTCATTTTTGATTTTTTTTCCTTTAAAAAATTTTGCAGTGAGAGAAAAAGATGATAATCGGATGGTGCTAGGTCCGGAACGTATGGTGGATGTGATATAATTTCCCAGCCTAACTCTGCGATTTTCTGGCGAGTCACCAAAATGTGGCCTGGCGTAGCCGTGGTGCAGTATGATTTGTTTGCTATTGACTAGCGCTGGTCTCTTTTCTTTAAATGCTTTGTTTAAACCATCCATTTGTCGACAATACATTTTGGAATTCAGCTTTTCTTTGGGTTTGAGAAGCTCATAGTGTATTAGTCGTTTGACGTCCCACCATATACACAGGATTTTTTTAATGAGGCTCAAGCTCGGTTTCGAGATGAAGGTGGAAGGTTGTCCGGGTTTACAATATGCTCTTTTCTCACAGTGTTTTCATACGTAATCCACTTTTCATCACCGGTTATCATCAGGTCTAAGAAAGGTTCGTTTTTGTTCCGAGTAAGCAGAGATGTGCAAATGACGACTCGGTCATGTATTTTTTTATAACTCATGAGACTCCAATTTGGAATATTTATACACCAATCCAAGTTTTCTAATATGGTCTGAAATGGTTTATTGTGCTGAGTCGAGTTTTTCCGCAATCTCCGATGTTGTCAAAAAAGGATCTTACTGTATAATAATCCTAACAATATAGTCATCGATCAGAGCTGGTCTCCCAGAGCGTGGTTTGTCATTAGTGTTGAAGTCGCCTGCTTCAAATTTTTCGAACTATCTCTTTCACGTTCTGCCAGAAACTGCATCTTCACCAAAAACGTTCACCAAATTTGTACACACTTCTGTAGCATTTCTACCTTGTTGGAATTAATACAGAATGTAATGCCGTAAATGAATTTTATCGATATACATATTTACACGAACGAATTTCACTTAATACTGAGATGATGAAACCATTGTTCCAGTAAATTTAAAAGAGCACATATGTAGAAATACAATGGTAACAAGAGGCAGCCATATATGTTTCAAACGAACACGTTCATATGGGTTGAAACTTGAAATGACCTTATGGGATAGAACTTTCCAGTAGACCTAATATATATATATATATATATATATATATATATAATGTTTTTTTAAGAGTGATAGAACTTTAAATTCAATCCCTGTCGAATGTTCTATCTAACCAGAAAAAATACTTTTTATATGTATATATATATATATATATATATATATATATATATAAAGGTGTGTTTTTTAAATTTCATAAAACTTTTGATAGGGATTCATTTTAAAGTTCTATCAGGCTTGAAAAAACACTTATATATGTGTATATATATATATGCATGTGTGTCAATATGTATGTATGGGTGTAATATTTTTATATAAAGAAAGATAAATATATTTTATGATATTATTTAAATTCATATCAGTGAAATTTTAAATGTTTAATGTTATTTAAAGACACGGTTTTTGGCACGAAATTTCTTGTTGCGGTATATAAAAGACGAATAAAGTGAAACAAGTGTACAGTTTTATATCTCTGATTGAGCAATAATAATACTCGCGCCGGAGTCATGTACGCACGTAATGTCGAACGATCGCGAGCTGCCACTGAGAGAGCTATCTGCACAAGGCAACAGCTTTCGAGCGCACTGATATCTTCTCGTTGTTGAGCACCGTCGAACCTTTTATATTCTATTTAATTTCATTACATTTAAAATTCAATTTTCTGTACTCGGCTGCTTTAATATCAGCCCGTTACACAGTAATTTCTTTTGGCCCATCAAAAATCTTATTATGTTGGTCGGTCGACCGACGCGCGGTGGATACAAAAACGGGTGGATAAATTACCTAAAAACCATCTACGGCTCTTCTTACGCATCTTAAGTGCTCGATAAAAGTTAGCGCCGCGATTTGTTGTCGTGTTGTTTGCGAACAGAGCGATGCGTTCGATGTCTTCTCTTGTCTCTTCTTCGTTATCATGAACTAAATAAGTGATGTACATAAAAATAGCGACACAACCAACAAGCTACATCTCTATTTGTAATGCTTACAAACTATTTATATACACATTTAAGATATTTCATTTATTATATAAGTGAATTTACTGTTAAACTTTTGGCGTTTTGTATTTTCTATAGAGAATAAGTTTTTAAGTAAATACATCTAATGAATTACCTAGAAATCGTTTAAAAATGACTTATTTTATTTGATAATTTTAATCAATTATAACAATATTTTCATTATATATAATATTTTAATCGTTTTGACATTAATAAAAGTTAATCTCTGAACAATACAATAGTTAAGTTTCTGAAGAAATAAATGATTATCCAAAATCGTGTAATAGGAGTATAATAACTAATACAAAATTAGAGTCAGGTTCCAAAAAGTAACAAAAATTAATTAATTAATTTACATATTTATCGTAAATATGATTATTAACAATAGCCATAAGAAATCAAGCATATTAAATATTAAAATGTATAATGTTGAATGTATAGGTTATTATTTTTCTTCTTCATCGTTACAAAAAGAAATTGAACGAGAATGATTTCTTTGTAGAAAAATATTCTCGTTTTTAGATTTTTTTCTACTAATTTTCAATGGAAAGGTTTATATACAAAAATATAATTACAATTACTCAACTAAACATACCTTCTGTCTAGAAACTAATAGAACTTTTTTATTTAAACCGCGCGCGATTGCGGAATGTCATGTTGTAATTTTTATTTAAGATGATACATCTGTCAATGACATCTGTGGCAAATTTCATGACGTTACACTTATTAGTAAATAATTTATAGTAGTTTTTGTTAGACGGTGATTGTTGTTTACGGCAATTTTTACGATGTCGAAATCAGTTGATCAAAGAATTTTCATCAAATTTTATATTGCGAACCAAATAAACTTCACACAAACGTTAGAAATGTTAAGAAATGCATACTCTGAGGATTTTTTTATCGCGAACAAGAGTTTTTGAGTGACATAAGATGTTCAAAGAGAGCCTTGAAGCCGTCGATGATGAACTACGATCTGAACACCCATTGACATCAACTGACGACAAACACATCGTCCAAGTCTAGGCACTGTTGCTCAAAAATTGACATATGTTCGCCAAAGACTTAGAAACTGAAGTGAGAATCTCAAAAACCTAATTCCATGTTATTTTGGCTGAAATATTTAGCATGAAACGCATTACTTCTCGGATGATTCCAAGAATACTGATTTTTGTCATAAGTTTTTAACCAAAAGCAACTAATATCGTTCTACAATGAGTCATTCTACAGAAATGGAATTTCACGCTGAGAAGAGGTTATTAGTAACGAAGGAAAAATTATGTCGTTCAGTAAATATTAATAAATATATTAAAAATGTATTTTTTTAATTCAAAAACGGACAGAACTTTTCGAAAGACCTAATTTACAAACATATACATATATATATATATATATATATATATATATATATATATATATTTATATATTTATAACCAATCAGTAGTGTAGTGGTTTATAAAATAGCCTGTTTTCGGGAAATTGCGACAAATTTATAGTCGGAGAAATAAGGTAGGTGAGGTTCTTAACAAAAGTAAAAAGAACCTGCCAAAGAGAATAAAAAATGAATGAAAAATCCTCACCAAATTGCCTAATAAGCAAGATAAGTATGATCAAGTACCAATAAATGGTAATAGTAATATTGACGATGAGAGTTTCTTTCAGCAGTGGACTAATCTAGGCTCATTTAGTGATGAATATATATATATATATATATATATATATATATATATATATATATATATTGTGTATGTTTTTGTGTATTTATGTGTGCATATGCAATGAAAGGAAATAAAATTTATGTTTTATGAAATTATTCATGTTGAAACGATTATTCGTGTAGGTAAAGCGCAATTGCAGACTGTGAAATCTAGCATTCAATGTTCGAAGAACGCTTACTAATTTGCAAATACCACAATTTCAATAGGACTGCGTTATCGTCTCGGAAACATACTAGTTGAAATTTCATTAACACATACCTTACAAACCAGCAAACCGACCAACTAACCGACCAGGATCATTTATTCTCTCGCTTATATACAATAGCTATAGATAGACATTCGCTTTTGTTGATTGCAAGAATCGGCCGCGTGAAACGTTCTTCATTGCAAATATGTTATGTACGTCTATTTTATATATATTATGGACATATTTACATACATACATACATACATACATATGTTTAAGAATATAAATAAGATATGAAAAATAAAACGTTTAGAAAACTATATTAATACTTTAGTATAGACGATTTTTATAACAATATATATATATATTAGGTTGGCAAATATCTCCTTTCCGCCTTCTGGTCTTTTGAATTTCGCAGCTATGTACAAAAAAAGCGGAAGGGAGATATACCTAAATATATATATATATATATATATATATATATATATATATATATATATATATATATATATATATATATATATATATATATATTTATATATATATATGTCATGTATAAAAGAAATAATATTGAAATTTATTTTTTTTCAAAATCTGTACGAAAAGTCTCTACGTTTTTCAATTTTTGGTACATTTTAGTATTTCATAAAATTTGTACTTCAATAATTCTCGGAAAACTTCAGGAAAGTTCATAAACGACATTTTCTTATCAATTCAAAAATGGATTTAGAGCGTTATTCATTTTAAATGGAATGATAATTAAAATAATTAATATTCATAGTATAATCAATAACAATTATTATAGTTATATGTATGTTTCAAATATTTTATATAAAAATACACACGACACTTGTACTTTTTTATATCACTTAATAGACGATACTATTTCAATAAATAAAAAAGATAATCACAAAAGAATTTTAACCCCAACACCACAGTGGCTTAAAGTGTTCAAATAATCACTTATTGTTCACTTATTACTTATAATTAAATCGGCTGATGCATTTCGATGGTGACGCTATCATCGTCAGAGCCTTTCTGATTTAGATTTTAACAGAATGGCTCTGACGATGATAGCGTCGCCATCGAAATCCATCAGCCGATTTAATTATAAGTAATAAGTGAACAATAAGTGATTATTGAACACTTTAAACCATTGAGGTGTTGGGGTTGAAATTCATTTGTGATAAAGTGAATCAGCCACAGTTCTAAAACAACAAACAAAAGAGCATTTTTTTTAAATTTAGTTTTAACAGTTTTTTTATAAGAAGTTATAAAATTGTTCAATAACCTTATATATTAACTCAAATTGTCCCAACAAAACATTTTTTTTTATAAAAATATTTTTTTTGCTGCTTACTCAATTTAAACGGTTCCAAAAAACACACATATTATTTATTTTTATTTTGCACCCTCTGTATGTAGCTCAGATAGTGTGTTGCCTGCACTGCATTCTTGTTTCTGGGTTCATGCCATATGCTGTTGATGTAATACTTACTAGTGCATTATCTACCCATTTTGTCAAACAAATATCTGTATTTTTTATTTGTTTGGACATAGAAAATCATTGTCTTTTTTAAGGAATCTCATTTTGAGGTAATGGGCAGCTTTTTGTAATTATATTTTCGCGATTAATTCCATTACATGACTACCCACAAGTCTTCAGATATATCAAATAATACAATCTGTCATCTTAGGAAGAATGCGCTACTTTTGTTTTATTTGGATCAAAACTTTACTATAAAATAATATATTTATTATAAATTACATAATTTTACTAAGTACCATAAATTTATTATAAAATAAATTAATAGTCAGAGTCGAATATAAATATTTGATATAAATAAAAAAAAAATAATTACGAAAATACAATAAAGTAAAAAATAATCCTCGAGATGACCCATCGTTGCCATATGACTACTAAAAATAAACGTTTAAAAATACAGATAAAAACAAAAAAAAATACATATCAAATGTTATTATTCAAAAATGTAATTATACAAAAAAAATATTTAAATATTAATAGAAACATAATTACTAAGACATATAATCAGAGGACGTTTATTTGACATATTTTTCTCACTTAAATTTTACAGTATTATTACAATTAAACTTTATTTATGACTGAATAAAATTTGATCAGAAGGTAAGAAAAAACGTATATCAAATAAGAAAGAGCCATGAAAACTAACTAAAAACTAACTACTTTCATCTAAAATTATCAGAATATGTCTTGTACATACTTATACGACATTACCAAAGGGAAATACACTGGGACAAATAGAGCTAAATAATTATTAACAGCATTTATGGAATATTAAAAATCCTAATTCTCGTTCGATCATCGAAATTAATAATCAATTAGTACAATTAGTATTTGAATTGATAATCAGCTTGGAAACATCATATAATGTTGTGGTATTAGGGGATCTACTCATTTATCAAAATAGAATTGCACAATAAGATCAATCAAGGAAATATATCTATTAGCTGCGTAATTATTTATAATAGATAAGTAGGTAGATATTTTAATAAAAATAAAAATATATACTGAAAACAAATTTATATCAAAACTATTTTTATCATTAAAAATATACAGAAAACAATAGAAAACCAAAATATATATATTATAGTTACGAATAAATTCCTAAAATATATTTACAAATCAATATTTTTACTGTTTATAATACGAGGGTGGTCCTAGAAGTACCCGACCCTACAAAGAAAACACAAAAATTTTGGAAAAAAATATATTTATTTTTCAACATAATCTCTTTTCAGCTCTATACACTTTTCCCAGCGATGTTCAATAAGTTCGATACCCTTTTTATAATAAGAACTGTCTTGCTCCTCAAAATACCCATTAACTGCCGACATCACTTCTTCATCGTTGGGAAATCTTTGACCACTGAGCCATTTTTTCAAGTTTGGGAACAGAAAATAATCCGAGGGGGCTAAATCTGGCGAATAGGGTGCATAAGGTAGCAATTCAAACTTTAATTCATTAATTTTGGCCATTGCAATAACGGATTTGTGAGCTGGTGCATTGTCTTGATGAAACAACACTTTCGTCTTAGCCAAATGCGGTCGTTTTTGCTTGATTTCTTCGCTCAAACGTTGCAATAAGTTCGCATAATACTCGGCGTTGATAGTTTTTCCTTTTTCAAGATAGTCAATGAAAATTATCCCACGCGCATCCCAAAAAACCGACGCCATGACCTTGCCTGCAGATGATACGGTCTTCGCCTTCTTTGGAGCCGGTTCTCCCTTTTCAGTCCATTGTTTTGATTGTTCTTTTGTCTCGGTTGTAAAGTGATGGACCCATGTTTCATCCATGGTTATGAAACGGCGCAAAAATTCTGCTTTGTTGCTGTGAAACTTCTCTAAACACTCAATTGAAACATCTTCACGACACTGTTTTTGCTCGAGTGTGAGCAAACGCGGCACCCATCTTGCACACAGCTTTCTCATGTCCAAATTTTCAGATAATATGCGATGTACCGCACTTTTTGAAATGCCTACTATGTCTGCTAGCTCGCGCACTTTCAGTCGACGATCATCCAGTACCGCTTTGTGGATTTTCTTCGCCATTTCTGGAGTCGTCACCTCATTTGGTCGACCACTGCGATGCTCGTCTTGGCAGCTCGTATGGCCTCGTTTAAACTCTGCTACCCAATATTTCACTGTTGTAAACGAAGGAGCAGACTCACCCAGAGTAGAATCCAGTTCAGCTTTTATATTGGTTGGGCTGAGGCCTTTCAAATAAAAATATTGTATCACCTAACGATGACCAATTTTCTCCATTTTCACAAATTCATTGAAAACGTTCACTATTGATGGCTGCCAAACAAATACTAAACAACGTGGCGTCCTCAAACTTGAAACATATGCTTTATAGATTGTGTACTTTCTAATACAGTGATATTTTTCAAACAACTACCGCCATCTCTAGATCAGGCCGGGTACTTATGGGACTATCCTCGTAAAGAAAATGTCAAAAAAATTAAAGTTAAAAAATTAAATTGACTAAAAAATTAAAGTAAATATATTTTTTTATTTATTTTTAAAGCATTGTCACATATGTTCATTCAATGTGTTTATTTCAATTAGAATTGAAATTATTTTTCATTTCCTTTTAAATAAAGTCATATCCATCGTAAGCAATTAATAGCAAAGAATATTAAATTCTTAACAATAAAAAAATTGTATTGTTACAATATAACTTTTTGTGTAAAAGGTTGAAAATATTTCGTACAATGTAAAAGTATTTTGTGACTATAAAGACAATTTTTTTCGATAAATTGTTTGAAAAATACAATGAAATGATTTGTAAAAGCAAATATTAAATGTAATTTTAATTACAAAAGCAAATTTATTATCAAGATAAGAACAATATACTGAAACGTCGTACATGAATTAATATCTATATAGATATTTACATTATATTATCTTGTAATATAAATTTCATTTAATCAGAAACAAACTAAAATTTTGTATAATCTATTACAACTATTTCCCTAAAATTCTATTCAGTTTGTATTTTATCTCGTACAGAAATGAGTAAAGTACATATTACACCACAGAACTTTTTTCCTCGGCTCGATTTTCACACATATCTAACAAGAGTTTGCTTTCGTATGTGTACGTTTAATGTAATTATCAACGTGATTTATCTCTTTGTCGACGAATATTATCTCTCGTCCAACTGCCGTGTAAACTTGTCTGAATTCTAAGTACGTTTGAAATTAGACACAAACATACGGACAGGTGTGAAGTTTGTCGAATGTTGCTGTGTATTTCACACGTGAAATGTAATTAAATCGTGACGATTAGCAAACGCTAGACCAGAAACATTTGGTCCAACTACACAATTGCGCTCTCGGGAGAGGTTAGAAACATAGTGGTTGTTGTAGGATATATAAATATATACATGTATGTATGTTTATAAATATATATATATTATTAAGATGTCTATGTAATGTAAGAGGTATTCATACTTAAACTTTCATAGATTCATAAAATAAATAGAATATTTCATATCTGACATGAATATAAACATATGTACAGTATGTATGTATGTATGTCGTCACTACAAAGCACATATCTCTACTTTTTTGGATTTGTATTTTATATGTGGGTTTTTGTAAAATCTAATCAGTCTTTAATATCTCTCTTACTCAATAACGGTACTTCTACAAGTCTTCTGCGGATTATTGGAATACTTAATGAATTGTTCATCTCAAACTTATAGTTTTTCACGGACTTAAAAACGTCTTTTTTGGAAATAAGTACCATGCGACGATCAATATTTTTATTAATTTTGACTTTACGACCGTGAATTTCTGGTTGAACTTATGAATTTAGTGCATTGTGAATCATCGTAACGAAATATCAAAAATTCAACAATTTTTCTAACTGTCTTTCCTTGATTTTTCAGTGCTATTATTGAATTTCTCATGCCCTCAAATGAGACATTGCTTTCCCTACCCATAATTTCTAAAAAAATGATTATTTTTGTTTCCATTTCTATCAATTATAGTTTATTTCACAAAATTCACTTACTGCGGAAAAAAAATTAAAAGAGAAATTTTTAATTTGTTTTTATTATTTTTAGCATAAGTGTATGTGTATATATATATATATATATATATATATATATATATATATATAAATATACGAGGGTCGTTTGATAAGTATGGTTAAAATGTAAGGAAAAATAAATTAAAAAAATTAATTTAATTAATTAATTAAATTAAAAATAAATAAATTTACCTTACCTATCATATGAACCTCGTTTATACGAGGGTCGTTTAATTAAATTAAATTTTTTAATTTAGTTTTTCTTACTTTTTTACTATATTAGGTCGTGTATTATAAAATATTGGAATATTCAAAAAGAATTAAAAATTGATTTTTTAATTTAATTAAACATTTTATTAATTAAAATAAGCATCATTAGTTTGTAAACAGTCTTTTCATGCGTTTTCTACAAAAAATTCCTCTTTCGAAATAGCCGTGGTCTGTAAAGGTCCTTTCGATCTTATTCATATTACGAAAGGTTTTATTTCGTATGTATTGTTTCCAACTGCGAAAAAAGTGGCAATCTGTTGGTGAAAAATTAGGTGAGTATGGAGGATGCGGCAGGATCTCGTAGTCTGAGTCGTTTAGTTTTTGCAAGGTTATTTGCATTAGATGTGGTTTTGTATTATCATGAAGGAGGATGAGTTCATTGTTTAATGCAGGGTCCATTTAGACAAGTTTTCTTTACATTTCTTCAATTTTAGAACAATATGACTAAGCAATTATTGTTTGTTCAGTCCTCAAGGATGAATAATGAACGATACCCCTTGCAGTCCACCATACTGTCACCATAATCTTTTGGATATGTAGAGATGGCTTCGATGTATGTCCTGGATATTTACCACGATTAACCAACTGTCCCGATTGTTTTCTGTTGTTGTAACTGATTTATTTTTCACTGTGGGTTACAATTCTTCCAAAAAAGGGTGTCCTATTGTTGCTTAAATAAATCTAACTGTAAATTTCAAATCTTCGCTATATTTTCTTATCATTTAAACCATATGGAACCCATTTGTCGAGTTTTTTAACCTTACTCATGTTCTTGAGATGGCTTCCGATGATTTTGTAACACATCACAAGTTTTTCTGTGAGGGAAGACAATGTTCGAGAGGAATCAGTTTCCACTATCGCTCGAAGAACGTCATCATCAACAAGGACAGGTGATTTCCGCGAGGTTTATTTTTAATTCCTTTTTTTCACAGCGGAATTTATCGAACCATCTCTGTACGGTTCATTCATTAACGATACTATCAACAAACATGGTATTGATATTGCGAACGGCATGTGCCGTGCTATTATTCAATTTTAAACTCGTACAAAAAATAACTCTTAATACCTTGGTCGACACCATTTTACAAACTTTCTGCAAAAATTGGAGTTTTCCAAAAACTTCTAAAAAAACTAACGGTAACTAACTGAGAACTCTATGAACTTTAAATGAGCACAAAAAAATTATAACTTTTAACTAATCACTTGAACGATCAACTTGTGACTGATGAAAAATCCGACATTTAATATAACAAGACAATATATATATATATATATATATATATATATATATATATATATATATAAAATATATTATATATATATATATATATATATATATATATATATATATATATATGTACATATTAAATAATTAAATTATATTACTGAGATATTTCAATAAATTTATTTAATTCATATAAGTTTAATTAAAATACAATTTTTTTCTTAACTAACAAGTACTTATTTTCTAATAAGTTTTATTTAATAATAAAACCTATTCTTTTTAAAAAAATCAGTTTCTTAAAAAAAATTATAAACTTTATAAATGAATAAAAATTTCATATAATCGTTTGTAATATTCATTTTTATATTTATATGGAAATATTAACAGCAATGATATCATCTTTAGTGTACAGAGCCGGAAAAATATTATAATTTTCATTTATGATGTTCATACATTTATTTTATTTTTAAATATAACAAAGTAGTTTATTTTTCTAATTATTTTTTTCCTTTAACGAGAGTAAATTTTGTATTTTAATTTCAATAATTTAATGAACATAAATTACACAAACACGCATATATATATATATATATATATATATATATATAATTTGTCTACAAAACTGTTTGTTTACGTATTCAGTAAGAAAAATAAATGATAATAATGGTAAATTAGGTCGAAATAGCTGGCAACTTTCGATTAATCTTGAAACACGGTATCTGTACGTATTGAGTTTCTTTTGCTTTTGATAGAATTCAGTGCGGACGTGTTTGAATCGATATAAATAAGTGATGGGCGAGAGAGCGAGTGTTCGGATTGTGAAGAAGGTGGTTGAACGGTGAGTGAGTGTTAAGGTGGATGGGTGGGTACGAGGTCTGACAATAGTGATTACTTCAAATGACACATAAAATTGATTCGGCGCTCTCTCGGCTGCCACACGGTCGGTGTAGCACATTATGAGATCATCTTTCAAAGTAAAAACCTCATAAAGCTCTGCGTTCGCCCGAAACTTCATTTATTCGCGACGAAGATTTATTCTTCATGCTTCTTATGTTATTTGCTATAGCTATCTCATACAATGTACATGTTCGAGTATTTTTTATCTCTTTTCATACTTTTACTCCATTAACGAGTGTTTTTTGAATATAAAAATTAAGATCTTTTTCACTAATATATATATATATATATATATATATATATATACATATATATATATAAATAATAGTGCTTAAAATTATTTAAAAATATTACTTTATTATTCTTATATAAAATGTGTCTGTGTTTGAATCCTGGTCGGAGAGTTGCTCAAGTTAGTTAGAGGTTGGGCTGGGGATTTAAAATGTCATTTCATAAAAAAAACCTTTCGAAATTTTGCCAAAAAAAATTGTACAGGCCTATAATTAGACTAGTATTGTCAAAAAGTCTAAGGTCCTACAAAAATTATAACAAAAAATAATAACATAAGTTGTTTTATTAATTTTAAAATAACATTTTAATATTAAAAAATCAATCTAATTATCTATTTACCTTTCTTTCCCTCTTTATATATATATATATATATATATATATATATATATATATATATATATATATGTACCTGGGTCTCTTTTTTGCGGTAGATGCGTTCCGCAGAAAACTGCATTAAAAAAATTACACAAATGAAGATTTAGCTTGCATTGAAAAATTAGGGATACGTTTCGCAATTTTCAAAAACCGCATAAAACTAAAGCAACAAGTTTAAATTACTCTAAAATTCGCATAAAAAATCAGGAAATAAAGAATGCCTAAAAAATTTCAAATATCTAAAAAAAAATTGATAGAAAACAAAGCTTTATTAATTTAATTTTTGATTAATTATTTAATTTTATTCAAAGAAATATGTACATATGTGTAATTAATTTTCAATTTTTTCGTACATATTTTAATCATAATCGGTATTTGAAAATATGCGGGTTCAGTTGTGAGTTGGTGTGAAATCATATTCGTCACTAGAGGAAAAACAAACAACAGAATTAGCTCCAACTTCTGTTTCGTTCTGTGTTAATGGTTTCCTGGCGACAACGTATGTAATCGATGATTAAACTTTGAGACGATGATTTTACTAATTGTTTATGAAGCTCGCGATATTCGGACATATAGTTATTTAGCTCTCGTTGTAGTTTAAAAGCAAGTTCAGAATTATCCTCGTATGTATATAGGGTGTCCTATTAGTTGCGGACAAATTATTTTTTAAAAAAATGTATCTTTTTTTAAATGATGATAAGTTCGGGTTCCTGATGAGACACCTATATACATATACTTATATATAGTGTGTATATATATATATATATATATATATATATATATATATATATATATATATATATATATATACACACGCATACGATGGTCGTTTGATAAGTATGGTAAATTTAATTATTGTTTGATTTAATTAAATTTTTCAATTTAGTTTTTCTTACTTTTTTACCATACTTTTCAAACGACCCTCGTATGTGTGTGTGTGTGTGTGACTATAGGTTTATATTACTATAAGCGTTAAAAATTAAAATGGAAATGAGTGGTTTATAAACTAATAAGAGAAAACCACTAATGGTTAGAGGAAATTATTGATTACGAACTCTTCAATAAAAAAAGGTATAAGAAAAGATCCATTGCATATATGAGACAGACGAGAAAATTTGACAAAATAAAATAGAAGAAAAGAACATACATCACAAAGTGACAGTTTTTAGTTTGTTTTTCTTCTAGCAATAAATAGAAAAAGACTTATGAAATACATACATGCATTCATACATACATACATACATACATATATATATATATATGTGTGTGTGTGTGTATGTGGCCTAAATAAGACTAAAGAATAGTAAATGACATTAACTAATTAAATATATGTCTAAACCCTTAACTCTCATTTGAGCCACCTATATGTATATGAATATTGTCTGATTCTATTTATATACTTATATATATATATATATATATATATATATATATATATATATATACTTATAAATATATATATATATATATATATATATATATGTATATATATATATATATATAATATTTTTGTGATTTTTTACCTTAAATAGACTAATACCGTTTTTTAATAATTGTTTAATAATAAAATAATAACTTATTTAAAAACATTTTTTTAACATTTAATCGATAATTATACTTTCTTCTATTGATAAATAATGAGATTATCATTTTCACTAATAAATAAATAAATTTAGATTATGATTTATATACAATTAATTGAAATATAAACGACATTAAATTTTTTGCATAAATTATATTTCAATCTTTTTGTATAGATCGTTGAAAAAGTTCGTACCCAATTTCAACAGATACTGTTAAGAAAGCCGAAGAACGGTACTCTTGATTGTTAAGTATATATGTTATTTTTTTTTTGGAATAGTAGAAATCATAGCTACCATTTAAGTAATAAAAATATTTGTTTTGTGTACGTAAAACATTTTTGAAAATTGACATAGCTAATATACATTTGCTTCATGTCATGTTAAACGAGTACCGCAAACAACTGACTGATGGTACTGCTCTGAAAAATATTTTGGAAATTTATTTGAACCGTTATCTAGCCCTTTGAACTGCGAAAAAATTGTTTTCTAAGTTTTGACTGGGTAATTTTAACCTCAACGACCAACCACGCTCTAAACACCCTACTAAGGTCGATGATGATATTGTGCGTATTTTAATTAAGAATAATTTACGTATTTAGACGAAAGAAATTTCCAAAGAACTGAACGTTGACAAGTTGACCTCATTTCGTCATTTAAAGAACCTTGGTTTCACTTTGAAGCTATATACATGGGCATCACATGCATTGACCGAAAGGAATAAATTGAATCGCGTCGTTGTGGCCATTTTTTGGTTTGGACGCATTAAAACAATACCTCTTTTGGATCGTATGGTAACTGCTGATAAAAAATAGACTCTCTACAAAAACGTCTAGTGCAAGTGGACTTAGAAAGAAGCAAATGAAAGCATGGCACCTGGGGTCAAAGCTGACTTGCATCCCATGTAGCTGATGCTGTCTGTTTGGTGGGATTTCAAGAGCATTATTTATATTGAACTACTCCCACTTGGTCAGGCTCTAAATGCAAAAAAAATATTGTTTACAAATAACAAAACTGGATGCAGTAATCAAAGAACAATGTCCGATTTTGACGAATCGAAAAAGCATCATTTTCTACCACGACAACACGAAGTCACATGTCGCAAAACTGACTCTGCAAAAATTAAAGCAATTAAAATGAAAACTTATGTGGTATCCATCGTACTTTTCAAAAATGGCCCCTTCAGATTGTCACTTGTTTCGATCACTGCAGAACAGTTTAAAAAGTCAAAAAATTGACGATATGGAGGCAGTCAGAATTCACTTTACTTCGTTATTCGCCTCAAAACTAACCAGCTTCTATAAAAATGGAATCTACTGATAAGAAGAACGTTGTAAAAAAATATAGAATGCGATGGAGATTACTTAATTGATTAATAATCTCTTGCGTTTCATTTTTAAATCGGACACGAACTTTTGCAATGATGTTTTTTTCAAATTTCGATTACTGATTTTAAATTCCCATATGATCAATTTTAGTTTAAGATCTATTTCCAGTATTCTGAACAGTCATATCATATATTATATTTTTATTTTATTTTTCTTATTCATACAGATTTGAATTTCAATACAAAATTGTAAGAAATAAAGTATTTCTTAAAAATAATTGAGTCTTCTTACGAAAAACCACATTTATCAACAAATTTACAACTTTAAAATTCTATAACTACAGAATGCTTAAATATACATAAACACGTGTATATTATATTTATATATATATATATATATATATATATATATATATATATATATATATATATGTACAATACAGTCCATACACACTAATAACAAACTTTCTCTAGTCATATGTTTGATACCCTTGTTAAGGGAAAACGTATGTTGTATTCAATGTACATACATAATTTGTGTAAATACATTTCGCCCACATAAAATCCGTTTAATATATACCTCCTCGGTAGTATCCCAGCGTTGAATTTGTTCAATATTATCCGAACTATATACTAGAACAGGTTGAAAGCTGTCTGCGGTCTAAGTGGCTTGATCTATCTATGTGATTATTTACTTACAAGCACTTCAGTCAAAGAGTTACATGTATACATGTACTTATGTTCATTTATATATATATATATATATATATATATATGTATGTATGTATAGCAACGGTACGTTCTGATGTTTTATTATCAAGTAGTGAAGAACTAACTGTAGCCGGACGAATGTTACGATGATGACGACGACGACGAAGGGTTCTTGTACTACGTATACTTTTTGAAGCATCGCCTTTACTATATTTTCGTAAAATTATAATATTATTCAAACTGTTTCGTTTGGAACGATGTTAAATTATTTGTGGAGTCTCCAAATGTATGTGTTTGAGAATCTGTACGATTTGACGAAGCTTCTCGACACCACTTGAACTGATTCAACGAAAATTAAATCCCAAATTATATACGTGTATTTACAAACATACACCCAACATGTTCGTGTATATACTATATACTATATATATATATATATATATATATATATATATATATATATACATAAACACGTATGTAAATTAAAATTAAAAAATAGTACCTTGTTATATTTTATATCATATACGAGTACATATATATATATATATATATATATATATATATATATATATATATATATTGAGAGTTTTCAACAATTAGTATGAGTAGAATATAATATAAAATAAATCAATAGTTCAGTGTCCCTCAACTGAAACAAAGGTTTAAAAACAAAAGGTTTAAAGAGAAACAATATTTAATTATTATTAAAATTCAAGAAGTTTAAAATCACACCTATTTTTTACACTTATACACTTATTCATTTTTACAATATTCACTTGTCAAGATAAAATTAAAAAATTCAAGCCATTTTCATTTTTTAATGAAACGTTAATTCCACAAAATTTACATTTATTGCACAACAAATAACTAAGAAGCAAAACAGTTTGAAAATATTAATTGCATTCTCAACTTTGATTGATTTCTTTCTATACTAAAGACTCACACCTATTTTTGTTTACACAACTGTATGTCTGTATATATATTTACTTGCTTACTATTATTTACAATTCTTTGTTATCCTTCAGTCTCATTTGGATCAAACTATATAAGTAATTTAAACAATTTTTCTTTTTTTCAAAACTTTTTAGATCACATTTTACGAAAAATGAATTCTTTTTTCAACTATGAAAGTAGTTATCACTAGCTATCAGAAATTACAAACACCTAAAGAAAAATTTATTGCAAGAAAAATTCTCTGCATTTGGTGGCTTTGAAGAGGAATTATTTATTATGAGTATCTACATGTGGTCAAAATTCTCACAGTGAGCGAATATTTACAGTGAACAGCTACAAAAACTGCATAATGCATTACAACAAAAATAACCACTGCTGGTAAGTTATTTTAATTAAAAAACACAAGCGTTCTTATTTTAATCCCATAAGCGGCAGAACTTTCTTAGCTATTTAATATTATTAAAGTTTATAATAATATAAGCGAAATATTTGAAAAATAGGTTGTAAAAATAGTAAAAAAAAATATAAAATATTTATTTCCAAGTTACTTATATACGTAATTAACATATATATATATATATATATATATATATATATATATATATATAAATAAATTAAATAATATTAAGCAAAATACCAATTTTTCAATTTAAAAAGGAATAGTGCTCATCCCTGACTTCAGGTTAATACGAAAATTTCGTTTCTGAACTTTCCTAAGTTTTCCAAGAATTACCAAAATACAAATTTTATTAAATATTAAAATTACTAAAAAATGGGAAAGGGATATATTTTCAGGCAGACTTTTCGTGAAAATAATTTTTACAGATTTTCTGAGAAAATAATTTTTATTTGTAATTATATTATATATAATAAACATCATCTATAAAGAAAAATTAGTTTTCTAATCATTTTTTCTCATAACTTATTTATATTTTTAAATAACAATAAATTCGGGAGTCAACGAACGAAGTGAATGGGTGGCAGAGTCTCTTGATGTTGAAAAAGAATTTTTTTGATCAATGTATCTTTTCTTTTCGGATTAAGCGCACAAGAAAATAAATAAAGAAATAATAAGAATCAAATAAATATAAAGATAATTGATAGTCTTTGGGATGGAAGAGCCTCCAAAAAATCTTGAATAAGGAGATATACTGAGGAGATTATCGAGATGAAGAACAACTAAAAGCGCAAAAAAATTAATATATCCTCTTTGTTTTCACTTATGACAGTAGAATATTATTCTTGAATGCCAAAATAAGTTATCAGTTCTGTACAACATAAAGAAGCATGGAAAAATATATTTTAGAAATAATACGAAAAAAAGAAGAAAATTAATGGATTAAAAAACAAATGTTATGTATTTTATGGTAAACGTGAAAAGTTTGAAATAAAGATGGACTGGCATTAAAAAAATCAAAAAAATTGAATTACTTTTTAAATTTTTAACAAATCAAAGTAATAATTTAATACTTAATAAACATAATTAATTACTTATTCAAATACAATAAGATTTTTTAAATGTACTTAAATATAGTTTTTGGTTCAGTTTATTTATAAAAACATATTTTGATATCTTTACAATTATGAAGATCTAGGGGTCATCCAAATGCGACGCCTAGATGTTTCTTTTTAATATAAAATTATCAAACTATTTAGAAATTTTTGGATCTTTTTTTATGGCAAATATTTTTTATTGCAATTATATGTGAAACAGAATATCTTTTAAATGTCCACCATGATTGCGTCTGCAGGCATCAATTCAAATATCGAAATTTTCAATGATTTTTCGACATGTTGCTGGATTTATTTCACGAATTGCAACTCGAATGTTGTTATTTATGTCATTAATTGTTTGTGGTTTGTTAACATAAACTCTACTTTTCAAAAAAATCACAAAAAAATTCTAATGATGTTAGATCGCATGATATTGGAGGACAATTTAAATTTGCATTTCGTGAAATTAAACGTTGACAAAATTTCGATCGCAAAAACTGAATGTTTACTCGAGTTGTGTGACATGTAGCACCATCTTGTTAGAAACAAACATCAAACTGATCAATATTATTTAATTTCAGCAATAAAAAGTCACTCAACATTGATTAGTATTGCTTAGAATTTACAGTAACAGCATTTATAGAATTATCTTCGAATAAAAATGGTTTAATGATTCCATTTGACCAAAATGCACTACAGACAGTGAATTTTTGTAGATGTAAAGATTTTCATGAATAACTCGAGGGTTTTTATCATCCCAGATACAACTATTTTACTTACTAATGAATCCATCTATTGTGAAATGAGCTTCATCACGAAAGAAAATTTTGCTTGAAAACAATGGATCTGTTTTAACACAAATCAATTTCTAACCCCAACAACACAATAGTTTTAAAAAGTTCAATAATCACTTATAGTTTACTTTATTTATAAATATATCGGTTGATTGCATTTCGGTGGCGACTTCATCGCCGTTAGGGCCTTTCTGTTAAAATATAGATTTAACAGAATATTTTAAACTAGATTTTAACAGAAAGGCACTGGCGATGATGGCATCGCCATTAAAATAGATCAACCGATATATTTATAAATAAAGTGAACAATAAGTGATTATTGAACATTTAAAACTATTGTGATGTTGGAGTTAGAAATTAATTTGTATTAAAGTGAATAACAGTTCATTTGCTAAAGTGTAACAGTTCCAAAACAACAAATAATGGATATGCTGTTCGTTGTTCAATAATCCAACTAGCGAAATTACCTATCCATGATTAAAATTGTCATTTTCTACTAAAACATAAAGGCTTATTATGTCATTCTAAAAGACATAACATTTAAACATTATACAGTCTGACATTTAGGCTTCACATTTGTATGACCTTATATTATTGGTTATTAATCTAGCATTCCTACAATTATGGAATTACCAACGAAATGTACATCACTAAATAGAATGATTAATAAATTACTTTCGAGTAATTAAAAAATCTTAGTAGTACTGAAACACTTGATTAATTTATGTAAGAGTGAAATTTCCAGTCAAAAAAAATGAAATTTGGAATAACTAGTTTTTAAGAAAATTTTATGTTGTCTTATCAGAAGTTAAAAAGATTTTAAAATAAATATTGATATTTTATTCATATATAATTATATATACACACATATACACACACACACATATATATATATATATATATATATATATATATATATATATATATCGTATACGCAGATGTAAGTAAACATAGATATAAATGAATAAAATTTCACTTAAATTTCATCCTCAATTCAACAAAACGGAGAATTCTAATTAAGCATTCGAAAGGTAAAAGCGGAAAAATTATACACCAAAGTGGGCAGAAAACCTAAAATTGTTTCTGCGGCGCAAATTATGCATTCGCTTTGTAAATTTATGCGTCAATATAAAATGTTACACCTCGAAAAGTATATAATGCATTATTCAAATCGTAAAGTGGTCAACTTTCAAAAACGTTGCCAGTTAAATTTTCAGACGTCGATGTGCGTTCCAAATGCGACAAGCGACCGAAACGAATGTAGAACGTAACGCGTAGTGCTCATATATCTCAGGTATCTACAAGAAGATGTCTCATTCAAGACGCGGTGACAATGGCACAGTGGGAAATTTGTAAAATAATTAGATTCATAAGATATATAAAAGTTTTTCAAATAAAGAGGAACCGAGTTGCATATGTATTTCATACGTACGTACATACATACACACACATACACACCCATACATATACATATATATATATATATATATACAAGTATATATGTATAATTCGTATACCTATGGCAGGTTTTATATGTTTCACTTCAAATTGTCACGGTTGTGCGAAAATTACATTTCCAATTCATGAAAAGACGATGTCGACTTCCTATCTTACTAAGAATCAACATAATTAAAGTATATTATTAAGCGAGACAGAAACATCGGTACAAACTTTACTTACTTAATATGAATGTTCTATCTTTGTTCTTTAAATATTGTGAACGCTTCGACAATATAAGTAATTTTATAATAATATCTCGGATAGACTTTGCACCTTATGGATCACGAGTACAAATAATATAAGAATAGTAATAAAAATATATATAAATATTTGTCTCTTAATTTTCTTCTTAAATCTACAGAATTGAAAAATGTTTATCGAAAGTGTATTATATGGACCGTTTATTATGAAAGTGGTGTACAATAATCCATTTTTTTTTGTTTCGAAATATTTAACAATTTATATTTCAGTCGATTAAAAAATACTAATCAAGTCCCCCAAATTTTCCTATGTTTCTATAAATGTATATATATTTTAATTCATTAAATAAATGACTTTTATAAGAATTAACTAAATCAATATTTCTTGGGGTCATGAATGGACTTAACCCATTTTCTTAATTATTAAATTGTAAAAATTATTAAATTTTAGTTTTATTTGAATTACGTTATATTTTATTTCGATTTTGTTTATAAATAAGAACAAATAACAAAATAATGTTATTGATTCTCAATATTTATTTACTTATTGTTAAGATACTTTAAGCTTATATGTAAGTTTATCATTATTACGAGTTTAACATTAGATTCTTCATTTAGGATCGTTATATGAATATATTTTGCAATATTCATGATACACAGGAGGTATTATTCAAAATCTTTCAATAAGGGCGTTCTATCTTTAAAATTGAATTAAAAGAGTAATATGTAAGGTATGGCAAAAATATTGATTGTTGGTTAGAGTACATTTAATGTCATTGTGTTTGAAAAATAACATCGTTAAAATGGCTTCCACGGCTTCGTTTGCAGGAGTCGATCTGAAAGACATAATTTTGGATTTCTCTTTTACATAAATCGGTTTTGATTTCAAAAATGGCTTGAATGATGTTTTTCTCTAAATCGTCAATTATTTCTGGTTTATTGGTAGAGGCTGAGATTTAACGTAGCCCCAAAAAAATTCTAAGGGCGTTTAGTAGCATGATATTGGCGGCTAGTTGACATCACCTCTTCTTGAAAAACGCGACCTGGACATTTTTTCCTCAATAATGCCATTGTATCACCCAATATGTGGCACGTAGCACCGTCTTTCTGGAATCACACGTTATCAATGTCTATATCATCCAATTTGGGCCAAAGAAATTGAATATCATCTCTCGGTATCTTCCACCGTTGACAGTTACCGCCTCGCCTTTTTCATTTCGAAAGACGTATGGATTGATGACGCCGCCCAATCAAAATCCATACAAAGCAGTCAGATTTCTGAATGCAAAGAAAACTCATGGAACTGTAAAGGATTCGCATCGTTTCAGATCTGACAATTTTGGTTATTTACGAAGTCATTCAGCCAAAAATGTACTTAGTCATTGAAGATGATTTTTCTCACGAAACGTTTAACGAACAGAGGACGAATTTTTATAATAAATTTTCACAATTTCGACGCATTATTGAAGCGTATAAATTTTCATAATTAAATGGCAGCTATGATAGAATACTAACGTCACAGAATGACAGCGCTGTCATTTCAAACATAACTACGATTGGCTGTCAAAGTTCAGGAGTGGCTATTGAAAGACCCTATATATAACGTGTCATCCAAATGTGACGCTTAAATTTGTGTTTTGTTAAAAAGAAACATCTGTATATTATGGTGTATAGGGAAACATGTGTATAGTTCTTTTTGTTTATTTTTAAAAAAAACACAAATTTAGGCGTTACATTTAGATGACCATATATAAAGAAAAAACTGCATCATATCCTTATATTTTTCGAATATAATGGGCCTGACATTTTTAAATCAAAATGTTAGTGGGATATTTCTAAATATTAGCGGTGTCGCCAAACCGGTTGGTGATAAATTTAGTGTCAAATTCTGTATCTTATTTATTTATGTTTAACGAAAAATATTATATAGTGCACTTATAAAAAACCTAATTAAATATATTTTTAGCCAATTTACTTTTTATTTTCAAATTTACAATTAATAATTTTTACCCGTTACAATTTTTATTTTCAAAATTTTGATTGGAATAATCTTATCACTTTTTGTATAATATTCTTGTCCACGACTTCACGTGCAAAGGTCACAATTACATATTTTTTTATAAAGAAAACATCTAGATTTTCCAATTAAATTGCGTATTTATTTACAATATGCCATAGTTCTATTTATTTACTTTCATATTTCTTAATTTGACTACGGAAAATAGGCATGCACCACTTATGCAATGTGATTTACTAACAAATGTTTCAATTGATCAAAGCATATGTATATTTTAAAAGATAATCTGTGAATTTTCTATAAATAAAATATTTACACTAAATTACAATTAAATTATCGTTTTCTCATTTTTTTCTAAAAATCAGCTTACATTGCTTTCATTAAAATGATCCATCTATTTATTTATTTTTCTTTAAAAATAGACATTTTAATATATCAATTTTTTCATATAAAAAAATTATTTAACAATTTTTGTTCAAAATATAATTAGAAAAAACATTAGCAGGAGCACCATGGATTAAACTACAATATTCAGTTTGTTTTGGTCTCGCAGGTTAGTATTGATTTTCCAGCGTTTTTGTATTCCTCTAATATTTTTTCCATATCAAATTGACAACACAATATTTATTTTGGAATACAGGAGTCGCCCATTCTGTTAAAATGTTTTTGTTAATTGTTTGTACTTGTGTATTTTTTACATATAGATTGAAAATACCTAATTCATGCTTAATTTCGTCATTGAGCTTACTATATAAAAGTGTGTAATTATTAGCTCTTTCGGTTAATTTTGAGAGTTTTTTCGATTGAAAAATAATTTTTTTTAAAAAAATATGAATTTTATTTCTATCAAAATAATTTTTAATACTTGCTACAAATTTTTCCACCTTTCTATCAACAAATGAATTTCACAGTAGAAAAACGACTAATTTTTAAAAATAACAATTTAGTGTTTCACACAAATGAATTATCATTCCTACATTACATGATATTACAGAGTGTTCATTAATTACTTATTGTTCACTTTATTTGTTAATAACAACAATAGCCTAATATATAATTCAATGGTGATGCCATCATTGTAATAAATAGTATGAAGACAAATAGTAACAACTTAATAAGTACATTTTTTAAAATGAACATTTTGTAAAATAGCTAATTTTTAAAAACATTTTTTAAAAAAATTATGAAATAGAAAACAATATTTATTTATTTATTGAAAAATAATTCAAATACTTTCTAAATAACTTATGGTTACTTAATTGTGAATTGGAATAAATTTAAGGAATTAACTCGTAAATTAAATTTATATATTTATAAAATCAACAAATGTTCTATTTTTTTTGTAAATTACAGAAGCAGATTTAATAAAATTTGTTTACTCAAATATTAATAGAAGTTTATTGCATATTAAAAAATGTTTTCTTTTTAAAAAAGAGTGTAAATTAAAAAAAAGTTCTTCATTTCTACATTTTTCTATAAGTGAAAATTTTAATAAAAAATATATAAAGCTTCTTTAATATTAATTCGAATTATTCTGACAAATTCTGCAATTGCCCATCGAAAGAAACTTTCCATTAAGAATTTCTCTATTAAAAATATTTTTAGCATAAAAATATACGTGAAAAACTCAAATAAAGTATTTGTTTTTTCCATAAACGACAAAAAAAATGTGAGAAAAAATAAAGGCCGAAAATAACATATTCGTGTAAATTGGATAGGTAAGGTGAAATGAATGAGTATGTATTGGTGTGTGGATATAGTTGGTAACGTTTGCGTGTGTGAGTGAGTTAGTGTGTCTAGTTAACCAGTGGATCCGTATGCATAAGATCGTTACTCAAAAAGTAATTTTCCGGACAGGCCATAATCGTTTCATGAGTGATAAAATTCAACGAATTTCGCACGTCGACGTGATAACAGTATAACTGCTAACCGACCGACGACCAACTAGTACAGGGCGAAAGCACCCTCGTATGTCATTGTTTTTAATTCGCGAGCTCCCGAAAACACATCTTTGTGAAATGTTCGTCATTTGCAAACAAACTTTACTTTGAGGGTAAGAAAAAAAACACACGTACGCAGAAGCATTCTTCTTACGCTATTTGGTTAAACGTTAGAGTGAGTATCAATAATGTTATTTTAGAGGGTGTGATATAATAAAATGTATGTTATTTACTTTTAAAGAAAATGTTTCGCTGTTGATATATTATTCTTCTATAATATAAACAGTTTCAAGGGAGGATTATATTCATTATACTCTTACTCACTTCAAAAATCATAATAAAAATATTCAAATAAATATGATAAAAAATATCAAACAAACTTTGAAATTCATTACAATTATTACTTATTCGTATATAGATAAGAAAATTTCAATAAATAGACCTAAATATATACATATCATTTTTATTAAGTGTCGTATATCAGTTTGTAACACATGAAATGTCTTCTGACTACTCATGTTTACACAAGTGCGTGAACATTTTTATAGGTTTATTTCTGTTTTGACATTATTTACTATAAAAGCGGTTATTTCACAACTCAATTAGTATTTAAACAAGTAGTTTCTCTGCTAACTTTCTAAAATACACTTATGCTCAAAATAATGCGAATAAGATATTCATAAGAAAAAAAAATTAAATTTTTTTTATAGAAATTGTCCATAAAAAAGTCAATTTATAATTTTATCCTAACAAAAAACAAAATTGTAAAATTAAAAAGTTTATTTAAATTTAAAATAAAATTAAAAATTAGTCAAACAAAAAATTAAAAAAATACAAAATCAAAAAAATAAGAACAAAAATAAAAAGTTACTTTTAACTAAATTATTTGATTAAAAAGCTTTTCAAAATTTATTACATAATATAATATTATTAGTATTTTATTATATAACCTTTATTTTTCAGTATTTATACATATCTTTTTTCCACAGATTCAACTAACTTGCGACAAGTCTCAAACGAAATGTTGTACCAAGCTTCCTGGGAATACTGCCATATTTCAATTATATTTTTCAGTCTTTTGTCTTCAATGATTTTTTTAAGCTCAGACTACAAATTTTCAAACGATTTTAGATCAGGAGATTTGGCGAACCACTTCATAAGTTTTATATTATTGGTTCGAAACTAACCCGAAGCTTTTTTCAAAATGTGTTACAGGTTATTATCTTGTTATATGGTCTTGCAAAAAAATGAATTTTAAAAGTAAATTTTCTTCAGAATGTGTTAGCATTTTTTCCTCTAGTATGCTTACATATTTATTGTCATCCATTTTGTTTTCGATAATATGAAGTGGCCCAATTCTATACCAAGAGAACATCCAAGCCATTAAACTTCCACCACCGTACTTTTTAGTTTTTTTTTTATGTAACGTGGTAAAAGTTATTGACCTGTTGGTCGTCATACAAAAGTTTTCTCATCAAACTCAAACAAATTTATCTTACACTTGTCACTTCAAAGCACATTTCTCCACTTTTTTGGATTTGTATTCTATATGTGAGTTTTAGAAAAATTTAATCGGTCTTTAATATTTCTCTTACTCAATAGCGATACTTCTACAAGTCTTTTGCGGATTATTGGAATTCTTACTGAATTGTCCATCTCAAACTTGATGTTTTTCGCGGACTTAAAAGGATCCTTGTTAGAAATTAGTATCATACGACGATCAGTATCTTTATTAGTTTTGACTTTACGATCGTAAATTTTTAGTTTAACTTTTAAATTTAGTGCATTGTGAATCATACATAACGAAATTCCAAGTAATTTATCAATTTATCTATATATCTTTCCTTGATTTTTTAGTGCTATTATTGAATTTCATATGCCCTCAATTTTGCTTCCAAGAATAAGTCATTTTATTGGAGAGAAATTCAAAAGCTTGTATTAATATTGGTATGAGTTATTCATAATAATGGAAATTATATTGTCAATTCAATATTAATAAAAAATATTATTTTCTATTACTTAAAAACTGAACAAAACTATTAGATAGACCCAATATATAATATTACCACTGTCTTCTAATTGAATTAATAACAAAAATCATAGAACTTTTCACTTTAAAAAAAATAATTCATATAACAACATTTAAAAAAAAATTAATAGAATACTGAAAGAGTGTAAAATTTTAAGGAATTTAGTAATATAAAAAAAGTACAAAAAATAAATTTCTGTTATTAATTTTTTAGAATTTTTCTGAATATAAATAAAACTAATAATAATGTTAAACAATATTAACAAATTGCGTACGAATTATGAAATATTTCGTGTCTAACAAATCGAATGTTAAGGTCAGTCATGAGATATTTAATTTTTTGCACTCCTTATATTCGCATACTAATAGTTTGATGACTTTAAAGTAATTTTATGGTTATTACGTCGTCCAGATAACAGTTTTAGTCTCAATTTACACGATCATAGTTATAATACATTTCTATAAATGTGACGTCATAACATATAGGAAGACGAAAGAGAGGAGAGACATAATAACCATGAACGAAACAAGTTTTCGATGTTGATTGATATATGCCAATTGTATGTAGAGAGGAGGGAAAAAATAGATTTTTTTTACGTTTAGTTAGCGATTAACTATTAAAACGTGAAGATTTCAAAGTATACATTGAAAAAATTCCAACGTGTACTAAAGAGAAAATTAAGTTATTAATTAGATAATACTAATAAAACAATAATTATATTTTATTTTCTACGAACACACAATAAATTATAATTCAATTTCTTACCATTTTTGTACAATTAATTTTTATATAATTTTTAGACCTGTGGTGAATTAATTTTTAGACAAATAAACTATTAACTCACAATACAAGATAAAGAAAAGGAATTTAATAAGTATTTATTATTTGCTTTATTTATTCATAACCAGATGCATATTTTGATGACAATACTATCAAAATCAAAGAATCGAATTATAAAATCTAAGCTATAACAATAATATCTAGATTTTATAATTCATCGCTCTGATTATTATGACATTTCCATCGAAATACTACTCAGTTTATAAATAAATAAAGTAAATAATATATAGGGGTTTTCAATAAAAATATTAGAACTTTGACAACTGGTGGCAGCCATGTTTGAATTTTTTAAGCTCGTTTTGACATTTTAATTCAGTATAGTTTGATAAATTATCATGGAATGTTAGTATTTCAACAATGCTCAGAAACTGTAAAAATTTCAATAGACTTAATGAAACAAAAGTTTAATGAGTCCATTAATTCACGAAATGGACTCATCAACTGGCCAACAAGAGATCATTTGATCTAACTCCATTGGATTATTTTCTGTGGGGTTATGTGAAATCATTGGTTTATACTGATAAACCAAAAATAATAGAAGCATCAAAAATAAACAATGAATGTGTAATTCTTGAAATTGGACCACAATTATGTGAAAGAATGAATAAAAATTGGAGTAAATGAATGCACTATGTCAAACGAACTCGTGGTTGTCATATGAATGACATTTTGTTACATCATTGATGCTATAGAATACGTTTAAAAATAAAATGAATAAATAAATAATTAATAAGACACTTTTTGTTTTATTTCCATTTTAACTTCTGAAACCCTTATTGAAAAACTTATTTAATATAATAGCATAACCATTAAAATATATTTCGTCCGAATAATTTGCTAGAAAATCTTTTTCCATTTTTGTTAATTTTAATATCTCGAAAAATTTGTTCTTCGGTAATTTTCGCAAAGGTTCAAAAACCAAATTTTCATATCAATCCGGATTCGAAGACAGAGTATCTTTGTTATTGAAATAGAAAAAAATAATTATTACAATTACTTTTCAATAATAATAATTTTTAAATAATGCTATATTCAAAAATCATTTACAATTCTAATTTTGAGTACAAAGTGTTTCATTTGTAATAATAGTCGATATTAAACTAAATATTCATTTTTAAACTCTGTTTAGTTAACAGTATGCAATAATGGAAAATTTTCTTTATTTATTTCATTTAAAATTTTCCAACATAAATTTCATAAAGTTTATTGATATACATCATACATAAATAAGTATACATGTATATATACTGTGAATATATGTACATATGATTATACCCGAAAAAATATATAAATCATTCTTCCTGTACTAGTCACAACTGTCCTGAGCACATGTTTGTCTTATACGAGTAATATTATAAAAGCGATTTTTAATGTAATTTTTAAGAAAAATTATCCTGCTATTAAATTGCAGCGAATAAAGAAAATATATTTTCGTTCTCCATAATTGAATTTTCGTTGGATATGGTTGACTAGTTACTATTTATATTCAATGCTATCTTGCAATATGTCTACTCAAAATGGTAGTATATAAATCTCTTGAATAAACATTTGGTGGTTGTTTGGATTACGTTTGAACAAAAATAAATAACTAAATTTTATTTATTTTAAAGTTTTAAATTCACTTTTTTATAGTCGTCGTATATTTTATATAACATATTTTATAAGATTGCTTAGATTTCATATAATGTAATTATTATTATTTTTGACAAATTAAATACAATTCTATATTTTTTTAAAATACATTACGCACGCACACACTCATATATAGGTTGGATCGAATGAAGCTGAAGAAAAATAAAGAATAGTAAATGATAGTAAACAAGTAAATATGTATCAAAGTAAACGTATCATAAATCTAATGCTGAATAAAAGCCTCTCCTATAATTTTAACTAATTTCTTTAAATTGGAATATTTTTAATTGCTATGTATTTTTTTCATTATACAAAAACTATTTTTGACATTTCTCTAATTATAGGTTTCTTCTTGAGTTTTTTTTTAATTTTATATTTTCAATTAGTAATTTTTTTTGCAATTGATAATTTTATTTCTTTTCTTATGATTTTTCTCTTTTTATTTTCATTTTGAACATTTCTCTCATTCTATCACATCCATAAATTTGGTTTTCTTTAGAATATACTCTTTTTTTCTATTCATCTCTATGTTATTCCTAACATCCATCTTTCAATGTTTTTTATATTGTCTAAAATCTCTGAATTATTATTGTATTCTTTAAAACCCATATATAAAAAAAAGAATCGGTAAGATATATTATTTTTTTTTAAAAAAAACCTTTAAATATAAAAGAATATTTGACTTCATAATATTGAGTAATCAGAAAAGTTTGTTGCTTTTAAAAATAAAATAGGAACTCTTATATTTTTTATTTAAACTAAATTTATATGCCACAATATTCATATTTGTAACGAAGTACCCTTTTCTATTGAGAAAATAATTTATAAATGTTATTTTTAAATATTCAGAATTTCTATTAGAAAATTTACAAAATGCTTTTAATTCTGTATTACTAATAAATGATTAACACATATAAGCAAGAGCAAGAATATTTTATTATAAATTAACTACTTTTTCTTTTTTCATTAGTTTTTTTGTCATTACCGCAATAAGTGGTCGAGCGTTACAAAAATAAAAGTTTTTAACGATTTACTAGCGCTATATATTTTTGTTTTAATAGTTATACATTCCTTGTAGTTGTTAAATCTAAATGTTTTCTGTGAGAGTTTGACCAAATTATAGACACTTCTCATGAATAATACGTTTTGAAGTTTACCTAATAAAGAGAAGTATTTTTATTGGAGCCAATTTTATTTCAAGTGTTTTTACAAAATATCAATTAATGAGCCAGGTGATGAGTATATTTATAATTGGACTAATTTTCACTACATTTTCATAATAATAAACTTTTCATTGTCCCCAAGAATTGTTTATTTTATTAAATGAACGTAGAAACAAACAAATAATTACACAATTTTGCCTGTTCCTAGGAGTTAATTCATGTGATTTCCATCTTATATATAAATGTATATAAATAGTGCATATTTCAATTAAATGAATTTTTTTCGCTGCAATATTTTATTTTCATATCATTATTCAAATTCGGACATTTCATTTGGTTTAATCTAATCTCTCTCTCTCTCTCTCTCTCTCTCTCTATATATATATATATATATATATATATATATATATATATATATAATGACATAATAGAACGAAAAACTTATCATAATAAGCAAAAATATATTATATAGTTAGACAGTATAGGTTAGTTGATTTGATATAAGATTTGGTGTTGGAAGTGTTGAAGACATCTTTAAAATGAACTAGAGCGAACATGTCTTTGAGTATAAATCACAAACATACACATTTGCTGCCATTTATATATATATATATATATATATATATATATATATATATTCGTATATCGGCAACGGTGAATAGAATTTGATAGGTTACATTTGCAGACAAGTATGAATACATACATATATATATATATATATATGTATGTATGTATGTACATATACATGTATGTATGTGTACAGACTCTCGCGAAACAGTATCAAAGGAACTCATTTGAGGCGTTGAATAGCGCAGGAGGAAGTCAATCTCCAAGTGATTCTAGATAAGAAAAACGTTGTGTCGCTGCCAGGAAACCGAAAAGACTCAGATCCGACGGGAAACGCAAAAGATTCGTATGTGTGTACCTTCTTTTACGTGTCTGCAAGAAGTAAAACGAGAAGAGAAGTGAATTCACATTATTATTATTATTGTACGTGAAAAGTTTTTATGATGTCAATGTCAGTGTGTACATTTTTTCGCTATGATTTCAATCAAATTTCAATATTTGAAATAAAATAGAATGAATTATTTATGTCGGATAACATTATTAATTTATTTATTAATACAAATGCAGTATAAATTAAACAAAAATGTTTAATGCCTTTTTTATTCATTTATTTCTATATACGTAAATGAACGATTCCATAAAGTATTTCGTGAATTATACAAAAATTTAGATAAAATAAAAAGAAGTAATAAATATGCTATTTGAATATGTATAATATTTTAAAAAATATTATACGTTATTTTCACTTAATTAAAATAGTATAATTATTACTCATTTAATTGAAGCAGACTGTATTCTATAGAATAGCACAAATGAGATTAAAGGATTGAGATATATTAATTAAAATAAAATATTATATAGGAAACTAATACATTATTATTGTTTTTATGAAAATATTTTTATATTGAAATTATTATTTTAGAAACTAAACTCTAATAATTCATAAATGATTATTAATCCCCAATAGTGTTTTTATTTACAACAAAATATAATTTACTAAATCATATATTTATACAATATATATATTTTATATTACTCTTAATTAAAATTTAAATGTTTAGAAGCTTGTATTTTTGTTTTTAAAAAATATTTCAATTCATAATAAAAATTTCAATACAAATTTTTACTGATTTCGTAAAAATGAATTCCAGCTCTTACAATTAAAAAAATTATGAATAAATTTTAAAAAAGCCTTCTATTTGTAAAAAACAACAGATTTAATAATAAAGTAAATACTAACTTATAAAATAGAAAAATAAATTGTAAGTACCTAAAATATTAATTTAGTGTTTCACACAAAGGTATTATCACTTCCAACACCAAATGATATTTCAAAGTGTTCAGTAATCACTTATCATTCATTTTATTTTTATATCAATAGGCTTATATATATATATATATATATATATATATATATATATATATATATATTAATAATTTCAATTCGAGACTAAAAAATAATTGTTAAAATTTGAATTATCTACCTAATTTAATTTTTTTAAAAAATTACTAAGCAGTTAAAACAAAAAAATTATTTAAAAAATGATTGAGTAATCCATAATATCAATTTTCAGAAAATATATATATTATGCATAATATAAACATAAAAGCATGTCATGGTGCACCATAAAGTGCAGACGTATAACATTGTGCATAGTCTAATTACCTCTCAAGAGATTAATTAATCATAAACTAGCTTTATTATATTCAGTAACTTTATACATATTAGATAAATGATAAGACACTACCTGCAGTACTATGTATTATTGCATTCAGGTCGTTGTAATTATGATGAAGAATGCAATTAATAAACGCTCAGACTAATTTGAGGTATATTATCAAATTTTTAAACCATAATAATTGTATTAATTACTTAATATGTATGAATACTTGAATTTAAAATTTATTTTATGTGTGTATGTGTATGTATATATATATATATATATATATATATATATATATACATATATATACTTATATATAATGGTGTTTTTTTAGGTTAGAAAGAATTTTTGGTAGGGATTGAATTTAAAGTTCTATCATGCTTAAAAAACATTCTAGGGGTAGAGAAAGATAGATTGTCAGATAGACGGAAAAGAGAGAAGCGGATATTAATAATTATAATTAACACATTGTATGCGGGCAACGTTTCGACGACGTCTTTCGCATACTATTACTAGAGCCGAAAGACGTCGTCGAGAAGCGTTGCAACATACGATATGTTAGGATCAATTTCAGATTAATGAAAAAAAAACTTAAAATAATTTTTTTTCAATAATGAATTTAATATTTTTATATTAAATATTAAAATTCTTATATTTTATTCAATCAAACTATTATCGACTTGAAAGAAAATGCTTGGATACTATTGTAAAATAGATATGTTATAATAAAATAAAAACTAATTTATCGTTTTTATTTTAAATTCTACCAGTAATGAATAAAAATAAAGTATTAACCCTTTGAGGTCCAATGTCACCACATATGTGATATCGCACTAAATAAAAAAATAAAATAGTACTTTTATAAAAAAAATAATTACTATCGTTTTCTAAAAAAAAACATCAATTACATTAAACAAAATATTGTTTACTTATTACTTCATAAATATTTAACACTTTATTAAATAATCTCGCTTTATACAAAAAATATATTAGACCTAACGAGAAATATTGTTAAAAAAGATCTCGACCGGACAGGATTAATATTGATATATTGTAGAATATTATTCTTTTTTATAGGCGTGCTTTACAGCAAGAAGTTATAGTTAATTAGTATCTGACGTAATTCAATTGGAATATTGTAACACGCATCTTTTATTATTTACTATTAATCGTTTATTTTTTTATGAATTTTTGATTAAATACAAGTTTTCATATTATTCTGTATGTTTTCTTTTGAAATAACGTTCGGAGATTGCGGAGGCATAAAAGGAACACATTATCAGGGGATAAAAATTATTTAGCTGTCTTGGGGATGTTGAAAATTCGCTGAAATAGCGTATAATCATTTAAGGGGCACAACTAGCGTGACAATTTCAAAAAATCGATTTTTTTCGTTTTTAGATAGTCTATACCTTCAAAAATAACATACTTAAATATCAAGTGCGGATCTCAAATAGTTTTTGAGCTACAGCCTTTTAAGATCGACATATATCGATTTATGACAATGAAATCAATACTTTTATCTTTAAACGCGTTTTTCTCAAAACTACATTTTTAAAATTTGCTACAGTTCTAATTCGATAACAAATCATCCGATCGATTTGATTTTTGTTTTAGCATATTTAGTATTTGTTTCTCCATACAATGACCCTCCGGTTTTTCGATTGGATAAAAAATGTAATTTTGCCATTCAAAAAACCATCAGATTTTTGAGCGAAATTTTAAACTTTTTTTCAAAACACCGCCATTTTGTTAAATTTCAATTTTTTCACAATTCTGTGTCATTGAATAGGCAAAACCTTCTAGTTTAACAAACTTTTTTTTATTATTTCAGGAACTGTGAAGGCCGCACTCACTGCAGCAGTAAGGGAAGGTTTTTTTTTAGAGACTCGGGAGATGGCGAATCATTTTTGGCTGAAAATCGAATATTTTCATTCAAAAAAATTACTATGTATACATTATTTAAAAAATGTATACATAGTACCTCAAAAATTTAAAACATTCGATGCAATACTTTTCTTTAAAAAAATTCCCAAAAATCACTTTTTTTTAGGCGGTCACACTAGTCGTGGCCCTTAAATATGTATTTCGAAGAATGTTAATGTAAACATCTAAAATCATTTTTTTTAATTCAATAAATTGACCCCACTTTCAACCAAGAAAAATAATTTTCGATTATTAATCTCATGTATTTTAACTGTATTAATACTTAAAAAATTCTTGGCTTTGTAAACGCCTTATATACTTTATGCCATTAGATCTTGTTAAATTGGCCCTTATTTTAAATAATCGCAAGATGTTTTTTACTTTCTGATTTTTATTTCTCCATATTATTTGATATGGAAATGTGTAAATTAAAATTTTCCTTTAATGTTTTATTTTCTATTAAAGGAACATTTATAGCACTTCTTCAATATAAATTGTATTCCAATATTCTCCTACGAATTATGTGCTTACAAACATATACATTTACATCTCTTAACACTTTGACAGCCGCTGTCACGTAAACGTGATTTCGCTAACCAGAACTTATCTGTCAGCGTCACGTTGACATAAATTCGTACTGTTAATTTCAGAACGCTTATATAAATGACTTGAGGTTGCGGGCTTTATGTTCATTGTTAAAAATGAAGAAATGGACAAAGAAAAGTCTTCTGTATTTTTTAAACAGTGCATTATTCAATGCCTATCAAATTCACAAAAAGAATTCGACAAATACTATAAAATATAAAAAAAATATTACTTGTTGCAGAACTTAGTATAACCAAAACGAATGGATCAAAATCAAATAAATTAAATATTTTCAAAAATTTTATAAGTGATCACTAATTATACAATTAAAATAGACATGCTTTCGACGTATATTTGAGAATTACGAAATATAATCCACTTGATAATCTGAATTCAGATATGAAAAAAATATAAACATGATCAGAAGAGATAAAATTAAAAATCTATGAAAAGTTTGTAAAATATACACAGTCGAGAAAACCAAAAATTGAAGGAAATTTATGTGCTTTTTTTGCTATATTCCACTGTAACCAGGATTTTTTTTTGAAATTTATGACGCACAATTAAAATCTTAATTTAGGAAATTAAAAACTTACTAAATAAATTATTTATAAAATAGATATTCTATAAAAAAATATATTTTATATTAAAACTGAAATAATAATGAGAACAATGCTTCTCTATTAATAAACGAATGACTGTGCGAAAATTTCCAGCGATGGGTGAGAATTTTTGAGTAAAAGGTGTGGTAGATAAAATGTTAACATATCTATGGTGGATTTGAATCATTATTTTCTTTAAATTATAACAATTTTCGTATCAAACTAGGGAAAAGATTTTTCTTAACCCTCGATTTTTAACAGTAGTATTTGAATTAAAAAATTTCTTATTATGATTTCAGGACAAATTTTTGTTTTAAGAATTTTCTTATAAGTTTTCCTTTTTCTTTCAAATTTATTATAATATTTCAACATAATTTGAAGTCTAAGATGAAATTAAATCTATTTAAATTTAATATTTATAAACGTTTTCGTAATAAATATATGAAATTAAAATTTCTTATCCGATTTTAACAAAAATTGTTAAAAAATTGACAAAATTAAAAATTTCAAAATTTTCTCCCAAAAATATTTCACTCTCAACTTAGATGTATATACATATATATACGAACATACGAGATTTCCTCATGAAATATAAATTTTTATATCTTAACTCTTATTTTAAGAGTTAAATTAGTAAGTGTATTACTCAATAAATAAAGAAATAATTTAACACTAAATATTTTAAAAAACGTACGTGAGTAGAAAAACACTATTATATTCATTTATTTGTTAAGTATTGTATACATATATATGTTTTTTAAGCGTGATAGAACTTTAAATTAAATCTTGATCGAAAGTTCTTTCTAACCTAAAAAACATCTTTATCAACTTTTATATAATATACACACACATGTATGTAAATAAAAAGTGTTTTAAGGTTAGATAGAACTTTTAATAGGGATAAAATTTAAATTTCTATCACGCTTAAAAACCTATATATGTATATATATATATATAGATATATATATATATATATATATATATATATATATATATATATATATATATATATATATATAAATACTGGATCGTTCGAAATAAAAAATTTTGAGAAAAACTTTCATCCAAGTGGACGATAATTAAAAATTATTATGTTTGTATAAAAAATCTGAGTTAATAATTTATTTTAATATTATTTCTTTTTTAATCTCGAATTAAATATAAAATAAGGACGTTAAAAAATATTTTGTTTGAAAAAGTTCCTAATTTTTATTTTTTGTTAGTAAAGTATTTTTTATAAAAATATATTATTCTACGATAAATCTAGTTTCACCTACAATACATAAGTTATTACGTTTATAAAAATATATTTTTCGAAATATCTGAATAAAATTCACAATGAATAATTCACAGTCGGTAGAAAATTGTGTATATTTAATCTGAAATTCAGATATTTCATAATGGCGTGAAATGCATCTCATTAGGTTACGTAATGAACAGATTTCTACAAACCTTAACAAATATCTGCCTCTTTCGCTCCTGATGAATAAATTGTTGCGAATTTTCATCCTTTTTTCATATTTTTTACGCTTACGCTTTTGTGGTTACTGAATAATTATTACGCGTGATTTTTCCTTCGCACATATAAACGCCAGAAACTGAAAATTCAATAAAAATACAATTAGTATATTTTAATGATGAAACGAAAATGCTTTTAGACTGCGAATTTTTACAGTGAACAAAAGGAGAAGAAAATAAATAATACATTAATTTAAATGATTTAATTTTATATCAATTGCAATTTACGCTTCAACATATACGGATAAAAATACACATTTTGAAACATTTATATATATATATATATATATATATATATATATATATATATGTATATGTATATATATAGATACAACTAGCTAGATAGAATTAAATAAATGATTGACTCATCATTAATATTAAGAATTTTTCAAAAAACTAGAGATAAGAAGTACAGCTGGGTGTATTTTTGTGGGAATTATTTTAATGCAATTTTTAAGTTATGCAATTCATATTTCTTCTTAATATCTTTTTATATGATTTTTTTAAAAATTTATTTAAGCGGTTATTTAATTCAACGAAAATTTCTTCAGTTTTATGAACAAATGGAGGAATCAGAACCATTTACTTCCGCTTCTTAAACTAATAAGGAATTTTTGGCTAGCAAAGGGTGGTTAACCGGGTTTTTAAAAAGGAATGCATTGCATATGGTGAAGATTACGAGCGCGATTGCATCGGCAGATGAAGAAGCTGTCAAATTTTTTGTTGATAACGCACCAGGTCATCCATTTTTAAAACATCCAAATGTAAACATGATGTTTTTTTCCAACCAATACAACAAGCATTATTTAGCTATTAGATCAAGGCATAATTGCAACTTTGAACAATATTACATTAAACGCACTTTTAAATTTATATTGGATAAACTAGAAAATGAGTCAATAACAGTAACTGACGCTTAGAAAAATTTTCTATCTTTGACTTTATAAATCATGTTTTTTTTACTATTACTTAAATAAAACCACACACTTTAAATGCCTATTGGAAAAAGTCTTGGCCTACACCTCTTGAAAACAGTGCAGCTATTCACTTTCCTTTTTATTTTATTTTTTTTTCTAAATAGTGCAGCTATTATTGCGATGAGGATTAAAATATGTATGAAAAATTCTAAAATAAATTACACATATGTACATATTGCTTTGAATAAAATTAAATAGTTGATTAAAAAATATAGTAAAAAAACTTTGTTTTGTATCAATTTTCTGGAGATATTTGAATTTTTTTAAGCATTCTTTATTTCTTGATTTGTTTATGCAAATTTCAGAGTAATTTCACTTTGCAGCTTTGATTTTATGCGGTTTTCGAAAATTACGGAACGTATCCCTAATTGTTCAATATAAGTTAAGTCTTTTTTGTGCGATTTTTTTTAATACCGTTTTCTGCGGAACGTATCTACCGCATAAAAACAGACTCAGGTATATTTGATATATATATATATATATATAATAATCATACATAATTTTTTTCCAATATTGAACTTGAAAATAAATATTCAATATATTTTGAAGAAAATATTACTTTTATGTAATATTTTATATAATATTAGGTTGGCAAATATCTCCCTTCCGCCTTCTGGTCTTTTGAATTTCGCGGCTATGTACAAAAAAAAAGTGGAAGGGAGATACTTGCCAACCTAATATAAATAACTGTAAAAAAATTGTTGCATAATTTATGTTTAGGGTTATTGCTTCCTTTTAAAAAAATGAATAATATAATATACTTTGTAAATAATCGCATTATATATATATACTAATTTATAGATTGGTTTAAATAAAAATGAAGAATTTAAACATACATTTACTTGCTTATTTATCATTTACTATACTTTATTAACCTTCAGTTTCATTTGGACTACTATATATAAACAGTTTATTTAATATTTAAAACGTTGAATAAAATATTTTCATTATAACTAGTGTTTTTGTCCACATCTTGACCATTCTATAATAAGGAAATTCATGAAAATAAATAATGGCATAAATATTTTAAAATGATGCTAATTTTTTAACGTTATTTTCTGAATTAAGTGTTGTAATTAAAAACAGAATAAATAAATCACTTTCATCAAAGAAAAAATAAATTAAAAGAAAAAATTTGTTGACCATTGTTATATAGAAGTGCATTTATCTCAGTATAAACATGATTTCTTTTTCTATCAAAAAATATCAGCTGTTTACTTTACAAAATAAAATATTATGCCAACATCAATACCTTTCAAATAAAACTCTTAGTTTCACGCTAAAGAATAAATCGAGCTCCTTTCGGACATTAGTCTCTGTATTACTCTATTTCTCATTAATCTCGTTTTGGAGATTTCTAAACAGATAATAATCTGATGGTGTTATATCGAACGAATATAATGATAAATTATAACGAACATAATTTCTTATACAAACTGACTCAAATTTTAAAGAATTTGTTATACCATATGAAGTAAGCTGTTATCATAGTGGAATGTTAAACATTTTTGTTACCTAGAGCTAGATTTTTTTCTCAAAATATTGATTTAGTCGATCCAACAGTTTACAATAAAATCATTTCATGATAGAGATCGTCTGATAGCTCATAATTAAAAATTCCATTTGTATTTCACTAAATCAAAAATACAATCTTTTTTGAATAAAATCCTTTCTTCGGTTGTAGAAAAGGTATCTCGTTACGATTAATTGATTATTTTCAATATTTAATATTTTTATAAGCAATTCACTTTTCGTCGCTACTAAAAATTCGATTCAGTAATGGCTCTTTGCAATTTACAAAGCTAAATGCAGATGTCCATTCGTTGCTTCAGATTAAACTCTGATATTTCATAAAGACTCAGTTTAGAAACTTCACGAGTAGTTTTAAAATAACGATGGAGTTTTTGAATGGGTTAATTGAAGCTGTTCGAATAGTTTTTTCAACGCTAAACTACTAGGAATTTTATTTATTTCAACCAAAATAAAAATAAAAGCATTATCTATAACAGGAGCAGCCAAGACGTCGACCGCGGTCGACTGGTCGACCGCAAGACCTCTGGAAGGCCTCTGAAAATCGCTCGCGTAGCTGACGTGAACATTGACAAATTATAGTGATAAATTCATATTTCAATGAATTTTTTGGTTCAACTTATTTGTTCTATTCAGCATTTTCCTGCATGAATGCGATAAAAACTAAACATAGGTCACAATTATCGGATCTACATTATAATCGTGTTTTTGAATTAGCTTAAGTTTATACGAGCCAAATTTTGACAAACTTGTCGAAAATATGCAATGCCAAGTGGCATCAAAATAATTTTTTTTTGATCTTTTTTTACTTTGTATTTTTTTCTTTTTTAAAATTTGCATCTAATTTATTTTAATACAATTCTAAAACAATAATTTTATTTTTTTTCTTTATATTTTCTTGATTTTTTTAAAAAAATTCAGGACCAGTTCTGGAAAATAATTATTTATAGGTAATTTAATAGTAGTCCATAGTAAAATGTCTTCGTCAGTTCGAGGTTTTATAGAAAAAAGTCATCAGTTCGTAAGTATCTTCTAAAAACCTCACCAATATTTGTGAGTACCTAAAAAGTCCTTCAAAAATTCAAAAGGGAACTGCAAAATTGCCTAATTCCATACCAAGAAATCTACAACAACCTTGTGAGAACCAACAAGCAAACCAAAATTATAGATTTTTTAAAGAGGCTAGAGAGTGAAAAAAATTTAACTAAAGAAAAAGATTCAGAAAGTGAAGATGATATCATTCAACCGAAAAAACGTTCTTTTTTGATTAGTGGTGCGCAACTTGTGCGTCGCAACCCCACGAGGGGCCGTAAAAAAATTGTTGGGGGTAGTAAAAATTTTGATAAATTCTCATATTGGATAAAAAAATTTTAATTGAAAGAACTTAAAAAAACTATTTGAAAAATACATGAAAATTTATCAACTAATTATTGTGTGTCTTACCACTTTTATGTTTAAACACGTTCTTTTTTATATTCTAATATTTTTATAGAAAAAAAGAAACAACTTATTGATATTTCTTCAAACGAAACTACGAATTTAAATTAAATCGTCGTCTTATAAAAAATTCTGGCTCTCAATTAACGATGAGTATTTAGAGTTGAAGAAAAAGGCAATGAAAATATTACCACAGTTTGCATCGACATATTTGTGTGAAACTGGTTTTTCAAAAGTACTGAAATATATTATAAAGATATGAATTTGTATGTGGTAAAAAGATTTTTATTATTATTATCCTTGTATGCTTATAATAGGATGGTAATAATAAATAATGGGTCACGTAAAATTTCAGTCTGAGTATGGGGGTCGCAAATGTAAAAAGATTGCGTATCACTGGTTTGATTAAACTAATCCGTGATGATGAAGAAAATTATTCAATTAAGGTTATGATCAATTAAAATAGATATTGTTTGTTTCTTTAAATTTTATGTTATACATATTTTAATATATTTAATAAAAATGTAGTTGCTTATACAGAATAAAAAAATATTTGTTTCAATAAGATTTTAGAAGGTAATATCTCTTTTTATATTGACTTTTAGTCTTCTATAACACGGGTTCACATAACACGGCATTTTCTAGGAATCTATCTATTGTATTATAAGAGGGTTATTTGTATATAGGTAGACATAGATATAGATAGACAAGAGAACAAGAATAAAATATTGTATTTTAACTCAAACTTTTATCAAAATTAGCGCGTTTAACTTTTTATCAACAAATAGAAATATAGTTAAATAATAATGTTATAACAAGGTTCAGCAAAAGTAATTAATCATATTTGAAAAATATTTCCCGAATAAAACTGATAAACGCCGTACGTGTTACATTTGAAATAAGCGTACGTGTCTGTTGACAAATATCAATTCTCGTAATATTCGAATAAATGCATAGATAAAAAATAACCGCAAATGTACGTGCAAATCCATGTCTATGTAACATGTATTGAATATTAGCCGCATTAAAATTTAATTTTACTTCACGTGGATACATCCTCTTGTTCATTTAAATCATTAATTAACGGAACTGAATTAAATATTTAAAAATCGCACGTGCTGATTCGCACGGCTGATATGAATAACAATAATTGGGCATAATTTCTACGAGCGGCAAAGTGATAGTTTCGAATCTGATACGATATTTTGTACCAAATTTACATAAATTTATAATTTTCGAAATACGATTTATGTTGTTTTGGACGATGATTCAATTTGGTTTTAAAATTTGCATAAATTCGATTAACTAAATTTGCATCGTACATACGTACATATATATATATATATATATATATATATATATATATTTATATACGTGTATATGTATGTCATAGTTGTAATATAATATCACTTATTTTATTATTTAAAAGAAAATAATCTTCTCTAAAACAATTAAACTGATATAAATCAGGTCATAATAACTAAAAATCGACTCGATTTCCTTAAATACTAAAATATTTTTTATAAAATTTAATAGATATAAAAAATAATCTGTTTTACTTTACAATTTTTAATTATAGTTAAATAAATTATATTAATGTGAAAATATTTTTTTGTGAACATTTCTTGTAATTTTTTAATATCAGGAGTTCTATCAACTAGAATTATTATAAAATTTTAATTTAATTTATTAATTGTTAATTTACTAGTAAAATACATAATAGTTTTTATATACATATTTACGTAAAATTTTCTTTAATACTTCAAATTTTCTCTTAGAGTTAAATAAAACTAAATAACTATTTTATTTTCAAAATTTTATTATTTTTAAATAAACACACACATTTATATTTATATATATATATATAATTATGAACACAAATAAGTTGTTGATATTTATAAATGTAAAATAAAAACATTGATATCAAAAAAAAGAAATTAAATTGACATTGATAGCACAACTTTCAACAGATCATGAAGCGTGTGACACGTATATTGTAATTTATTATATATTTTGTACAAGAACGATGATAGTCATCATAATAATGTGATGACTTTCACGAAGAGATCGAAAAAAATATCGCGTCATTATTCATCGGGGGTTGAGTGCGGCAAGACGATACTCCGTCGATATTTTTGCAATATTCTCAGTTCATCAATCAATTCGACGCAATGCGCGGGATTTGGCAGCGTCAACCTAATGACTTTGCGTCTCGTTGCTACAATTTATATACGTATGTATATATCTAACAATATGCCGAATAACCAACCAACCACCCATTCATTTTAGATACACTATGACAATGCATGTGTTTATGTGTCGACATACAGCTCAAAAATGATATACACATGTATGCAAATATCATTGAACGGATTGGAAGCGGATGTCCTGTATTTGATTCAAGGGTCGATAAAAAATTATATATTGAATCGACTTTTTACTTCACTACAATATTATATTTTTTTTATCTATATAAATTGTAATTTATATACATATACATATATGTATATATATATATATATATATATATATATATAGAGAGAGAGAGAGAGAGAGAGAGAGAGAGGAAGGGTAACATCTAGAATAAACGTTTCAATATTTAAGTCAAAAATGCTAATCTATATAAAAAAAACATATTCGATAAATGCATTTTAAAGCACAAAAATAAATTATCACATTTGATACCACAAGACAAAAAGTGTACATTAATTACTTATTATTAATTTATTTATAATAATAATAAGCTGATACGCATTTTAATGACGATGTTATTCTCATCAGAGTATTGTGTAATACAGTGTTGAAAATGACAAAGCACTTTTTCGAAAGTAAATTTACTAGAGTTTGAAAAAAAAGTATATCACAGATTTTTATATAAGCAACATATATATATATATATATATATATATATATATATATATATATATATATATATAGGTTTTTCCAAAAATAATGTCAGAACTGACAGCTGGTTGCATTTGTGTTTGAATTTTTTTTAGCTCATTTTAACATTTCAACACAGTATAGTTTATAGAAAATTATCAAGGAATATCATGGATAGTTATTAGAAAATTATCATGGAACGTTTAACACTTTAATAACGCCTAGAAATTATAAAAAATTCAATATACTTATTGGAACAAAAATTTAATTAGTCATTATTTCACGAAATGGACCCATCAATTAGCTTTCAAAATCATATGATTTAACTATATTGTATTATTTTCTGTGGAGCTATGTGAAATTATTAGTATATACTGATAAACCACGAACAACAGAAGCAGTAAAAATAAACATTGAACGTATAATTCATGAAATTGGACTACAATTATATGAAAGAGTGAATAAATTTAGGACTAAACGAATGCATTATATTAGCTAATTCGTAGTGATCATATAAGTGAAATTGTATTCCCTTATTAATACCATATAATATGCTTAAAAATAATAATAATTAATAAATAATTAATAAAATTATTTTTGTTTTATTTCCATTTTAAATTCTGAAGCGGTTATTGGAAAACCCTATAATAAGTCGTCATCAAAACGTAGATATGATAAATATAGTCCATTTATTTTAATATAATTATTTTTGGATTTTACTTCTCTCCTTCCCTGATCTAGAATTAAATAAAATAATCTGAGTGACAGACTCTCTCCTTCTCTTACCTCTTTCCCAAGACTGATTATAATGATACACTCACATAAATACATAACTCACATAATAAATAAATACATACCCACATGCACGTATGTATACATACATAAGTTTTAAGCGCAAAATTAATTTATACTTTAAATAACACAAAAAAGAAATGCGAATAATCTTATCAGAAATAATAGGAAAAAATGAAAATAATAGAATGCAATCAAAAATTAAATCAGTCACTGACATGGTAAAAAAAAATTAAGAAATTAAAATCTTTCTTGCTAGACATATTATAAGATAAAAGCTCGCCAATAAACTACGATAAATATTTATTTACAACTAACAAATAAAAATATACTTAAAAAGAAACCAATGAAGAGAGGACAAACTTATTATATAGATTTATGGAAGAAAGAGACAATTAGTCATTCGATGTGGAAGATGTTTTTATTTAGCAGTAGACTGACAGACTTAAAATTGTGTTATTTGTATACATACATACATATATATATATATATATATATATATATATATGTGTGTGTGTGTGTGTGTGTGTGTGTGTATGTGTGTATGTGTGTATGTGTGTGTGTATGTATGTATATATAGTCATCCAAATGCGACTCCTAAATTTGAGTTCCATTGAAAAGAAACTATACACTTGTTTCTCTATACCCCACCCTATACTGATATTTCTTTTTAATGAAACACAAATCTAGGCGTCAGATTAGGAGGACCCTGTATTTATGTGAGTATATCATTATATTAAGCTTTTTTCTATTCACTGTGGGATGAAAGCCTTTCCTAAAACTTCCTACTTCGCTTGATTCTAATTTATTTTATAGAATTTTATTGAGTCTATGTCCCATCCATCCATAAGCCTTTTCCTGCGTTTTTCTATAAATTCAGGTTCCCAATTAATAATTTTCATTATCCATCGATAGTCTATATAAATCTATCTTATCATTATCATCGACTCATGGAATATTTCAGTCCATGGCCTCTCTAACAGTTCCAGAGCTCAATAAAGCCTATCTTGTTAAAGTTTCTTAACAATTGTTTTTACAAAGAGAGGTTGTTAACCTAATGCTTAACACTCGAAAATGAGAGATTCTCTGACTGAGAATCGAACACACTCTTCCCATATATATATATATATATATATATATATATATATATATAAACGACCCTTGCATATATATATATATATATATATATATATATATATATATATATATATGCAAGGGTCGTTTGATAAGTATGGTAATAAAGTAAGAAAAACTAAATTGAAAAATTTGATTGAATTAGTTAATTAAATTAGCCCTTTCACCACGGATTAAATATTTTTAGTTTTAAAACTTCTGTTTCGTTTAACGATCTTTTGAGTTACTTAAGTAGTCTATTATTGGGTAAAAAAAAATGATTTTTATTTTCAAATTTCAAATTTGAATTACGGACACATATGTCCTATCAGTAATTTGAGTTGGGTATATTTGTCCCAATAGAAACAACAAATTTTATGGGACACATAGGTCCCGTTAGTGGCAAAAGAGTTAAACAATAAATAAATTTACCGTACTTATCAAACGATCCTCATATATATATATATATATATATATATATATATATATATATATATATATATATATATATATATATATATATATGACACCCTTGGGAATACCCAGTATTAATGTAATTATTGAATTTCTAAGAAAAAGGGTATCTGATACATTTAAGTTTAGGTTCAGTAAATATTTACAAAACCTTAAGTACCTTTTTAATTATTTATTTTATTGTTTAAATAAAAAGTATGGTAATTAATAATTAATAAAATAAATAAATACATTCGGTGTATAATATATTAGGTTGGCAAATATCTCCCTTATATATATTCTGGTCTTTATATAATTTATAAAGCTATGTACAAAAAAAAAAAAAAAAAAAAAAATATTTGAAGGGAGATACTTTTAAACCTAATAAATTAGATTAGCTATATAAAAATGGAACATAATATATATATATATATATATATATATATATATATAAATATGTGTGTGTGTATGTGTATATTTAATTCTTAAAAATATTTGAAAATGTATTTATTAAATCTAATATATTAGATCAGCTATATAAAAATGGAACATAATAATGAACTAATATTTCAGAATAAATTTGATAGACGAATTTTAAAAAATATATATTACAATATTTTTGTCAAGATATCTTTCGATTACACTTAACTGTATGTTTGTACATTATGTTTATATATTTATATATATATATATATATATATATATATATATATATATATAAACGTGAAAATATTCACAAAAAATATATTTAAAAAAAAATAATCTTTCAAATCTTTTTACTTAATATTTGCTGAATCGTACAGAGTTCAAATAAATTGCAAGCCTGTAACAGCTTCACACAATTAAAACAGCAATCCTAATGTCGAAGTAGTCACCTCGTTAACCTTTAATATTTTCGACTCGTTCGACTAATTAATCCGCGCGTTAGTTAAACGTTAACGTCACAGTCACCAAGTATAATGAACGTTAACCGAATCAAACGAGCCTGTGAATATGGGCTCCTGCCTTAAAACAGAAGAAAGTATCGTACGGCTATCGCTGTGAACAAAACCCCTCTAAAGGAAGCTATATATATACATATACATACATACATATATATATATATATATATATATATATATATATATATGTATATATATATACGTACAATTGTATATATACACATATACACACAGTTATGCATATATATGTATATATGTACTTTTGTACACGCGGCGAATTTCCATGTAGACGGGCCTCGCGACGCTTTAACCGTTTTCGATTGTTATTACCATAGCTTCGTATATGACTAGCAGGTATTTTCGTAGCCATTCCGTTCTCCTCATTCCATAGCAATTTGCCGCGTTGTACCGTCCCCCCACAACAATCCTGTCTCGTAAAATTCTCCATCCGCGTTCTCGTTCCTTCCACCCTAGTCGCGCTAGCCACCTTGACAGTTCCACACCACGTGGTAATTATTGAAGCGAATAACACTCTCGTGCCCACGCTCAACGGATCCCGTCCTCACCAGATCTGTGCGAGAAGGAGTGATATATATTCATCTCCTGACGCACACTTGCGTCTATCCTATTCTAAGACGAAAATCATTTTCCCACAGGAGAAGTGAACACCATATACACACTCCTTAATGTGTACAGTTAGTTTGTGCAGCAAGGGCATGTGTTCATTAACAAACTCGATATATCAAATGAATATTCATAAATTCGAACTAGAACCGATGCTATGAAACAGTTATGAAACAGTTTTGCTTGCGTTGTTGAAATTTTGGGAGAAACGTATCTTCCATATTTCTTTGATAAATTTGTTTGGTGTGAGTACGTTTTCTAGACAAATACATTTGTAATACATGTATTTTCTTGTTACGTGTTATTTTGTCAAGAATTTAGTTAAAATAATTCAACATAGTTGAATGAAATTCATTTGCAAATTATACAATTACATTTCAACTTTACTGAATAAAGACAAAATAGTTTTTGTTTTCTTCAGCTGATTGTTTTCGACAATGAGGTATTTTTAGAATGATCATAGAAAGATATCTTATTTAAATTGAACAAATTTTATGTGTATATATATATATATATATATATATATGTTTGTGTGTGTGTGTGTGTATACATTTACATATATAAATATATTAATAATAAAGTTAATATTAAAATAAGATATTTTTATAAAATCTAAATTTGAAGGTTAGAGTTCAGTGACTTGAATAATAGTTTGTAATTTTTTTTAAGCGTCAAGACTTCATAACGCACCATTTCAGTGGATTTTATTTTAATAAAATTAACATAAAAATGCTAATTACCTTATAAATAGAGAAAGTAAACAAGAAAAAATCCTGAGCTCTTTTTTAATATCTCGTGGTGTTGGTGTGATAGATCATGTGTGTAAAAAAATGAACAAAGCCACAGTTCCAAATCAAACAGTAATAAATAGTATCTAATATTTAAATTTGAATCATAGATATAATATATTTCATTCAATGTTACACTCAATTTAAATACTTATTTTATTTGTTATTATTAAAAAAAAAAATATTAAACATATTAGGGATTTTCCAATAAATGATTCGGTAGTTTAAATTAAAATAAAACAAAAAGTATTTAATTACTTATTACTTCTTATTTTTAAGCATATTCTATGGGATTAATGATGAGCAAAATTTCACTTATATAACCACCACGACTTCGCTTGACATAGTGCATTCGTTTAGTTCAATTTTTAGTCACTCTTTTACACAATTGTGGCCCAATTTTATTAATAACATGTTAAATGTTTATTATTAATCCTTCTATTGTTTGTGGTTTAGAAGTATAAACCAATGATTTAACATAACCCGACAGAAAATAATCCAATAAAGTTGGATCACTTGATCTTGGTGGCCAGTTGATGAGTCACTTTCGAGGAATAATGAGCTCATTGAACTTTTATTTTAATAAGTCTATTATTTTAGTACATATATGGCATATAGCACCGTGCTGTTGAAACCACATATCGCGCAAACCATTTTCAATCATTTTTAGAAAAAAAAATTAATCATGGTTCGGTAATGAACTCCATTTACTGCAACGTGATCCTAGTTCGGTAATGAGCTCCATTTTGAAATTTTCGCTAACAGAAGCAATGTTGGCCTAACTTCCTGCATTTATTAATCTGACAGGCACTATTTTATGTTGTAGAGTAAAATTGTTTTCAAATTATTTAACAATTAGATAAATGGGACGTGCACCTTACCGACTGTCTTAAGTTTCACAAAGAGCACGATAAGATTAACGAACAACAAATTGATTTTTATAATAAGTTTTTACAATTTCTAAGCGTTGTTAAAGATATAAACGTTACATTATATCTTGCCAAACTATACTTGGTTGAAATTTCAAAATAACCTTAAAAAAATAAAACATGGCTGTACAACGTTTTATAATGAATGATTTTTCTAAAAACTTTCCACTTCGACTGATCTAATTCCATTGTTTTCTAGTTCATTCTGAAGAATTTTCTATGTCTGTGTCCCATCCATGCATATTTTTTCCCTGCGACATTTTGTATATATGGGTTACTAATTATATATATATATATATATATATATATTGTATTTTTTTAAAAGTATATTCTATAGTTGCGGAGTAAAGGACATTATCTGTCTAAATTTTTATTCGATTAAAAATTTGAATAAAAATCTTCTCATAATTTCTTAATTATGAAAACGACTAAATTTTTGTCCAATTAATCATCCGACTAAAAATTAATCACGTGATTTTAATTTTTTTTATTAAAAAAAATATTCAGATGGAAATTTATTCTGATAAAAAATTGACTAAAATCTCGAGTTAAGTTATTTTCTTAAGTATTTTTTTCTTCTTTGAAAAAGAATTTGTTAAACAGAATTCATCCTATTTTACAGTCTTAAAAAATTGGTTAAGAAGTTTTAACGAAAACCTTATTTGTATTTTATTTTAACTGTTTTACAAACTCTCGTGAAAACAAGTTAGATACATTACACTTCATTATTAATTATTTAAAATTCAATTTTATTAAAAATTATTTATCATTTCTTCAAACAAAATAATTTTACATGAACATTTTATTTTCAAATTTTAAGTAATTTTTCATGAAGACGTGAATAATAGTCGTATTCAATAATATTATATTTCATTAATATAGCACAATTTTGAATATTCAAGTCAATCAGTATATTAAACGCTCAAAACGATTGATTATTAAAAAATAAATCACGACTTACGACTAATTTATCAGTCATTAGTCGTCGATTAATTTAAAAACGACTAATTTCAAATCAATCGTTTTATTAATCGCTTGAAATAACTAATAAATTAATCAAAACTAAGGAATAATTTTATTCAATAAAAACTTTAATCGTTAGTCATCAATTGGATAGTTTTTGCCCCATTTTGTTCAATATATATCAACATTAATTTTATTCAATTCATTATTATTATTAGATTTTATTTATCCATAAAATTTAATTATTTTATAAATTTAATGAACTGTAGAAAGTACTGCTTTTTTCAAAAAAAATCTCTGTATATTTATTACATTTTTTGTTCGTTAACACTAGATTGATGGAGCGTGTCAATTCGACTCATTTAAGATTTTATTGCAATAAATATAGAAAAACTTAAATAATTTTTTGTATACATTTGATAATGTAATTAAAAACAAACAGTTTTTTTTAAAAAAAAGATTTAAGTTTTACTATATTTATAGCAATAAAATCTTAAATGAGTCAAATTGACTCGCTCCGTCCATTTGGTATTAAATAAGGAAACATATAGCTTTAAATGTATATTTTCAAAGACAAGAAAAAGAAATTCTACCATTAAACAAATTACAATTATACAGGATGTTCCAAATAAAGGTATATACATTTTAACAGCTGATAATTTACTCAATTTTCACTCTAGCCAGACTGTATACATTTTATTAGAACACTCTCTTTCTCTTTCTCTCTCTCTCTCTCTCTCTCTCTCTCTCTATATATATATATATATATATATATATATATATATATATATATATATATATATATATATATATATATATATATATATAAATATATATATATATAATAAGAGTAGATATATATGTTAATATCAGTCAAGGAATGTATGTTTCATATTTAAAATAAATATATATGAAAAGTAAAACAGAAAATGCATTTATATAAACTCAGATAGTTTCCATTAACTTAGAAAATATTACAGTACGAGCAATAAAGCGTGTTTGACGTGAAAGCATTTGATTAAAAGTTTTAGAACAATCACACAATGCATTTTAATTAACTCAGATTACAAATAAAGCCAGCTGATGTAATCAGTTTTACATAACTTATTCAATTCGTTAATTTTTGAATATAAATTCGTAATCTCGCTAAAAAGGAATAAGATTTATTAGTTTTTTTTTTAAATATATATATATATATATATATAGTAATGCATAGCACAGAAATATCTACAAAGAAAATTGTGAAATCAATTTTCAATGATTAAATTACTTCTGTACTAAACATCAAAGAAAATTTATAGCCTTTGTCAACCAACTTGAAAACGATGAATGAAGATAGAACTTCAGTGCAAGTGAAGAGATGAATGCACTTATGTGTCGGGATTACCAGTATCTGTACACGTCTTCGAAATGAAATGTATTAAGACAGATTACAAATGGAACGAACTTATTCACAACTTACAATTACTTACAAATGTGTGTATGTGCTGATGCATATATATATATATATATATATATATATATATATATATATATATATACATGTAACAGCAGAATTCTAATAATTATATTTTGAAAATTGACAATATTTTATGCAATGAAAATTGACCATGACATTTTCTATATACAATAATACACCATAATTTCTCGAATTTTTTTTGTAATTAAAATGTATATAATAATAATTTTTATCTCTTATGTTTTAGTCAATTTCTAATAATTCTCTACTAACACAATTAAATATAATTATTAGATTTTAAGTTTTGATTCTTTATTTTATATTTTTCATAAATTTAAAAATATTTTAACTTATTTTTTAGGTTATTTTTAGGTCCTATTATTTATTATAATAATTATTTAAAAATACTGAAATTAATATATAACAATATTAAAAAAATTAATATAATCATATAGCAACTGATATATAAGAATAAAAAATATATAGCAATCCAAATGCAACGCCCAGATTTGTGTTTCATTGAAAAGAAACTATACAAATGTTTCTTTTTAATAAAACACAAATCTAGGCGTCACATTTGGATGACTCTATCTATAAATAGAAAATAATTTATCTACAACAAATATTAAAAAAAATAGTTTGTATCTTTTTCATGAAAACATATTTTAATTACTAACCCAGTCGTATAAATTCTTGAAAGTATTTTTAATATAAATATATTATTTTTGATAATTAAATCATATTTGACACTTTTTTGCATCAATCAATATGAATATTTGAATTATTTAAAATGCTAGACTCATAATAATAAAAATTACGGTTGAAAATCACAAATATGATAGGTAATTATTAATTTATTCAATGAATAATCATTTAATCAGTATTTACCTAACAAATAGTATACATTTTGATGGATATCTCATTATCAAACAATAATATTATAATTGTGAACAAATAAGAGTCCAAAATAATTCTGATTAGAAGTTATATTTTGAATTAAAAATTGTATAATTAAACTAATTAGACATTTTAATGCAGGATTATTTTTTTTACAAATAAATTCCACAAAATTACAAAATTTTATTACAGTATTCAATAAAAGTCAATCAATATTTATGTCCATGTGTATTAAAAAACATATATATATATATATATATATATATATATATATATATACATACGTACATACATACACACCCGGCCCTCAATTTTTGCGGAGAATTCGTTCCACGTGGATTTATTTTATGCGAATAAAAATCGCGTAAATTGAATCTGTCAGTACAAGAAAAAAAATATTGGAAATAAAAGCTAGTAAAGTTGTAGAAATATATATTTATTTCATATAGCTTAACAAAAAAATAATGACTTTTTAGAAAACAAAAGTAGATAAATTTTATTCGGTGTCACTATCGCTACTGCAATTCAAAACAATCAACCTTTTATATATTTATATCGTACTTTTATACGTTTCAGTAAGAATTTGCGTCACTCTGATATATAATAAATTCCATGAAAAATTATATAAAATGAAATCTATCTGACCACGTATCAAAAGTGCCGCGTAAATCAATACCGCGTAAAAAAGTTCTGTGTAAATAGAGGTATAATTTGCTAATTAAAAAAAACTTGCGTAAAAAAAGTACCGCGTAAATTGAGGGACGGATGTGTGTATATATATATATATATATATATATATATTTAGATGTTATACACAGTTAGTTTTTAAAATGTGTGCAATAATCACGCAGATTACGCTGGCGTTTTTTTGTTAACATTAGTCATCTTTTATGCACCTACAAAACATGTGTCATTGTTCCAATCTAAATTTGTTTTCTCATTTTTTTGTATTTGTTAAAAATGAATAGAAAAATAAATCTAGGAAGTGCTTAATTACATTGTAATTTGGATTAAACTTGGATTTTCCATATCATATCAAAATGCAAACAAAAATTCTAATAAAGGCGGTATTTATTAGATCTCTAAAGCTGAAAATGTTTAAGCAGGCACTGTCGGAAAATCATAGCTACTTTTTTTGTGATCATGAAAACTCTTTTTTATGTATCTTATAACAGAAATAAATTCTAATTTATATAGGGTTTTCCAATAAGTGCTTCGGAAGTTTAAATGAAAATAAAACCAAAAGTATTTAATTAATTAGTTATTAATTTTTTTATTTCCAAGCATATTCTATGGCATTATTGATAGAATTCAAATTCACTTATAAGACCACCACGACTTTTCTTGATAAGGTACATTCATTTAGTCATATTTTAGGCACTTTTTTATATAATTGTTGTCCAATTTCATTAATTATGTTCAATGTTTATTTCGAATGCTTCTATTGTTTGTGGTTTATTAGCATAAATCAATGATTTCGCTAACCCCACAGAAAATAATCCAATGGAGTTAGATCACATGATCTTGGTAGCCATTTGGTGAATTCATTTCGTAAAATAATGAACTTATTAAAATTTTGTTTCAATTAGTCTATTGAAGTTTTTACAATTTTTAAGCGTTGTTAAAGTGTTAAACGTTCCATGATAATTTGCTAAACTATATTGAGTTTAAATATCAAAATGAGCTTAAAAAAATTAAACATGGCTGCCACCAGCTGTCAAAGTTCTGATAGTCTTATCAAAAAACCCTATATATTCAGAAATTGAGTATAGAATTTTTTGAGATATAAAAAAATATTTATTTAAGATTCTAAAATAACAATATTTTTATCTAAATTCTCAAAAACAACTAATCATAGTCAATAAATAGTTATTCAATTCTTTAATAATTTTTTTAGTGTTAAAATACATAGTATTACTTAATAGTGTCGTAGTACCAAAAAAATATTCTAATATTGGATATTTAGTCATATAATACAAACTTGATTATACATTCTGATTTTGTACTGAATATGTACATTATTATTATTTAAGATTATAAATGTTAAAACATTTGAATCAATTTTATAATTTATTATTTTGATAACAATTTGTAAAATACAATTAAATAAAAATTGAAACTAAATTTAATCAATTCTATGAACTAAAATGACTGTCTAAAATTAAATACTAATTAATTTAATTAATATCGTTTATTATACCGTTACATTTGTATTCTCTTAAAATGAAACAAAATTTTATCTAGAACATTTTATTACAAATCGTAATTGTATTAAATATGTATACAATAAAAAAAGTGATGATGTTAGAAAGTTTGTGATAAAACGTTTTAAAAATCATAATAAACACTTATGTAATTACATTAGTGTTTTATTTGACGTTTATGCCAGTAATTTAACATGAAATTACATTTATTGTAACGTCAAGTAATGAAACAAATACATTAATGTATAAATATGAGTGCTTATTACATATATATACATATATATATATATATATATATATATATATATATATATATATATATCTATATATATATACATAAAACTTTTACTGCTTCCGCACATATATGTATGACGAAGTCGATACGGCATGACAGAGGCCCCGCATCAGAACGAACAAACGGGTAGACAGACAGGAGCCATGAATTGCTAAAACTCTAGAACATTAATTTCATACAATTGCTGAATGAGCGCGTTGCAGCTTTGGTGGTTAACGCGACCGCCCAACATCCCATCGTTTCAAATGGTATGAGTGGTGGATTATATGCCGGTGGCTATATTGTGCGAATCGTGTCGAATTTCTCACTCTGTCTTTCGCATTATATGACGATAGACAACTGCGGAAGAGTAGTAGCAACGAAAAGCTCTGTACAAGCTAACCGACCAGTCAACCAACGAAGCATTGTTACGAATGTAAAATTTCAACCGGTACAATTGATAATTAACAACAAATTTCACGGCGAGAGACCACGGATTCTGCTACCGATTCTTCGCACGTACACAATTTTGCATTTTACTTGTACCCTTCCATTTCTCTCTACACAAATCAATTCAATTATGACATTTTGTTGTATTACATACACTTGTGTCGTTTTTAATGTCAACGTTTATATGACAATATATAATACTGATCGATTTATTATCTTTTTATGTCATTGCATGCAGAAAAATGACATTTACTGTATAAATTATACATTTTAAATTTTACACTGAAGATTTAATAAAAATTAAATTTTATTACTTGAATAAGTGTATTGTAACAGTTATAAATTAAATGTTTTTTTAACTTTTCCATATTTTATCAAATATTGAAATTATAATTGATATATATATATATATATATATATATATATATATATATATATATATATATATATATAGACGTGTAAAATTATTCGCCATATGGGTAACATAAGCAATTTATTGATATAATTCAATAAAGTCGTTAAATTGAAAAATATATATATTTAATTAATAATAAATATAATAAGTATTATATTTACTATAAACTAAATATATTTTTTTAATTTAACAACTTTATTGGATTATACTAATAAATTGCTTAAGTTACCTCTATGGCGAATATTTTTGTAGTCAGTGTAGGTGTTTTTTGCGTGATAGAGCTTTACACTGAATCCTTATCAAAAATTCTATCTAACCTAAAAAACCCTATATATATATATATATATATATATATATATATATATATATATAAATACATACATATGAGGGTCGTTTGATAAGTATGGTAAGAAAGTAAGAAAAACTAAATTGAACAATGTAATTAAATTAATTAATTAATTAGTTAAATGAAACAATAATTAAATTTACCATACTTATCAAACGAGCCTCGTACGAAGGTGTTTTTTTAAACGTGATAAAACTTTTAACTCTTTGCACTTGAGTGGCAACTCTCACTCGCCAGTCAATGTATTGACACAACTCGAGTAGCAACTTAGAGTTGCCATCAATAATTACTTGGGTTCTTTTTTATTTGCCAACATAATGTCCGCCGACAGTAAGTACTTAAATTTAGCGAAAACCCATAAAACAATATCAGAGTGCAATTCTAAAAAAAAGAAAAGGTGAGCAAATAACGATTTAGAATTTACATTACAGCCGATTTAAAAACTGTCTACATTTGTGACATTCTTCCTTATTATAGCAGGTTAACTATAGAACAGTTGATAAAACCCGATCTTTCTGTATCAACTAGAATCCCTTAACATTTATACAAAAATTTGTTGGATTAGCTTCCTGATGCCCAGGAACATCATATGTTTACCAAAAAATGTTATACAAATTTTTTATCAGCTAAGGAATTATATAATATGTCATTTAACAGACACTATTCAAACCAATTGAAAAGGATTGCCAAATACTGTAAAAAAACAACAATTTCAAAGAGAAGAAAAAACAAAAAACAGTCGCCTATAAAAAGGACATATACTGCTGCTAGCTTGTAAAGATAAGCGAATGGTAACTATGCTAGCTAACTGGAATGATGCAGGAATGAGCTCTGTAAAAAGATTTTCTCGTAAAACACCTGGTAGTAAAAAATACGAAATTACATATTTTGCGATACCTGCCTCGTCAAACTCAGAATGAATTTTGGTGAGTGTTTACTGAAATATCATACGAAGGAAATTTATAGAGCTTAAGGGATAAATATTACATAATATAAACAAATATTCATGTAATAAATAAATTACTTTTTTTTTAAATATTTTCTTGTAATAAATAAATTTCTGTTTGCTTTAAAAAAATTCGTTGAATTGCTAGTTTCCCCATACTAAAAAGGCCTCGAGTGCAAAGGGTTAATAGCTTAATTGTTTCGGTTAAATTATGGCACGTGGCACCATTCTACTGAAATCACATCTTTTTTAAATCAATGTTATTCAAATTTTGAAACAAATAATCTTTTACTATCGTTTTGTAATGTATACTATTGATGGTAACGCGCTCTTCGGTTTAATTTCCAAAGAAATAAGGTGCGATGATGCCACCAAAGTGTAATCAGTACCATACGGTGCATTTTTCTGGATATAATGGGCTCTAATGAATCATTTCAGGATTTGTTTCACTTACAATGCGGCAGTTTTGCTTATTAACCGTTAAATCAAAAATGAGCCTCATCAATGAACAAAATTTTGCGATAGAACCGAGGGTCAATTTACAATTTATTGTGAACCCATTCACCGACCATTCAACGCAAACAATCGTCATATGACTTCAATTATTGAATTCACTTTGATCTTGTAAGGGTGTAGACCAAAATCTTTATGCAAAAATTTTTCACGTAGTGGACGAACAAAGCCCAAGTATTTTCCATCGTCGACGAATTGACAAATTAGGGTCTTAACTTACACTATCGTTAACAGCAACAATATTTATTTAATACTAGGTTAACCTTTACAGTTTAGATATCGTAAGTTTATACTAGGTTAAACTATACGGTTTAGATATCGCAACTGGGCTGCTAATAATTTCGATGGCTATTGCTACTAATTTGATATATACTGTTGAAAGACAGCTATACCTTCTATAGATCCACTGGTATCTAAAGTAGTTAAAAGCCTTTACAAAAGTTGCCCACAAACTCGACAAAGCATATTATCTACTTTGACAATGACTTCACTAGTTATAATCAATTACAAGATTTATGATTGTTAGGTTATTGGACAATCGGCACTGTAAAGGAAAATCTTACAAGAAAGTATTCGCTACTTTGAATAGAAGAAATCTAGACCCTACTATCATCACTGTTTCGAGAAAAAGTAGATAAAAAATGGTGCACTGAAAAAAAACAATGTTTGTACCAACGAAACCAATTTTAATAACATTGAACTCTAAGGGAAAGGCAAGCAGAGGTGTCCTGAATTAAAAAAATGTCAATATGAATATTCCAAACGTTCTCAGGACATATAATTAAAAACATGAGTGGGGTGAATCAGATGAACTAATCGATTAACTTATATCGAATAGCTAAAAAAATTAAAAAATGGTCGTGGATTATTTTTACCTATTTGGTGAACGTGGCTATTCCAAATTCATGACGATTGCATTTCCTTGCGAATAATAATAGATAAGAGACTACTCTAGATCAATTGGCATTCACGAAAAATATTGCACGAACTTATTTGTGTCAGTCAAAACCAATTATGAGTCGTCCATAGTTTATTTACTTTCAACAACAAACATAACCCCCCAAAAATTACAAATCCTCTATGGTACATTATTTTGATGTTAAACTTTTAATTCTGCAATTTATTTAAATGCTTAACCAATTAAATTAATTTCATACGAAATAATATTGCAGCTAGATATTTTCAAAATAATATTTAAAATGTTTTTAAACTTTCATTTTAGTATTTTTTAAGAGTGTATTTTAATGTATATTTGTTATTAATTTATATATATATATATATATATATATATATATATATATATATATACATAAAATATATGTATATTATTTTATGTTAATCTGTTTATCTATTTATTTCAAGAAAATTAATCTTGCACATACAATGTGACATTTTTCATATAAAAATATTTTCAAAAAATTGTTTTTATAACTTTGTTTAAAATAGCAAAAATATAAGAACCAATACGTTTTAATTCTATGTTATATTTTAATTTATAAGAGACTAATTTAAAGATCGATGAAAGTAATTGAACAACTATTAAGTGATTTAACAGAAAATTACTGAAATTTAATATAACCACTGATCTTGCAAAATAAATTCATGTTCTGAATAAACTAAGAAAAATATTCTGAATATTTTTGAACTATCTAGTGGACTTTATCGCTTTTCAATGAAATCAATTGCTTTACTTGTTACCGTCGTTTCTGCTTCCGCTCGACCTGTCTCTACGAGGACGTCATCTCTTTCGTGAAAATCGACTGTCAGATTTTGACCTCCAGCGTAAACTTTAAATTAGATATAATTTCACGAGGCTCATTGTTGACAAAACCCGGAGTAATTAATTTAATGAGTAAAGTTATTCGGAATGAGCAATCCCGTTACCACTACTAGATAGTGAGTTACGGTTGCGGTCGGTTACGGAGATGCCGTGTGCTGCGCTACACGATGTTCGACGCTCTCACTTCGGCTCCCGGTCAGGCGGTCAATGGAATGAGAAAACCGTTCACCCGCTGGTTATATACCGACTAGTAGTTAGTTGTAGGTAGGCTAGATACAGACCGAGTGCGTGGGGTGGTGGCACATGCCCAAATGATCGAGAACGTGAATTATTATTGTAAACGGGCGGTCTGCGGACGCGAGTGAGACAAGTCAGACTGCGAGACTCGGTGGTGGAGTTGCAAATGGAAAGAGAATGTCGCTCTGTCCGTTTTAACATTGACGATCTGGTAATTGGGTGGAATTACCAGGCCTGTGTTCTATTACGCAATGTTGCGTTGTCGTGGTATGCAGGAACGCATTTAAATTATTATCATTACGATTTTCGGTATAAATGTTAGTCTTCTCTTATAGATTATAAATAATTGGAATTTATTTTTTAATTAAAAGAGATATGAGACTAAAATTAATTGTCTTGATAAATTTTGAGAAAAAAATGAAAATTATTAGAAATTTCTTTCTGCAAATGGTTAAAAAAGTATTAAAAAAAATTCATTTTTAGATTATATATAAAAAAAACTTACAAATAAAAATTTGAAAAATTAATAACTTAAACAACCAAATATATTTTTTGATCATAGTTCAATAATTAATATACAAATAAACTATCATCCTAAAACTACAAAATGTTGAAAATATTCAATAATTATTTATTGCTCACTTCCTCCATTTATAAACTGATGATCATTTAATAAGATTAATAAGGTAATAACCAAGGAAAATTTCCAAAATAAGGATATTAATATAAATAAAAAATATTTGTCATATTGACGGTTTTTTAATAACGTACTTATAAGTGAAAACTATGAACTGTTAAAAAGCTACTTAAAACGATTTGAGTGAAAAGTAAGAGTTGGATTAAAAATAAAAAGGAAAAACTAAAATCATATTAAAATAATTTGTATAGAAAAAGATATACAGTTATAAAATCAATACTTGGAACACGTGGATCAAATCAAATACCTAGAAAGAAATATATGATATAATGGTGACCTATTTCCAGAAATGAAATTAATGATGTAAGCAATATGGCAGGCATTTGGAGGAATGAATAATATAACAAGGTGTAAAATTTTATTAAACCTGTAACAGAAAATAACCATTTTGTACTACCTGTTTTTAGTTATGGGTTTTAGAAATTTTTGTGACAGTGAAAAAATGAAGCAAAACTTATGACAATTGAGGAAAGCACTGAGAAGATAATATTAATAATTTCTAGGTTTCAATCATAGAAAAATCTGTAAATGGATAAGAGACAATATAATTGATGTAGTAAAGCAAATAAAATCAATGAAATTGTATAAGTAAGGACATAAAGCAAGAAGAAATGATAATATAAATAAAGAAAAATAATTATGGAATAGTGATTTAAAGACAAAAAGAGACCCAGGAAGAAATTCAATAATAAAGAAATAAAATTGTAATATATTGTGGAGCTAAGAGTTGGATGAGATTAATCATGAATATGAAACAAAAGGAAGAATTTTGGAAAAACATTTAAGAGGACTTAATGACATTCAATAATGCTTTCGCCAAACAGTGAGTGAGTATAGGTTTAGTAATGACGAGAGTTATTACACACACGCACGCACAAACACACACCCACACTAGCACACAAACGTACACACGAAGTCAAAAGTATTCACAATTTTCTTACTTCGAATTTTTTTCGCGACTAAATCAATAGGAATATTAATTAGGTTGAACTATTTTCTGTATACAATGTATTTAATATTAATTTTGGAAAAATTTTATTATTTTAGAAAACCCCTATTACTTTTATTTTGTCATATTTTCATCGCAATCGTTGCTTTTTTGTAAACGAAAATATATTCGTATATTTTCGTTCTAATTATGAATTTCATTTACATAGAGATATCATTAAATGATTTTCTGTTGTATATGCTATATGTATTTAATAAATAATTTATGTATGTGTTTGATCATAATTTTTTTACGTTAGGGTAGACGACATACCAAAAACATGAAAAATTTCAAACTATTTGAGAAAAATTATTGTAAATAATCAATTCATTAACTTATTTTTAGCTGGTATTACAAGAAGATATAATTTGGAAAAATCACTAGTTATATCAATTATTTAGTAAAATAAAAAAAACTATTAATGAATTGCACAAAAGTAGCAAATCACGAAAACGTACCAAACGGGATAAATCGCATATATTCAGAATAATGCAAGAGATCCTAGTTTACATACAAAGAAAATTAAGAAAATGTTGAACTTTGAGATATTTAAAAAGGTAATTAAACTAAAAATATAGGAACGAGGTTCAAGAGTTATTATCAAATTTAAAAACACTATCTTTAAGAAGATCAAAAAATTCTATATATAATTTGCAAAAAGTGTCTTAATATACTATAGATCTTTTAGATAACAATTATTTAGAGCGAAGAGAGTAAGCCTAAGTTTTAAAATAAAAAATTATAACAGAGTTTGGGAAATTCAAGTGAATCCGTAATATCTCAAAATATTAAATTCATGAGAATATAGTGACAAGGGTTGTTTCGCTTTACATAGTGCACAAAATTTAATTAAAATGTATGAAAAAATAACAAGTGTATAATATACTAAATTATTATCACGTTATTTGAACTTCCAGTGTAAATTTTGGGAAATGAGAAATGATTACATTTTTCAAGATGATAATGATCCCAACTATACATTTAAAGTACAAAGCAGTCTGACAAATTTAACATATTGAAGTATTGGAATGACTAGCGTAAAGCCTGAATTTGAACCCTACAGAGCGCATTTATAGCGTTATTTGGGTTAAAAATAAACAGACATGAAATAAAAAATAATGAAGATTTCTATTTAAAACCACTTTATATCTTTAGATTATCTAAGAATATTAATTGATAGTACGCTAAAACGTTTAGAAGCATTAATCAAGGCAGGAGAATTACATACTAAATTTAACGTCAAAGATTAAGAAAAAAATTAATATTTTAAGAAAAAAATATACGATGACAAATTAGTTTTATCTGGATTTCTTATTTTAAATTAAGAATAAACTATTTAAATGTTTGACGTAATTTTGTTTAGATCTGCATCATCAATTTATTCAATTTATCAATCATGCAATTTATTACTGCATATTTTTTTTTATTTTATCCACTTTTTCCTATAAAATTAAATTTATTTTTTATTTTATTGTTGCTTTTCAAAAGAAGTATGAATTGATGAAATAAAATGAATAAGTAAATAAATAAAATATTCAATTTTTTGTTATTACAATTATATTCCATTCAAAGAAAATCAACGTTTTTAACAAATCATTGCTTTTGAAAGTGAAGCAAGTCCATTTGCGCATACCAAAACCATGATTTTTTTCACCTAATAGGGATAACCATTATTGCGTATTAAATTTACATGAAATAAGACCACAAAAAATATAAAATAAGTCTCTCACTGCTTACAAATATGTTTAAACCCATTCAAATGCCAACCATTAAATATCTAGCAATAACATAAAATGAATTTGTCCCACTTTCAAAATCAACGGCTTATATATATATATATATATATATATATATATATATATATATATATATATATTATATATTGTATATATCGTATATAAGATGTTTTTTAAGTTGGATAGAACTTTCGATAGGAATTCAATCTAATGTTATACCACGCTTAAAAACAACTATACAATTTTTTCCGAATAGATTTTTAAGATATATTGCACCTTTAACAATTTTTTACATACTACTATTTTCAAAAGATATTATTATAATTTTTTTTATAAATACAATTTTTTTGAATAGATTTTGTTTCTAATAAATCTTCATGTTAATAATCTAGATGTTTTTCTTTTTATGTTTAGATATATAATACCTGTATTACTTTTTTTGAAACAAAAAAAATAGTATATACAATTTTTTTGAATAGATTTTGTTTCTAATTAATCTTCATGTTAATAATCTAGATGTTTTTCTTTTTATGTTTAGATATATAATACCTGTATTACTTTTTTTGAAACAAAAAAAATAGTATATACAATTAAAATATATAGTGTCATTTTAAATTCTACCTGATTATATATAATAATTCATATACATACATACTTTATATATATATATATATATATATATATATATATATATATATATATATAGAGAGAGAGAGAGAGAGAGAGAGAAGACCTAAATGAGACTGAAGAATGGCAAATAATAAGAGAATAAATGTCTATTTAAATTTTTCAATTTCATTTGGGCTCTCTCTCTCTCTCTCTCTCTCTCTCTATATATATATATATATATATATATATATATATATATATATATATATTTACTAATATGTGTATATGTACTAATATGTGTATATACCAGGGTCGTTTGATAAGTATGGTAAAAAAGTTAGAAAAACTAAACTGAAAAATTTATTTAAATTAAACAATAAATAAATTTACCGTACTTATAAAACAACCCTCGTAAGACTTATCTTTATTAAAAAATCGTAAGTTTTTTCTTTTTTAAAAATCACATACATATAAATAATTACACATGCTTTGATTTTGTTGATATATAAATTTCAATACTATAACATGAAACTTAATCCATTCCTGTTCGCAAAAGGTGAAGGTGCAGTCACTGATTAACGAGGGAAGTTTGTGGACAGTTGAGTTCAGTGACGTGTAGTGCGGCGAGTGAGTTCGGACGAGCGTAGAAAGTCGACAGAAGGAAGCGAATGGGTGAGTGAGTGAACGGTACGACATTCGGACTATGTACATTAGAGCCATGGATATTAGAGTATGGACTGTGTTCTGGAGGGTCGCGCACCGGAGACACCGTGTCACGCACCGTGTTCCGAAACTACGAAATCAGCTAAATAAGGTTCCCGACAAACTCTTGTGATCGGATTACCATCGTTGAACTAACCTTGTTTTGCCAGTTGCTAGTGCTTGTAGGAACATACACACAGATACAATCGTTCGCACACGCGCAACACACATGCAAGTCGTATTCGAGAATGCTTAGTTATGTAGATATTTACGTATAAATTATCATCTCTCTAAATTAAATACAACTTTATACCGTTTACGTACACACTTACACACACATACTTCACTACACACACACAATGTATGTACGTATATCACACACACACATACATATACATATATATATATATATATACATATACATACATATATATATATATATATATATATATATATATATATATATATATATATATACATATATATATATACATATATATATATATATATTATTTATTAAATAAATCTCGATAAGAAATTTAATAACATTTCCAAATAAATCAGAAAAGAAAATTATAACTTTATAAACATTTCATTTTTAGAAAATTAATATATATATATATTGGATCCAATATTGTTCTGTTGCTTTTGAAATCCAAATAAAATTTCTATAGGTAGGTAATTCGATGTAAAAATATTATATAAGGTCATACAAATGTGACACCTAGATTTGTGTTTTATTAACACATTTCAGTACGCAGTATTTCGCGCTAGACTTCATCTAGAGTCCGGCGAATTTCGCAAAAAAATGCACAAAAATAACTTCTTCATAAAATTAATGTAATTCTTAAACCAATGAACATTTTGATGTGAAATTTCATATCTGCCTATGAAAACGTTCGATGCATAGAAATATGTAAATATAATAGTGATTTTCAATCTGTAATGAGTGTACCAGCGTGATAAATTACAAAAAAAAATGCTTTATAATATACATATAGTTTATTATAAAAAAACACTTTTTAGCGTAAAAAAAACATCTAAAAGATATAAAATATGATAAATTACGTAAAACATATATTCTATATACAGAAGTTATTCAAAAACGATTGATGGAGTCGATGAGTAATTTTCAGGGGGGGGGAGGGTGTCAACATTCACCACCGCAACCACTTAAAGATGTTTATCTGGGTTTTTTGAAATTTTTTTCCTAGATCAATGATTGATATTTTTCAAAAATTTAATAAAAGGGCTAAAATAAATATTACGAAAATAAATGACGAGCATCTATATACGTTATACACCCCCAATTACATCAATGACTAGGCACAACATTATCAGATGATAAATAACATCTGAACTGGGAAGAAAACTTCTTGAAATTATGACATATGCGTTTCTTTCCTGGTTGCCTAATATACATTATATATTAGGCAACCAGAGATATTGCTATACGAGTATATATTAGGTTGGCAAGTATCTCCCTTCCGCTTTTTTTTTTTTTTGTACATAGCTGCGAAATTCAAAAGACCAGAAGGCGGAAGGGAGATATTTGCCAACCTAATATATATATATATATATATATATAGCAATATCTCTCTATTAGTCAAATTTCACTATAGCCCTGTTTGAAATTTCCAAAAAAAAATTTTTATTTGAAAAAAATCCTACTAGTTTTTCTTAAAAAAAAGCCAAAAAAAAATTAATACATAAAATTATTTTTACAAACAAGTTTTCATGTTTTCCCCTTCATTATGAAAACATAATAAAAAAGGTATGCGTACTTATGTACACATGCCAGAATTGAAACTTCTTTTCAGTAAAGTAATAAAAAGGCACACGGATAAACGTATTCCTAAAACTCGTAGATGAACAAATTCTTCAGGATAAAGCAAGTAACAAAATGAAGAAATGCAGTAGGGAGAGAAGCGGTAAATACACGGGATAAAAATTTAAGTAGAAAATGATCAATGTTTTAAATAAATTAAATTTTTACAATTATTTCATATTAACACATCGTATGCGGATAACGCATCTCGATAATCTTTCGCGCTCTAGTAATATAATAGTAATAGTCGTCGAGACGTTGTCCGCATACAATCTGTTAAGTAAGATTAATGTTTATTTTCGAATTAAAACTTTTATAAAATTATGAATTATGAAAATTTATTCGTTTTCGTTTGGAATTTCTTCGATTTCCATTGCTCCCTCCGATGGTGACTGAGTAGGTATAAACGATACAATTAGTTTTTGATAAGTAAAATTTTTGCGCAATAGACTTTACCATCTTAAAGCCTGTAAAAACATTTTTTTTAATTACTATTATATTACTGTTGTATAATATATAGTATACAATTAGATCAATGTTTTAAAAATTAAACAATTAAAGGAAATACTCACAAATAATATCTAACTGCAATAAATAGCATCTATTTAGATACTATTTATAGATAATTGATAATTTTATAACACCACATAAAATTCAATAAATCTTCAAAATGACACCTGAGAACAAAGAATTCATAGTTATTGTGAGAAATTGTTACAAATAAAACAATAGATAACATCAAAACTGTAATAGGTTTCGATAATTTTTAAATACCATGTGTTTTAATAGTATTTCTTTTATTTGATAAATAGATCAAATGTATATACATAATGTTATAAAATACTATATCTATGTGTTTGTATAAATGTACATAACCTCATTTTCACGTTGATTTGATAAATTTTTAAATACCACATGGATGTAATTTAGTATTATTTAGCTTATTATTATAATATGAGATTATATAAATGAATATACTTACCAAAAATATCAATGTAATTACATTAAATAACACTCTTATTTAAACACAATTTACAGAAGCACACTCTGTACTATTACTTAGCGCGCTGCTCTACTTATCAAACCGACGCGCATACACGGCTTCATACGTCTTTCTCTGTCTATAAGCATCTTATGGAAATTCAAATAAAATTTATTGATCTAAAGTATATATATATATACATAAATTTTACAGTAAATGAGATAATGAGTCGATGTGGTCTGTTATCTGTTAAGATATTTAAACCAGTATCCAGTGAAGGTAGGTGTTTGTGTTTTGATATAGACCAAGGAAATATTTAAAAAATATTTTCAAAAAACGCGGCAATGACGTGGTGCATCAAGGGTTCCGCATCCGAAAAAGAGACAATAGAAGTTCCGCATCCGAAAAACGCGACAAGAGAAGTTTCACTTCAAAAAGAAAACCGAAATCGCATATGCACATTATGCGCATCGCATGCGCAGTTCTAATTTTGTGGTCTTCTCTTTCTATTATTTGATTCGCAACTCTAGAGTAAAGTCGATTTTTTGATAATTAAATATTAATAACCCATTCGAAAATGAATTAAAAATGTATTTAAAATGAATGTTTAAACCCCTGACTTTGTTTTGTTGATATATAATATATAGATATTTGAATATATTACCCTCGCTTTATTTACTGGAAAAAAAGGAAAAAAAATTGTTTGAAACCAATTAAAGTTGTTGGTATGTACTTAGTGTTTCGATTAATCCGGTATTAAATAGTCCGGCTGATCAGTGTAACCGATTAGCCGGATTGTTCGAGGTATTGCTGTATATATATATATATATATATATATATATATATATATATATATATATATATATATATAGACAAAAAATTGGAAATTATATTTTTCTTATAAGAACTTGAAAAGAATCGACTTATCTAACGCATTAAAAGTATTTAATTATTTCAGATATTTCTTTTTTATTCACGACGTAACAAAAGTACTAAAAATTTTATAAAATGTATATATATATATATATATATATATATATATATATATATATATATATATATATATATATATATATATACTTAAATCAGAACACTATAGTATTACACAAGTATCAATAGCTGTTATAAAGTTAACAACACCTTTTCTCAAATGACTCAGAGATATATAAGATAAACATGATATCAAATACCGTACACGAAACTCAGAAACTTTGTTATCCAATTTCTTGCCATGACAATCTCAAGAAGATAAAATAAACAGATATTCAAATAAAATAGATATCTACCCTAACCGTACGAAAACATAAAAATCACAGCATACAATAGATATTCATCGATAGAAAGCAATAACGAACAAAATCGTAGATATTATGTTCTATGAACGAATAAAACTTGTTCAGATTTTCAACGAACAAAATAGATACAGTGTAAGTCAAATAAACTCAATTTTATTTTAACTTTATACTTGTACATATAAATTGTTTTCATTATAATCGTTTATATATATTATGTTGTCAAGTATCTCCCTTCCGCTTTTTTTTTTTTTGTACATAGCCGCGAAATTCAAAAGACAAAAAGGCGGAAGGGAGATATTTGACAACCTAATATATATATATATATACACACACACACACATCAGCAGCGGTTTCCTATCCACTGCTAGATAAATGTCTCTTCCAAAACTTTGAACTTCGAACTATTCAATACCTATTTTCTTAAATTCATTCTGTGGAATTTCTTTATTTTTTTGTCCCGACTGTCTAAAAATATCTTTCTAGACTTTTTATATATTTAGATTCCTAATCAATATTTTTTCGTATCCATCGGTAATGTCTTCTTGGTTTATGATCGGTTCATTTTTTAACCTCATCTCTCTCTCTCTCTCTCTCTCTCTATATATATATATATATATATATATATATATATATAAATATATATAGTCAGGTCTTTTTATGCGCATCTTTTTTATATTGTTTTAAAGTTATATGGTGGATATTTCATGAAAATTCAGATATTCTCCCTTTTGAATATATATACGTATTGCACTATCAATTATTACTTTGGCACATGAAATTGGTGGAGAAGATTTTGATACCTTTAGCAAAGATGATGTCGACGAATTGGTTCTGGATAATGTCTTAAGTGAAAAGAATATTATTGGTGTAACATTAGATATTATCGAAGACATAGGAAGCGATAGTGATGCGGACGAAAAACCAATCACCTAAGGGTGATTGGTTCATTTTTGGTGATTTTTTCTCAAATTATATTTGCAGTAAGCTACAAATATAATTTGAGAAAGTTTTCAACTTTGCAATAAATTGGAACAGCATTTTCTTGTTATTGATAAAAATTCTGAACGCGTTTTCAAATTCCAACGTGAGCTAAGAAACTATATATCTCGATATTGCGAACTGTATAAAAAATTGGGATAATTATCATCGCAAAGTTTAATTGACAGACATTTTCAGAGAAAAAAAAGCAACACAGTACAGAAATCAATTTTAAATTTGAAATATAATAGAAGTAATTAAAAAATACATTTATATACCTTTACTTATAAGTGCCAGTTTTATTACTAAAATATTTGCTTTGATTAATGTTAGATCGTAAATTTTATTCTGTAATAAAACCAAAATCACATTATGAAAGCTTAAACTATTGTTAATTAAAACTAAATGCAAAGTTTTAACCAACTTTCATGAAACATGTGAAATTGTTTGTGGGTTATTAATACTTTTCAATACAATAAACTTCAACATAGCTTATATATTGGTTTATTATATTCATATATCAGGTTTAAAACTATTATTTACTAAAAGTTGTTTTATATGTTTATTTCATTCCGCATCAAATTACTTTTATTTCCAATTAAATATTATTTAGCATTCGAAACTCTAGGATTTATTATTAAAATTGTATTTGTAGTACGATTTTATTTTTTTAATTAAGAATTTTAATGAAGTCTAAGAGAATATTTTTTAATCATACTATTTCCATTCTATAAATATGTACAATTTTTTATATATAATAATAATTAAACTAATATTAATTATAGTGTATTACGCAAAATCAATACAAAGCAAATTGAAAAATTGAACTTATTGTGTTTTTTATTACTAAATTTATTTACATTTTCAAAATTAATATAGAAAATATTTTCATTATCATTTTTTTAAATATTTAAAAAATATATCGCTTTTAAAAATGCTAATTAAGGATAAAAAAAATTGGTACAATTTATTTCGCATTTTATCTTATGATATTTGTTAACAAGTAAAGACTATTATATAATAATTAAATTTTGTTAATTATATTAATTCTTAAACAATTAATAAAAAACTGTATTTATAAAAGTAAGTAAATTACAAATTTATAAAATAGTTTAATATAAAGTAGAATATTTTAAAAATTCATACTTATATAATACTTATAAAAATTTAAATATTTAAGAAAAATATGTTCATGGATTAATCCTCTATAACCCATTTTTTCACGTTTAAAAATATTACATATCGTGAAACTAGCAAAAAAACTTTCAAATATAAACTAACAATTGATTTACAATTTTAAATATTTTATTATAAAAGAAAGGTCTGTAACTTTGAAATCCACAATATAGTACAATATTTGCATATACATGTAATATAAATTTACATATACAAATCCGTTAAACATTTTACATTTGGTGGAGTTAAATATAAATGGGTATTGAATTTAATATATTTTATTTCAAAAACAACTTAACATTTTTGTATTTTACAAAATCTCTATCGGAAAACACTGACCAATGATCTATTTCATCATTTTTGACTAGAATTGCTACAGTTGATCCTATTTTATTTTTTATGCAATTTTCTCTATAGAGTATAATTTAGAAATATATCCTTTTTACAATATTATTTTTTCTCTTGACATAAACAAGTTAAATTCTATATTACAATGATACTTACAGCTTACATTACGTAATAAATAATATTTTGAATATAAAAACCAAGAATTTACTATTTTTAAATCCAATAGATAGAATATTATGAGATTACACATTTTTTGGATCAATTTTTTATTCCATATAACGTTTATAATATTCTGAACTAATAAGAAAAATAAACAAAAATGTTTCACTAAAATAGTTTATATATTATTATTATAGTTTGACGTGACATGACCTTACAAAGCTATAGTATGTGAAAATAGCAACAAAATTGTTACATAAACCCAATTAAAAAGAGAATATAATGAGTTTTTATAATTATTATATAATCCTTTTTTCATTTATTGAAATAATGACAAAAAATGATAACAGCACAAAAGAATCACTATCCACTATTTTAAAATAAATTTAAAAAATACACTTTGGTGTGAAAAATAGGTATTATAAATCACCAAAAATAAAATCGTTGGTTATGAAAAAGTAGTACATTAAAAAAAGTTCGAAATTTTATGAAAAAAAATAGAATAAGATTAAAAAAATATTGATGTAATTTTAAAGTTTCAATATATAATAGAAAATTACATATTACGAAATAATCCAATAACCTCAAATATATAGGCTTTTGTAATAAACGCTTCTTAATTTCAAATGGAAATAAAAAAAAGTATTTAATGAATTAGTTATTTTTTTATTTCTAAGCATATTCTATGACATTAATACTGAAACACAATTTCACTTATATGACCACCACGACTTCGCTTGATATAATGCATTCGTTTAATCCAATTTTAGTCACTTTCTCACATAATTCTGGTCCAATTTCATGAGTTACACATTCAATGTTTATTTTTAATGCTTTTATTGTTTGTGGTTTATCAGCATAAACTAATGATTTCACATAACCCCGCAGAAAATAATCCAATGGAGTTAGATCACATGATCTTGGTGACCAATTGATGAGGCCATTTCATGAAATAATGAAAATATTAACCTTTTGTTTCAATAAGTCTATTGAATTTTTCTGAATTTTTAAGCATTGTTAAAGTGTTGAACGTTCTATGATAATTTGTAAAACTATACTGATTTAAAATGTCAAAATGAGCTTAAAAAATATTCAAACATAGTTGCCACTAGGTGTTAAATTTCAAATATTTTTATTAGAAAACTCTACATAAACAATTGGGTATCAACATGAAAAATAATACTCTATTTTCGTTACTTCTATGAATAACTCCTCAAGTATAATTTATTTATCAAATTTCAAATACAGCTGATTAAACACAAATTTATATATATATATATATATATATATATATATATATAGCACGCATGTGTTTATACTTCTAGATATACATGAAATATTGGCTACTTCAAAAATTTCCACATCCATTCAAATAAAATATACGTTTATAGATACGCACTCGCACAATGTTGTATTACTTCCAATTTAAGAACTGATTAAAATGAAGATAAATTAATTTTATCGCTTTCGAAACGTTTCTACGACATAGTGTTTGGGGTTCCGGAGTAGTGGGACACGAGGGCAAACAGCCAAACGGCAGGTTAAAACTTAAATCTTTGTGCAGATTACGGAATTGAAACTTGAGCCTCTTAAGCAGCAGTAGTCAGAGGGCGCGCGCACCCCTTACCAGTTCGGCGCTATTGCCCTTCTACTATACATTCTGTACTCATTACTCTGTTTTTCTGTTTACATAGGCGTAGTTTAAAATAAAAATTCAAATGATTCATCTTGTATAAGTTGTTTTAGTTTTCTACTATAGTATTTAAAAATAAATTTATTGACTATATTTTTAAAGGAGGTTCGAAAAATTGAAATATTTCTTCTATTTTATTATTATCCGCATTAAATTTTAAATATACTAATTGAATGGCTAAAATATACCTATAAGTAATAAATTTTTAAACTGAATCTATTTTTTAATAGAATTTTAAAATATAAACATAATAAAAAATAAAGAAAAAAAGTAGAATCAAAAACTCATTTCAATCACTAAACTAAACTGCTTTTACTTAAACGATTTTATATTCTAGGGTTTAAAAGATGATTATTGACTGTTGTGAATATTTTTTATGTTATGGATGCACAATAAGTTATTCGTATATTTTTAATTGATTTTTTAATTAACAATCTAACTTTATTTATAGTGAATAATTAGGTTTCTAGTTATTACTAACAAATATTAGATCGTATAATATTAAATGCCGGATTTTTTATTTGGAAATCGAAGAGAAATCAGACATTTCATATTACAAGACCTAAAATAATAAGTAAATGTTTCTCGAAAAAGTTCTTCTAAATATATATATATATATATATATATATATATGCACACATTATTTTTCATTAGAACATCTAAGTTAAAAAATCTCTGATACACTTGGTAACAGTTTGAAATTTACAATATATATAGATTAGGGAAAGGATACTTAAAATGACCAATGTTAGGGAATTTCAGATTATCATATAACATATCATATAACAAGAGGACGATAAAAAAATGTATTTGTAGATAATCATTAGAATAGGCTAATTTAAAAATTGCAAAAATCTTAACGATAGATTTAACATAATTTTCTTAATTTATTTAATAATGAGTTTAACTGTAATTTTATAAATTAATTAAATATGTAATTTTTTCAATTTTATAGAAATTTTTAATATAAAATAATTGTTTGTTACTTTAGTTAGATTTTTTTTATTGATTAGGCTTTCTTGCCGCTCAAAATATCTTTCACTATCTTATACCATTTTAAATAAATAATCTTAAACATTATCTATAATACTAAGATTCTAAATAAAGAAATACATAACCCATAATTGAATTCTAAAAATTTTCCAATTTCAAAATTTTTTTTCATGGCTGAATGTATTAAGATATTATCTTGATGAAGTCAGTGATTAGTTTTCAAACTTTTTAAAGCATATAATTATTTTATTTTTCAACAATTCTAGATAATTCTCTGTATTGTCTGCATCTAATGTTATCAAATAGACTATTACCAGTAAGTGACGTCATCTGTCAACGTAAAATTTCCTATTATTGATTATTCTAATTACTCCTAATCCCATAATTTTTACTATAAATTTCAAACATATAGAACAGTGTAAATGATTTATTTACAAAGAAATTTCAACACTTCTAATCTAATAATAACCAATGTACATAAATTTATGTATATATATATATATATATATATATATATATATATATATATATATAATGCCTTTTTGTACGAACAATAGACATGATAAATAATATTAAAATTATAAGCTATCTATTTCATAAAATTCAATCATACGTTAATACTTTATTGGTATATATAAAAAATATTGTTTTATTTTACCTGATAATTTCTCATACGTATTTTTCTAATTTTTAAGTTTTTACATTCTAAATAGATAATTTTTCAAAGTTTTAAAATATTGCATTCAGATCGATATAGATATTTAACATTATAGTTAGCAAAAATATAAAACTACAATGAAATATTGGCGATTAGATTTTAAAACTGTTTGTTATTTTTCAATAATACATTAACACAAAATAGGTTTAACAATCTCATAAACAAATAATTTTAAATTATTTACATACCTTTTTCACATTTATACCGGTAAATATGATTTTGAATAAATTCACATCGTGAATACATGTTCCACAAATAGTCACTATTTTCATACTACATTATATTTATCATCCTTAAACACATAGCGAAGTTACAATATAAAACTGTTCCAAAAAAACCGGTAAATAATAATAATACAAATGTTAACGTACAATAATAAATTATAACTAAACTGATATTCGAAAATTTAACCGAAATATTCCAGTTAGTAACTAATATATTATATAATTACTTTACGTAATTTATACATTTATATGTATAATATATTCTAAAGTACGAAAAAGCAGTGTTGTGTAATAATCACGTTATATTGAAAGAAGATTGAAAAACAATTTATATATTTATGCATGTATAATTATAGCTGCATGTTACGTTACATAATAAGCTTATTGATTACATATCTCAATATGTATTATTTGTCTATTATTTATTTAGTTAATAAATTATACAATTATTGATAGAATGTATATTTTAAAATTAAGTATAACAAACTATTGAAAAGAAATATTTCGTTCACTATTTTGTATTATTAAAGAAAGTAAATTAATATTTTATTTTAAGTATTTTTAAACAACTCTATTATTGACAAAGAATTTTAAATCAAACAGCAATTTTCAAAATTATATATATATATATATATATATATATATATATATATAATGTTCTCTATCACTTCGTACTCAAAAAAATGTGTTTTATAAAAAAAATTAATGGGTACCGTTGTCTCTATATAAACTATATTCTAATGAAATGATATATTATAAAAATTGAAAATTTTAATTACAATAAAAAGCACATTTACAATTTTAAATCAACATTATTTAAGAGAAAATTTTATCGTAATACAAATTCAATAAATGAAAAATATAAATAATGATTGTAATAACAATTTGTTTTTGGTAGGAGTCAAATATCCATATACTATTTTCAATACCTTTTCGTGTAAAAAATTAATATTAAATTTTAAATGAAAATGAATTGCTAATAAATTCACATAAACAACTTTAGAATAATTTTTATTATATTCGAAGTATTACTTGATTTTTAAATAAATATTATCACTAAAAACACATTATAGTTAGAATATAAAAAGTCACAAATTATTTTGAAGCAGTACACAAAGATCACATATTGAAATAACGAGCGTTTATTTTCAGCGATGAACTATAACTAAACAGTTAATTACAAATTTAATCGAAATACTCTGCGTACAAACTAAAATTATGTAATTTATACAATTGTATATAAAATATATTGTAAAGTAATAAATGTAAACAAAGAAAAAGATATGCTATATAGCAATCAAATTACATCATAAAGAAAATAAAAATATATTGGTTTCAAAAAAATTATTAGATTTTATATTTGATAGATTCCTAAATATTTTTTTGTTTATTATTGAATTTGTCATTATTTTAGTATGAATATTTTTATCTGTATGGTTTTGAAAATTACACAAATTAAACGTTATTTAATATTATTTATTATTTTGATACTTATAACTAATAATATTCTTTATAAAAGTAATATATTATAAGTTAAAATATATATAAATATATAGGTTATCCAAACATGATTCCTAGATTACAGTTTTATTAAAAGGGAATATGTGTATAGAGTAGTGTATACGGAAATATTTGTATTGATTCTTTTCTTTTTTTTAATAAAACACAAATCTAGGCTTCACATTTGGATAACCCTATATATATATATATATATATACGAGAGTCATTTGATAAGTATGGTAAAAAAGTAAGAAAAACTAAATTAAAAAAATTAAATTAAACAATAAATAAATTTATCATACTTATCAAACTACCCTCGTATATTAGGGTGGGTAATAAATAATTTCCGTTATTGAGAGGAAGTTTTAATGAATCATTACTCATCCTAATATCTTCCCACATATAACAAGTTTTTGCTTGTTTGAATTAAGTGAGCAACGGTCAATCTTGTTACGAAAGTGGTAGTTTATACATGGTATTCAAATAAGAAATTATGAGCTGTAAAATAGAAGGATCGAAAGTAAACATTCACCATGTAATGTTATGGGAGTTTAAGTGGGGGGGGGGAATGCTATATAGACAAGTGAAAAAATACTCAGTGTGCATAATGAAGGAACCATAACTGACCAGCAAGTACGGAACTGGTTTTCAAAGTTTTGTTGTGGAGATATGTCATTGAGAAATGAGCCTTGACTAGGGCATTCTTCGTACTTTAATGGAAAAAATCTAAAATCGTATGTGGAATGCAGTCCATACCAAAGCACTTTAGAATTGACAAAAAAATTAAACACATCACTGTTTACCATATATAAACATTTGGAAAAGATGGCTAAAGTCAGCAAGCTTGGTGTTTGGGTTCCACAAGTTCTTTGGGACAGAGAAACAACCAATTTTTGGATAAAATTGTTACTGACGATAAAAAGTGGATTACATACAACAACGTTCTACGCAAAATTGAATTTATTGATAAGAATAAGCCTTCAGAAATGGACACAAAAGTTAAATTTGATGAAAGAAAAATAATATTGTGCGTGTGATGAACTAGTCGTGGAAATATTCATTTTGAGTTTTTAAACCGGAATGAATCAAGAAATGTAGAACTATCCGAATTAGCGATGGAACCAATAAACTAGTTGTTTACAATAGAGATGGTCGACTATATTAGAAAATATTATTGAAAACTCGACAATTGGGTTAAGTCATAAATAATTTCCGTTATTGAGAGCAAATTTTAATGACTTATTACCGGAATAAAACAATAAATGCAGAACTGTACGTCCAACAGCTGCATCGTTTTCACCAAAGTTTGATCGAAAAACGTCCTGCGTTTATCAATAGAAAAAATCTAGTTCTCCACCATGACAACACAAAACTCCATACAGCAAGATCAATGCAGAAAAAAAATGTGTAGTTTGGGTGGTCAGTTTTCACCCATCCACCATACTTACCAGACCTGGCACCAATCGATTATCACCTTTTTCGATCGCAGCAAAGCGTTTTAATGAAAATAAATTTCTCAAATAATAACCAGGTTCGAAAGTAGCTCGAAAACTTTTTCAAATAAAAACAATTGAAATTCTATTAAAAAGGCATAGAAGAGTTACTTAGCAAATAACAAGTCATTGCAAACAATGGCTAATATATAATTGATTAAAATACAACTACTGTTTTTTTATTAAAAATTAAAGTTAACATACAAAAACGAAAATTATTATGACTCAATCCAGTATATTTACTCTTATATGTACATATGCATATATATATATATATATATATATATATATATATATATATATATATATACACACACATATATACGAGGGTCGTTTGATAAGTTTAGTAAATTTATTTATTGTTTAATTTAATTAAATTTTTCAATTTAGTTTTTCTTACTTTTTTACCATACTTAACAAACGACCCTCGTATAAATACAACCAGTGACTTACTAATACGTATCATCAACGTTTGTCGAGTACGATATTTCATTCGATCCTTGTCACAGAACTAGTACAGGTTGTATTAACTCCTAGCCGAGGTAAAGGTACAATTTAATCTCTACTAAAGAGAGTATATATTAAATAAAAAAAAACTCTCAAACCCGACTGGCCATTATAATGAATAGAACCAAGTACTAGCGAATGGTAACATTCAATGATATTTTCGACCAATAGTGAGTTGATAGAACTTAATATAATAATGATGATAATAAAGATATATATATATATATATATATAATGCTTTTCAAGCATAATAGAACTTAAAATTGAATCCCTATCAAAAGTTCTATCTAACCTAAAAAAATCCTTTTATCATACATATATATATATATATATATATATATATATATATATATATATATATATATGGTAGCTTTCATTGAGGCTCTCGTCCAGTAGTGGATTGATATGGGCTTTATGATGTGATGATGTATATATATAAACAACTAACTAGTGGTGTAATAGCTAATATCATTGTTTGTCATCCGGGAGAAATACGTTCGATTCCTACTCGGAGATACAGAGCAAGTGGTACTTTAGACTTTATTAAAGGTAACTTATCTATTTAGTAATAATTAAAAATTATAGATATAAAGCTGCCATGAGAAAAGAGCTTCTCCATAAAATTAAGCCAATAATTAAATAAAGAAAATACACAGTCTTAATTTAAATTTAGTGATGGTTCAATAATGATTTAGTTGTGTATGAAGGCGAGTGAAATGGACAATCCTGACGATGATAGGCATCGCCAGAGAAATACGCATTAGCCCATTGTTGCTATTAATAATAAAGTAAACAATAAGTGATTATTGAACAATTCATAACATATTTTGATGTTGGAGATGATAATTTATTTGTGTTACTATAATTAGGTTAGTTACTATAATTAAGACATTTTAAAAAGTATTTTTAATGTCAGTGCAGAAAAATTAGAGTAATGGAAAATTTCTCTTTCTAGCAGGATAATAATCAAACATTACGCAATAATTATGAAACAGTAAATCATGTATAGTATATAGAAAGTAAGAAAAACAATTTTAATCACTTGACATAAACCAGTAAATATTTGTGAGAAAACTGAAACGATCATTAAGTAAACTGATATATTCTAATAAAAATATATTAAAAAATATTTAAAGAAAAAATAGGGTAATATAAATATTCATTTTATTATGCAATTAATACATATACTACGTACATTAATTAATATTTTGAAAATTAATAAGATGTTTGAAAAAAATCAAATATAATTAATAAATTTAATTTTTTAATTTTTTTTTTTTATATTGATTTACATGTATAAATTATATTATATAAATATTTTATTCTATTATATAGAATCATATAAATTTAACGCCTATATTTGTGTTTTATTAAAAAGAAACATGTTTATAGGGTAACATGTGTATAGTTTTTTTCTTTATTTTCAATAAAACACAAATCTAGACGTCACATTTGGATAACTCTATATTCATTATTTTCGATTTAAATGTAGCATATTTTAAAATTTGTTGACAAAATTATGTTTATTAACAAATTTTTACTTTCCTATATTAATTTAAAAATTCATAAAATTTACAAGATATGTTAGATGCGTTAAGTGAGTCAATATTTTTGTGATCAACTACATATTTAAATATATACAATATATGTCTATTGAAAAATAAAAACCTTATTGGATGTCAACTATTATAATAATAACATTAATATGAATATGTGTTACTATCACCACATGATGGTTATATAAGTATGACCATGCACCATTCGCTAGTCATGGTCATACTCATCACGCTGACCAGACAAATTAGTGGGGAGTTTTATTCAAGGTATATTTCTTCAGGCTGATTGTTTACACCTCGGTTAAACACCCCTGCTGGCATTATATTTCAGACCGCAAATTATATATAAATATAAGGTCAATCAAAAGTGACACCTAGATTTGTGTTTTATTAAAAAGAAACGTCTGTATAATTTCCTTTGTTTATTTTTAATAAAACACACATCTAGGCTTCGCACTTAGATCACCCTATATATACACTAAGAGTTACCAAAGTAAATAGAGATTATATATTTAAATATATATATATATATTTAAATATATATATATATATATATATATATATATATACTTATTTCGAGATATAATAATTTAACATAAATAATCTTTTAATTTTTTAGTACTTAGTAGCGATCCCTTTCCTCACATATAAGGATCTTACTCTGTTCGGAAAATTTTATAATACCATCAATCATCTTTTAGGGCAGACTTTGCCTTTTTGTTATCAATGCTTCAAGTAATTAACATTTATTACTAGATCGTTGAGATCTCTTGTCCATATTTGTTTGTAACAGAGGCCAAACATTCTCAATAGGGTTCATATAGGGCGATTGATTTGGCCGCAGCACAATAGAAACCTCTTCTTTTGCTTTCCAGGCAACTGCAGTTTTTTTCTTAAGACAAGGAACGCCAGATTCCATAAATAAATATCTGTCTTTCTGTAAAATTTTTCTATAAATAGTGACAGTAATCCTTTTTATGAAATGCCTATATATTTTGCAATATAGAATTTTTTAAAAAAAACATGAATTTATGTTAACTAGTTCAAACGCGTATTATGTAAGGTGTATATTTACTCTTTTATCCTAGTGTATATATATATATATATATATATATATATATAGAGAGAGAGAGAGAGAGAGAGAGATGAAAAGAGAAATAAAAATACAATGATTTAATTCGAAAGAAATTCACATATGAAATCAGATATTCCTTTATATTTAAAAAGAAAACTTTTTGATCAATGCATATTATCTGTTATTATTTATGGTAATGAAACATGAGTTATGAATTCTAAAATAATTAAATAACTCCAGAAAACTCAAAGAAGCAAAAAAAATGTTTGAAATAATACAAAAGGAGAGAAAAAGTACCGAATGGTAGGAAAAAAACAAAAGTTTGAATATTAGAGTAAAATTGAGGGTTTGAAATATAAATGGGTCGATCAGAAACATCCATTGATGGATATGATAAATTATTGTTTCGGAACTTAGATATATTAAAGGGCTCAGGAACGTTTAAATTGACTAAAAGAGAAAGAAATTGGATCGATTAAGTGGTAATTGATAAAAAGATGCTAATAATTATATATATATATATATATATATATATATATATATATAAATATGAATATATATATATATATATATATATATAAATATTTATATATAAGAATGAATAAATGAATGTTTATATAAATTGATTTATCATCGTATTTTATTTTAAAGTAAAACTGACTGTTTTTTTGTGTATTTAGTTTATAACAATTATTAATAATTTATCAGTAGACTATTGATATAGTGGCATGTTATGAGGGAGATTACATTCGATCTCAGGTTGGAAAGTTCCCAATTTAGGAGTTGGAATAAAGCCGAAAACCATATCTCGTAAGAAATATAACTGTCATCGAACTATTCCTAGTACACTAGCTATCAGATAATGTCGATAGACGTTCTAAACCGTTTATAGATTATTAATTCATTCCAAGTATGGAATTCAATGTATATTTCTTTTGTGTTTTTTACATTGACTCAAATTTACTATTAAATGATATCTGTTTAAATGATAAAGTTCAATATCAAATATTCTTCAATGTTGTTAATCAATAATAATATTATAATATATTCATAATAATACTATTATTAGTGATCATAATACAAAATATAATTATAGTCTACTCCATTTACAATAATAAATTATAATTTTTCATCAAAATTGTAACTAAAAGATATAATCACTCAGAAAAATATAGTCTCCTTTGTAGAAAAATCTTTTAATTGATTTGATACTCATCAATGATTTGTTACATTGAAAATCAATGTTAATCAAAAATTCCCTTAGAATTTTTTATATAAGGTCATCCAAATGTAAAACCTAGATTTTTGTTTTATTAAAAAGGAAAAAAAAATATACACATGTTTTTCTATACACCACTCTATAAACATGCTCCTTTATAATAAAACACAAATCTAAGCGTCACATTTGGATGATGCTGTATATTTTATTTTTTACATAAAAATTAAAAAATAAGTCCTTCTATTAAAAAAATAGTGTTTCACTCACAGCATGATATGAATATTTCATTTTCTTATTTTCTCGAAGTTTTCCGAAAATTACTGAAGAACAAATTTTATGAAATAAATAAATGGTGCAACAAGCTTGTGGATCAACGAACAAAGTGAATAGGGGGAAAAACTCACTAATTTTAAAAAAAATTAATTTCATAAATATTTACATATATATATATATATATATATATATATATATATATATATATATATATATATATCTTTGAAGGTGCGGTGTGAGTAATTGTATATAGTAGATGTGTACTATGTATTAATGAAATATTAGTCTTAAATGTTAAAATAACTTAGCGGTTCCAAACACAAAAAAGCATCAAGATATACATCATAGGGATAACAAGAAGAGATAAAAAAACGAGTGAATTTAAAAGAAAAACTTAGTTCTGGAGGTTAAAATAAGAGTGAAAATTTTAAAATGAAAATGAGTTGATCATATCAAAAAGGACGATCGTGATAAAGAACAGATAAATGTAATTGAAAACTTAATGATATAAATTGGACTAAGAAGGGATTTTATCATTTTTCTATTCCATGTATAAATGGAATAAAAATAGAATTTTTCCAGTTTCAAATTGAAGAAAAAAGTATTATATAACTAAAAATGAATTTGATGATAATTATGATATAAACACACACACACACAAATATATATATATATATATATATATATATATATATATATATATGGAGAATAAAGATGAAATTATGTTAATTCGAAAGAAATTCTGGTACGAGTACTATGAAGTCGAATATACGTCTATATTTGTAGAAAAAAATTTTTGATCAATGCATCCTACCTGTTCTTATTTATGGGAATAAGACATGAATTTTGAATGCCAGAATAATTCAGTGACTCTAGTCAACAGCAAAAAGACATAGAAAAATGCATATAAGAAAAACTTATAGAGATAAAAAAACAATCGTATAAATCAGAAAGAAAATAAAAGTTTTGGACTTTATAGCAAAAATAAAGAGTTTAAAAAGAAAATAGGCTGACCATGTAACAATAAGAGAAGAGAACTAATGAATAAAAAAAATTATTGATTAAGAATCTAGATATACAAAAACGCCCAGAAAAAATACATATATACGAGTATATATTTATGGGACAGAGATAGAAATTATCGTCGTAGTGATTAGAAGAGAAAAGTATTGAATTAATCAAATTGGAGAGTATTGGTCATCTATCCACTCAGCTTTGAATAGTATAATGAGGCTGTTATTGTTGAGTATTTTGATGATATCATATATATATATATATATATATATATATATATATATATATATATATTCATAAATTACAAAAATTGTGTTATCTTGTTATTATAATTAATACCATTTAATAAGCTTTTAATAAAAATGTTATTATTTATTAATATTTTCATCAATATTAATGTATTAATCAATGAACAGCTGATAAACTATTATATAAATAATAATAAATTTATATTAATTTACATAAAATTATTCCTAACCGATAATAATACATTTATCACAAATTATATTTTTCATTTCCCAAACTACTATTAAATTATGTAAAATAAACAAATTTATGTATGAAGCCAAATTTATTCTAATGTTAAATTGGTATAATTAACTATACGCAAATTTAATAATAATAATAATAATTAATAATCCCAATAATAATATTCCTGTTTTTGGTATCAAATTTGGTAGCAAGTATTCTAATCAGTGTTTCTAAATAAAATGTTTAGAGGAAGAAAATGATAAATATGTAAATTTATAAAAAAAGAAACGTAGGAATAATACTTTATACTGGAATACTGTTACATTAGACAAACAATTATTGTTATCACTGAGAAAAAAGTTTACAATAAACCGCAAAGAATTTATTACAGTAACTGGGTTTTTCAAGATCTGAAGTACTAAGAAATTTAAAATACAATGAAAAAATGAACAAGCTTTGTTCTTCATTAAATACCTCTAGATAAGAAAGAAAACTAGGTAAATATGTGAATTTTTTCACTGTTGGAAGAAATCTTTAAATTCATTTGAATAAATGTGCAATTAAGATTTCTCTCTCTCTCTCTCTCTCTCTATATATATATATATATATATATATATATATATATATATATATATATATATATATATATATATATATATATATATATATATATATATATATATATATATATTCAGTCCAGAAACTAACGAAATTGTCTTATTTAAATTACGCGCCCTTGTGGAATGTCATGTTATAATTTTTTTTTAAGTTTGTTAATCTGTCAATTACATCTATGTCAGATTTAATGATGCTACACTCATTAGTTAATAATTTACAGCGGTTTTTATTAGATGGTAATTGTTGTTCACGGCGATTTTTATGATGTAGGAATCAATTGATCAAAGAATTTTTATTAAATTTTGTGTTGCAAACCAAATAAATTTCATGCAACCGTTGGAAATGTTAAGAAAAGTAAACCTTGAGGAATGTCTTTCGTGAATAAGAGATTTTAAGTAACATAAGGCGTTCATAAAAATACATACATATATATTTATATATGCATGTAAGTACGTATTTTAAATATAATATTAAATTTATTTATATTTATATAAAAGGATTCGTTTTATTATTATTTTTTCGGTAGAATAAGAAATAATTTTTATTTACAGGTAAATAATAATATTAGTATAATTTGTTAATCTTAGTTTTGTTTTTGAAATTAAACTTGTATATTTCAAGTTAATTTTGAATAGTTTTGTAGAAAAATTTTTTTTTAGAAATTAAAATTCATTACGAACAATATTTATGGTTAATGCAAATATTGAACTTCACAAAAAGAGATATTGTATTATTTAATATTAATCTTAAGCCCAGTGTTACTAACAAAATAATGTAACATAATTATGATCAAGAACAAAAATGAAGAAAATTTAGGGTTAATAATAATAATATCAAATTAATCGTATAAACATTTTTATATAATTCATAAAAATAAAAAATGTAACATTTTATACGAATGATTTTGGAACAAAGTAAAAAAACTCTTTATACTTACCTCTGGAATAGAAAACAAATAAAGTAATTAAAAAAAGTGTTTTTTAGTTAAAATCTTAATAGAGATTTTAAAGAAAATAAACATTTTAGAATAGCATAATTCGATTAGAACAAATTAAAACATGGAAAATATTTAAAATTGTAAAATGAGAACCTTTCATATAACTTAAAGTTTGCAGTGATTTACAATACAATTTATGTAAAATGTTCTAAATATTGGTTAAAATATTGAAAAATTTAACAGAACATTGAATTCCTCTTTTGAGTATAAATAAGAAATCTGTTTCTGGAGGAAAAAAGCTGTAAGAAAAGAAAATATAGATGAGACATGTTTTTATAGATAGATAATAATAATATTCTATCGAGTCAGACTACGGCACTGAACGCGAATCCACCGCTGCATCGTCTTCGCTTTCCCGCTACCCTCACTTTTAACTCCGCGAGTGTGTTGGGTGTAATTGTGTGTGCCCCCTACGAGATCCCGTTTAGTGATTTTAAAGTTTTGCCCGTGTTTAAAAGCTTTCCACGTATCCGATTCACGGAAAGAAACAGGATAAAAGACATGTTGTCTCTCGTACACAAGCTTCCGAATGGATCATTTCGTCTCTTTTTATCGCAACGACGACAATGATAAAATAAGCACATGAATGTACTTACGGACAAACGAACGTACGTACTCGTCGTAGACGGCGGCTAAATTAATATTACCCCCGTAGCTGTGCAGAGTATGCGATTACATTGCGAAAGTAGTACTTGTGTTCACATGAAAACATATTATTTAATTCTAATTATCCCGTTCCCCTACCTATTTTTAATACTGCTTGCCGCTCTTAAGTTCCGTGAGAAATGCGTCCATTGGAAAAGTTTAACGAAAACTTTTAAGACTTAAATACTTTGATTTTACGTTAATTGCGTTCAACTGAATTGTTTGTGTAATAATGCATTGTTGGCGTTATTTAATTTTAAACGAGGCAATGCCTTTCAAGATTAACCGACAGATAATAAATTATTTTGCTTGTTACATTTATTTCGTTGGTAAGAAAAGTAAAGTCTTTGTTTCGAAAGTGTTTACACTATTCTAATATTAAACATTTACTTTTTTTTAGAAAAAACTGTTTAAAATAAAAAATCATACTAAAGATTTTAATTTAGTTCGATTTTGATATTTTCCTTTAGGTTTAAAATTTTAGTAATTATCAGGATTTTTTTATTTATTATTAAAGTTTATTTCAAAATTTTTTAAAAAGAAATTAGTTGATCAAATAATTTGCATTAAATTTTGTATTGCAAACCAAATAAACTTCATGCAAACGTTGAAAATGCTAAGAAAGGCGTACCTTGAGGATTTACTATAGCAAACAAGAGATTTTGAGTGGTATAAGGCATTTAAAGAGTGCCGTGAAGCCGTCGATGATGAACCACAATCTGGGGGCTTACGAGGAATGGAAGAAGCGTTAGCATATGTGTATTGCTTTCAATGGGAAATATTTTGAAGGCGACAAAATAAATATTGATGAATAAATGACTTCTAATGTGTTTTACTTTAAAGCTTCCGTTAGTATTCGGATTAAAGGTATAAACATAAATATTATCAGTTATGTAATTAATGTATCATTTTTAAATGATTCACAGAATAATTTACAAATAATATTAATCCATTTTAATAAAAAATTATGACATGAAAATATTTACCAGAAAGACAAAAACTACACTAGTGAATAAACATCTAATCAGATATCAATTAAAAATCGGAAAAGTATTATTGAACAGATGATGAAATCTATTTTTCTTGGAGTAAACAAAGTCAGTAGGAGAGATCTTCTTTCGGAAGTACAAAACTAAACAACCAAACTTATTAGTGGCTGAGTATCAAAACTCTATTGTGCGTTAAAATAAATATATAAAAAAGAAAATCTAGAAGATGTTAGTAAAACATGAATTAATTTACGCTGGAGAGACAAGGACATAAACTAAATATATAAAACGACAAAAAATCTGTAAAAATTAAAATAGTTAATACAATAATGAGTTTTAAAATAAAAGGTAAACAGACAAATTAATAATGAATAGCTTTGACTTGTAGGACAGAGTAAATTGAAATATTAGAACGAGGAGAAAATAAAATGATTATGAAAATAAAAAAGTAGACTTAATTAGCATATATTTGTAAAAATGTACAACTAAAAAAGAATGGATGATAATCCAAGAAAATTTACACAAAGGTGATCCATCTTGAACGAAATGAGTATTAAAACCAAGACAAGCAGGAAGAAGGAATGTTTTTGGCCATATAGACGAAGAAATGATTCGAATAAAAACACGAGTTATAGACATAAAAAAGGTAAAATAAAATCTGGAATAGAAATGAGTAAGAATTATTTAAAAAAATAATATAACTGATAAACAACATAAATTACTGATTGAGAACTAATAAATGTGGAGATAATAAGGAAGGATGAAGATATTACAGATTTTATTCGAAAATTGTGAAAAGAAGAGCTACAGATTTTTTAAAATGGAAAAGTTTGGAAAAAACTATAAATAGCAATATATGTATGTGTGAGTGAAAGTGTGTGAGTGAGTGAATGCGTGAGTGAGTGAATGTGTAAGTGACTGAATGTGAGTGAGTAAGTATATGAGTGAGTGAGTGTGTAAATAAGTGAGTGAGTGAGTGAGTGTGTGAATGAATGTGTGAGTGAATGTGTGTGTGTGTGTGTGAATTTGTGTGAGTGAGTGAGTGTGTGAGTGAATGTATTTGTAAGAGTGTGTGTGTGAGTGTATATGTGTGTAGTGAGAGTGTGTGAATGAATGTGTGTGTAACGAGAGTGTGTGTGTGTGTATGTGAGTAGTGAAAGTGTGTGAGTGATTGTGTGTGAGTGAGTAAGAGTGTGTGTGTGAGTGTGTATGTAAATTTGTGTGTGAGTGTGTGCATATATATTTTATCTCTATTTTCGCATTATAACTAAAAATTTAAATAGTAATTACTTAAATTATGATTACTTTAATCACGCATGACTTATTTTTTTATAATCTAATATTTAATGTATATTTTATATTTATTATTTACTTATGGTTTATTTCTCAATAGATATTGACATTCGACTCTTAAAATTTTAAATATAAAATAATACTATTCCATTTATTGATATCTTTTTATTATTCGTCCTTTTTCAGTAATTGATATAAATATTATATTTAAATAATGAATTAAATCTTTTCTTAATTAAAAATCAAATTTCCAACAACTGAAATATGAAAACATGTTCAATTTTTTATATTTTAAACATTGTTGATAAGAATTTAAATCGGGGAGAGATTTTTCAACTGCGTTTCACACACTCATCGGATTTCTGTATATAGTTGGTAGGTAAGAAGTGGTAGATGGTAGGTAGTGTTGGAATAAAAGAGTGCATCGTACAAAGTATTTCTGTCACTGTTCGCGTACGTAGTCTTCGGACATATTCTGCATAAGTTGGAAAGAGCGAGGAAATTTTGTTCCGGCGACCGGTGTCGGCGGCATCAGCTCATAAATTATGTAATCGCAGACAAAGTGCTATTACACGGTATGTATAGTATTCGCAATGCCAACAGTGGCACTGCCTGGTGGCGAGTTTCACACCGGAATTACATCGGATCCACTCTCTGTTGCACATCTCTATATCCAACAACTGTATGTTTTATACAGGTGGATCGTAATTCGATTTTAATGACAACTACTACAATTTTAATTTTCAGATTACAGGTTTCATATATCGAACTTTGATTTTCATTATTCAAATTTTATATAGAGTTTTCAGGTTTTTCAATAAGAATATCAGAACTTTGACACCTGATGGCAGCCATGTTTAAATTTTTTTAGGATTATTTAGAGATTTCAACTCAATATAGAGTGACAAATTATCATGAAATGTTTAACACTTCAACAATGCTTACAAATTCTAAAAACTTCAATAGACTTATTGAAACAAGAGTTTAATGAGTCCATTATATCACAAAATAAACCTATCAATTGGCCACTAAGATCATATAATCTAACTCCATTCAATTATTTTCTGTGGGGTTAAATGAAATCATTGATTTATGCTGATAAACTACTAACAACAGAAGCATTAAAAATAAACATTTAACGTGTAATTATTGAATTGGACCACAATTATTTGAAAAAGTAACTACAATTAGACTAAACGAATGCACTATGTCAAGCAAAGTCATGATTGTAATATGAGTGAAATTGTGTTCCATCATTAATTCCATTATATATGCTTGAAAATTAAAATAAATAAATAAATAATTAATTAATTAAATATTTTTCGTTTCATTTCTATTTAAAATTCTGAAGCGCTTATTGGAAAACCCTATAATAAAAATGATATTACAAAAACTCTTATTTTTTAAAAGAGATACATATTATAATATGCATCTCCTGTATATATACCATTTGTGTAAAATACCTAACAAGAGTAGCACTTTTCTACTACACACATACACATAGCGTGTATGCTATAAGAGGCTGAGGCTTTTTCTTAATGCTCTAGTTGCACCACTCTGCATTAACTACTTTTATACAGATACTACTACAAAATTTTAGACATTACGTCGCTCTGTGTTACTTAAAACTTTTTATCTGTAGTAACTTGCTGAATTTAACGCTTTTCAATCGTATTAATTTAAGTTTATATAATGTGCCGGAAAATAAAACGAACTTTCATTTCCCATCAAAACTTACAGCACCATTCAGGATTCAAAGAATGGTATTTATGAATATTTATCTCTACAATCAACTATCGAAATTTTGTTAAAATATCAAGACTAACTTTTGAAATATACTAGTTGAAATGGTAATGCTATTTGTTTCATTTTTATGAAAACATAATAAAAAATGTATAAATATTAAATGTTGTTCTAAACGTAGTAAAACATTAAGAGAAACAGATATTTGAAAAGTCTTTTTGTCTCACATGTAAATTTACAACTAGTATGATAATTTAAATATAAAAAAAGAATACATCAATAAAGACTCAAAATTGCAACTACTGATAAACTCTATACAACTAAAAAGAGTGCGAAATTATTACTGTTGATTTAAATGTAACATATAAAATATTTGTCGAAGATTTAAGCAAGAGAATTAATATAATTAATGAAATGTTAAGATTACAAAATAATAATTAAAAAAATTGAACAAAACATGGGTTTGAATTTTATTTGTGTCATGCAGACTAATGGAAGAACAAGAGAAAATACACGCTGACTACTGCAAGGACATCATTAAAACGATCAAAGTAAATCCCAAATTCTTGAATTATATCGTTATGGGGGACAATTCATAGTACTTTCAATTATAATCTGAAAACAAAGCACCAAAATGAACTATGGAAATCATCAAGCTCATCGAAAATGAGAAAAGTACGTTTTCATAAATTGCAAGTGAAGATAATGTTCATTTTTTTTGCATCATTTGTTTTGGTATCATTACTTCGATCCATAAGATAAAATTGTCACAGAAAAGTACTGATTAAATGTCATGGAACATTTGTAGAGATTAGGCCAAAATATAAATATCTGAGAGCTGATAATTGTAGCATGATATCTCACCTCCTCACAAGACAGCTGCGAATTTTTTGGTCAAAAAGCAAGTATGCTTAATCTAATATTTATTATATTATCTAGATTTGTTATTATGTGACTATTTTTCCTCAAAAATGTAAATAGCAATTAAAATATTGTTGTACAACTTTAAAATTATATAAACTTCCGTAACAAATGTCAACCTAAAAAAAGATTTATTAAAATTCTTTCATACGTAGTTTCAAAGTGCCCATTCTTGTAATTATATCAAAGAGGCATATTTTGTTTTTTTTTTTTTTTTTGGTTCAAAAAATTCAATTTCTTTTTCAATACTCTCTATATATATAGGGTTTTCCAATAACTGCTTCAGAAGTTTAAATGGAAATAAAACAAAAAGTATTTCATTAATTATTATTTCTTTATTTTAAGCATACTCTAGGCATTCCTGACGGAACACAACTTTACTCATATGACCACTTCGATTTCGCTTGACATAGTGTATTCATTTAGTCCAATTTTAGTCACTCTTGTATAAAATTGTGGTCTACGAGGTCAGACAATTAAGTAATGCGATCGATTTTTTTCTCGGCCTGTGGTAACACTGCGAACCTGTAACTCCGCCACCGTAATAGCAGATCCCTACTCTCTCGATTGAGACCTTGACCACCCTCGTACGGTCATTTCTTCGCCAGCTGTTTAGTGTTTTGTAACAACGCGCGAGTAGTGCATGTCACGAAAATGGAACAGAGAAATTTATTACTGGTTATTACTGGTGATGAAAGTTATTACTAAAAAAAAAAAAAAGTTATTACTGGTGATGAAAATTGGTTCTTTCAATATGACCCTGAAACTAAACGACAAAGCCAACAGTGGCTGTCTCCTAGAGCACCAAGGCCATAGAAGGCGAGAATAAGCAAGTCCAAAGTGAAAACCATGTTGATTTGCTTCTTCGACAGCAAAGGGGTGGTTCACAAAGAGTTCGTACCACCTGGACAAACCGTAAATCAAGTATTCTACCGCAATGTGCTCGAAAAATTACGAAAAAGGGTGCTCAGAGTGCGTCCAGAGATCACGAAGACTTGGGTTCTGCATCACGACAATGCTCCCTGTCACAGTGCGTTCAATGTCTCTCAGTTTTTGGCGTCTAAAGGCATCGCAACGTTACCACAACCGCCCTATTCACCGGACATGTCACCCTGCGACTTTTTTCTATTCCCCCATATGAAAAAATTCGTCAAAGGTCGACATTTTGACTCTGTTGAAGATATCCAAGAATCTGTGACGAGGGTACTCGGAGAGGTCCCACAAGAAGTGTTCCAGAATTGTTACGAAAACTGAAAAACTAGCTGGAATAAGTGTATAGATGCGGGAGGGGACTACTTTGAAGGGGATCGCAGCGATGTACCTTAATTTTTAAATATACTCGATTTTTGAATTTTGTCGCATTACTTAATTGTCTGACCTCGTAATTTCATGAATTACACATTTAATGTTTATTTATAATACTTTTATTGTTTGTGATTTTTCAGCATAAACCAATGATTTCACATAACCCTACAAAAAATAATCAAATAGAGTTATATCACATGATCTTCGCGACCAATTGATTGGTCCATTTCGTGAAATAATGGACTCATTAAACTTCTGTTTCAATAAATCTATTGAAGTTTTTATAATTTCTTAGCATTGTTGAAATGTTAAAAATTCCATGATAATTTGCCAAACTATACTGAGTTGCAATACCAAAATGAGCTTAAAAAATTCAAACATGGCTACCACTAGCTGTCAAAGTTCTGACATTCAAACTGGAAAACCATTATATATATATATATATATAAATTGACCACAATAAAAATGAAATATTTATAAATACATTTTCTTACTTACTATCATTTACTATGCTTCAGTCACATTTGTACCACCCTATATATAATTATATACATTTATCAGTGAAAAAACATTAATTAACCTTTTTAATTTACTAACCGGGTGTTAAGTTTAATTTGACCTAATGGTTAAATATGTACACTGACTTGTTTGAGAGAACTTTACAAAACAATATTATTTAATAATATATGTTAAATATTTCCTATTAAACGAACTGAAATCTAAAGTAACATTTTAAACATATCTTTCATATACTTTCAAAAAATATAATTTTAAAAATTTTAACATGTATTTGCTTAGTATTTGTCTTTTTATATTATAAATATATTTTTTTAAATTATTCTTTCTTTTTTATATAAAAATTACTAATATATAAAAATATTCCAAAATCTCTAAATTTATTACTTTTTTAGATGTATGTTGCCGTATTTAAATTTTTAAAATTGGTATTAAAATCCATTTATTTTTCAATTTAACTCAAAACTACCACACATGTAAAATAAGTGATTATTGAATATTTTATAACATATTACTGGGAGTGATAATTAATTTGTGTTAAAGTCAACTTGCCACAGTTTCAAAATAAACAATTACAAAGTAGGATTTAATGTTATCCAATATTTACTGTGTACAAAATAATTTTAATAATTTTTTTACGAAATCAAATAACACTATATAAAAACAAAATATATTTTTCGATCTCCACAATTGTAGGAAAATAAATTTAAAAAATTTATATTAAAATAAAAATTTCACATTTTTCTTCCGAAAAGTATTTGAATTGATAACATTTCTTTTACAGAGAAATTTCGAATAAACGATGGCATATAGTCTCTTGGTGAATGTAGATATAGACTATAACTTTAGATGGTTGGCAGGTAGATGACTCGGGTGTAAATCTTTTCGACTACAGATGCGAAATCTCACAATGTAATCAACCTCCTAGCGTTCACCTTACCTTACTTGTCGACCGTGCGACAATGACATCATCATCGAACGTCATTGTCATCTTTACGTAACATCTGCGTCCTTATATGCATCAAGAGGTTGCAGCCGCCATATAAATTATATATGCTTACGCACTAGTATATATATATATATATATATATATATATATATATATATATATATATATATATATATGAATAGTAACGTATGTATATATAGAGAGACAGAGATGATAGTCGAGGCGTTAAAGGGCGTATATATGTTTTAACGCCCAGCTATTGGAAAATGTGCACATGTGAATGACATTTGACATGAACAGTCACTCTGACACTTACACTACTTTAACACATATGAATGCCTACATTCATATATATATATATATATATATATATATATATATATATATATATATATATATATATATATATATATATATATATATATATATATAACGAATAATGTTTCGCCTGCGGCGTGATGTAAAAATTTTGTTTACGAACTTTTCTGAGAATTACGGAAGTACAAATGTTGTAAAATAAATTACTAGTAATACGTACATTGTTAAACAGAAGTCAATTCATAGGTTAACAAGCGAAGCGAGTGGAGAAGAAAGCTCTCTGGTATTTGTAAAAAAAAATTCTCAGTCTTTAACATATTATAAATTTCAAATAAAAAAATTAAATATGTGAAAAAATATTTAATAAATAATTTATTATAAAATTTTACAGCGTCTACTAATTTCTAATTGTTAACAATTTGGTACATTATTCCTACTTTAATTATTAAAAAAGGGTATGTGTACTTATGTACACATGCCAGAAGTGAAACTTCTTTTCAGTAAAGTAATAAAAAGGTAAACGGACAAGCGCATGCCTAAAACTCGTAAATGAACAAATTCGTCAGGATAAAACAAGTTACCAAATAAAGAAATGTAGTAGAGAGAGAGAGAGACGGTAAATACACTGAATAAAAATTTAAATAGAAAATGATAATTTTTTTAAATTATTAATTTTAACAATTATTTCATATTAAGTAAGATTAATATTTATTTTCAAGTTAAAACTTTTATAAAATTGTGAATTATGAAAATTTATTCGTTTTCGTTTAGAATTTCTTCGATTTCTATTCCTTCCTCCGATGGTGACTGAGTAGGTATAAACGATACAATTGATTTTTGATAAGTAAAATTTTTGTGCAATAGACTTTACCATCTTAAAGTCTGTAAAAAACATTTTTTTTAATTACTATTATATTACTATTGTTTAATATAGAATATACAATTAGAACAATGTTTTGAAAATAAAATAATTAAAGGAAATACTTACAAATAATATATAACTGCAATAAATAGCATCTATTTATATAGAACACAATACGAGTATATAGATAATTGACACTTTATAACATCACGTAAAATTCAATAAATCTTCAAAATGACACCTGAGAACAAAGAATTCATAATAATTTTAATATAACATTTTTTGATAAAAGTGTAAAATAATTTGATCATAATCATAAATAAACTTTTTCCGAGAAATTGTTACAAATAAAACAACAGGTAACCTCAAAACTGTATATGTTTCGATAATTTTTAGATACCACGTGTTTTAAATAGTATTTCTTTTATTTCATAACTAGATTTATTGTATATACATAATGTTATAAAGTACTATATCTATATATTATTATACATATACCTATAACCTCAATTTCACGTTGATTTGATAATTTTTTAAATACCATGTGGATGTAATGTAGGTTTATTTGTATGATTATTTAGCTTAATATTATAATATGAGATTATATAAATTAATATACTTACCAAAAATATCAATGTTATTACACTGAATAACACTCTTATTTAAGACAATTCACACATAATTTACAGACTAATTGTGAATAATAATTACTAACAGAACAGTGAAAGAATATAGCAAATAAACGTACTGCATATTGCTCAATCATATTAAACCAACGCGCATGCGTGTTGTGTCTCACTATCCATCTGCCTTATGCTCTATATATATTAGATTTCCACTGTATAGATTCGGTGCGTAACTTCCATTGTATGTAAAAAAATTATCCTCAACGCCGTTAAAGAAGTTTCACTTTAAAAATCTTTATATTTCTTTTGAAACTGAGGAAGATTCACTTTCACTCAAAAGAATTATCACTCCTAACACCATAATATATTAAAAAGTGTTCAATATTTACTTCTTATTCAATTTATTGTTTAAAACATAAGAGGTTAATGTACATTTCGATTCCATCATTGTCAAAGCGTTATACTATAAAATCTTTGTGTTATAAAATAGATTTTGTAATATAATAATGTTTTGACGATTATTGCATCGTCATCGAAATATTATTATATATGAATCGTGTTGTTATTATAAATAATAAAGTAAACAATAAGTGATTATTAGATACATACTAATATTATTATTAATTAATTTTTTTCATTATATTTAGTTAGTTTTTAATTCATAAACTAGTTTTCAGTAATTTAAAACTACTTATAATATTTGATTTATAACTGCAACGAATTTACTTTCACATAAATAAACTATTATCTTAGCACCACAAGATATTGAAAAAGTGTTTAATAATTATTTATTATTCATTTTATTCATAAATTGATAAGCATTTAGATGGCAATTAATGATCATCAGAGTGTTGTATTATAAAATCTAAGATTTATAAAACATCCTAGAAATCACAACACAGCGCTCTGAATGAATTAAAAATTTCCGTTAAAATATGTACTAACTTATAAACAGAGAAAATGAATAATAAATCAAATTAAACATTTTTTTAATATCTTTTAGTGATGATACGGTTTTATGAAATACGTATAATGAAATATATACGAGAAAAATAATTAAAATTGAAACAAAAATCTAAAAAAAGAACAGAAAATTATTTATTATAAAGAAAAGGTACATAAAAATATGTTACTTTCACTAATTTTTCATATTTTTTTTTGAAATATGATTTTTTCATGAGAGAATTTGTAAAATTATCAAAAATAAAAATTGTAATTTCTCTTCACAATTAGTTTTACTTTTTGGTAATAACTTGAAAACAAATAAAAATGGTCTTTCAAATTATATTACCTTTGTACTATTTCAATTTTTGCTTTTTTAATATTATTCCTTAATATGTTGAGTAAGAAAAAATTAATTCTAGCGATAAAGTAATTCATTTAGAATTTAAAAATTAAATAAATATTATTTTATATTAATATTGCTTCTTTTTGGAGTACATTATTATACATTTTGGAGATAATGGAAACAGCATTAAACTTTTTTCTAAGTATGTTTCATTACTTTTATTAATGGAAAAATTATATGTTCTGATAAATAGCTCTTGTATACTCATTTTTACTCTATTTTTATTTATTATATAATAATATTCCTAATTTTTCTTTGTCAATATATACATAAATTAATTTATGGTTATAGAAATAAGTAATTATTCTATAACTATAAATTATAGAAATAAGTAATTATTCTACCGTCCATCGCCAGTATCATAGCTCTTGCAAAGTATTTAACTTACCTAATAATATTAAGCCAGTAAGGTTTTTCCCATTAATGTTCGTGACTTTTTTAAACCCTAATTTAAGAAAATAATTATTTTTCTATAAAATTACAACAAAATTTAATTAATGTTTTTTTTTATTTTCTTTTAAGCGGACAAAATGTAGTAGTATTAGAAATATAAGTTCGAATAAATATTGTATTTTTATTTTTAAACGACAACATATGTTGTTCATTGCTAACGCCATCCATTGTCTTTTAATTTATGAGTTAATCGATTGAAAATATTTTATTATATTTTGTCTCTCTCAAAATTTTCTGTGATAAAAAGTTAAACGAAATTGAGTAGCAGAGAATTCTGGACTTAAAAAGAAAATCAATGACACAGAGTAAAATCGTTTTAGAGCTCAGTAGTTCTCAAAATATGATGAAAAAAAGTCCTAAATTAAATAGTCAAAATTATAGACAAAAGAAGTGATGGTCAATCGACAAAATTTTTATATACCGCAAAAAGGAAGATTTTACGAGAAATATCTTTCAATGAAGTTTCACTGATAATGTGTTAGTTTGTCCTTTTTTGCGATTCTAGTCTTATAACAAAATTAATTTCTTACTCAGAAAGATTCAAGTACCAAAAGATTCTTCAAAAACTATTCCTATAAAAATCTCATTAAAAAAGATTTAATTTTATCGAAAAATTTGTACTGTAAGGTAAATTATGGTTATTTGCCATTTTATTGAAGAAAAAAATTGTATGTTTCAAACACTATGGCCATGCTTTGAGACAAGAAGAGTCATGTCACAGCGTGTTTACAGCAAAGACGGAGTCATGGTATAGGTGGTATTTAAAAGATCAAAAATTGCATTCATTACAAGAAAAATAAGTGCAAATTAATATTAAAACATGTTTCATAACTTTCTTTTCCCATTTAATATAATTTTGGAAAACGATGAAATTGCTTTCAACAAAATAATTTTACCACTCACGTTACACAATCTACAAAAATGTTTCGTGATTTTGAAACCTTCTCGATTGGCTACCTCTAAGCTCAGATTTAAATCCAATTGAAAATTTATAGGGCATTTTAACAAAATATGTCTATGTTTAAAAAATCCGGAAATAAAAATCACTACTGAATTCAATAAAATGAAATTTTATTCATGAATTTTTATTAAAAATAATACATCATTGAATTTAGTTATTTTTTAAAAAGAGGATTGAGGTCATTGGGAAAAATGAAGGATATATTATTTATTAAATTATATTTTTTTATAGGAAAATAAACTTGTACTTGCTCACAGCTTTTCATATATTTCTTTAAAAATTAAAATAACACAACATTTTCAACTACTAAATTGTTAGTAATTATTGATAATTTGTTATATTTAATGAATTTCTTTAATATAAATAGGTTAGACTTTTATATTTCAATAAAAAATAGCTCAAAGTGCAATATTTCATATTGAACGTCAATTTTTCATAGAATTGTATTACTTGAAAAGTTTGAGTAATAAATTATTTTCATATTTTTTTATATAAGTACTCCTATACATTTAAAAAATAAACCAATTTTAAACAAATAAGTAAATAAATTTAATATTATTTACTGCTAGATATCAAACATTTTTTTTAATATCACGATTATATGAAATACATATATATATATATATATATATACATACATATTAGGTTGGCAAGTATCTCCCTTCCGCTTTTTTTTTTGTACAGAGCTGCGAAATTCAAAAGACCAGAAGGGGGAAAGGGGTTATTTGCCAACCAAATATATATATATATATATATATATATATATATATGTATATATACACATACATATATATATATATATATATATATATATATATATATTAAACGTATATTTCAAAAAATTAAATCAAGCATCTGTCTATCATGATCTGTGCGATTGTCCTTTATTCCCATATGTTCTTCTTCGCGTAAACCCCATACACACGTCACCAGAATTCGAATCGTATAGGTAAATTCTCACGTCGAACAGAGGCACAACTAGATTATATAGGCGTCTGTTCTCTCGATCCCAGTCTACTTTCACACGCGAAATCATCGTATTCGATTCCCGCGAGAGACAAAGAGAATCCTTCTGTCGTTGTTGTATAGATGCACATTCTCTATGGAACATGACACGGAAGAAGGATGAAGAGGTTACGATAGTGACAGCACAAGAGGAAAAAGAAAGCGACCGTGGCAAGTGTAGGGGGTGACATTTTTTCATTTTATTGAAAACACGCCCGCCATATTACCTATCAATGCAAATAACGTAACACGGCCGGAATTTATGTTGGAATATTTCTGCTCACGTATATTTATCACGTGTCTTCAAAAAAGTGAGGACTTTTAAAAGATTCAAAATTTGAAATAGATATATAATGGTTTATACGTAAATATGTCTACTGAATTTGTTTTTTTTGTGAGCTTTATAAATATGTTTATAATATAAAAATTTGAAATAAAAAATATATTAATAAAATGTTATTAATTTGTTTTGAAACTGCGGGGAATTCATTTTAACACAAATGAATTTTTACCCCCAATACCTCAATATGTTATAAAGTGTTCAATAATTATTTATTGTCCACTTTTTTGTTTATAACAATAGTCATCTGATGCGCATTTTGACGGCGATGTCATCATCGTCAGAGCTGTTTTGCTATTAAATTAGATAATTTAATAGCAAAAATGCTTTGACGATAATAGCATTTCCATCGAAATGCGCATCAACCGACTATTGTTACAAATATAAATTAAACAATTATTGATTATCAAACACTTTACTACATATTGTGGTTTTGGGGGTTAAAATTCATTTGCGTTAATAAATTGTAGTAAAAATGTTGTTGTTGGTTGTAAACAAAGAAGGAATTACTCATGGAAAATTAATTCAAGAAATACTCAACAACAATAATATATACATAAAATATCAATATAACTAAAACATAGAATTTTAAAAAAATATTTAGTTCTTTTTTTGAAGTTTAAATTTTTAAACAAATAAAACTATATAAATATATATAAAAGTTATTTTTCTATGCACAACACTGAAACAACAAATTTAAAAAAGAAATTGTTTCAAAAATTCTCTGTGTCCAAAAATTCAAATAGAAATATACGTTACTATTCATCTATTTTTTAACCCCAAAACAAAATTCCTAACAGATTTTTATTGAAAAATCTTGAATGATTACAATATAATGCTATACTTTGATTATGATAGAAATGCATCTGAAATGCACATCAGCCTATCATTGTTAGACACAAATGAAGTAAACAATAAGTAATTATTGAATACATTTTAATATATTGTGGGGTTAGTGTAACAATTTATTTATGGAAAAAAATCACCTGTTTAAATAGATATTGAAGTAACTCTGAGATTACGTCAATATGTAAATATGTAATAATACTTGATTTAAAATAATTATTCTTTAAATTATTTAAAACATTATTTTTTCTTAATATAAGTTATATGCGAAGATGTTGTTTTAAAATAATTAACAACAGCCAAAAAATATAACTGATATATTACAAAAATATCCTCAATAATGTTCCTAAAAGTAAAAAGAATGAAAAACTGTTTAAAAATAAAGCTTTAAGAGCAAAATTTTTTGCAATATTTCTAAAATAACCAGTTTAACAGGGTCATCCAAATGTGACGCCTAGATGTCAGCACTGTATAATGTTTACACATCATTTTTATTTCCATCGAAAGTTTTATCTTACTTAAAAAAATACCCCCTCTCTTTCTCTCTTCATATATATATATATATATATATATATATATATATATATATATATATATATACATAAGATAAATTAGTAAATAAACAATAATTGAAATTGAATAATTAAAGTTTATCATTCAAATAATATATATTTGATATATATATATATATATATATATATATATATATATATATATATATTATAATCAATTATTAACAACAAACAATATTTTTTGTCGACCTGCCTGCTGTTAATCATTCATACATATTTCAATAAAAAATAATTCAAAATAAAACTTCTACACAAATATTTAATTTCAAGCAGTTAAATTACGTAATTTTTGTAAATCTGTTACATTAAAAAATTTAATAAAAATATAGTTAAATTAATAATTGTTAGTACATATTAAAGATTTTATACTAAAGAATACAAATACAAATATTTTTATTTTAAAAGAACATATCAATCGGATTATTCAACGAATGATTATCAATTAATGAAAAACGGTAATATGTGACAAAAATTAACAATTTTCATTAATATTTAAACACAAAATGTTTTTGACAGACCCCAATGTTTTTCGTTTACATGTTTCTGATGTATATTTAATTATATAAATTCATTTCGTTGGCCAAATGTGATAAAACAAAACTGTCAAATTCAATCACAGTTTAATATTTTATTTGAATTTTTCACTTAAATTTGTGGTTTTAAATTTTTTTTAAAAAAAATTAAAAATAAAGTAACTAAACAAATTATGAAAATATTAAAAGACAAACACAAATTAATGTTTATGATAAAAAGAAAAAAACATATTTAAAAAGAAGATAATGAAAATTTATGCAATTTATGTTATTTAATTTATCTCCAAATAACGTAATAATATGTTATAGCAAATTTTGTTTAATAATAATATAATTGGTTATTTCAATTCAAGAAAAAATGTTTTTAAAATTTTCATTGCACTAAAAACATATTTTTTAAATGTTACGTTTTTAAGTTTTTTATTTATTTTTATATTAATAAAGTAATTTAAATTCCTTTTTTTAAAATCATTCAGAATATTAAATTAAAATCAATCATTAAAAGTTTTAATTTTTTATTCGTAAACAAATAACACTGATTCATAAATAAATAAATGAAAATTTAAATAATAAAATGGTTTCGGAGAAGAATAAATACAGATAAAGTCACATATTATCTCATTATATTATTAAGTCTATTTCACATATTAGTTCATTAGAATATCAAAAAAAATTAAACTTGTTTATAAAATTTACAAAAAAAAATTATTTCACAATAATAAATCTAAAAAAATACATATTGTATATATAGGGTCATCCAAATATGATGCATGGATTTGTGTTTTATTAAAAAGAAACTATACACATGTTTCCTTACGCACCACCCTATACACAGACATTTTTTTATAAAACAAATCTAGGAGTCACATTTGGATGAACCTATAATATAATATATATATATATATGTGTATATATGTGTGTGTGTGTGTGTGTGTGTTTGTAATTCTTATTTTCAAAAAAAAAAACAACAGACAAAGAACATTTGAAGAATTATCGATCGATTATTTTACTAACGATGACGTATAAAATTTTCATCAAAATTATTTCAAGACGACTACAAAGTCAACTGGATTTCTCACAGCAACGACAACAATTAAGATTTTAAAGCGGATTTAGCACAACTGATCACATTCAAGTAGTAAAGGAAGTCATTAGTCGACGCATGAATACCAAATACCACTGCTTTAGATTTATAGACTATGAAAAAGCCTTCGACACAGTCAATACGCTGGAGACATTAAATGCATAGAAGACTAGAGAAATTCAACATACTGATTTTTTTTTTAATAAAAAATTTCTTCTTTACAACTATATAAAGAGAAAAAAATTAAAAATTATAAAAAAGAGTGAAACAGAGCAATATGATGTCACCAAAACTATTTACATCTGCGTTAAAAAAAATAAGGAACTAAACTGAAAATCAAAAGAAGTACATTTAATAGAAAGATGCTTACTCTTTTAAAATATGTTAATAGCATTTTCTTAATAAATTCAATTAAACTCTAGAAAATAATAAAAGAATAAGATAAAACCAGTTCAAAAATTGGTCTTTAAATGAATCTTAGTAAGATAAAAATAATTATTAATGAAATTTCAGATCAAAGACGAATTGAACTAAAAGGAATAAAAATAAAAAATATTAAAAACTATGTATATCTGGGACCACTCATTAACAATGAAGAAATATTTATGGATGAAGGAAACAGGAGAATAAAAATGGAATGATTTCAATCCGAGAGAAATTCGCATATTATGATATCAGATATTCTTCTATGTTTAGAAAGAAAAATTTTTGATCAATGCATCCTACCCATTATCATTGATATGAATAAAACATGACTTTTGAATACTAAAATAATTTAGCAGTTCCAAATAACACAAAGGAGCATAGAAAGATGTATATTAGGAATAATTCGAAAAAATAGAAATAGTATCTGATGGATCAGAAAGAAAACAAAAGTTACAGATTGTATAATAAAAGTGCGAAGTTTGAAATGAAAATGGGTTTATTTTATAGCAATAAAAAAATTACCGATGAATAAGGAAAATTATTTATTGAGAACCTAGATATATATGAAGATCCAGAAAAAAGACCAATAAATAGATGAGACATAGACATAAGAAAATTCGTGGAAAAAACTGAAAAAGAAAAATACTGAAACATTCGAAGTAGAAAATTTTAGGAAACGTCTTCATCCAGTAGTGACTTTCGTTTTAATGTATATATATATAATTGAATCACATTGTATCAGACCAATTTAGATGAAAATCTAATTGAAAGTCAGTATTCACTGGTATTTGGTCATACCACTTTTACCAGCCGGATTAATAAGAAGGAATATATATGCATGCGTATGTGTGTGTGTGTGTTTATATTTATTTATATATATATATATATATATATATATATATATATATATATATGACCGTCTGTACAAGGCACAAATTGCCGTTACGACGCTCAGAACACTCCTTATCTTCGACATCCCCACAAACATCAAAATTCGCATCTTCAAAGTTTGCATCAAATCGACACTCAAATACGAGGCGCTGTTCTGATGAACTATTACATCTCACCATCTAGTTAAATTCTAAACCCTGCAAAACAAAATTCTTCGTTTTCCTTGCATGTTTCTAGAAACACCTACACCTCATCATCTACTACTAAGCTGACCTAGGGATTATTGATTAGATTCTAACCATAATTACCACCATCTACTTCACTCGTGCCAAAAAACACCAAAACCGTCTAATCAATAACCTTAACCTACCCAATTACTGGGTCAAAGTAGGCAAAATCATTATTTTTTTCCTTATATGACCAAGTTACACATCTTCTAACCCATCTAGAGCTTCACTCTCGAGCACAACCAAGACCCCCAACATACAATTCCATATTCGTCGACGGTCTAAGCGAAAGACTACACTACAGCCAGTGCTATTATGAATTTACTGTTAAGTGTAGTTAAGCAAAGTTAATATAGATAAGTGTATATAAGTTATATAAGTGCTTATAAGTTAACACTAGATTTACGGAGCGAGTTAGTTGACTCATTTAAGATTTTGTTGCTATATTTATAGAAAATTTAAATATTATTTTTTAAAAACATATGTTGCTTTTTAATTACATAATGAAATATATGCAAAAAAATATAATACATATTTGCATATATGTCATTATATAATTAAAAATTAACATATGTTTTTAAAAAATTATATTTAAGTTTTCTATATATATAGCAACAAAATCTTAAATGAGTCAAATTGACTTGCTCCATAAATCTAGTGTTAATATAACTTAGATAAGTGCAGTTAAGTTTAGTTTAAGTAAAAACACACAGCAAGTTTTTGCAATTTTTTTCTGCGAATAATTATTCATAAACAATAAAATGTACACATATTGAATCTTTTTTAAAAATAAACAGAAAATAAATATAAGTAATACCTAGTGTTAAGATTCTTTATCATCATCGACTCCACAGACTATTCCAGTCCCAGGCCTCTCTGACAATTGCCAGTTCAATAGAGTCTTTTCTTATCAAACCTTTTTAACAATTGTTTTGTACAAGATAAGGTTGTCAACATCATACTCCATTCTCAAAAATGAGGAACTATTGTTAAGAGACTTAATCATAGAATATTATATGTACAATATTTATTATGTATTTTACTTTAATTTTCATATCAATAAAGATCTCGTTAATTGTAAATATAAGGGTTTTCCAATAAGCGCTTTAGAAGTTTAAATGAAAATAAAATAAATAACAAATTATTTATTTATTCATTGATCCTATGATATTAATAATGGAACACAATTTGACTCATATGACCACTACTACTTCGTTTGACAGTGCATTCGTTTAATCCAATTTTAATCACTCTTGCACATAATTGTGATCTAATTTTATTATTTACACGTTCAATATTTATTTATAATACTTATGTTGTTTGCGGTTTACCAACATAAACCAGTGATTTCACATAACCCCACAGAAAATAATCCAATCAAATTAGATCACATGATCTTGATAGCCAATTTATGAATTCATTTCGTGAAATAATGGACTCATTACACTTTTGTTTCAGTAAGTTTATTGACTTTTTAAAATTTCTAATCGTCATTGAAATGTTAAACGTTCCATGATAATTTCCCAAATTATACTGAGTTGAAATATCAAAATGAGCTTAAAAAAAATCAAACATGGCTCCCACCCGCTGTCAAAGTTTTGACATTCTCATTGGAAATCCCTATATATATATATATATATATATATATATATATATATATATATATATATATATATATATATATGTGTGTGCGTTTGTGTGTTTGTGTGTGTGTGTATGAGAGAGAGAGAGAGAGAAAGCACGTGGATGTGTATGTATAACGTTTCTTTTGAACAAAAAAGCACTCAAATCGGAACAGTGTAGAGCAGCGTCAGTGCGAATAAAAAAATTGAATTTGAATAAATAAATGCAATGCAGCCGATCGATCAATTCGCACGTCGGCGGTTGGTATTCTTACAACAACAAAACTTGAGCCTCTGGTGACAGGAAAGCGTCAATGTGCCGTACGAAAGGATTTTACAAAAATACTGCAGTGGCTGAGACGTACAGACTTTGTATGTCTGCAGTGCATTTGTCGCGTAGTCTCTAAATATTTTTCAATAGTATTTACACAATTTACATTTATTTTTCTATTTTTTTTTAGTTATTTATATACACATAAATAATATTTTCAAACATTTTTAAAATATATTTTTAAAAGAAGTACTCTTATATACAATATTACTTATATAATTTATTAAATTTAAAAATAAATATTTTTATACTTTTTTTTATTTACTTAGAAAAAAATATTATAACTTATATTATAAAGAATATTTTTGTTAAATACTGAGTCAATAATTCATTAAAATCTTTGGTCAACTTTAATATTTTTAAAACTTGATTTTTTTTGTTTCATTTTTTATTCACTTGTATTTAATACGAATGATTATATAATCATCATTGTTAATCTTTCATAATCTACTGTTAAATATCTTTTTTTTAGTTTTAATTATTCTTGTCTTCTAATTCTTGTGTAATCTTTCTATCCTTGATGCTACTGGGGGTTTCTAGTAATCGCTCCTACCATTCATAATTTTTCTTCATATGGTACTTGTTTTGTCTTCATATATATTCAATTTTACCTTCTGTTTTGATTCAGGAAAAAATTTCAAAAAACACAGATTTGCTTCTCATGTTATAGTGTACCCCCCCCCCAACCTCGATAGTTATTTCTCACTGTTTCTTTACGTTTCTTGTTGTATCTTGATTTGTCTTGTTTATAATTTTCTTTTATTCTTTTTCATTTTTCCTCTTTTCGTTGCAAGCCCGTCAAAATAATATAGTTACAGGTGTAAATTCATCTATTATAGTTTACCTAGCCGGTTACTTTTGGGTACCTCTTTTGGTTTCCCACTACATTTATTAATTTATTATAAGAGGATTTCTTGTCATAGAATGCCCATAAAATTCTTCCTATAAACTCTGTAACCGTTTTTATCTATATCTGTTTCTTCATGCATTGTTGTAATTTTACATATTTTATCTTTGTCGAGGGACATTCTTAACTCTAGTTTTGTATTCGTTGTATTTTCTTAATGTATCCGCTGTATGCGTTTCGCCATATCAGTACAGTGTAGTTATCACAAGGTCTATTTTTGTATAAAAATCTCTGCTAAAAAAATCCATTTCAACCGATCTAATACCTTTCTCTCTCAGTCTATTCCGATGAATTTTCTATATATTTCAGACCTATTTATTCATAGATCTCTTCTTAGTTCTTTTTATATATTTAGATTCCTAATCAATAACTTCCACTGTTCATTAATGGTCTCTCTTCTTACAATATAACTGATTCATTTTTATTTTAAACTTTTAATTTTTATAGCAAAACATAACTTTTGTTTTCTCCGTAATCCATTCGTTACTATTTCCATCTTTTTACATTATTCCTCACATACATCTTTTCTTCTTCTTTGTGTTGTCGAGCTGTCAAATTATTCTGAAATTCAAGTCCCATATTTTATAGTTACAAGCAAAAACAACAAGTAGGATGCATTTCCAAAAAAAATATTTATACATAAAAGAATATCTTTATAAAATACGAATTTATTTTGAACTGACACCATCCCATTTTGACCCTTCTATTCACTTCATCTAGAAGTGTTTCTTTAGATTTAATGAGTTATTCCAGATATACCAAGTTTTCAACTACTGCTATTTCTTTTTGTTTTAGTTCGATTCTTTTTTGATTTGAAAATTCATTGAACATTATTTTTGTCTTATCTAGATTGTTCATAAGACCTATCTTTTGACTTTATTTAAACAATTTTAGTCTTTTTGGAGTTTATCTGGGCTTGTTGAGAAAATAATAATGTCATCAGCAAATCTTAAGTAATTTATGGATCTCTCCAATAATTATTCTTTCTTCAGATTCTTAATTAAGAATTATATATATATATATATATATATATCCCTTTGCTACTTGTGGGATTTAGCTACGAATTCTTTACTTGAAGCCTCGGACATGGGTAAGCACGGTGTCGCCACTCATACACCAGCTTCTGCTGGTATAAAGAACACTACTGATGACGACTCTGCCTTCCCCCGGATTATATATATATATATATATATATATATATATATATATAGAGAGAGAGAGAGAGAGAGAGAGAGAGAGAGAGATTTATATGTATATATACTACAAACTTTTTTATCCACTGTAAAATGAAGATTTCCCAAAACTTCTTTTTTTCATCAATTCAATACCTCTCTCTTCCATTCATGCAAAAGTTTTCTTATGTCTCTGCCTCATCTATCCAGTTCTAATAATAATAATAATGATTTATTGTGGCTAAGTACTTACATACATATTGGTGTATACAGAGTTTTTGACTTAACTTAGTTTATTACAAGCACTGCGATGGCCCCCAGTGGGTGTTGACGCAATGTGATTTCTGCCTAGTGCTCTGAATATCAACGTGAAGAAATTCAAGCAAGCGCGGGTAAACGGCGGGAGTAACTATGACTCTCTTGTGCCTCGGATAATGCCATGGGCGGGGTTGGTGTCACCGCCCATGAGCTGTCAGACACCATTAACGACGACTTGGATGTGACACGGTATTTCCATATTCCAATCCCCTTCTTCCCATCGGAATGCAAGCTATGTTTGCGTAGCTCGGGAGGGGGGTACTTTTCTTCGGACTTAAATAACAGCATTCGGCATCACAAGATGCGGCACGGTGACACGGATCTGGTGTTCTCCTGTCGAAAGTGCGGTAAGCGCTTCGACAGGAAGCACCCGATCCTGTGTCACGTGCCCAAGTGCTCGGGACCATCGCAGCCGACGATGGGGCACATATGTTCTGCTTGTAATAGGGGCTTTGAAACAAAAAGGGGTCTATCAATACACGAAAGTCATAGCCACCCGGCATTAAGGAATTCTAAGCGAATTCCTGTTATTAAATCTGATCAACCTAAGTCGGGCAAAGTCTTCTCTGCTGAAGAAGTGGCTATGATGCTGGAAGTTGAAGCAAAAATAGACCCCAAGTGTACTACCGTCAACGACGTGTTGGCTAGGCGTTTGCCGCATATTGATATTAAACAAATAAGGGATAAGAGACGGGAGCCGGCATACCGTCGCCGTTTGTTGAGTAAGAGGGAGGAGTTAAAGGAAGGTAGGCTCTCGATATCGAGAGCCAAAAGTAGCGATGTCCCCGCTACCAGGAGGAAATCGCAATCTGGGCGAAGTAGTAGCGTTACAGATTGTCGAGTTAGGAGACGAAGTAAGGGGGGGGACTGGTAAAACTAGTCGGTCGGAGGTGGACATTGATGCTGGTTTGTTGTTGGAATGTTTAGAGTCAGACGACGTCGTTTTTGACGAGTCTGGGTCAGTACCTGAGTTAAGGATCAGTGTCGACCCCATTGAAAATGATATTAGGACTGTGTGTCTTCTGAATAGTCCTATAAGGAGTGAGCTTCTTAAGGACGAGGTGGTTTCCGATGTATCGGAAACACCGATGATAGGGGTCTGTAGTCGGGGCCCCACGGACAACGAGGGCCTTCAGTTCGGTGGAATTCCTCTTGTTACCGACTGTCTACTTGATTCCCAGGCAGGGAGTGTTAATAATACTAAAGGCAAACCTTCTATCGATAGGGATAGTAGATTTGACTGGACAGTACTTGGCCTGTCCAGTATTGATTCTCCGGTGGTAACTCAGACCGGAGATCAGACCAATAACGATGCATTTGAGTCTGTGGAAGCTTGCGTTTGGCAAGTCTTGTCGAATAGCCCGTCGAATGGAACAGTAATTTCTTCCCGGATTGGCTGTGTTAATCCGCCGGATGCGCTCGAGGACGATTTGTCCTTGTCTAAAGTACAATTGCCGGAGACCCAGCCGAATCCACTTATGAGGGAATCAAATCCCCCTGGTTGTGGGGAGTTATTTAACTCAGGGGATTCATTTGACATCACTAATGTGCAGGGACTTGCTGAGCTCAATCTTAACTGGCGAAAAGAGATTCAATGTCAACTGAGTGACTGGGCAGTTGGCGGCATCACTGACAAGGCGGCGATCCTTGTGCAGTCGATGATTAGGGGGCCAACAACACAAGAGGGAGTTGACCATATTACCAAATTATTAGTTGAATTTCTTAAGCCAACTGACTCGAAAACGGATATGCCTAGTCGAGTTATGAAGAAGGGGCGGGGTGGTAGGAAATCTACCAAAAAGTTTAGATATGCTAGAACGCAAGAGCTCTATAAGAAGGACCCTGCCCTTCTTGCAAAATTTATTAGGATCGATAAAGATCACACAACTGCAAATTCGCAGGAATTAAACCGGGGGGAGGTTGAGGACCTGTATAAATCCCTCTGGGGTACCAGCCTCGGGACCCGGTTACAAGACATCTCCGCAGACGACTGTGCACCAGAGCCGGTTTTACCGGAAAAGGTCCTGTCTGCCGTTACCACGATTGAGGTGCACAAGCGTCTGCGGAGAATTAAGAGTACCACTGCGCCGGGTCTCGACGGCGTCAAGTGGACACACTTACAAGGGAAGGATAAGGAACATGTACTGGCGTGTTTTTATAATTATATTTTGATTTGCGAGGCAATACCCAGTATGTGGAGGTTCAATCGAACAGTATTAATTCCGAAAGAGGGTAAAAATACGGCGGAGGCGGTTAACTATAGACCGCTTACCATTAGTTCTTTAATTAGCCGTATTTTCTGGGGCATAATGGATGAGCGCATCCGGAAAGTGATTACATTCAGTCCCAGACAAAAGGGGTTTGTGCCGGAAGCGGGTTGCTTTGTTAACGTTCAGATCCTTAGTGAAGTGGTCAGGCAGATGAAAGCTCGTGAGGGTGGTGTCGGTGTGCAGTTGGATGTTTCCAAAGCCTTCGACACTGTCCCTCACGATGCTATTAAATGGGCTTTAGAAAGAAAAGGTCTGCCTGACCCTTTGGTTAAGTTGATTGGAGCATCTTACAAGGATGCTCATACGACAATCTCGCATCCAAAGGGCGACATTGAACTTCCGCTTTTGAGAGGGGTTAAGCAAGGGGATCCTCTCTCACCCTTGCTCTTTAACCTTGTTCTGGAGAGATTGTTAGAGGAATTAGAACGAATGCCAGGGTTTAAAATCGATGGGGATATTAATATCTCATCGATGGCATTTGCTGATGACCTATTTTTATTTTCATCCAATGCTGCGGGTGCACAAGCGCTGTTCGATCATGTTGTCGATTATTTAGGGGCACTCGGCATGGGAGTTGCTGCCAGTAAAAGCGCTACATTTCAAATTGTCAAACAGCAAAAATCCTGGTATATGACCGACCCAGATGTTGAGAGGTTTGGTGTTCGTCTTCCGAGCATCAAACCTCATGAACATTTGCAGTATCTGGGTGTCCGGTTTTCACCTTGGTCTGGTTTTGCTAGCGTGGACGATGATCTACGGAGAGTCCTCAGCAAGCTTAAAACTCTCCCCCTTAAACCAGATCAAAAACTTTGTCTTTTGCACAAGCACCTGCTTCCGCACTTCCTCCACCCTCTTGCTTTGGCCACACCATCAAAAACTGCCCTTAAAACTTTTGATGATGAAATCAGGGTATGTATAAAATCGTTCATGCATTTACCTATGAGTGTGGCCAATGGGTTAATTTACAGTAGCAAGAGGGATGGAGGATTGGGAATGTTCAGGTTTGAACAACTAGTTCCACGCGTATCGGTGGGTTTGGGTCTTGGTATGCTTTCTTCTATGGATAAAGTAGTGAAAGCCATATCAAATAATTCTGACGCCATGGCTAAATTTTCTAGAATGGCGGAGTATATGAGATTGAGATTTCCATGCACCAAGGCCCAACTCAACCGATACAGAATTAGGTGCCAACGGGAAGAAATTACTAGATGGGGGGCTCTTCCCGCCCAAGGGCGTGGTGTTCGGTCGCATATGGATGATAAAATTGGTAACTCGTTCCTATATAACCCTAAATTACTTAAGCCCTGCCGATTTATCACGGCGTTACAATTACGAACGAACACCGGGGCCAATAGGACGAGTCTAACTAGAGCTGTTAAACAAGATGATATTAGCTGTCGCAAGTGCAAAGTCCCTAAGGAAACTCTAGCCCATATTTTAGGGGCTTGCACTTATACAAAGGCAGCTAGGATTCGGCGTCATGATGATGTTAAGCACTTCGTTGAATCCACAATTCTTAAGGGTGTGAAAGGAGGTATGGTCACCACAGAGGGTACCTTCACCAGTCCGGAAGGCAATAGACTCAAACCCGACCTCATAGTTAAGAATGAGGCCGGGGTCTTCATTGCCGACGTCACAATCCGCCGTGAGGACGGGGATAGCCTTTCGGACGCGGTGAAGGAGAAAATCTTAACTTACAATCCGATACTCCCTGTGGTGGCCAGAATCTATGGAGTGAGTGAGGCGGCCCATCTGCCAATAGTGGTGGGCCACACAGGTGCCATGCCACCGTCGACCCTCAAGGCCCTTTACACCTTGGGGGTTCGCCGTGTGGCTGACCTGAAAACTATATCATTAATGGCGCTAAGAAGCTCGATCGAATTATATCACTCATTCCTAGATTATGATGAGCCCGGCTAGAATGCTCCTTTAATGTAAAATTTTAATATGTGTATTATCCATTCGGCGGGCTAATTTTAGGATATGGTTTTAATTTGATTTTATTTATTTATTAAATTTTATCTCTTTTGACTGTATCCTATTTTATCTTTTATTGTCAACGGTTTTATTGTATTGACTCAGTGTGGTTTTATCAGTGGATTGGTTTTATTTTTCTTGACAATGTTTTATTTTGTTGATTAATTTTATCTTTCAATCCGGTTGACAGCATGCTGCACCTTTTTAGCAATTTGACATGTTCTCCGGTTTAGAGAACTGTTATTTTTAATTTTGTTGACAATAATTTTTAATAACTGATAATTTTTAACTTAGTTTTAAATTTTATCAGTTTGACATATTCGCTGATTTTTCCTGGTTTTGCGAATTGGCGGTTTTCGCCTGATTAGTACGATTTGAGACTATGGAGTCTCGTGGCCTATAGTTGCGAAATAATGGTAAGCCTATAGGCCAATGTTAACCATTGCAAACTATGGTCACCACGCCCAAGTGGTAAGTCCGTGATGATTAGAATTATTGCGCAGAAATCTTTGAGTCATAGTTGCTCAGCACCGGTTCATGTTTGGTCCGGTGTTGCCAAGGGATCATCACGTTGATGATCCCAAGTGCCAAGTCTGTACGTCCGAGCCTTGGGAAAGCTCACGTGCCCGCCGGGGAAAGGGCCGTGGTCCCGCCCTGAGCAAAAGCAGGCTTGGCTAATTCAGGTATACCTTCGCCTTTGAAGGGAATCCGTGCAAGGGGTTAGCAGCCCCTTGCACTAGTTTTTTTTTTGTTGCTATGGAGTCTTTTATGAACGCCTCGGACATGGGCGGAGTTGGTGTCACCGCTCATGAGCCAGCTGAGGCTGGCCGGTCTGACACTCTTGTTGACGACCAGGATATGAACAGGACATTCTTGATTCCCATTCCCTTCCTCCCTTCACAATGCGAGCTTTGTTTGGCGAGCTCGGGAGGAGGATACTTCGCTACAGATCTAAACAATTGTATTCGGCATCATAAAACGCGGCACGGTGATGCCGAATTGGTGTTTTCCTGTCGCAAGTGTGACAAGCACTTCGACAGGAAACACCCGATCTTATGTCACGTGCCAAAATGCCCGGGGCCATCAAAGCCAAAGATGGGGCATACATGTGAGATATGTAGCAAAAATTTCGAGACGAAGAGGGGCCTTTCGATCCACGAAAGTCACAGTCATCCGACCTTGCGGAATTCAAAAAGGATTCCTGCTACCAAGCTCGACGTGCCTAGGTCAGGTAAGGGGTTCACTGCGGCGGAGGTTTCAATGATGATTGAAACCGAAGCCAAGCTGGACCCCAAATGTCTTACCATCAATGACTTATTATCTAAGCGTCTTCCACACAAAGATATTAAGCAAATTAGAGATAAAAGATGTGAGGTGGCATATCGTCGCCGTTTAGATAGTAAGCGGGATGAACTTAAAGTTGGTAGGCCTTCTTGGTCCCGTCCGAAAAGCAGTGATGTCCCCACTGCTGAGAAGGGGTCACAGTCAGGACGTAGTTTTAGTATTGCGGGCTGTGGGATTAGTGGCCCATTTGAGGGCAAAGCAAATGTTAACAGTAGTGTGGGGGATGATAGTGCTGCAGGCATCCCCTGAGAGTGCTTAGATTCAGATGACGCTGTTTTCGGCGCATCTGAATCTGTCTCTGATTTGGGGGTCAGTACTGTCCCCACTGGGGACGTGGGACATCAGTCTACTAGCAAAGTTAAAATGACTGATTGTCAGTTTGAGAGTCCGGTAGGGGGCAAGTTGGTTAAGGGGAATGGTGTATTCCGTCTTTTGGAAACATCGTCTCAATTAGGCCACAGTCAAGACCCTACTGACAACGAGGGCTTCCAGCTTAGTGTGAATTCCTTTTCCACTGGCTGTCCGCCTGAGAGCCCGGCAGGGGGCGACTTATTGACTAAGTACGATACTGGTAATAATAGTTACATTATTATCACATCTCACGAATTGGAACCTGCCGTTTCCAATTTCGATTCTCTAATTTAAAATTTGAATGTGGAGAATCTGACTTGTGTGGATTCCGTCAGGTCAAGGGGAGCTTGTGTTAGGCAAGTATCCCCAGATAGCCCGTTGAACAGACCTTTAGTTTCTTCCCGTATTGGCTTTATAGATCCGCCGGATGCGCTCGAGGACGATTTGTCCGGGTCCAAGGTAAAAATATTCGGATCATTGGCCAACAAGTGTACGGTTAAGTTAAATTCCCCCGCTACTGGGGGATTACCGAGCTCAGGGGCTGCTCGAGAGATCAATACTACGGATGGGCGGGGTCCCACTGACCAGAATCAAGACTGGCGATACAAAATTGAATGCTATCTTAGGGATTGGGATATTAGTAGCATTTCTGCCAAGGCTGGCGACCTTGTAAAGCAGATGCGTGAGGGCCTGATTTCTCAAGAAGAAATCTACCACATTAACCAGGCTATTGTAAAACTTTTCATTCCATCTGACCCGAAATGTGAGATGCCTGGCCGGGTCAAGAAAAAAGGGCGTGGGGGGAAACGAGCTTTTAAGAAATTTAAATATGCTCGAGCTCAAGATCTATACAAAAAGGACCCTACCCTACTGGCGAAATTCGTCAGAATGGGCAAAGATCACACGACAGGGAATTCACAGGAATTAAACCGGGGGAAGATTGAGGACCTTTATAGGTCTCTATGGGGGACTAGCCTCGAGACCCGGTTAGAAGATATCTCCGCAGACGATAGGGCATCGGATCCGGTGTCACCGGAAAAGGTTCTATCGGCAATCACTATATTTGAGGTGCACAAGCGTCTGCGAGGAATCAAGAAGACCACTGCGCCGGGTCTCGATGGCGTGAAGTGGTCTCACTTGCAAGGTGGGGACAAGGTGCATGTTCTTGCATGTATGTATAATTGCATTCTGATCTCTGGGAAAGTGCCCAGTATGTGGGGGCTTAACCGTACAATCCTTATCCCTAAAGAAGTAAAGGATATTACAAGAGCGGTCAATTACCGACCGCTAACAATCAGTTCATTAATTGGTAGGATATTTTGGGGGATTATCAATGAGATAGTCAGGCGGATGAAAGATTGTGAAGGCGGTGTGGGAGTGCAATTGGATGTTTCCAAGGCCTTTGACACCGTCCCTCACAATGCGATCAAATGGGAATTAGAGAGGAAGGGTCTGCCTGACACTCTGGTGCAACTGATTCTGGCATCATATAAAGATGCCCACACGAGTATTTCCCATCCCAAAGGAGACATCAAACTTCCTCTGTTACGAGGAGTTAAGCAGGGGGGACCCCTTATCCCCGTTGTTTTTCAATCTTGTCCTCGAGAAGCTTCTCGAGTCGCTAGAAATGATGCCAGGATATCGAATTGATGAGACAACTCAGATTTCATCAATGGCGTTTGCCGATGACTTGTTTTTGTTTTCGTCAAATGCTGCGGGCGCACAAAATCTCTTTGATCTAGTAGTTGATTATTTAGGTGGGCTCGGGATGGGTGTAGCAGCTAGCAAAAGTCTCACATTCGAAATTAATAAGCACCATAAGTCCTGGAGTATGGGAGACCCTGATATTGAGAGACTAGGAGTTCGTCTCCCTAGCATAAAACCGGATGAATATCTTCAATATCTGGGCATCCGGTTTTCTCCTTGGTCCGGGTTTGCAAGGATTGACGATGACTTAAGGGGAGTCATCAGTCGCCTCAAAGTGTTACCCCTAAAACCGGATCAAAAGCTATTTTTGTTGCACAAGCACCTGCTTCCGCACTACCTCCACCCTCTTATTCTGGCCACACCTCCGAAAACTTCTTTAAAGTCATTAGATAATGACATTAGGATATGCGTAAAGGAATTTATGCATCTTCCTATGAGTGTGACTAATGGACTATTTTACAGTAATAAGAGGGATGGAGGGTTAGGCATGATGCGATTGGAGCAATTGGTTCCACGGGCATCGGTGAGCATGGGCCTTAAGATGCTTAGTTCCAATGACCCAGTTATTAGGACTATAACTAGCAATACCTCTGCCATGGCTAGGTTTGCTAGAATGGCGAAATACATGAGACTCAATTTTCCTTGCACTAAGGCCCAGCTCACCCGACATAAACTTAGGTGCCAACAGGAAGAAATTGCAAAGTGGGGGGCTCTTCCCGCCCAGGGTCGAGGGGTTAAATCTCATATAAACGATAAGATAGGCAATTCGTTTCTATTTGACCCTAAACTATTAAAACCCTGCCGGTTCATTACTGCCTTACAACTAAGAACAAATACCGGAGGAAACAGATCGAGTCTGAACCGTGCAGTAAAACAAATCGATCTCAATTGTCGCAAGTGCAGGTCCTCCAAGGAGACGCTTGCGCATATCCTTGGAGCCTGCACTTTTACGAAGGCGGTAAGAATTCGTAGGCACGATGATATTAAGAATTTTATTGAATCCACGGTGCTAAAGGGCAAGCGTGGAGGAATGGTCACCACAGAGGGTACCTTCACCGGTCCCAATGGGAATAGACTCAAACCCGACCTCGTGGTTAAGAACGAGGTCGGAGTCTTCATAGCCGATGTTACAATCCGCCGTGAAGATGGGGATAGTCTTCTGGATGCGGTAAAGAAGAAAATTTTAATCTACGATCCGATACTCCCTGTGGTGGCCAAAATCTATGGAGTTGGTACAGCGGCCTACCTACCTATAGTGGTGGGCCACACTAGAGCCATGCCTGAGTCAACCCTCAAGGCCCTTTACACCTTGGGGGTTCGACGAGAGGCAGACTTGAAAACTTTATCATTAATGGTTCTACGAAGCTCAATTGAGCTGTACCACTCGTTTTTAGATTACGACGGGCCCGTCTAGTGGTGCCTTTTAATGTCAAATTTTAATATGTGAAGGATCTGTTCGACGGGCTACTTTTAAGTATGGTTTTAAATTGATTTTATTTATTTATTAAATTTTATCTTTTTTGACTATATTTTATTTTATTATTTTATTGTCAACGGTTTTATTTCTTATTGACTTAGCATGTTTTTTTATCAATTTGATTGTTTTTATTATCTTGACAACTTTTATTTGTTGACAGATTTTATTTTCTTTTAATCGGGTTGACGACATGCTTCTTTTTATTAATCTGACATTGTTCCCTTATTGGAGAACTATTTTAACAACGTTGACAATATTTTTACTAATTGATAATTTTAATTTAATTTTATCAATTGGACAAGTCACTTATGACAACTTGGCGGCTTCGCCAAGATATAAGATTTGGGACAGTGGAATCCCTAGCCTATAGGCGAAATTGGGGTAAGCCTATAGGCTTATGCAGACCCCAGTCTTGTGGCTACCACGCCTATGTGGGAAATCCGTAATGATTAAACTTATTGCGCAGAAATTATTCGAGTCATATTTACTCAGCACCGGCTCATGTTTGGTCCGGTGCTGCCAAGGAATCATCATGTTGATGATCCCAAGCGCCAAGTCTGTACGTCCGAGCCTTGGGGAAGCTCACGTGCCCGCCGGGAAAGGGGCCTTCATCCCGCCCTGAGCTAAAGCAGGCTTGGCTAAGTTTACCTTCGTCTTAGCGAGGGGAAGTCGCCCAAGGGGTTAGCAGCCCCTTGGGTTAGTTGTAGTTGCTATGGAGTCTATAATGAATGCCTCGGACATGGGCGGAGATGGTGTCGCCGCCCATGAGCCAGCTGAGGCTGGCCGGTCAGACACCACTGTTGACAACCAGGATACGACTCGAATATTCTTAATTCTGATCCCCTTCCTCCCATCACAATGTGAGCTTTGCTCAGCAAGCTCGGGAGGGGGGTATTTTGCTACGGATCTTAACAATTGCATTCGACATCACAAAACACGGCACAGTGATGTCGAATTGGTGTTTTCCTGTCGAAAATGCGATACGCGTTACGACGCGTTTCGACAGGAAGCACCCGATCCTGTGCCATGAGCCCAAGGTGGGGCATACATGCGATATCTGCAAAAAGAATTTCGAGACCAAGAGAGGTTTATTGATTCACGAGAGACATAGTCACCCGGCCGCGCGGAATTTGAAAAGAATTCCTGCTGTCAAACCAGATGTCGAGTAAGGGATTCACAGCGGCGGAGGTGACAATAATGATTGAAACTAAAGCCAAGCTGGACCCAAAATGTCTTACAATTAACGACTTATTAGCTAGGCGTCTCCCACACAAAGATCTTAAGCAGATCAGGGACAAGAGACGCGAGGTAGCCTATCGTCGCCGCTTGGCGAGCAAGCGGGACGAACTTAAGAATGGTAGGCCCTCTACATCTCGCACCAAGAGCAGCGATGTCCCCGCTGCGGTGAAGGGACCACAGTCCAGTCGCAGCTTTAGTACTGCGGACTGTGTAGTTAGGAGCCCGGTAGGGGGCGTGGCAAATATGAGTTGTAGCGTGGGGGATGATAGTGTTGTTGGCATCCCTTGGGAATGCTTAGATTCAGATGATGTTGTTTTTGACGGATCAGAATCTACATCTGAATTGGTTATCAGTGATGTCCCCACTGTCGACGAGGGACTTCAGATCAGTGGGAGTATTTGTACTGCTGACTGTCCGCTCGAGAGCCCGGCAGGGGGCGATGTATTGAATGATGATGTTGTTTTTGATTTATCGGAAACATCATCCCAATTGGTCTACAGTGATGTCCCCACTGTCGACGAGGGCTTTCAGATCAGTGGGAGTATTTGTACTGCTGACTGTCCGCTCGTGAGCCCGGCAGGAGGCGATGTATCGAATAAGCGTAAGGTTGACAATGATAGCCACATTGTTAACAGATTTGATTGGTTAGAACCTGCCGTTTCCATACATGACTCTCCAGTATTATTTTTAAATTCTGGGGACCAGACTTGCAAGGTTTCCGTTAAGTCAAGGGATGATTGTGTTCGGCAAGATTCCCCAGTTAGCCCGTCGAATGGACCATCTATGTCTACCCGTATTGGCCGAGCAGATCTACCGGATGCGCTTGAGGACGTTTTGTCCGTGTCTCATTCAATAACGCCTGAATCTCAGGCGAAGCTGATAACGGCGAAGACCGATTCCCCTCCCTCTGGGGTACTACTAAATCCAGGGGCTGCCCGAGATCAGAGTACAACGGAAGAGCAATGTCTTACCGACCAGTTTCTAGACTAGCGGTACAAAATTAAAAGCCAACTCCGAGCCTGGGAGTTCAGTAACATCACTGCCAAGGTCAAAGACCTTGTGCAGTTGATGCGGGGGGATCCTGTTTCTCAGGAAGAAATAGACTGAATAGCTCTAGCAGTTGTGAAGTTTCTAGTACCCTCTGACCCGAGAAGTGATGTTCCTGGGCGGGTCAGGAGGAAAGGTCGGGGGGGGGGGAGGTAGAGAGCGTTTAAAAAGTTTAAGTATGCTCGTACACAGGACTTATACAAGAAGGACCCAGCCCTCCTTGCGAAATTTGTCAGAATGGGTAAAGACCATACCCTAGGAAACTCGCAGGAATTAAATCGGGGTGAGGTTGAGGGCTTGTATAAATCCCTATGGGGAACAAGCCTCACAACCCGGTTAGAAGATATCTCCGCAGACGATAGGACACGTAATCTGGTTCCTCCGGATAGGGTCCTATCCTTTATTACCATGCTTGAGGTGCGCAAGCGTCTGCGGAGAATCAAGAAAACCACTGCGCCGGGTCTCGTCGGCGTTAAGTGGGTACATTTACAAGGACTTGATCAGGAACATGTTTTAGCATGTTTGTATAATTGTATTTTGATCTCTGGGAAAGTACCCAGTATGTGGGGACTCAATCGTATTATACTAATTCCAAAGGAAGGGAAGGACACTACGAAGGCGGTTAACTATCGGCCGCTGACGATCAGCTCTTTAATCGGTCGAATATTTTGGGGAATTATGGACGAGCGCATCCGGAAAGAGATTTGCTTCAATTCCAAACAGAAGGGATTTGTGCCGAAAGCAGGATGCTTTGTTAACGTGCAAATTCTCTATGAGGTAGTCAGGCAGATGAAGGATCGCGAGGGCGGTGTGGGGGTGCAATTGGATGTTTCCAAAGCATTCGACACCGTCCCTCATAATACGATCAAATGGGCACTTGAGAGAAAGGGTCTGCCTGACCCTCTCGTGCAGCTGATTGTGGCATCTTATAATGATGCTTGTACATCTATTTTCCATCCTAAAGGGGATATAGAGCTTCCTCTCCTACGAGGGGTCAAACAAGGGGATACTTTATCCCCTTTACTCTTTAATCTTGTCCTCGAAAAATTGCTTGAGACGTTGGAGCAGATGCCGGGATATAGACTTAATGAGGAAACACAAATCTCATCAATGGCTTTTGCAGACGATTTATTCTTGTTTTCGTCGAACGCTGCTGGAGCACAAAGATTGTTTGACCAAGTAGTTGACTACTTAGGCGCGCTTGGTATGGGTATAGCGGCAAGCAAAAGCCTCACGTTTGAGATTGTTAAGCACCAAAAATCCTGGTCAATGGGCGACCCGGATATAGAGCGGCTGGGAGTTCGTCTCCCTAGCATTAAACCTGACGATTATTTACAATATCTGGGCGTCCGATTTTCTCCCTGGTCTGGGTTTGCGCGCAACGATGATGACCTACGGGGAGTCATCAGTCGGCTCAAGGCATTACTCCTAAAACCGGACCAGAAATTGTATCTTTTGCACAAGCACCTGCTTCCGCACTTCCTCCACCCTCTTATATTGGCCACACCAGCAAAAACTACATTAAAGTCCTTGGATGATGAGATTAGGGTATGCATAAAGGAATTTATGCACTTACCCATGAGTGTGGCCAATGGATTAATATATTGTAATAAGAGGGATGGTGGGTTAGGTATGATACGGTTGGAGCAACTTGTTCCACGGGTATCGGTGAGTATGGGCCTTAAGATGCATTGTTCTTTGGATCCAGTCGTTAGGGTCCTAGCTAATAGCGTTACAGCCATGTCTAGGTTTACTAGAATGACCAAATATATGCAGCTTAATTTTCTATGCACTAAGGCCCAGCTCAATCAGTACAAGATTAGGTGCCAACGGGAAGAACTAGCAAAATGGGGGGCTCTTCCCGCCCAGGGTCGAGGGGTTTTATCCCATACAGGTGACAGAATTGGCAATTCGTTCCTGTTCGACCCTAAGCTATTGAAGCCCTGCCGGTTTATAACTGCTCTGCAGTTACGTACAAATACCGGGGCCAATAGATTTAGTCTTAACAGAGCAATATCACAAGTAGATTTAAATTGTCGCAAGTGCAGGTCTTCCAAGAAAACGCTTGCGCATATTCTTGGAGCCTGCACTTACACTAAAGCGGCAAGGATTCGTCGTCACGACGATATCAAAAACTTTATTGAATCAAGTGTACTGAAGGGGAAAAAGGGGGGAATGGTCACCACAGAGGGCACCTTCACCTGTCCCAATGGGACCAAACTCAAACCCGATCTCGTCGTTAAAAATGAGATCGGGGTCTTCATAGTCAACGTGACTGTCCGCCGTGAAGATGGGCAGAGTCTCTCGGATGCGGTGCGGGAGAAAATACAAACCTACGAACCAATTCTCCCTGTGGTGGCCAAAATATATGGAGTGTGTAAAGCGTCCCACCTACCAATAGTGGTAGGCCATACGGGAGCCATGCCCCAGTCAACCCTCAAGGCCCTTTACACCTTGGGGGTTCGACGAGAGGGAGATTTGAAAACTATATCTTTAATGGCGCTACGAAGTTCGATTGAGTTGTACCACTCGTTTTTAGACTATGACGGGCCCGTCTAGTGGGTTCTTTTAAATTCTAATTTTTATAATAAGTGATGGATCTGTTCGGCGGGCTAGTTTTAAGGTATTGTTTTAATTGGTTTTATTTATTTATTAAATTTTATCAGTTAACGTTACCTTGTATATTTTATTTATTGACAACTTGTTTTTATCAGATTGACATTTTATGTTTTATCAGTTTGACAGTTTTTATTCTCTTATTGAGTTGACAAACTTTTAATCAAATTGACGATATTTTTTTGTTTTAATAATCTGACTGGATTTTCTACTTACTGAGAATTTTTAATCAAGTTGACAACTTTTTATTAATTGATAACTTTTATTTAATTAATTTGACAACTTTTTTATAAAGTTGACAATTTCTTCTTTCTTTTATCACGTTGAATATTTTCTTATTTTCTCGACAACTTGGCGGCTTCGCCAAGGTAGTAGATTTGGGGCAGTGGTGTCCCTAGCCTATAGGCGAAATAGGGGTAAGCCTATAGGCTTATGCAGACCCCTGCCTAATGGCTACCACGCCTTTGTGGGAAATCCGTAATGATTATAATTGCGCAAAAATAGCCAAATGCCTCGTCATCTAATTAGTGACGCGCATGAATGGATTAACGAGATTCCCACTGTCCCTATCTAACCACTAGTTTAGTGGGTAATCGACGGGAGTAACTATGACTCTCTTAACTCTCCTTCGAGTCGTAGTTGCTCAGCACCGGCTCATGTTTGGCCCGGTGCTGCCAAGGGATCATCATGTTGATGATCCCAAGTGCCAAGCCTGTACGTCCGAGCCTTGGGAAAGCTCACGTGCCTGCCGGGAAAAGGGGCCTTAGTCCCGCTTCGAGCTAAAGCAGGCTTGGCTATTGTTACCCTTTACAAGGGGAAGTCGCTCAAGGGGTCAGCAGCCCTTTGAAGCATTTGGAGTTGCTATGAATGCATTAATGAATGCCTTTGACATGGGTGAGCATGGTATCGCCGCCCATGAACCAGCTGTGGCAGCTTAGACGGACACCGTTGGTAACGACTTTGATATGTCTAGGATTTTTCTCATCTTGATCCCTTTCCATCCATCAAAATGTGAGCTTTGCGCTGCAAGCTCGGGAGTCACTGCGCCGGGTCTCGACGGTGTTAAGTGGATACACACTCAGGGGCCAGAGAAGAGAAACTTATAGGCGTGTCTATTTAATTGTATCATGATGTCCGGCAAAATTCCTAAAATGTGGCGTCAAAATCGTACTACTTTAATTCCCAAGGGGGAAAAAGATTTCACTAAGGCGGTCAATTATCGGCCGTTAACTATTAGTTCCCTATTGAGTCGTATTTTCTGGGGAATTGTTGATGAGCGTATCCGTAAGGTGATATGTGTTCACCCTAGTCAAAAGGGATTTGTGCCGGAAGCAAGGTGCTTCGTAAATGTGCAGATACTGTATGAAGTGGTCAGGCGAATGAAAAATGTTGGAGGCGGTGTAGGAGTACAGTTGGATGTCTCCAAGGCATTTGACACCGTTTCTCACAATGCAATAAAGTGGTCGCTAGAACGGAAGGGGTTGCCTGATCCACTCGTTCAGTTAGTTAAGGCTTCGTATAATGAGTCTCAAACTGTTCTTTCCCATCCAAAAGGGGATATCGAGATAACTCTCCTCCGAGGAGTTAAACAAGGTGATCCGCTTTCCCACTTCTCTTCAATCTGGTCTTAGAAAAGAGACACTAGAGAGAATGCCAGGTTTTCCACTCAATGATGATGTCCAAATTTCTTCTATGGCTTTTGCTGATGATCTTTTCCTTTTTTCTTCAGATGCCGCCGGAGCACAGTTATTGTTTGATAAGGTAGTTAATTACCTTGGAGCTCTTGGAATGGGAGTGGCGGCGAGTAAAAGTCTAACATTTGAAATTGTTAAACACCATAAAACTTGGTCAATGGGCGACCCAGATATTGAACGGCTGGGGGTACGCCTTCCATGTATGAAGGCTGATCAATTTCTCCAATATTTGGGCGTTAAATTCTCTCCTTGGTCTGGTTTCGAGCAAAACGATGATGACCTACGGGAGGCCATCAAGAGGCTAAAGACTCTGCCTCTGAAGCCGGATCAAAAATTATATCTATTACAGACGTACCTGGTTCCGCATTTTCTCCATCCACTAATATTATCCATACCGGTTAAGGCGAGATTAAAAGCCTTAGATAATGAGATTAGGGTATCTATTAAAGAGTTCATGCATTTGCCAATGAGTGTGGCAAATGGGTTGATTTATTGTAATAAGAGGGATGGGGGATTGGGGATGTTAAGGTTGGAACAGCTTGTTCCACGGGTGGCTGTGAGCCTGGGCCTTCGGATGCAATGCTCCGAGGATCCAGTTGTCCGGGTCTTGGCAAAAAGTGATGCCGCCATGGCTAGATTTACAAGAATGGCTAAATATATGCGTTTGAATTTCCCGTGTACCAAGACTAAGCTCAATCAATTCAAGACAAGGTGCCAGCGGGAAGACCTGCCAAAATGGGGAGCTCTACCAGCGCAAGGTCGTGGGGTTTTTTCCCACACCGGGGATAAAATTGGGAATTCGGTTCTGTTTGATCCCAAATTATTAAAGCCTTGCCGCTTTATAACGGCTATGCAATTACGTACTAATTCGAGGGGTAATAAATCAAGTTTAAATCGAGCTGTTCCACAGGTTGACCTTAATTGTCGCAAGTGTAGGTCCTCCAAGGAAACGTTAGCACACATCTTTGGAGCCTGCACGTACACTAAGGCGTCAAGGATCCGTCGTCATGACGAGATAAAAGAATTTATTGAATCAAGTGTGCTTAAAGGTAAAAAAGGGGGAATTATTACTACAGAGGCTACCTTCACCTGTCCCAATGGGGCTAAGCTTAAACCGGATCTCGTCGTTAAGAATGAAATCGGGGTCTTCGTGGTCGATGTCACGGTCCGCCGCGAAGATGTGCAGAGTCTCCTGAATGCGGTGAAGGAAAAAATGTTAATCTATGAGCCTATTCTCCCTATTGTGGCCAAACTTCATGGAGTTGATACAGCTTCGCACCTACCAGTTGTGGTAGGGCATACCGGCGCGATGCCGCAGTCCACCCTCAAGGCCCTATACACCTTGGGGATTCGACGGAAGGAGGATCTCAAGACTATATCGTTAATGGCACTGCGTAGTTCTATCGAGCTGTATCACTCCTTTTTGGATTACGACGGGCCTGTCTAGTGGGCTTTTAAAATAGATCTATTCGGCGGGCTACTTTTTAACTTTTCTTCTTCTTTTTGGTGCCCAATTGGGTACAACGTTATAGCTATTACGCGTTTGAGTGTATTGGATAGCTTATAACTTTTTTATCAAATTTTGATAATTTTTTGTAACTTGGCGGTTCCCCCAAGTTAGTTGGTAGATGGGGCAGTGACGAAAGAGGGGTAAGCCTATAGGTCTATATATGCTCTTGTGTTCTTGGGGAAGTCATGGTTGCTTGGTATCGGCTCTTTTAGAGCCGATGCTGCTAAAGGGCCGTTGTAGTGATGGTCCCAAGTGCCAAGGCTGTACGTCCGAGCGTTAGGAAAGCTCACGTACCCGCCGGGAAAAGGGGTCTTTGTCCTGCCCCGAGCTAAATCAATCTTGGCTATAGTTACCCTTCGCAAGGGGAAGCACAGCAAGGGGTTAGCAGCCCCCTGATGGTGGTAGGATTGCTACGGATTCTTGTAAAGAAGCCTCGGACATGGGTGTGCATGGTGTCGTCGCCCATGCACCAGCTTCGGTTGGTACCAAGGACACCACGATTGACGACTCGGCATTTCCACGGACTTTTCTTGTTCTAGTCCCCTTCGAGCTCTGCTTGGCGGGCGCTGGGGGGGGGGACTATCTGGCAACAGATTTAGATAACTGCATTCGGCATCACAGAACTAGGCACTGTGATGCCGAATTGGTGTTTTCGTGCCGCATGTGCGGCAAACATTTCAAGAAAAAACACTCTATTCATTGCCACATGCCTAAGTGCCCTGGGCCACCCCAACGTAGGGTAGGGCTAACATGTGAGCTCTGTGCGATGACATTCGAAACTAAGAGGGGATTATCAACTCATAAGAGTCACAGTCACCCGGCTGCGCGAAATGCAGAGGGGGTGCCCATAGTAAAGCCTGATATCCCCAGGTCGGAAAAGGGCTTTTTCGCAACCTAGGTGACTCTTATGATTAAAACGGAGCGGAGCTGGCTCCCAGTGACCCCTCAATCAACATTATTCTTGCAGAGCGCCTCCCGAATAAAGGGTTAAAGCAAATTAGGGACAAGAGGAGGGAGGTGGCGTACCTCCGGCGCCTTGCTACAAAACGCAGCGAAATTCTTAATAATAAAATCTCAAATACTCGTCGGGCTAGCGTTGGTGGTCCTGCTGGCAGTCGAGAGAGACGTGCTAGTTGTAGCTCCGCTACAACGAGCCTAATGATTAAGTCACCTGTAAGTGTTCAACTTGATTGTTGATAAATTATTGAAGACTTTGGAGACCATTCCAGGGTTCCCGCTCAATAAGGAAACTCAGATTTATTCTATGGCCTTCGCGGACGATCTCTTCCTTTTCGCTCCGGACGCTGCAGGTGCTCAGGTACTCCTGGATCATGTTGTCGACTATTTGGGTGCATTGGGGATGGGCATTTCAGCTAGAAAGTGCCTATCATTCCCAATCATTTCGCATCACAACACATGGTCGATGAGTGATCCTGATGTGGAACGTCTGGGAGTTCGTCTCCCGAGTATGAAGGCGGATCAATTTCTTACATACCTCGGCATCAAATTTTCTCCTTGGTCGGGCTTTATGAACGATGATCTGGCGTGACAAGCAACAATCAGGAGGCTAAAGACTCTGCCCCTAAAGCCCGACTAAAAGCTGCATTTTTTGCAGACATACCTCCTCCCCCACTTTCTCCATCAGCTGATTATTGCTGTACCATCCAAAGTAAGACTGAAAGCCCTGGATACGGAGATCCGCGTTGCTGTCAAAGAGTTTATACACCTGCCTATGTGCATCGCAGATGGGCTAATCTATTGTGGGAGAAAGGATGGAGGACTGGGTATGGTATGCCTGGAACAATTAGTCCCACGTGTGGCGTTAAGCCTGGATCTTAAGATGTTACGATCTGAAGACCCAGTTGTTCAGTTCCTAGCGAATAATGATGCGACAAGGACCAGACTCGTTAGGATTGCTAAAAGTGTTATAATATATGTGTAAATCCATGCTACTACAGAGAGAGACAGATAACTGTTATGGAGTATGCATAAGTCGTTATGTAAGTGGCCTGTATATATAGTGCGTTATGGGTCAGCCTGCATCAGTTATCAGTTATGAACAGTAGTAACAGTAGTCAAGGCTGCACCAATATTAGCATCAGTATCGAATATGTAAATAGTATTGTATATATATATAATCTAAGTGTGTATTGTTCTAATTGTAAAATATATTATATTATTCCCTTATTATAATTTATTCCACGGAATCTCGATAAAATATAACAAAAAGCATTCGCCTTACCTTTCCGTGTACTAAAACACAACTAAACTAGTATAAAACCGAGGAACTGGCAATGTGGGGTGCGCTCCCAGCGCAAAGACGTGGCGTGGCTTCCCATATAGCAGATAAAGTGGGCAATTCATTTCTTTTCGACACGAAGCTCCTGAAACCATGCCGTTTTATCACCACCTTACAGCTGCGCGCCAATTTAGGAGGTAACAAGACCAGCCTAAATCGAGCCATCCCACAGGCGGACCTGGAGTGTCTCAAGTACAAGTTTGCCAAGGAAACTTTGGCACATATCCTTGGGGCTTGCATTTATACCAAGGCGTTTAGGATCCGCCGACACGATCAAATTAAGGAATTTGTGGAAATTAAGAACAAAGAGGAATTCGTGTGTCCTTAAGAACAATGAGGGAAGCACCGTTACAACAGAGGGCACCTTCACGCTTCCTAATGGGGCGAAGCTCAAACCCAACCTGGTCATTATGAATCAGGTCGGGGTCTTCGTGGTCGACGTAACTGTCCGCCGCAAAGATGGGCGAAGCCTCCTGGACGCAGTTGAAGAGAAAATTCTGACCTACGAGCCCATTCTCCCCCTCGTAGCACATCTCCATGGTGCTAACATTGCCGCGCACCTGCCTATAGTGATCGGGTATAAGGGGGCAATGCCGCCATCTACTCTTAAGGCCCTTTACATCTTAGGTATTCGGCGCAAAGAGGATTACAAGACAATCTCTTTGATGGCATTGCGGAGTTTTATTAAACTACAATATATCACGCTTTTTTAGACTATGACGGACCCGTATAGGCAACATGTTTTTATTCTGCTACATTATTGTTATTATCTTGTTATTTTATTTCTATATTGACTGGCCCTTAAAGCATTTCATTATACCGTTTTTACGGTATTGTACGTCAGTGTACATACGTTTTTTTTATCTTTTTAACGTAGCTAGTAGCTGATATTTTATTCTATTTTATTGCTTTTGACAGGCTTCGGTCTTTTATCTTTTATTTTCTCTTTTAACGACCGGCCTTTGGAGGTTTTTATTAGTATCATAGCGTTCTAGGTATGGTACGACTGCGCACATACGTTCTTTTATATTTTAACGTAGTTAGTAGCTAAAATTTTATTCTATTTTATTGGTCTTGACATGCTTCTGGTTTATGGTCTTTTATTTTCTCTTTTTATAAATGACTGGCCTTGGAGCCTTTTTTATTAATATACCGTTCTAGGCATTGTACGACAGCGTGCATACGTTTCCTTTATTAAAGTAGTTAATAGCTGGATTTTAATTTCTTTTTATTGATTTGACATGTTTTGAGCTTCTTGTTATTGTTCTTTGTTTTCTTCTTTTGTTAACTTGTTCCCTAACGTCGGCTTGCGCTAAAGGACATGAATCTCGTTCGGTCCACAGGCGAAATTTAGGGTAAGCATGTGGATCTTTATTGACCCTTGAATAAAAAAAAGGTTACCACATCTCAACGTGAGAAGTTCACTCCTGTGTAGAAATATCCAAATGCCTCGTCATCTAATTAGTGACGCGCATGAATGGATTAACGAGATTCCCACTGTCCCTATCTACTATCTAGTAAAACCACTGCCAAGAGAATGGGCTTGGAAAAATCAGCGGGAAAAGAAGACCCTGTTGAGCTTGACTCTAGTCTGGCACTGTAAGGAGACATGATAGGTGTAGCATAAGTGGAAGACGTGTGCGTGTTCGTGCACGCGTGTGTCGTCGGTGAAATACTACTACTTTCATCGTTTCTTTACTTACTCGGTGAGGCGGAACGCATGCGCCGACGACCTTCGCGTCTCGGCTGTCACGGTGTTCTCGAGCCAAGCGTGTATTTCTATCCAGTTCTGTTTTCTTGGACCTTTTTATGTATACAGGTTTCAAGTTAATAATGTCTGCTCTCCATTAATAATCTTTTCTTTTTGCTACAAGGCCCATTTCAATTTTAAACTCTTCACTTTTGCTTTTAACATTCGTAAATTTGGTTTTCTTCCGAGTCAATGGTTTTTCTTTTTTCCTCTATATGTAATTTTTCAAATATCAATGATTCTTTATATTTTTTGGATCCACTGAATTATTCTTATATTTAAGATCCATATTTCACTGCAATAATTGAGAATAGATAGACTGAATTGATTTAAAAAAATTCTAAGTATAGAAAACATTCAATTTTGTATATAATTTTTTTTTCAAATTGACAATTATAAATGTTTTATTGGGTGTTACTAAGTTGTACTAGATACATGTAATTTTTAATATTTCATATTTTTACTGCTATTAGATCAAATTTTCTCTGATCTGAATTTTCATTGTACATTATTTTTGTCTTGGTTAGGTTCATTATAAGACCACTAAGTTTTCAATTTATAATATTACTATTAGCTAAATTTTAGTGGATTTGTGTCTCTCTATTTACATTTAATTCTTCGGATTTCCAAGTAAACATTTTAAAAACTTCTTCTAATCCCATTGTGAATAGTATTTGTAAATCTGAATCGGCCTATTATTTTTTTATAATTTTAATCTTTCCCGTTTTTTCCTGTAATATATACATTCATAAATATATATATATATATATATATATATATATATATATATATATATATATATATATATATATATATATATATATAGTATATATATATATATATATATATATATATATATATATATATATATATATATAAATTTCATTTCTAGCTTTTTTATTATAATTAAAAAAAATTGAATTTTATTGCGCATAATTTACTTAAGTTATACAATATTCATTTAATTTTATGAATTTATAAATATTGATATTTTATCTTGTTAATTTATAAATATTTATAGGTATAAAAAAAATTGAAGGCTTAAATTTGATCATTTCTCTGAAAATTAATGAAATTAATAATCTTAAACTTTTATAGTTATGCATGTTAGATAACTGTTTAAATAAATGTTTATAAATAGAAAGTGAAATAATGACACTGAAATATTATTAAAATCTACTGTCAATCATAGTATTATAGTAAAATTATTTTAAAAATTAATTATACATTATTATAACACTATATAATTATATTGAAATAAAATTTATTCTAATAATGAAATTTTAAATTATTCATAAACAATTAAAAAATATGTTTTAGGCTTATTAAATAACATTAATATAAATATGGTAGAATAATAGATATCACGATATAATTTTACAGTTAATAATTAAACAATATTTCAATGTTTTATTATTTATGTTACGTGTTAAAAACACCATTTTTTAAAGAAATATATTTACAAACATATAATAGTCATTCTTATTGATATTAAATTTTTATCTTTGTTGTAATTAGTTTTGTTAGAAATTTAATTTTAGCATGTCATTAGTTTTAAATATCCTTAAAATTAAATAGATTTGTAAAAATTTTAATCATTTCAAACTAAAAAGAGTAAGGTCAAAACCTTCAATACCATAAAAAAATATCCTTTCTTATTGTTCATTGAAACAAATATTAATTTTTATTACATTGATAAAATTTAAAATACTGACAAAAGTGTATTTATTTTTAAAAGCAATTATTTTTATGAATCAAAAAGCATTTATTTTTTATTAACATGTTTTTTAATGAAATAGTTCTCTAAGGGCATAAACAGTTATTAAAAAAAAATTTAATTGAAGAAATGATAAATATTTACTTAATTGTTATATTAATACAAGAATTATTTTCTTTGCTAATTTATTTTAAAATAATTGTATTTTTGAAAAATATTTTTAAATAAAGTTTATAAATTCAATAGAATTTTATGAAAAATAATTTCACAAGCACTATATGACTTTATAAAAGTATTTAGACAAACATAAAGTATAACAATTCATCATATTTTTTCAATTACAAAAAGTTTAGTGCAAATATTTATTAGAAATTTGCATTCGTTTAATAATATTATAAGTGAATATTTTGCCATTCAGAACATTTAAATAAAAAGTAAAAGTATTAAACACAATATTTGAATGTTAAATAATATTGAATTAAATTAAAAGTGCAAAAAATAAACTACATTGTTGAACAAGTAAAAAGTCATACAATAATCGAGTATATAGTAAAAAAATATAACTTAAATTATAATTTATATTTTCTCTGAAAAACATGAAAACACTATAGAAAATACCATAAAAAAAATCACAGAAACTACTACAAATTTAGTTGATTTATTTTAACTAATAGTTGTGAAAATTATAAAATATAATGATAATTAACTATGATCAAAACTATTGAGAATCGATACAGTATGAGCTATATTTTGAAGAATACGTAATATAATTGACAGCGAAACAGACAAATTATCACCAATGTATAGATATTTGCCTATACTTGAATAAGACTTGAATACTGAATGCAAAAATTAAACAAACAATTTTAACGATACAATAAAACATCAAAAGAATAATATTAGAATTTTTTAAACATGATTGTAAATATGCTAGTAGATAAGAATAAATAAAAGTAACTGATTAAAAAAAAAAACAAATAAAATTGAGAAAATAGGCATGGACAGGACACATAGTAAAAAAATATATTGGATACTACAAAATAATTATGAAATAGCAATCAAGACATAAAAAAAATATGAAAGAGATTCTATCAAAGAAAAGAAAATGATATTGTAAAATATTGTGAAGATGAGGACTGAATGAGATTAGCTGCAGATAGGAAACAATGGCAAAATTTTAGAAAAATATTTAAGAGGATAAAATGACATTCAATGAAGTTTTCACTCAACAGTGGGTAGACATAGACTTTTATGTTGATGATAATAATGATTAATTATATATATGTATATATATATATATATATATATATATATATATCAGCGTCTTTATATCTATTGTCGGATGAATTCTTCTCCCAAAACTTTTTACTTATACTGAATCAGTACCTATTCCTAAATCTTCTTATATGTAAAGGTTTCCAATCAAAATCATTTTTTTCATCGAAAATCCTCTCTTTTTGTTATATGACTGACATATTTTCATTTTAAATTTATAACTTTTACCATACTACCAGTAACTTTTGTTTTATTTCTGATTCATTCGATTCTATTTCCTTCATTTTGTGTTACTCCTAACATGCATCTATCCATGCTTTTTGTATTGTCTGGGGTATTTTAAAATTAAAGACTCATATATCACTACCAAAGGTATAAACATATAAAATATATTGATCAAAACTTTTTTTTAAAATATTAAAGTATATCTAACTTCATAATATACGAATTTCTTTCGAACTATCACCATTCTATTTTATTTTCCTGCTGATTTTGTCTATAAATGTTCTTTTAGTATTAATGAGGTATTACAAATATACAGTTTTCAACGTCTTCTATTCCTGTTTCTTCTAGTTTGATTCTTCTCTGATCTGCGAATCATTAAACATAACTTTTATTTTGCTGAGATTTTTCATAAAATCATTTTTTTACTTTTTCTGTAAATTTTTTCAATTATCTTTTATAGTTTATCTGGGCTAGTCAAAAATATAATGCCATTAGCAAATAATATGTGACTAAGCATCTCTACATTTATTCTTATTCCTTGATGATCTAATCATTTCTCTAATTATATTTTCGTATTATTCCTAAAAAAATATCTTTCTATACTTATCTGTATTGTTCAAAGTCTCTAAATTATTTTAACATTTAAGACCAATGTTTTATTATCATCAGCAGGATGAATTGTTAAAAAACTTATCTTTCTAAACATAGAAGAATAATCGACTTCATAATATGCTAATTTCTTTCAATCTCACCATTTCATTTTTATTCTCGTGTTCAATTAATCAATAAATTTTCTTTTAGTACAAATGAGTTATTCCAAATATACATAGTTTTTAACTTCTTTTATTCCACTTCTTTTTAATTTGATTTTTTTGATCTCAAAATTCAGTGAACATTATTTTCGGCTTAACGACATTTATTATAAAATTTATTTTTTTACTTTCTGTATCCATTTCTTCTAAATTATTTTTAATTTTTATCAATTCTTTTTTGAATTCATCTGAGTTTTTGACGAAAATAATTTTATCAACATATTTTAAAAAACTAACTCTCTAACCGTTTATTTTTTCTTCGAGATACCAACTTTTGTCTTTTAAATTTTACTTTTAAAACAAATATAAATATTTTTGGTCATAGGCTATAGTCATATATATCTTTTTTAGAGTTTTATTTTTTTCAATTTCTTCATGTCATTGTATGTAGGATACAACATTTCTATAAATATTTTCTAAAAGTACAATATATGCTTATTCAATTCCCTAAGTCTTTGATATATTTAGTAACACTTATTTATTGACCGAGTCGAAGAATTTTTATGATCTATAAATCCAAGTCTAAATGGTATTTAATACAATTACATCTACTAATAACTCTTCCTACTACTTTAATATGATTCATTGTACTAAATCCATTTCAAAATCATGTTTTTTTTTGTGGCTGTGAAAGATGTATATATATATATATATATATATATAAATGTGTGTGTGTGTGTGTGTGTGTATACAAATAAACTAAGATATCACATTGTCCAAGTTAAACCAAGGTTTCATATAACTTTTGAGCTCAGAAACAATTAGGTTTTTTATGAGAGTTGTCACCTTCATCCCCCAACCCCGGAATAGTGATTGACCATAATTTTCTGCATAATAAACGTAGATGCATATTATTCTTCCAACGATTATATATATATATATATATATATATAATTAAAAAAATATAAGTTAATAAGATTATTAAAAATTCAATAATTAAAAATATACTGAAAATATGTTCTAATTTGTGAGATGAAATAGCACATTTTACTCTCAATCTAACTCTTAGCATTACAAAATATCATATCAAACTCTTCATTAGTATCCGTAAAGTAATATGATGGAAAACTCTGCAATAAAAGAATATAAACGAACTACTATAAATGGGGGAGTTAATAAAGATGGAAAAATATTGCGACAACATGGAACGTACGTACGTATGGGCGTTCGTGCGTATTAGTATAGTGAATGGAGAAACCTTGCCTTAATTTCGATAATTCCTGCCCCGTACGAATTCCAGCTGATCAAGAATACGACTCCTCGTTTACGTCACACTCAATATGTTACCCCATTAATTAGTAAATGTTGCCAACGGGAAACTTGTTTTTCCTAATAACATATTATAAACGTTTGTAGATATGGAATGGATATATCAATTTGTAAATAATATATATCTTCTTTCCTTATCGACTTTGATAATTAATTTTCCAATAAGTAAACTTTATAAAGAATGTATAATAAATGAGAAATAGCAGTAGCGGATTTAGGATTTATTATTTTTAGGTATGTTAATAATTCAAAAAAGTAGATATATTTTACTTAATGACAATTCACCTTTGAAAATAAATATGAAATTTGTAGTTAATGTACAGAGAAGTTAAAAAGTATTAATTATTTGTCTCTTATTTTGGATAATTTACTTTTATACAAATAAATTATTCAAGCTAATTACATAAAACTTCATATATTTATATTGACTTTTTTAGATAATGAATATTTTAATGACCGTTCTCCTAATAATGAAGCGAAAATTATAATAATTTGTTTAAATATATTGACATTAAAACGAATAATTAACATATATATATATATATATATATATATATATATATATATATATATATATATATGTCACATATGAGGGTCGTTTGATAAGTATGGTAAATTTATTTTTTGTTTAATTTAATTAATTAATTTAATTAAATTTTTCAATTTAGTTTTTCTTACTTTTTTATCATACTTATCTTATATATATATATATATATATATATATATAATATAATTAATTTTCTTTTTTTAGATTTATCTTTTTTTCTATGTACTCTTTATGTTTGAAATCACTGTAGTAAATATATTATCTTCCGTCAAACAGAACACTTGTTTAACAATCTGAATTTTCTTCGACTTGAAGATATTTTCCAGCCATGAAGCATATTTCATTCAATCGCATTCTCGATTTGTTATCATGGTTTTTAAAATAAACTGTAAAATTCAACATCGATCTTCTCATAAGATGTATCTGAGATATGATTTTTTCTGAATTTTATTGTTGATATTAGCTCTCGATCACTATTTCTTTTAGTACCACTGCATTAGTTGTTTAATCTATAATATTCTTAGCGTTCTTCTATGAATCCATATTTGGAATACTTCAAACAAATCATTGAGGTAACTTTTAGAGTCAATACTGCCATTCTATATAGCAATGCTGACCAGACAGTATTTTAACTTTCTTTGCCTGAGTTTCAAATTAAAATTTTATTTTCAAAAAAATATCTTTATATTTTTAAAAATTGTTTTAGCCAAAGTAATTTTTCATTAATGAAAACAGAGAATAGCTATGTAAAATTTTATTCCTATACGAGTAATAATCAACAAAATATCAATATATATGTAAATTAAAAATCAATATTTCATTGTGGAAAATTCATTCTCACACAAATAAAAAAATCTTTCTAACAACACGAAGATTAGAAAAAGTGATCAATAATTATTTATTGTTCACTTTTTTTATTTATAAGCAAAAGCACATTTCAAAGGCAATATCATCATCATTCGATCATTGTGTTATAAAATCTAGAAAAGATTTTCATTTTATAACGTAAAGCTATGATGATGACATCGCTATTGAAACACGTATTAGATTATAAACAAAAAAAGTAAACAGTACAAAATTAATTAAAACTATTTAATAAATTGTGGTATTGGAGTAATAATCTTTCTACGATAGTTAAAATCAACTTATTTTGTAGGCATATTAGGAATTATAAAATTTCAATTTTAAAAATAATGGCAGTTCGCCTCTAGATTAATGTCAACATTTAGTTTCCGAATTTTCCCAAAATTTTTCAAAAATTACTCTAATCCAAATTTAATAAATTATTAAAATTAACAAAAAATAGAAAAGTATTTTTAAACAGACTTTCGAACAGATTTTTATACAAAATAAATTTTAATTGAATTTCTATTATATATCATATATATATATATATATATATATATATATATATATATATATATATATATATATATATATATATATATTATAGCAGACATCGTCAACGCGAAAGTATTAACATGGATTTCTAAAAGTTTAATTTTTCATAACTAATCTATATTTTAAAATAGAAATGATTTCAGGGGTAGACTAGCGGAGTAACAAGAGGGCGGTGACCACTGGCATCACAAGAAGAATGTTTAGAATTACTGTTAAATATTTGTATAAAAGAACGTTGATATTACTGGTGCATAATCAATATAAAATAATAACCTAAATTTATATGCAGCAATAAATATTCCTTTAAAAGTAAAATAATCTATTAGAATGGAAATTCTTAGGAAAAGTCTTCATCTAGCAGGGGATAAAATGGGGTTGCTGCTGCTGTTAATAATATATATATATATATATATATATATATATATATAAAGTCTGAGCACTAACGAAATTTTTGAAATCAAACACATAAAAAATTATTATTCATCAATATTTTGTTTGTTTCCATTAAATAATTCCTGATTGAAAGTAACACAAATATACCAGCGTTTTTTCCTGTCCTCAAACACCTCCATGAACACGCTTTGTGGTATATCCTTCAGTTCACGTAGAGATTTTTCTTTTATAGCTTTAATAGACTCAAAATGATACCCTTGTAGCGGCAACTTGAGTTTTAGGATTAAAAAAAATCCTACGGAGCCATATCAGGCGAATACGGAACGATATTTGTGGTACTTTTGGTGGTCCTTTTACAAAAAATTCAGTATTCTTAGCACCGTATTAAAAGCGACCAATTTTATGTCCAACATTTTAGCCCAAAAATATGAAAATGTGTTTTTAAGATTCCTACCTCAGTTGTTAACTCTCTGATGGACATATGACGATTTCTGAGTAACAATTTCTTGATATTAGGGACGTGTTTGTCATCAGTTGTTGTCGATGGACGTTCAGATCGTGGTTTGTCATCGACGGCTTCACGACCTTCTTTAACCCTTTAACTGTTTAATTTTGTTTCGAAAAACTTTTTCTGCCTGCTTAATTATTTTCCAGCGAAGACGAGTATACTCGACATAAACAAAGTAAAATGTTTCTGCCTATAAAAGTATTGATTAAAAATCAAAAGTTGCGTATAAAAATATATATTTTTATTCGTTGTTAATTATTTTCCAGCGAAGACGAGTATACTCGACATAAACAAAGTAAAATGTTTCTGCCTATAAAAGTAGGCAATTATGATTAAAAATCAAAAGTTGCGTGTTGGTTTTTTAGAAAATATATATTTTTATTCGTTGTTAATTATTTTCCAGCGAAGACGAGTATACTCGACATAAACAAAGTAAAATGTTTCTGCCTATAAAAGTAGGCAATTATGATTAAAAATCAAAAGTTTTGTTTTTAGAAAATATATATTTTTATTCGTTGTTAATTATTTTCCAGCGAAGACGATATAACAGAGTAAAATGTTTCTGCCTATAAAAGTAGGCAATTATGATTAAAAATCAAAAGTTGCGTGTTGGTTTTTTAGAAAATATATATTTTTATTCGTTGTTAACAAACAAAATTTATTTCACTGATAAAAAAAATTGTTTGTAACGGTACTTCCCCAGAATTTGTTATTTCAGCTTAATACAAGCTATTGTGTATTAAAATAAATAAGGTTGCCAGACTAACGAATATTCTAAAATGTACATTTTTTAAAAGATCTTTATTTGCCCTTTTTCAGGGAAAAAAAATTACAGTTGATTCGTTTAATAATAATACGAATGCGATTTTTTTTATCTTCACGACGAGTATACTCGACATTATGCGAAAAATTTTCGTTTCGCTCTGACGAGTATACTCGACATAAACAGTTAAAGGGTTAAACGCCTTATGTCAATCAAAAATTCTTGTTCGCGATTGACAATCCTTAAGATATGTCTTTATATTATTTCCAACGTTTGCGTGAAGTTTATTTGGTTCGCAACACAAAATTTAATGCAAATTGTTCGCTGAACCGATTTTGATATCGTAAAAATCGCCATAAACAACAATCATCGTCTAACAAAAACCACTGTAAATTATTCAGTAATGAGTGTAGCGTCACGAACTTTAACACAGATGTAATTGATAGATGTGCCAATTTAAAAAAAAATACAACAGACACAATCGCGCGTAACTTAAATTATAAAGTTCAATATATATATATATATATATATATATATATATATATATATATATATATATATACATATATATATATATATATATATATATATACATATATATATATATATATATATATATATATATATATATATATATATATCATGTGCAAGTAATCTAGTATGTACTAATTAATATTTTTAAGTGTTAGAAATAAAATTATTGAATGAATTTGATATACTTGGAATATAAATAAAATATAAATTAAAAAATGTTAATTATATCTAAGGTTAATAACAATTTTTGCTTAATATCAAGGTTATCACTTATTAATTTCACAATATATATAGTATACATACATATATTGCACGCAATCATTATTTATGAGTATTTTTTAATACGAACACTATTCTATGTTCTTAAATTATTTTAATTATTTATATATATATATATATATATATATATATAAATTTATATATTATTAAACTTTTATAATAATTAATTTCAAACATACGTGGAATAATTTCAGAATAAATAATTTATTTTATTCAAAATATTTAAAACAATGATATATTTATTTAAATATATATATCTCATAGGGATATAAAAATATTAATTTTATTATATTAAAAGCATTGTAATATTTTCGAGTTTTGAATTCTTAATGAATTCTATTAATGTTTAATTATAATAACATCTGAAAATATATACATTTTTGATTTTGCACATAATTCTCAAAAATAGATCTTGCGGCTAAAATAAGAAAAGGATAGTTCAAAATATCTTCCTAAATTTTAAAATAATTTTGATTAACGTTTCATACATCGTCGAAAGTACAATAATCGACCGCTAGTTTTTCAAATCATCTTAGTCCACTTTGTCAGCAAAAATTACTATGTGTTCATTCTTTTATTAGGTATTATTTTTTTCTAAGTACTAACTGAAAATATTAGCCAATATGTTTTTTATTTTTTCATCAAATAGACAATTTATGTTGTAATTCTCTCATTACCAATAATGTTCATATTTTTTCAACTTCTAATAGCATTTGAAACTTTTTTATTAGTACTGATAAAACTTGGTGTATATGTTTTTCTTCTGTATATTGTTTCGTACTAAAACATTTGTACAATTTAATGTGGAATATAAATATGCATACATATATACACACAAATATATTTTATATATATATATATATATATATATATATATATACATATACATATATTATTAGAGATATAAGAAAATTTGTTATAATGACTAGAAGGGAAACGTATTGATACGATTGAAGTGAAATTTTTTGCAAAAAACCTCCAGCTAGCAGTAGATAGAAAGACACTGATATATATATATATATATATATATATATATATTTATATATATATATATATATAATATATATATATATATATATATGACTATATATATATATATATATATTGATATATATATGATATATATATATATATTATTATATATATATATATAGCTATTTATAGTATATATATAAGATATATATATATATATATATATATATATATATATATATATATATATATATATAAATATTTATAATATATATATAAATATATATATATATATATATATATATATTTACTTTCATATTCTTTCTGTGAAATATGTTCCAATAATATTCACTGTATTATAATTACATTTCTTAGTTAAAAATATTTATGAAAGGAATGAAGGTTAAACCTTAGAGATCCCATCTTTAAGGTATCATGATAAATTATTTAATAACTAATGCATGCTTCTTACCCCCACTAAAATAATTAAATAATTTTTAAGGTACATAATATATACTAAGTAAATTCTAGTACTAATTTATTTTAAATCTCTGTGTGTTATTAAATATTAGTGTGATTTTCATAGATTTTATTTTAATTTTATGAAAGGTAAATATAAATTATTATATATTTTTCTTTTCAAAATTATAAACGTATTTTATAACATCTGAAAATACATTTACAAATGCATGCATTTATAAATAATAAAAATATTAGATTATTAAAAAGTTTAGTATTAACTAATTTTAATATTGATATTAATATTATAATTGAAAATATTCAAATTAATTCAAATCCATCCTTATTTGTAACCAAAAATTATTTAAATAAAATTAATTTCAATTTTTTATGTAATTATTTTATCTTATATAATCTGCTTTGTCTTATTACAATGCCTAATTGTTTGTTTTGTGGAATGATTATATTTGAATATAAAAATATATTATTTGATATAAAAAAATGTTATTTCATTTATATTTTTAAATTATTTTTATTAACGATTTCATAATTACTTTAGAAAAGGAAAACACTTTATAATGTATACATAGTAACATGCATAAAATTAACTTTTTTAAGTTTATTTAAAATTATAAACTATAAATATACATTTAAATGCGTAATACATTGCAATTATTGTTTATTTAGACAACCAAACCTACATTATGTGTTAAATAAATTTTATTGTAATTATTTAGATGTCTAAACATAAAGATCTATTAAAGGTATATTTAATTTTAAAGTACAAAAATTTCTATTTTGGAATGTTAGGTACATTAATAAATTATTTTAATATAAATAAATTTTCTTTAACGTTAAAAAAAATAATATTAACAATTACAATAATTTTTATTTTTACAAATTGGTAGAGACTTGTAGGATTTTTTATTAGAATTTTTTTAATTAAATTAAATAATTGTATTTTATTTAATCAACGCACATAAACACACATACATACAATTATATATATATATATATATATATATGTATGTATGTTTGTGTGTATGTGTGTGAACAAAGAAATATTTTTAGTTCTATCTAATGGAGATTTCAATACTATAGTTTAAAAATTATTCCAAAATTATTAATTGCAAACACAAGTGCTGTTGATAAGAATTTTAAAATTTAGTTATCACTTCATACAAAAATAATATTACTGTCATATTATACAAAGCAATTTCCAATCATATTTTTTTTATCAGTAGCAAATAAAAAAAAATAATTTAAAAGGTTTTTTAAATCCTCTGGATTGTTGTAAGACATGTTTTTTGAATTTTGTTAGCTGTATAAATGATTAGAAAATTATATATATATATATATATATATATAAATGTATGTATTTACGTATGTCATTATCAACATTATTTTCGCACATTTATTGGTTATTTTTCGTGTAAATTATTTTCAAATTTATATTTATTATATATATATATATATATATATATATATATATATATATGTTACCGACCTTGTTAGTTTTGTACTAGAAAATCTCTTTTCTAAATTCTTCTAGTTTAATGTACATATTTATTGGTTATTTTTCGTGTAAGTTATTTTCAAATTTATATTTATTATATATATATATATGTATATATATATGTATATATATATATATATATATGTCTGTATATTTAAATATTTATTTCGTTCAGAGCCATATAACTATTTCTAATGTTAGACTAACCACTTCCAGTTTCCTTAAAATTTACTAGAAACACTAAATATTTAATGTATATTTTTTATTACATAATTAGCTTTAAAAAATCTAATTTGTATCTTTTTCATTTTATAATGAAAAATATAATTGATGTTATATTTTCATGATTTTTGTGTTGTTTGGAGCCACTGAATAATTCTAACATTCATGACCCACGTTTTACTTCAATAAGTGAGAACAGATAGGTTACATTACTTTTCTTTTTAAACATAGACTATATCAAACTTCTTAATATGTGAACTTCTTACAAACTGACACCATCCCATTTTTATTCTCCTGTCCACTTCGTACTTAAATTTTCTTTTAATGTTAATGTGTTATCCCAGACATAATTATTTTTCAACTTTTTCTATTTCTCTTTCTTTTAGTTGGATTCTTCTTTGATCTGAAAGTTCATTGATCTTTTTTGTTTTATTTAAGTTTATCATTAGACCTATTTTTTGACTTTCTTTATCAAATCTTCTATTTTTTTAAAAGTTTATTTGGGCTTGCCGAAAAAAATATCAATAAATCTCAAGAGATTAAAGATCAATCCATTTATTTTTATTTCTTCAGATTTCCAGTTTACTCTCTTGAATACTCCATCAAAGTTAAATTTAAATTGATTTTATGTTAATAACACACTGCCTTATTTTACTCTTTTACATTATGAATTCCCTAATTTCTTTATGTACTTGTACGGAAGATGTATTATTTTTATAAATATTTCTAAAAAGTCAATATATGCTTCTTCGATTCCTTGATTATTTAATGCATTTAATATCGTTTTAATCATTAATGAATCGATGACTTTTTCAAATTTTTAAATCTAAAGTAAAATTTATTATTAAATATAAACTAATAATTTTTGTTACTATATGGATACAATATAATATGTTAAATCTGCTTCAAAATCCTGTTTATTCTCGTGGCTAAGAGAAGTACAGTTGTCTATTAAATATTTATTTTATTTATATATTTAGCAAGTCTTAGTGAAATTTTAAAGATCCAGTTAGAATTGTTTTTGTCTAGAATAACTGTATATACAAATATATGTACATAAATATACATACATATATATATATATATATATATATATATATATATATATATATATATATATATATATGAATATATAATATATACATACATACAAACGTAAATATTTATTTCATACAAAGCAATAAAATATTACTCATATTGGACAAACCACTTTCAATTTCCTTAAAATTTACTAGAAACTTAAAGTATATCGAAATATTTAATGTATATTTTTTACTACACCATTAATTTTCAATAATCTGACTTGTACCTTCCACAAGAAAAAATAAAAATGTAGTATTATATTGTTATCAAATATTTATTTTATTTATAAAAATACAAAATCCTAGTGAAATTTGAAAGATCGAGTAAAAATTATTATTTTCTATAATAATTGTATATACAATATATACGAGTATATATATATATATATATATATATATATATATATATATATATATATATATATATAGGTAGATAAATAGATAGATAGATACACACACACATACACGCACGCACGCACACACACTCACACACACACACACACACACACACACACACACACACACACATATATATATATATATATATATTTGTGTGTGTGAATGTACAGTTATTATTTGTTTACATTAAATGATAAGAAAAATCTAATAACGGCAATAAATTAGTATTCAGGTATTTAATAGGAAACAGTTGCTGATTCTATGATATAAAGTAGACTTTATTGTGATTATTGAGAAATTTACTTTTATCTTTTTATAGCTTTCTTCACTGTCTATTAATCTCATCAGTTCATTTATTTGATATATAACAATCTAAACGTGAATAAAATATGGCTTTATTTTTATAAAAGATGCATTTATTATTTTAACTAACATTCTACTATATATTTAAGTAGACCAAATTTCAATGCCAGTAATTATGAATTGTGAAATGTTTTTTTTTTATAATTACATACTGCACAGTATGTGAGAACAAATGTGCGTTTAACATTTTTTACTAATAGCCACATGAACGTGCGTGGCAATAATTTGTTAATAATTATTATGTAATAATACTTTTTACTAAGTAATAAAAACGGATATTTTTCCGTATAATTATATTTTATCCTTTTAAATAATAATTCTTCAATTGACTAGAAATAATTATTATAAAAATTGTTTCTATAATATTACAAATTCAATACTTTAATTTGTATAATTGCAATTAGCAAAAAAAAATTCGAAATTTTAACTATAATAATCAAAAGTAACCTTAATTATTATTATAATGAATCATCTAAATGTGACGTTAATTTATATTTTTAATAACGATATAATATAAAATATTATTATTGTAATAAAGAAATTTATATAAATATAAACACAAATATATATATATATATATATATATATATATATATATATATATATATATATATATATATATATATATATATATATATATATATATATATATATATATATATATATATATATATATATATATATATATATATATATATATATATATATATATCAGAGAAATAGAAGAAGTCGAAACTATGTGTATTTGGAACAACTTATTGAAAATAAAGGAACATTTATAGATGAAGTAGACAGGAGAGTAAAAATATTACGTTATCAAGACTTCATAATATGGAAGTTCCCATATTATAAAGTCTGATATTCTCTTATGTTTAAGAAAATAAGTTTCATTAATGTGTCCTATCTATTCTTACTAATGGCAGTGAAAAAAACAGTTCTAAATTGTAAAATAATTCAATTGCTGTAGACACACAAGGATTCTCAAAGGGAGATTGGATAGAGATATTATATAAAAAAATTCATTGAAATTTACTAAAAGAAAAAGGTATTATATTGATCATAGTGAAAAATTTTGAGAGAAACCTTTATACATCAGTGTAGAGAAAAAGGCTGAAGATATATATATATATATATATATATATATATATATATATATATATATATATAATGGGGATAAAAAAGTGTTTATACACTTCTTAACAAGAACTATTTTTAAAATTAATGTAATAACTGAAACCATAATTTTAATAAAATTTCTTTCATTACCATAGCATTGAAAGTATATTTACTTTTAGTATAAACATGATTGAAATATGAAATTAAAAATTAAATGATGAGCACTTGCCTCTTAATAAAAGGTAAAGTAATCATATTTCAAAAATGCAAAAAATCCTCTATCAAATGATTTTTATATAGCTGAATAAAATATTGTGTATGGTTTGTGTCTCATTTTTTTTATTATTTTGTAAAATGGTTTAGAAAATAAACTGTATTTAAATAAAAATTATATAACTGATGTCAAATGAAAAAAATTAATTTTGGAAAGATAATGTTAAAAAATTACATACTGCTGGCAGATTTTTATGAAATTTAGGATATTTGTTTGAAAAAGTTGTATTATTGTACAAAGTAAAAGGTGTCTAAATTTGAGATTAGAAAGTAAGTGGGATATTATTTAATGAAATGTCAAATATTGAACTGTTATTATTTAAAATTTGTTTATTAAAAACTTAGAAAATTTTAGTGATAGGATTTTTTTGCATCGTATGTTTGTTAATTGGTATCAAGATAAAAGCAGAAAATATTAAATTATTTAACAAAGTCATCTTCAGTGACGAATAGAATTTTCAATCAAATGTAAACAAACAAAATTGTCGCATATGAGAAAATGAAAATCTAAAATCAATTGTTGAACAACAATTATAACTTCAAAAAATCACTGTTTGGTGTGTTTTATGGGCTGAAGGCATATCATTGGTCCATACTTTGTTGAAAAAGAGCAAGGTGTTCGAGTAACAGTTAATTTGGTCCGTTACCAAAGCATGATAAAAGATTTTCTGTGGCAGAAACTTGAAGATATTAATATCAGTGATGTATGGTTTCAACAGGATAGTGCCACAAGCCATACATCTTATACAGAAATAAATTTACTCACAACTTAATTGAATGGGCGTTTAATTTCTTGTAATAGTGATGTTAACTGTTCGCCTAAATCTTGTGATTTAACACCGTTAAACTTTTTCTTATGGCGTTATTTCAAAGATAAGGTTTATCCTAACAAACCAACAACGATTCAAGAACTAAAGAATTAAATTGATGCAGGTATAGCTAAAATACAGCATCATTTATTGCAAAGCGCGCATAATAATTTTGACAAAAGAATGGACGCCTGCCGACGTGATATATAAGTCTATTTGGCTGAAATTGTATTCCATTTATAATTTCCATTTTTCTACTTTATATTGATAACAAAAAACATAAATTTTTCTTTCAAAAACTATATTTTATTAATAAATTATTTCCTAATATCACATTTGGACACCTTATATTATCTATAAATATAAGCAAACAGGATTTTTAAAAAACCGGCATAAATGGAGCAAGTCCTCAAAATAAGATGATAGAAACTTGCGAAATATTATGAAATAAATAAGAATAAATCTCTTGAGATCTACAAAAATATCTGCATAATGAAAATAATCACTATCAAGGATACAAAACCAAAAAGAATTAACACTAAACCTACCGATACTTCATGTATACCTATTCCTACCACAGTGGGGTCAAATGACCCCTCTTTAAAATGTTATATATATTACTATGTACAGCGAAAAATATATCATTTAGCACAATTTGGTACATGAAAAAATATTTTTAAAAATAACGATTCAAAATTGCAGATTATTTATTTATTTATTTATAAAACCTATTTGGCATCTTTTTCGCATTTGCAAATGAGAATCCAAACTTGAATTTGTTGACGTTTTCTGTATATTTTTTTCTTCCTGTTGCTATTATTGAAATCTTCGGCAATTCTTCAACTTTGAATAAAAATTATTGTCTAGAAATTTTTTCATCGGTTGTTTCTTTGTATAAAATAAACGAGTTGATTCCAGCCAGGTCAAGAATATTGAAGAAAATCTGCGCAGGCCATCTTTGCGATTTTCAATCACGGATGTAAACAAACCATTTGATCCGTCATATCTACACTGTATTTAGTATTATTGTAGAATCTAATCGTTTCAGGTATACGCTTACCGTTTTTTATGATGCTAATAGATTTATGCTTTGAGTTGAAAAAGAGCAAGGAAGTCTTTTTGTTTGTTAACGAATTCCCCAAAAGCGGATATGAAGCTCCTCTGTGGCAGATCCTTTCCGAAATATGGAAATCCATTTATAATGTTTTTGGTGCTGGCGTCAGATGCTAGCCAGAATTTGATACTCAAACTTATTCGGTTTGTTGGGCAATATGATTGCGTAAACCTACAATCTCTCTTTGGTTGGGAAAAGCTGTTCAACGATAGTTACATGTTCCCCAGGCTTGTAAAGAATTTAGGCTATTCTCGATGAATTTGTACCACGATTCAGAGAACTAAATCCAATTTATCTGTTTAGTAAAATGGCTTCATGACTTTTTATCGCTCGCTTGGATAAGTGAAATTTGCTATTCATTCGTCAGCCAACAATAAATATAACGCAATACAGCAAAATATATGATGGAATAGCAAAAATGTATAATTTTTCAATGGTTTTATATCACAACCACACATAAATTCTTTCAAAATATATTTTATTAATAAATTATTTCCAAATATCAAATTTGGACACCTTTATTATCTATAAATATAAGCAAACAGGATTATTCGGTAAAAAAATAAATGGAGCAAGTCCTCAAAATAAGATGATAGAAACTTGCGAAATATTATGAAATAAATAAGAATAAATCTCTTGAGATCTACAAAAATATCTGCATAATAAAAATAATCACTATCAAGGATACAAAACCAAAAAGAATTAAAAAGAATTAAAAAAAAACAAAGTTTCAGATATTCATAGCAAAAACTAGGACCAAAAACTAATAAACAATGTGAATAGGAAGAAAAGAGTAAATTTGGGAAACATAACTCCACAAATATACAAATTTCTGGAAAAGTTTTATTCGTCAAAGAAAGAAATATAATTTATAGTTATCTAATTGGATAAAAGAAAATTTGAAGACAGAGAAATATTGCCCATTAGAAAGAAAACTTATAACCAACCGTTAAAATATACGAGGGTCGTTTAATAAGTATGGTAAACTTATTTATTGTTTAATTTAATTAATTTTTTCAATTTAGTTTTTCTTACTTTTTGCCATACTTATCAAACGACCCTCGTATGTAGTAATAGTATAATGTGTAGATTTATGAATACAACTGGAGTAGAAATGTTATCTTGAACGATGGGAAAATAAACCAGTACATCTGTTGTATTTGAATATATTAATAAACAATTGTAATCAAAGTTCAAAAAAGAAGAACTTGACGATAGTTATTTTTTTGTTTACGATAATGACCTTAAACACGAGATACAAATAACGTAAGAATAGAAGCTTTATAATATTCCTCAGATTTTGAAAATTCAATTCTAATCATTAAACATCAATTTAAACGAGTATTTATGGGATCAACTTGGCTATTCTGCTCGAAAACGTGTGCTTTCAAATAAAAATAAGCGGAAAATTAGTTTATAGTAAGAATGCTTCAAAATTACGCACGAAGTTATAATAATTTCACTCAATGTCATTCAGTTAATTCAATGCCATGTCGTTTAAAATCTATTATAAAATTAAATAAATGACCTACTAAATATGTAGTTTTTAGATATAGCATTGTAAGTTACAAAAAATAACCGTATTTAATTACTTTTTTCATTATGAATAAGTGAGAGATTAGAGATTGTTTTTAAATTTAAAAATAACGATAATTTTACAAAAAAATATATTCTAATTTGTTAATATTGAATACACTTTATAAAAATTATACCACATTACGTCAATAAGTGGAAATAAAAAAATTGTTATTTTTCGAAATCGATATAGTACATGAAGTTTTTCCTTCATTGTAAATACGAGGGTCGTTTGATAAGTATGGTAAATTTATTTATTGTTAGTTTAATTAGTTAATTAATTTAAATAAATATTTTAATTCAGTTTTCCTTCCTTTTTTACCATACTTATCAAACGAGCCTCGCATACAAATACTTTTAAGTAAAAAAATATTTCATAAGGTAAATAATATGCTGCGATAAAAACAGATACTCTATATTTTAACAGTAAAATATTAACATTTTTTAATATTCCCTATCTTCGATTTTTACGCAGAATAATCCAAATGAGATTAAAAAATAGTAAATGTTAATAAGAAAGTAAATGTTTGTCTAAACCCGTCAGTCTCATATGAACCACTATATATAAATACATGAATCATTAGAAAATCGATAAAAACAAATTTTATTAATTCTTTTATTAGTTATTAGTTGTTTTGGAACTGTGGCTGATTCACTTTACACAAATGAATTTTCACCCCTACACCACAATGTTTTCAAAAAAATTAAAAAAATTAAACACAAAACTGACACATGCAGATATTCAATTCATCTAGAACAGACCTTACAAAATGTTAAAATTGTCAAGTACCGTCAAAGGTAATAAATAAGTCAACCCAAGTCTTCAAAAAGGTCGAGAATTCGTAAAATAGAACATGTTTCATAAAACAATAAATAACCGAAAAAATTCATACTGGCAAACCAGATGACGAAATGAAAGATAAAAACCCACAGTTGTAGATGGATTGAATAAAGACACAGAACACAACTAGTATAGGTATATATTAGAAAATTAGTCTAGATTTCAACAGAAAGGCTTTGACAATAATGGCATCGCCATCGAAATGCATCAGCCGATATAATTATGTAATTATAAATTATATAATTATAAAAAACAAGTGAACAATAAGTGATTATTGAACACTTAAAAACATTGTGGTGTAGGGGTGAAAATTCATTTGTGTCTTTTATTAGTTTAAAACTTTTTATATTTGAAATAATACTTTCATATTAGGTATACAAGTATTATCCTGCCGTTAATAAATAGATGGATCTATATGTTAAGATCAAATATTTAACTACCACTTATTGTATGTTGATATGTTGTAAAAAATCTTCAACATTCAATTTGTTATACGTAATAAAATGTAAACAAAATTTTTTTGTGCATTAAAAATCTCGAATTCTGTGTAACAAAACAGTATATGCAGGAAGTTTTACTTCATTACTTTATATTAAAAAAATCTGCTGCTGAAAGTCATCGATTACTTATGGAAGTTTATGATAAACATGATTTATCTAAAAGAACGTGTAGAGAATGGTTTCAATGGTTCAAAGTGGTGATTTTGGAGTGAGTGATAAAGTGCATGGGAAGTCATAGAAAAAATTTGCTGATGAAGAATTGCAGGCATTATTAAATGAAGATGACATTCAAATACAAAAATAACTTGCTGAAGTATTGAATGTCATAAAACAGAGCATTTATAATAGTTTGTAGCAATGTGAAAAATTCAAATGGAAGAAAAGTGGGTGCCACATAAAATAAAAGAAAGAGATACCGAAAGGCAAAAAAAACTTGTGAAATGTTGTTAAAAGGATTAGAAAGAAAATAATTTTTGCATCGAATTGTTACTGGAGATGAAAAATGGATTCATTCAACAATCTTAAATTCAAAAAATAATGGATAGATCCAGGCCAAGAACATCGACTACCAAACTAAATATTTAGGGTAAAAAGGTTATTTTGTGTATTTGATGGGGTCAGAAAAGTGTGGTGTACTACGAGCTATTGAAACCTGGTTAAACAATTATTGCTGATTGCTACTGACAATAACTCATTAATTTAAATCGCGCATTAAAACAAAAACGACCAGAATGGGCCAATAGACACAATTTAGTGATTTTGTTGCACGATAAAGCTAGACCACGTGTTGCCAAACCAGTAAAAGAAACATTAGAAGCACTTGGTTGGGAAATCTTACCCCAACCACCATATTCACCAGATGTTGATTTTTCTAAATTTTCATAGTAGAACTTTAATTCTTCTGCAGATGTTAAGAACTAACTTGAAGGATGGATCGCCTCAAAAAAAGAAAAAAAAATTTTGTGAAATGCACAAGTTACCAAAAAAATGGAAAATATTGTAGTTAACGAAATCAATTATATTAAATAAACAATTATTTACAATTTTTCCAAAATAAATGTGTTTTAATTTGCGAAAAAACGGCGAAATCAAACTCGTACACCTAATATAACTCTTAATAATATAAAAATATATTGTCAATTTTATATAGTGTATTATTTTAATATTAGCGTTGTTAAAAAGCAGATATTTAAGGAAGTTATCTAGTTAATAAAGAACTTTGAAAGATTTATTATTCTTATACTAAAGAATAACTCATTAGTGCATTTTAAGATTATCTAAAAGAATATATTAATCAAATGTTTACTTTTCGGTAATAATCATTTTAATATGATATACCAAATAAAATATCAGAAAATGCAAATATAAAATCAAATTTTATATCCAGTATTGATGAAAATTACATGACCTTCATATACTATTGAATGTTTTTAGTAGAAGAAAGTAAACAATAATAAACACTTTTATAAAATTTTGTATTGATTACATAAGTTTCTTTGGGGAAAATTAAAATAATCACAGAGTCAATTTAATAACGTTAAATTTAAATTACAATTTTAGAATAGTAATTTTCATTTTTATGTACTGTATAATTGAATAAAAACGTTACAAACAATATAGTCTACTATATTTTGTATATACATATATTTATATTAATTAGCATTTGTTAAACGTTCGATAATCACTTTCAGTTATTAACAGTTTTTCATAAAACAGTAAAAAAATATTTATTAATGGGAATATACAATCCAATGATTTATTTTAAAACGTTAATTTTACATATAAATGTTAAATATAATTACTTACAGATTATTTAGTTAAAATGTTCAAAGAAACTCTATATTCAACTAATATTCAAGATTTAAAATTTGTATTATTGACAATAACTGCTATAATAATTATTACACGAATTTTACAATTCTATATTTCACAATGGAAATTATATCGTAGTGCTGAAAATATGTATAAAGTTCCATCTCTACCAATAATAGGACATGGTCATTTTCTTTTAAAATCGTCTGAAGGTATGTTTAATATTATAATTAAATAAAATGAAAACAGTTAAACAATGTAACTTATTATGATGTTTTTTCAGAAATATTAAAAAAACTATGCCCAGTTTCAAATCATTATAAATCACCTATACAGCTTTGGTTTGGACCTTATTTGTATGTATTTACAATGAAACCTGAACATATATCAATTATCCTTAATCATCCAAAATCATTAAACAAAGATAAATTGTATAAGTTCGTTAACAGTCCTTCAACATTGCTTTGTGCACCAGGTATAATATTTATATATTTTTGTGTATCATATGTATTGTTGTATATCTTAACATAAGCATTTAATATATAGGTGTTGGTTATTTTTTGAAATTAAAATATAAAAAAATCATTTTCTATTTTTTGTACTATTGTAAAATCGATACCAAATGCACAATGGGAGATCATTTACTGGTATCGATATTTATGTATTTTTTTGTTGTATTATTTTTCAAATGTAACTAAGTATTGTTCAATACACAATATAGATTTTAAAGATATTACATATAGTTAAAAGATAACTAACTTTACACAAATGAATTTTAACCCCAACATCACAATAATTTAAAGTGTTCAATAATCACTTATTATTCACTTATTATTTATAATTATATCGGCTGATGTATTTCGATGGCGACGCCATCATCGTCAGAGACTTTCTTTTAAAATTTAGATTAACTTTATATATATATATATATATATATATATATATATATATATATATATATATATACTAATTTGTGTTTTGTGTCCTTATTCAATCCATCTACAACTTGGGAGTTATATCTTCCTTTTCGTCATCTGGTCTGCAAACATGAAGTGTTTTCGGTTATTTATTGTCTTTGCAACATGTTCTTTTTCATAGATTTTTGACCTTTTTTGATGACATGAATTGACTTATTTATTACTTGTGACGGTATTCGAAAATTTTTAACAATTTGTGAAGTCTGTTCTAGATGAACTGAATATCTGCATGCGTTAGATTTGTGATTAACAGAAAGGCTCTGACGATGATGGCGTCGCCAACAAAATGCATTCGCCGATATAATTATAGATTATATAATTATAAATAAAAAGTGAACAATAAGTGATTATTGAACACTTTAAATTATTGTGGTGTTGGGTTAAAATTCATTTGTGTAAAGTAAATCAGCCACAGTTCCAAAACAACAAATAACTAACATCAGTTTTAATAAAAAGTTATAATCAGTTTATAATTCGAAAAGTCGTAAACGCACAATTTGGTACAAATAACTACTTTCAGTTAGATTGTTCTTTTATATTGGAAAAATATAAATACAAATAATAGAAAAATGTAAATATAAAATATATAAAACTTTTTGTACCTAAAGTATAAAAATTTATACATATCTACCAAATCAAAAATTTCCATTAATTCGAATTTTCTAAAATGTGTTCGGTTATAAAAAAAATAATTGTAAATAAGAGATAGATAATCTATATTTTATTTATGTAATATCAAAATATATTCACAACAAAAAAAAAATACATGAATAATTTCTTATTGCAATATTTTACATACATGCATACATGCATACATGCATGCATACATACATGCATACATACATCCATCCATACATGCATACATCCATCCATCCATACTTACATATATATATATATATATATATATATATATATATCACATCACACATCATAAAGCCCATATCAATCCACTACTGGACGATATATATATATATATATATATATATATATATATATATATATATATATATATATATATATATATATATATAATATTAATATGTTCTTTTTAAGTTAAAATTTGGAAAGGGCTAAGAAAAATTGTAGCTCCATCTTTTAATCAAAAAATTTTGAATTCATTTATTCATATATTTGAAAAAAATACAAACAAATTAAATAGTTCATTAGAAATTGAAGATTCTAAGAAAAAAATTGATGTTTACCCTATAGTATCGAATTTCGCTTTACAGTCAATAATTGGTACGTATAATGTTATAAAATAAAATATTTAATAAGTAAAATAAACATTTTGAAATTTGATATTTTATTGCACGCTCTTTTTTTATAAACGTCGTTATTTTTTATATATAGTTTATATTATTTTATTTCTTTATTTTCAATAAATAACAACAATATTAAATATAAAAAAACTGTATCTAATAACTAAAATTATATATATATATATATATATATATATATATATATATATATATATATATATATATATATATATATTATGTATTTATATATATATATATATATATATATATATATATATATATATATGTATGTATATATATATATGTATGTATATATATATATATATATATATATATATATGTATGTATATATATATATATATATATAGAGAGAGAGAGAGAGAGAGAGAGAGAGAGAAAGTCAATTATTTGATACAGTTTTTTATACTTATTATTATTATTACAGTTATTAATTTACAAATAGAAAGTACTACAAACATTAAAATTATAATTAGTCATGTATATAAAAAAATTGCCTGCAGCAAAATAATGAATTTGATTATAGATAGATAAAGAGAGGAAGGGGATAATTTAATTTTACGCTTGTTTTACAGAAACAGTTTTTGGATCATTTTATGAATCTCAAAATAGTCTTTCACATTATTGTCAACAAATATCAAGGTAGGAAGTATTTTCAATCTTAGGATAATTTTTATGAATTTCGTTTTAGAAAAAATAGCAAGATGTTGAAATTAAAACTGTCTTTCTTGTTACACTACGCGTATATAATATTTATCCAACCCAACACTTTAAAAATAATAAAAAATAATTCCATCAATTATAAAATAATTTATATATATATATATATATATATATATATATATATATATATATATATATTAGTTAGTATATGCATGCACGGATGTGTAAATATGGAATAACTTGAATTTATATACAAAGCGATATAAAATACCGTAAAAACTCATTTCTATACTATAATATTAATTTTGTACTTCTTATATTTATAAAAAATTACCAAAGAGTTTCTAAATATCACATACTTTTAAGATGTAAAATGTTATTTGAAGCAAAATTATTTTAGTAAATATATACATACACACATGCGTACTTACATATATACATATACATATACATATACATATATATATATATATATATATATATATATATATATATATATATATATATACATATATACATACATATATATACATATATATATATATATATATATATAGAGAGAGAGAGAGAGAGAGAGAGAGAGATCTCAATCAATAATTTTCCTTGTTGATCGATGGTCCTCTTTTGCTATATGACCAGCCAATTTCAATTCCTATTTTTTTACAATTATTATAATAATTGTAACTTTCGTTTTTCTCTGTTCCATTCATATCCTTTTTTTATTTTTCCACGTTATTTTCACCAAATTTTTCCATGTTTTTTTTGTATTGTTCGAATCAGCTAAATTATTATATTATGGCATTCAAAACCAATTTTTTAATGTCGTAAATGAGAACAGATAATATGCATTGGTCAAATTTTTTTCTTTATGACAAACTAATATTTTACTTAATAATATACGAATTTTTTCTAAACGAAATCCATTTTATTTATAATATCGTGTTTATTTCACCCATAAATGTTTTATTACTATTATTAAGTCGTTTCAGATATATAAATATATTTCAATTTATTCTATTCCTTTTCCTCTTAATTCGATTTTTCTTTGATTTAAAACTTCATTGAACATTACTTATATTTCATTGAGGTTTATCATAAAACCAATTTTTGACTTTTTTTATTTAATTCTTTTTTAAAAGATCATTTAGTCATGTAAAATATTAATATTATCAGCAGATTTCAAATGACTGACCATCTCTTCATTTATTTTTATTCTTTCAGATTTCCAATTTATTTTCCTAGATACTGCATATATATATATATATATATATATATATATATATATATATATATATATATATATATATATATATATATATATATTATTGTAATGTATCTAATTAAATATATTTTAATCATTAAAAAATATATAACTATAACTATTTTCTGAACATAATGAACTGGTAAAAATGAAATTCACGATAGATAGTTAGATCACACACACACACACACACACACATATATATATATATATATATATATATATATATATATATATATATATATATATATATATAAAGAAAAAGCTGATTGACATTTATTCATAAAATCTATTAATTTATTGTATTGATTTTTTTTATTAAGTAAACATTTTAATTCTATCTAATTTCTACAATGGAAATATTTTTAGGCATTTTGAGCTGGTACTTTTAAGGTCAAGGAATTTATTTCTTTATTTTAATGTAATTTACGAACAAAGTGATTTGGGAATCGAACATAAAAAAATTACTAGATATTTAAAGGAGTTTGCTGTTAATGTAAGTTTAAATGCTTATTCAAAAGAATTCAAATAATTATATATACTAGCACTTAATTAAAATTATTCGTTCTTGGTTATCAAAGATGTGATTTACAAAAAAAATATCACCTTTATTTACGTCTATTTATCATTTTTATATTTGACGTATGTAATTATATACCAAGCAATTTTTATAGGTAATACAACAGAAAATAAATGAATATGAAAAAATAAAAACCAACAATAATGAAAACAATATATCAACAAATGAATCTAATGATGAAAATGAAAATAATTTTTCAAAAACAAATTCAAAAATGTTAATTGATACATTAATTGAAAATTTAGAAAATGGGACATCAATTCAAAAGAAATTATTAAGTATATCTAGTGAATTGATTCTTGCGGTATGTATTATATATATATATATATATATATATATATATATATATATATATAATATAAATAAATGTATATTAACATTTGTAAAATTATAAAAATAACAAATAATTTGCTTATTTACAAAAAAAAATAACTTATAAATTTAAATAAATCATCATAACCAATTAAAAAAATAGAAAGAAATATTAAAATAATAATAAATACATATCCTCAAATATTTCTCTTAAAATCTATTAAACATTTCTATTTTATACATTTTCATACACAAAATTCTCTATTCATATTTTCTTATAATAATTATTTATATATTTATAATTTTACAATATATTTTCAAGAAAATAAGATATACTTTAAAGTAAAAGTTTAAAATTCCATTAGCACTTCATAAATTAAACAATGATCAAAACTTACAGTCAGATATTTATATTATACATAGAAATATTTAATATTTATCAAGTTTTTTGTATAATTATTAAAAATTTTAAAGAAAATTTAAAATATCACATAAACAAAATTAGAGTACAGTTATTTTTAACGATTATAATAAATAAGATGGAATGATATAATTCAAATGGAAGAAATGTTATATCTACAAATAATATATTTTAGAAATAAGACATAATTAAAGCTATTGTCCAAGAAATAATTTGTTTAAAGTAATTTATATCATTTTTTAACTATTTACATATTATAAATTATATAGGATATCATTTTAAGTGTAACAGAACTTTAAACTGAATCCCTATCGAAAGTTTTAGCTAACCTAAAAAAAATAACTATATATATATATATATATATATATATATATATATATATATATATATATATATATATATATATATATATATATATATATATATATATATATATATATATATATATATATATATATATATATGTACACGCACATAAATATAAAAGTGTTTTTAGGTTAGATAGAACTTTCGAGAGTAATTCAATTTTAAGTTCTATCACTATTATAAAAACATCTTTATTAAAAATATATTTTACTATCACATTCTTTCACAGATTGCAGGTTGTTAAAAGACGAAATTCTTATTTATGTGTACATACAATTTTTGATCACATTTTTAAAAAATAAATTATACTAATTTTTTAAAATATATACCTAATTTATTTTTAGGCCACTGAAACAACAGCTATCACCATCGGGTTTGTTTTAATGATGTTGGGAATGCATCCAGATATACAGGTATATAAAGTTGATTAGGTACATTGGTATATAAAATTTAAATGTACTTACTAAGATTACAGCAATTCTATGACGAATTCCAAAAAAGAAAGAAGTCTTCATATTCACTGATTTTCTTCCTCAATAACTTATTATTTATAAATACACTTTAAAAGAAATCAAAAATATTCATTTTTTATAAATCACAATTTTTCTATCAATAGTGTGAACACAAATATACTCACAAATATTATATATATATTTATATATATATAATAAATTAAAGTAAATATTTTTTTCACGTCAAGGAAAACGTTTATGCCGAAATTGATTCTATTTTTGAATCATCTGATCGAAATATCACAACAGAAGATTTACAACAAATGTATTACACAGAAATGGTTATCAAGGAAACATTACGTTTATTCCCAGCTGTTCCATTTGTGATGAGACAAACAACGGGAGAAATAAAACTAGGTATTTATAATAAGTTACATAAGAAAATAAATATCACTCTTTAACAGCATATCATTTCTTTATATAAAATTGAATATTTATTATGCTCTGTTTAGAAAAAAGCATTGATCCTACCGCTACTTCAATTTTATTATATAATCTTTTTTTTTATTAAACATCTATTTTATAAAATTATTTATTTCATAAGTTTGGAATTTCTGAAATTATTTTTCATTTTTGTGTAGTAAATTACGAAACATTTACTTGGGTACAGTGGAATATGGCCAAGAGAGCACATAAACTCGTGAAATTTTTTTTTTTTGTAATGTTAAGAGGTTATTTGTGGATTTTCAATTATGTCTCGTATGATATTTTTTTTTCTCGTATGATAATAGACAGTCTATTAGATGGATTATATTTCGTAGCTCTTTCGATATACGTGACTATTTCATATATGTAATTAATAATGTCAGTTGTAAACATTTAATTTACTTGATTCTGGTTTACTCGTTTCGATTGCACCAAGTCAAACAATAGCTAATAGGAATTTTTTAAGTGAAACTTCTTTTACAACATTGGGGTAAAATTTTTACATGAAATGGAAATTACGTACCGAATCTACAGCCACGAAATTCAACAAAAAAAAGTGTGGAGATATCTAGTATATATAGTATACATAGAGCATAGAGTAGAGGTTACTTTATTAATCATAAACTAATTATATCGTGTATACCTACTCAATCACCACCGGAGAAAGTAATGGAAAACGAAGAAATTCAAAACGAATAAATTTTCATAATTTTTTATTACTTTACGACAAAGAAGTTTCACTTTTGGCGTGCGTACATAAGTACACAACCTTTTTTATATTTTATGATATTTGTTAAATTATTTTTATGAATTTGATAGACATTGAATAATCCACAGTTCAATATATACAGGTAACCCTCATACAACATGATTTTGCTATAACACGTTAAGAAAATTGCGGAAACCCTTGTATTGAATTGCGGAAATCATTCTACAACACTACATAACATAATTTTTATTATAAAAAATATATTAGAAAATTAAAAAATAATAAGTACTGACTGATAGTTTCGTATAACACGATTTCACACAACACAGCATTTTCTACGAACATATCTACCGTGTTATAGGAGGGTTGCCTGTACAGAAATTTTTCTTTGTCGACTTTTTTTAACAATATATATAAAATCTGCGAAGTTAAATTATTTATATAATATCTTCTGGAATTAACAATGTGAAGTCACGGCTATAATGACGCCAGCAGATAACTTCTGATTAGTGAAATCACGTATACGTGTTTGCGGCCGTCAAACGGTTAAAATACATATTTTAAATACTTTAAACACTGCTTTTAAACCAATTGTATATATATATATATATATATATATATATATATATATATATATTTAATGGAAAAAATAATGCAATATTACCTTTTTTCTAAAACATTTAATTTTTTTCTTTTTTGTACTAACAATACTTACGACATTTACTGTTATTTCTGTTTTCAAAAAATGTGCATCTATATAAATAAGGTCAATCAAGTATTTTTAATTTATTTTAGCTCTGAAATGAATTTTCTCAGTTACTGTGTTTAGTTACGATTGCGCATTCTTAATTTAACTTTTTTATTGGAGAACCAAAAATTACATGTAGTAATTTTTTAATTGATTTCAATTTCTTTGATGTTTACACTTTTTCTATGAAAGATATGAAAAATTAAAAAATATAAGAAAAGAAATTAAATCAAATTTAAATTGGAAAAGTCAGCGTTCACTTTTCAGGGTTTTATGTGCTTACTATTCCTTAATAAACTAAATTCTTAAATATTTAGGAAAAATAGAAATTATTCCACAAAACTAATTTAAGGTCAAAATCTATGTATCAATAAAAAATATAAGATTTCTTTGGCAAATGATATAAAGATATTAAACTGGTTTTCGTTTTTTGTTGCTATTTTTTGGAACGCTTCTCAACCTATATCGAGAGATTACTATACATACATACATATATATATATATATATATATATATATATATATATATATATATATTAATTGATTTGTTTGTTTTCAGAAAAGAAGTATACTGTTCCTTCTAATACAGGGGTAATAATTCCAATTTTTAGTATACATAGAAATCCAGAAATATGGACTGAACCATTAAAATTTGATCCAGAACGTTTTTCTTTAGAAAATAATTTAAAACGGCATCCTTATTCGTTTATACCTTTTAGTGGAGGTGCAAGAAATTGTATTGGTAATTAATTTTTATTTATTAATTTTTTATAATTTTAAAATTATATCATTTACATGTTAACTAAAATTTTCTAAATATTGTGTTTATTAACATACATACATACATATACATACATATATATATATATATATATATATATATATATATATATATATATATATATATATAATAGGTTGTCAAATATCTCCCTTCCGCCTTTTTGTCTTTTGAATTTCGCGGCTATGTACAAAGCGTTACAGAGCTCGTATCGGGCAACACTATACATCATTTGAAAGGTCTTTACATAACCTACAAAACGACGCTATGCATGATTAGTTTGGATACTGCGTTCAAAAGTTATAGACGTGTAAACATGGAGTTCACTAACGCCGAAGTTCGCGCTATTTTGAAGTTTTCCTTCGTTAAAGGCAAATCCGCTAGAGAAACGTTCCGTGAGATTAATAGTGTTTTGGGGGATGGTACTCTATCACTTCGAACCGCGGAGGAATGGTTTCGACGATTCAGAGCCGGTGAAAACGACACCATGGATAAGCCAGCCGGCGGAAGACCTGTGACGACGAATACCGATCAAATCATGGAAATCATCGAGTTAGACCGGCATGTGACATCTCGTGACATCGCCCAGGAGATGGCAGTTAGTCACCAAACCATTTTAAACCATCTGCAGAAGGCTGGATACAAAAAAGCTTGATGTTTGGGTGCCGCATGATTTGACGCAAAAAAACCTTCTGGACCGAATCAACGTCTGCGATATGCTGCTGAAACGGAACGAACTCGACCCATTTTTGAAGCGGATGGTGACTGGCGACGAAAAATGGATCACATACGACAATATTAAGCGAAAACGGTCGTGGTCGAAGGCCGGTGAATCGTCCCAAACAGTGGCCAAGTCGGGATTGACGGCCAGGAAGGTTTTGCTGTGCGTTTGGTGGGATTGCAAAGGAATCATCCACTATGAGCTGCTCCCATATGGCCAGACGCTTAATTCTACCATCTACTGCGAACAACTGGACTGCTTGAAGCAGGCGATCGACCAGAAGCGTCCAGAATTGGCCAAGAGGAAGGGTGTAGCGTTCCACCAGGACAACGCCAGGCCACACACATCTTTGGTGACTCGTCAGAAGCTACGGGAGCTCGGATGGGAGATTTTATCGCATCCACCATATAGCCCGGACATAGCGCCAAGTGATTACCACCTGTTCCTGTCCATGGCGAACGCCCTTGGTGGTGTAAAGTTGGCCTCAAAAGAGGCTTGTGAAAAGTGGCTGTCCGAGTTCTTCGCAAATAAGGTGGGAGGGTTCTACAAGAGGGGTATTATGAAGTTGCCGTCTAGATGGAACCAGATTATCGAACATAACGGCGCATATTTGAACTAAATCCGATCACTGTAACACTTTTTATAAAGCATTGAATAAAGAGCAAAAAAGCGGAAGGGAGATACTTGACAACATAATATATATATATATATATATATATATATATATATATATATATATATATATATATGTATATGTATACATATATACATATATGTATATGTATATATATATATATATATATATATATATATATATATATAATGGCCCAAATGAGACTGAAGGATTTAAATATATATTTACTTGCTTAAATTCATTTACTATTTTTTACTATCCTTCAGTATCAATTTAGTTCTCTTATACTCAGCATATGTATTAATCATTGAAAATAATTGACAGATACAACACAACGAAATTAGTAAACTTTTGGTTTAAATTCTTTTTTTAAATATTCGCTTGTATAGTGTTATCCAAATGTGACGCTTAGATTTGTGTTTTATTAAAACGAAACAAATGAAACAAAAAAAAACTATACAAATGTTTCTCTATACACTATCCTATAAACATGTGTATTTTTAAAAAACACAAATCTAGGTATCACATTTGGATAAGCTTTCTTATTATTGGGATGTCAGAAAAGTCATGTCGGATTTTTAAAATAGATGTCGCTAGTCTATTTTTTATAGAAGAAGCGTCATTTGCATCCAAAAAAATGTTATGTCTTTTGACAGCTAATACTTCTGTCTTCATTCAGATACAAAATTTGACTGATTTGATTGAGATTTATAGATTATTTTACAAGTTGAGGATGAAAGATCAAAATGTGCATGTTCGTCATGTTTTACTATTTTATTTCCGTAAAGAGAAGAACGTACGGCAAGTTTGTGATAAGTTACATAGATTTTATGATGACTATCCTCTACAAGAACGTCAGTGCCAACAATGGTTTCTCAAAATTCCATGCTTGTGATTTTGATGGTAACGACGCTCATCGCTCAGGAAGGCTAATCGAGGTTGATGACAACAAAATAAAGGCATTGATCTAATCAAATCCGCGTTACCCGACACGTGAGATTACAGAAACATTAAGTATTTATTATTCCAGCGATCACAATAATTTCAAGAAGATGGAATATATAATATAAGCAAGCTCAAAATTTGTGTTCCTCACGAATTCTGAGAAGTTCATTTGATTGCGCCTATGAACATCTACGATATGATCATTAACTTGAAGAAAGCGATCCATTTTTGAAGCGTATGATAACTTAGGACGAAAAATTGATCGTATACAATAACGTGGAATGCAAACAGTCTTGGCCCAGTCCCGATGAGTTAGTTAAACAACATCAAAAACAAATATTCATCAAATTAAAATTATGCTCTCAGTTTGATTGGATTATAAGGGTATCGTGTATTTCGAGCTCTTACTAATGAATGAAACAATCAATTCTGACGTTTACTGTCGCCAATTAGAGAATTTGAATGAATCCATTATTTAGAAGAACCCAAAACTTGTTAATCGTAAAAGAAATGCGTTCCAACATAACAACGCGAGACAACAAACAAATTTGGTCACCCATCAAAAACTATTGGAGCTTGGATGGGATATGTTACCGCACCCAGCGTACTTGCTCGACTTTTCTCCGTCAGACTTCTATATATTTCGGTCAATACAAAACTCCTTACTTGGTTGATTGTTCAATTCCCATGAGGTTATAAAACAACATCTTGTCTAGTTTTTTGATAATAAATACAGGTGTTTCTACGAACGTGGAATTATGAAGCACGCCGAAAAATGGGAAATACATTATTGAAAAAACTTTGTACTTTATATAAATAAATTACACTTAAAAATATAAACAAAATGCGTCATGACTTTTTGACAACCTACTAATATAGGTATGTCTTTATAAATTTAAATAACAAACCAAAATTCTAATTTATCTATTGTAAGTATATTAGAAAAGAATGATCCTTTATTTTTAAAAGAACATGAAGTCATATTGTTTCCATTGTTTATGAAAATAAAAAGATGTTTTTAGTACAGAATCAAGAAAATAGATTTGAAGACTTATCGTATGTATACGTAAAGTAAGAGAACTTAATTTTTTTGTGCTAGTACCTGTGATCCCATTCTGTAATAACTCCTTTATGAAACTTTAGTTTTACTCTTATTTTTTTATCGTACTATGTTACGTAAATATAAAATCAAGACAAACAAAATGGCCCTTCAACAAATAAATAATTGTCTCCCTAATTGTCTTCAATAGAAACGTTAATTAAAAATCTATTTTCTTCGAAAAATGACATATAAAGAAATATTATTACAATATAATATAAATTTACTTTTAAAAGGTTTTCAAGTCTTTTTTAAAAATGCCATAATTATCACAGATTTGTATTATAGAATGTGATGAGAGATATTGTGTAAGATTTTATAATACAAAATTCTGATAATGATTAGTGTGACCATTGCAATACGAAATAGCTGATAAATAATTAAGTAAACAATAAGCATTTATTTAACACACAATATTTTGTAGTGGTAAGGTGACAATATATTTATATAAACAGATTAAATGATTTAATATAAATTTTTACTTATTAACTAGTTACATATATTTTAAGAATTTTT
>CP092088.1:8277506-8300006 GCA_029203775.1 Neoneuromus ignobilis
ATATATATATATATATATATATATATATATATATATATATATATATATGCAACATATTTCTGAAATTAATTTTTCTTATACAAAGTTATCCAAGTGTGACGCCTAGATTTGTTTTATTACAAAAAAACATGTGTATATTTTCTTTTTTCCTTTATAATAAAATACAAATTTAGGTGTCATATTTAGATGATTTTATATCATTCTTATGCATCTTGTCACAGGAACTAATATTTCATCAATACCGAATTATTTAATTATTATTTTTGTTAAATATATCTTTCTGAACATGTTCACTTTTAAAATTATGTGATAAGACATAATATAGTAAATTTTATATATTCATTAACTACATGTAACTAAATTTCAATATTTTTTACTTTGTATTTTATATATTTTTGTTTGTGACTGATATGCAGCTTTGTGAAGTGAACGGATAATATTTTTATGATAGAAAAAAATTAGAAAAATAACTTGTGTTGGTATATTAAAAAAATTACTGTTATAAAATCAAATATTCCAACATTATAAAATTCCATAAAATTTTCAACAGCCAAAAAATATTTTGATTTGACTAAATTTAAGAAAATAACAATTAAAGATAACCAAAATATTGACAAAATTTGAATTATTAAAAAATCTTAAACACAAATAGTGATCACATAGAACAAATAAATTCTTTAAAGTTTTGTATTTGAAAATTGAAAATTATTTCCAGGATGGTGAATGTTTTTAAACATCGATTACTTTTTCTGTTAATATTTTATTAACAATTTTTTGATACTTCATTATGTTATTAATTATTATAAATATTTTTATCCAGTTTATATCAAAAATTTTAATCTTTGAACTTAAAAATTGTTTTAAAAATATTTCATAGGTATGAATAATCTATAACTAAGAATATATTTTTAAAAGAAAGTTTTACATAACGATTAAAGAAATATTTTTTTCATCTTCTTAAAAATGACATATTTTTTATTAATATTTTACAACTGCTATATATTTAAATAATGAAAAAACGATTACATAACATTTTAATAAATATTATTTCTAGAAAGTGTTTAATTAAACTGAGTAAGATTTTAAACAAAAAAGCTAACTAATCTAAATTTATTTATAATAACCTTAAATATCACAAAAATATTTCAATGTACTAAAATAATATGTTTTAAAAGAATATAAAAGATTTATACTATTTACAATCTGTATTTATAAATAAGTAAAAAGTCATAAATTTAAATTAATTTACGTTACTTATCTGTTGTTACTCCGACTAAACACATTTAAAATACTATATATAAAATTGCTTATTATAACAATTTAAATATATGAATATAACTTTGTTTCATGAAGATAATTACTAAAAAAAATTACATAATTAATGTACAATATATTTAATTTATTATTAAATATACATTAATAACTACTTTTAGTAAACTCTATTAAAATTTATATAGAAAACATAAAGACCAAAGTTTTTCTATTATTATAATTAATTACTTAAATATTTTTTCAGATACCTTCTTATATCAGAAATAATAGCTTATATGATTTAAATTATTAGCTGATTGTTTTAAACTAGTTACAAATTCACACATGTGCAATATTTTCTAATTATTAATATTTTTAGTTACTATTATTGTTATTACAAATAATAAATTATATATATATATATATATATATATATATATATATATATATATATTAGATAACCAAAAAAATTCTGCTATTTTTTCATATAGCATAATTCCAATATTCTAATATTTATGTATAAATATACATTAACTGAATAACAAAGAACTATTTTTCTGCATCTCGATTTATTCACTTTAATATAAAATATAATTTCAACCCTTAAAAATATACGTGCGAAATATTGTAATTGTATTTAATTTGCAATCAGTTTTGCTTAGATGTGTGTATGGTAAAAAATCATCAGAATAACTAGTGATAACTACTTGTACAGTTAAAATAAAAAGTCAATTTTTCTTACAGGTCAAAATTAGATTTCAAAAATTATGCAATTTTATTCATAAGGAATTGTAAGAGATGTACAAATGTCAAAACGTTGTAATTTGTTACTGTGACTTGAAGCATACTGCACCCATTTACTTAATCTTCACTTCTTCCCTATTCTATGTGAATGATTCCATATTGTTTCGTCACTTACTTTGAACTTTTTAGTAAGCTATTAATACGTTAAAATTTAAATTTGTTTTAATAATTGTTTTTAATTCGTTGATATTTAGATTTGATGTCTGTCTGATCTGGCTTCGTCTAATGACTCATTCCTGAAAGCAAATTCAATTAACCACCTCTGAATTATTCTTGATATAACTGACATTTTCCTAATACAATACAACTTTTTCTTAAATATTAGCAATTATTTAACACAAACGAATTTCTAACCCAAATCTCACAATAGTTTTTAAAGTGTTCAATAATCATTTATTGTTTATAAATATGTTGGCTGATCTATTTCGATGGCGATGCCATCATCGTCAGAGCCTTTCAGAAAGGCTCTGGTGATGATGGAGATGGTTGCCATCGAAATGTATCAGCCAACATATTTATAAACAATAAGTGATTACTGAACACTTTAAAAACTATTGTGGTGTTTGGGTTAGAAATTCATTTGTGTTAAGGTGAATCAGCCACAGTTCCAAAACAACAAATTAGCAATGTCATAACAAAGTTTAAAATTGTAAACATGCACGTATTACACTACTTAATATAGAAGAGTTGAAATTATATTTTAAATTAAATTGAGTATATTGAGATGCAGCAAACGAATCTAAAAAGATATATACTTTGTTACTCGATTAATGTCTATAGCAAAACGAGTTATACGATGTATTAAGGATTCTTGGAATTATGCAACATACAATAACAACAGATCTTTTTTGGTTACCTATTATACACATATACATATACATATATATATTTATATATATATATATATATATATATATATATATATATATATATAAGGTGCTTTTAAGCATGATAGAACTTTAAATTTAATCATTATCAAAAGTTCTATCTAACCTAAAAATAAACTTTAGTATACCTTTATAAATAGAGTTTTTTTTAAGTTTGGTAGAAATTCTGATAGAAATAGCTGTCAAGTCAATTGTCAGTTTGCGCGCTATAAGCAACATTTGAATTTAGTATAATTCGACAAATTATATGTAACATTTTATACTTTGAAAACGTTTCTAATTTGTAGGAATTTATTTCAAAGCTAGTGTTCTGTTCTACCTTAAAATTTTGTTCAGTGTTGAGGCTCATTTTTGGCATAACGGATGCATTAATAAGTAAAACTGATGCATTTAAAGTGAGACAAATCGTAAAGTAACTCATGAGAGCTTATTACATCCAGAAAAATAAACCATGTGGTGCAAATTACACACTTGTGGCATCATTTGACCTTATTTCTTTCGAAATAAAACCGGAGTGCGCGTTACCATCAATAATGTATGTTACAAAATAATGATTAATGATTATTTGTTTTCAAATTTGCATGACATCGATGTAAAAGAGATGTGGTTCCAGCAGGATGGTGCTACGTGCTATACTTTGATCGAAACAATCGAGTCATTGAACAAAAATTTAGAGATAACGTTATCTCCAGATATGGACCTGTGAATTTAGTCTCCACGATCGTGTGATTTGACATCTTTCGATTATTTTATTTAGAGATATGTAAAGTCTCTGGTTTATACTGTTAAACCAGCAACGATTGAGACATTATAAGTCAACTAACTCCCGTTATTGTGGACATAAGGTCCCAATAGCTTGAAAAAGTGACTCGAAATTAGACTGAGAAAATTCAGTATGTCAAAGATAGCCGTGGTACAATTATGCCAAAAATTATCTTTTAATATTGATCCCAAAAAATTATTTTTTCAATAATACGAAATAAATGATCAACCAGTTAATTAGTATGGGTTTTATTTCAATTTAAAATTCTATCACCATAAAAACACCTTTTATATACATATATATACACATGTAATAAAATAAAGATGTTTTTTAGGTTAGATAAAATTTTTGATAGGGATTCAATTATGAGTGCTATCGCGCTTAAAAAATCATATATATATATACATATGTATATATATAAATATATACATATATATATATATATATATGTATATATATATATATAATTATAATTTACATGTTGTATGTAATTCATTTTTCATAAAAATTGAAGGGTATAAAAAGTGAAATGTAATTGCATGACGGAAATTATTAAATACTTTTTTATTCCCTCTAAATTCTTAAAAAAGTGCACGCTTGATATATATATATATATATATATATATATATATATATATGTATGTATATATTCATAATTATAAACTTTTTTTTGTTAAAAGATCTGTTTAGAATAGTTTTAATATCTTTAAACATAAACGACTGAAATTAATAAAAACAATTAATTATTGACTTTTTCAGCTCATTTGATTCAGGTGAATATCATATTAAATATATAAATTCTTTTTCCATATATGACCTTGTAACATTTTTTTATTTTATCATTATATATATATATATATATATATATATATATATATATATATACGTGTGTGTTTGTATGTATATGTACGAAGATCGTTTGATAATTATGGTAAATTTATTTATTGTTTAATTAAATTCAATTTTTTAATTTACTTCTTCTTACTTTTTTACCATACTTATCAAATGACCCTCGTATATTCGTATGTTAGTATTGATGTAATTTAGAAAAATATAATTAGAAATACATTGCACGGAGGACAAATATCAACATTTTCAATATCCCCTCTATTTTAAAAAAAAAATAATTGTATAGAATATATGAATCGATATATTTAAAAGTGGTATAAGTCCATTTATTCTCATATTAAGATATATAAAGGTTTGCGATTAAATGAATTGAAAAATACTGGCAAACGTTAATAAATTCGGGTTATGTTTTTAAAACTATAAACGTTAAATTTTATTATGTCAAAATAATTAATAAATTAACTGATAAGAAAAATAACTGATTTTTTAACTAAAAATGGACTTATACCACTTTTTTATAGCAAATTAAGTAATTTGTTTTTTTTAGCGGAATAAATCCATATATTCATACAATGAGATAAAGGTTTGCGTTTAAATTAAACAAAAAATCCACTTTGAGATATTTGTAGTTATATTATATAAAAAATTATGAATAAACAAATATTGTCTATTTATAAATTTTTCGAAAAATTTTCAAAAAAGTTTTTTTATAAAATGTTCAAAATATTTTTAAAGAAATTTTCCAAATAAATTTCCAAAAAAAAATTTTAAAACAATTTTGAAAATTTTTTATATTAATAATTTTTAAATATCTCAATGCATGAATAAATAGCCTTATACCACTTTCTAATATAATATTCTTACGATAAAACTATACAGAAAATTTGTTTTGATTAATTTATGGGTATAATATACACCCTTGACTGTGTTATTATAGATACGAAAAAAGGACATATATGTCTACCTAAAACTGTCATTAACTCATATTTTTCATATTTATCAAATCAACGTGAAATTGAGGTTATGTACATGTATACCAACACATAGATATAGTATTTTATAGCATTATAAATATACATTTAATCTATTTATCAAATAAAAGAAATACTATTAAAAACACGTGGTATTAAAAAATTATCGAAACATATACAGTTTTGAGGTTATTTGTTGTTTTATTTATAACAATTTCTCACAATAATTTTATTTATAATTATGATCGAATTATTCTATTCTTTTATCAAAAATATTATATTAAAATTATTATTAATTCTTTGTTCTTAGGTGTCATTTTGAAGGTTTATTGAAATTTACGTGGTGTTATAAAATTATAAAATATATTATATATAAATAATATCTAAATAGATACTATTTATTGCAATTATATATTATTTGTGAGTATTTCCTTTAATTGTTTTATTTTTAAAACATTGATCTAATTGTAAATTATATATTATACAATAGTGATATAGTAATAATTAAAACAATTGTTTTTTACAGGCTTTAAGATGGTAGAATCTATTGTACAAAAATTTTACTTATCAAAAATCAATTGTATCGCTTATACCTACCCAATCACCACCGGAGGAAGCAATGGAAATCGAAAAAATTCCAAAGGAAAACGAATAAATTTTCATAATTCATAATTTTATAAAAGCTTTAATTTGAAAAAAAATAAATATTAATCTTACTTAACACATTGTATGCAGGCAACGTCTCGATGACGTCTTTCACATATTACTAGAGTGCGAAAGACGTCGTCGAGACGCGTTGTAAGCATACAATGTGTTAATATAAAATAATTGTATAAATTTTATTTATTTAAAACCTTGATCATTTTGTACTTAAATTTTTATCCCGTGTATTTACCGCTTCTCTCCCTATTACATTTCTTCATTTTGTTATTTGCTTTATCCTGATGAATCTGTTAATTTACGAGTTTTAGGCATACGCTTATCCGTGTACCTTTTTATTTCTTTACTGAAAAGAATTTTCACTTTTAGAATTTGTATATAAGTACACATACCCTTTTTTATTCCAAAAGTACAACCTTATTCCCTCAAACGCATGTTTAAATTTGTGATTACCATTTCAAATTGTCTTTCTAAGAGCAATTTTAGTGAAACGATGAATAAGTCAAAAATTCGTGCTTTTGAATATAAGTTCCGTATTGGAACCAATATAGCGCAGACTGCTCTAAATATCAACAAATTATTTGGCAAGGATGTATCTAATAAATGTATAACTACGTCGATGGTTTGAAAAATTCTATTCTGGTGATTTTTATTTTGAAAATAAATCATGTAAGCGATCTGAGACCAAGGTTAATAATGATGAACTGAAAGCTGAAGTAGAAGCAAATTATTTCAAACTACCCACGGATTAGCAGCGATTTTTGATGTTACAATTCCAATAATATTAAACCATTTAAAACAAATTGACAATGTTAAGGAGCTTGATATATGGGTTTTGCATGAATTAAACGAGCATCAAAAGAGAAATTATCTCGAGGCTTGCCTTTTTTCGCTGTCATGACATAAATGTAAACTATTTCTACATCGTATTGTTACATATGATGAAAAATGGATTGTTTTCAACAACAGCAAGCGTTCGGTAAAACGGTTAGATAAAGATGAAATGCCGAAACACAGTCCGAAATCAAATATTCATGATACACTCAACATAATTATTTAAAATTATTTTCTATTATGTCAAAAAAAACACTCAAATTTATAATAAACAATAAATATAAAAACAGAATTTCCTTCTAAGATTGTTTGCTATCGGCTCAGAGTATAATTACCAAAAAAACTGGATTTGTAATTTTTATCAAAAAAATCTCTAACCAGTTTATAAAATAAAATAAAATAACAAAATAAAAAAGTAAATAAGAAAACAATAAAAGTCTAATAAAATCACTCTTCCTATTATATAAATACATACAAATATGTGTCTGTGTGGAAGAGGGTGTATGTTTGGCAGCATGTCTGTGTGTTTATATTGGTTTTTGTTTAAGGTGTAATTAAATCAATTTTGTATTCAAGGTATTCTATAAAAATAAAAGTAATCTTCATTGATAAATATATTTTGATTAACTCATTAGAATATATACATTGTTTTTAATTTCTAAAAACACAAATGTGTCTCTTCTACATGTGAAATATAATGTACTATATATATAATCATGTATATAATATATACCGTTATATAAATACTTTTACAAACATACACACAATAAATAATATATATATATATATATATATATATATGTGCATGAAAGAGAAAGATTGCACTCAGTAATGAATCGAAAAATTAGAAATAATGTAAAAATGTCAGTATTTTAACTATAAAAATTGATTTCCATTATTAAGAAAAATGAATAAACAAAATATAAAATATACATCTTTAATTATTACTGTAGCTTCATTGGGCAAAGATCCATTATATTACTACTTGTTGCTATTATAATAGCTACAGAGCGTATATTTTTTACTTATGTGTATAATGATCAATTTTTGAAAAATAGTTATTTCATAAATAATACCGTATTACGTAAAAATAGAGAAAAATCATATTTATAACACAACTGTATAATTATAATATATAATACTTAATACTTTGATCAACATTATAGATTTTAAATACTTAATGAAAAAATATGTTAATCTAAGATAATGATTTAAATAATATGTCCATAAAATTGAAAAACTATAAAAAATATTTCCATACATAAAAATACAACAATATGTATATAGATAATTAGTGAACATATTTATAAAATGTTGTTACAATTTAATTGACTTAAATACTTTTGTCAATAAAAACAAAAGTTGAGTTGTGCTGTCGTGTCAACAATTAGCTAAATCTGACTGTTTAAAGATTTGATTATTTATATCACAAAAAAGTTAATTTTAAATTTATTAAAACATTCTGTCTACTTTTCAATTAAAGAAAATAATATTTTTGTATACTATTCATTAATATTTAATTAACAATGTAATTTCCATTAATAATAACAACTTCTTCCCATATTGACAGAAACTGTTGAAAAGCTCTCCGAAAAAAATGACTCGTCCTTAGAAGCTAAAAACTCATCCAGTACATCTTTTACATCTATTATCAATATTTTTTTATATTTAAAAAAAATTATAAAACCAAAAATAGATTTAATTCAGAAAGGTCTATATCTGAAAAATATACTAGATGACTTAGAACATCTCAACCAAGTTTCACTATTTTTTTTTTTGACTTGATGAAGAAACATGTGACCTTACAGTCATGCTATAAGATAACTTACTTCCTATTACCTATAATTAGATGTTTTTTTTAAGTTTTTCATTTTAATTATCTAATTGTTGATTGTATTTTTCAGAATTAATCGTACCTTTTGGCTACAGAAGTTTATCATGAATTGGTTCCATCGTATCACACATTTATTTACACCATATAGACATCATTTTCGTTTTTATATTTAAACTCTATTTAGATGTTATTTAGCTTCACAGTATACTCTTTTCTCCATTACATGTTCATATGTAATCCACTTATAAGGCGTTCCAAAAATAATTCATTTTTATTACGTGAAATTAGAGACAAATAACCGATTAAACGATCCTGCCTATTCACATCAATCGATTCGTGTGGTACCCTTCTTGCATAATTGCATTTATCTCTGATGTGGATAAAAATGCGTCTTCTTCCAAAATGTTACAAACAAACTCATCGTCAATCACAGAAAATTTTCTAGTACATGATTCGTTTTTAAGGTTTTCATTCTTAAATTTTTTGAATAATTTTTTATATGTCCTTTAAGATACTGATTTTTCTTAGAAAACTTTTAACAAATTTCTATTTGTTTTTACAACATTCTTTCCTTGTTTAACTTGTAAAATATTCAATGCCGTAAATGAAATTTATTGAAAGATCTCTCCTTTATATTTTTTTGGTAAATATTTATAATAATAAAATGTTTTAATGTATATAAAAAGTCGTTAATGATGAAATATAACAGCGAAAAAAATAATTTGTATATACATTGTGAAATAGCTGGAACAATTTTCTGCATATTCTATTAAATATTGTGTTTGTTCCAAAAACTTTTAACAAATATCTATATGTTTCTACAGAATTTTTTTAATGATATTCGTTAAATATACAATACCGTAAATGAACCTTATCAACAGATATTTTTCTTTCACTAGTCCTTGATAAATACTAACAATTAAACATTTATTTTAGTATGTACAATAAAGGACGCCAATATTAAAGAAAACGTAAAAATAATGTCATGAAACTTTTACTAAATCACTTTTCTAACTGTTAATTATTACTGTTTGTTAAATCGACAGAATTTTTCTGTAAAATTAAGGACATACATATATATATATATATATATATATATATATATATATATATATATATATATATATTAAATAGATATTAAAATTAGATAGTTTGAGCAAGAAAATAGAAATTAAAAATTATAATCATTATTTACTGTATTACAACATTTATAAGATATTCAGAATAGAAAGATTTTAATCGAAAATAGTTTTTCCTTTCTGTAAAAAATATTACAAAAAATAAAATGGTTAATTGTATATATATATATATATATAAATATATATATATAATATATATATATATATATATATATATATATATATATATATATATATGTGTATATAATAGAAGTTAAAACATTTATTGATTATGCTATAACATTTTTCATTACAATATATTTAAATCATTTCTTCCTTTAATAAATATTTTAAATTCATAATAAAATAAGACATGTAAAAATAAAAAATTATATGTTGGTACTTGTCTGGACTCCTGTTACGAAATTGGTTATTTAAAGTTGTATTTTTATTTGTAAATATATTATAAAACAAAATAATTATTTTATAAAATTTGTGTTGAATAAGGGGAAAAACAGTAAATGATAATATTAATAAAATATTTTCCTTAAAATAACAATAAACAAAATATTTACTCTAATTGTTTTACACTATATTAGTTTATAATAAATCATGCTCCTTAACATTACATGATTTTTAAAAGTATTTAATCAGTACTTATTCTTCATTTTATTTATTAAAGAGGTATTTGATAGAAACATCAATATCATAAAAATTAGATCAAATATATAATTTATAATAGACATTTCTACTCATTATGATTGTTAGCAAATAAAATGAATAATTGGTAATTAATGAACTGTTTTTAAAAATGTTAGAATGTTAGGTAATTTACTTGAAGAAAGGTAATCCATTGTAAAGGTATCCATTGTAATGTTATGATCTTAGAAAAAAGGTACATTATATATATACATATATATATATATATATATATATATATATATATATATATATAAGAATAGTAGAATTAGATGAAAAAAAGTCAAAAATTAAGTTTTCATATCACTCCTAATTATATTCGTTTATCTTCGGATCTAATCATTATTGTTCGGAGTAGCGTTTGTATTAATGACAATTTCACGATGAAACTATTATATATATATATATATATATATATATATATATAGAGAGAGAGAGAGAGAGAGAGAGAGAGAGAGAGAAAATTTCGTTTCAAAACTTTCCCGAAATTTTCGAAAATTAGCAATGTACAAATTTTATAATATATTAAAATTAATAACAAAAGTTTGTGGAAAATAGGAAAATATTTTTTTAAGGATAAAATATGACTATAAAATAATATAAATATAGCATATCATGAAACTTTTACAATACACATAATAGAATTAGTAGTTTTATTTACGAAGTTGTTTTTAAGTATAGATGTTTTTATTTAGTCAGATACTCGTAAAATACATAAAAAAAAGATTTTATATTATTCCAACATTCAATAAATGGTTCATGGACAAATATTGAACAATTTTTTTTAATTATTAATAATTAATCAATAATAATTAAAATTACTATTAAAATAATAATCAATTATTTATACTTTAGGAGACTATAAAATCATATTGATTAAAAAATAATTCAAATAAAATTCATTTCTATTAATACTACAGTAAAATGATTTAATTTCAAATGATATATTAGGTGTTTTTAAATTATCGCATTTATGTTAATATATTTGTAATTTATTTTTTACATATAATTATTATTTTTTAGGTTATAAAACAATAATTTTTAATATATATATATATATATATATATATATATATATATATATATATAATATACGTTTTTATAGAGAAAAAATATACTATTCCTTTTGAAAGTGGTATAGTAATACAAATTTTTAGCACACATAGAAATCCAGAAAGATGGGTTAATTCTCTTTAGTTAATAAGAATAATTTAAACACGATTGAATGAATTTTAATTTTCTGTGTATGTACAATACATTTTCAATGGAATTGTAATCAAATCAAAGTACAGATCAATCTATTATTGCTAAACCTTTATTGCAAAGAAATTCAGTACTCTTATTCAGTCTATAAGTATAATCATACCTTGCATCAAAAATACATAAAGTTTGGTCAAACAATATGGAAAACTTCGTACGTTACTCTATACAATCAATTGCCTAAGTTTTGGTATCTATTGATGATGTGAAAATCATTAAATTTCTCTTTATAAAAGAAATTTATACTTCCTTACTTTATACTTTTATTAATAATTATTCAGATTTTATTTTTTACAAATATTGTCGAATGATGTTGTTATTTGTAACCAATAAACACAATAGAGATAAAAATTTTCAATTTTTATCCATGTTATATATATATATATATATATATATATATATATATATATACGCATATAGTGTGTATATTCATTTTATTTAAAAAAGAAGGGGAAATGAAAAAAACTGTAACAAGGACGTATTTCAATATATTTTTCTATCCCTTCCATTTTAATAAAAAAAACGAATATATACAATAAATAAGGAAGTTGAAATTAAAATATTCACATTAATATTGAAGATAATATTATATCATGAATATCAACGAATAATTTATTGTGATTTCCTTCAATCAATACAACAATAAAGGTGAGTACTTTATTATTTTAATTACATTTCTTGATATATATATATATATATATATATATATATATATATATATATATATATATATATATGATTATCAGTAAATAACTTTTCTATAAATTCTTATATAATATTTGATCATTTAAATAAACATCTACAATATAGTCTCTATAAAAGTGTTAACTTTACTATAAAAAAACAGTTCTTTTGAAATTGTCTGAACTAATTATTATTTTGCTTTTTTTGTATTAATCACAAAACTAATTATTTTTGACATTTATTGTTACTCTAATACACAAAATTTTCGGAAAAGATTTACTCTGTAATATTTTTATAATATAACAAACAGTTTTTTTACTATTTTTGAGAAATAGTCATTTTTTGGAAATTTGTTTAAAATTATTTTTTTACTGTATTTCACTTTTTATCAATTGACCAATTCTATTGAAATCCAATATACTTTTTCACATAACTTTACTAATTAACACTAGGTTATAAATATTTTGAATTAATATTTTCAAAGAAATATACTAAATACACACACACACACATACATACATACATATATATATATATATATATATATATTTATATATATATATATAATATGTATATTTATTTTATAAAAATTATAATTATTTAAAAAATACCTTCTGTGAAATGCAACTTCTTAAAGAAAATTATTGACTATGTCGTTAATGTTTTTTAACAATTTTTTCAATATTTTTATAATTACAGATTTATTTACAAACATGTTTGAATTATTATTAAATCAAATGAGTATAAAAAACTTTATAAATAAGATGATGGCATTTATTGTGATTTTAATGATTATATGGATTATACAAATTTATTTTTCAAATAAAAAATTAGAACGTATGGTTGCAAATATGAATACTGTACCATCTATGCCAATTATAGGACATCTGTATATACTTTTCATAAATATCAATGGTCAGTTTTAATCATATGAGAATAGTATATAAAAAAAATTAAATAATTATTTCTATTGAACGTTTTATAGAATTGTTGATATTAATGTTAGGAACATTACCAATTATAAATAAATTGAAACAGCCATTAAAATTTTGGTTTGGACCATATTTATATGTAAATACGATGAATCCTGATCATTTAAAAATTATTTTTAATCATCCAAAAGCGTTGAATAAAGATAAATTTTACAAAATTTTTGGTAGTAACTCATCAATTATTTTTTCTTCAGGTGAGAATATATGTTTTTATTTATTTTTATTATAGATATTTTATTAAAATCAATCATTAACACAAGGACTAATATTTTTTTAATAAAATGATTAATATTAATCTATTACTTACTTTTCGTTTGAGTACACACATTTTAACAGTACCATCATCTTTATTCTTCAAAAAGTTATGGTTATATTTATATATTATATTTTATACTAATCTTGTTAGAAATGATAATATAATTTAAATGGTAATTCTGGTTTAAAATTTATTCGAAATTACATAATTTATAATTTCAATAAATTGTTTAATTTTGAAAAAAATATTATAATATATATATATATATATATATATATATATATATATATATATATATATATTAGGAATTGTAAGTATTTAAAAATGAAATAATCAAAAATAATTTAAACAAAATACAGAATGTTATTGCTTTCTATCTATTATCTTTAAAACTATACATACATTTGTTAGTATGAAATATATGCTTTAGGATATTTCTGAAATATTTTTTGTGATATTTTCCTTAAAAACCTTATTTAAGTACCTCAAATGCTAAAAACATTCCCAAAGTTTATTCATTGCATAATTATTTTTACTATCATGAAGAGAATTGTTTTCTTTCTTTGTCAACTAAAATTAATTTATCTTATGCCAAAAAACTAAGTTTACAAAACAAATGTTGTTAAGTTGAACTGTCGAAGAACAGATAACTTTTTTATATTTATAGAGTTTTCTAGAAAAATTCAAAAATGGAGAAATCAACTTTTAAGTAAATTTTAAATTTTAAAAAATAGAAAATAATGATTCACTATTTTTTTAAAATTCAGTAAGGATTTATCCTCAAAAATTACTTTTCATTTTAGTGAATTACTGCACAAATAATTGCATTAAGAATTAAACTGTGTATACACAAAAAGCAAGAGTTTTTACTATACAGTTGAGAATGAAAATATTTAAAGTTTTATATAAAATTTCTAGTGTTGAATTTTCTTCAAATTAATTAACATATATATATATATATATATATATATATATATATAATTTATTTTACAGGTAATATTTGGAAAAAACATCGAAAAATTTTTGCTCCTTCATTCAATCAAAAAATATTAAATGAATTTTTAAAAACGTTCGAAGAAAATGCTTATAAATTAATAAGTTCACTTGAAACTCATCATTGTAAAAAAGAATTTAATATTTATCCATTTCTGATGAACTCCACTACTCGCGCTGTAATTGGTAAATAATATTATATATATATATATATATATATATATATATATATATATATAAGTGTGTGTGTTATGAATTAGAACATTTGTTGATATTTGTATTAAAATATTTAGAACCCAAATATTTGGTAATTAATGGCTTTTGAAATATGAAAACATAAATATAAATTATCACATTTTTACGATGAATTATGTAATGAATTTTTCAGATTTTTATAATTTTCTCAATGCATTTGAATTTTAAAACCTACAGAAATTTGTCAAACGATATCAACCTAATATTCTCATGTGGAAAAGAAAATATTTAATTTACTTTTTTTCCATTTTAGTATAATCATTATTATGTATACAGTTAAGTTTTTTAGTTATTAATAATTCATCAAATCTCTGCAATTTTATAATATTAATTAATTATTAATTTTTATAAAATAATTCATTACACTACACACAAAATATCATTGAAAGATTCATTAATTATTTTCGTCTTGTTTTATGTACCTTTGCTTCGAAAATGATAACAACAAGCCTAACCAAAAGAGTAATAAATAATAATTAAATACTGTAATAAAATATAATAATGTTATACTAAAAAGTAATAATATCAGCCTCTAGCCTTCTATTAAATATAAAAAAAATAGTGAACAAATATTATAAGTAAAAAATTTCCATAAAATATTAATTTTAATTAAAATCAAAGATATAATATTCAAAATATGTACTTTTTGCAATAATACATCAATCATCAAAGCATGAATGGATTTTGATAAATTTATTTTTGGAATAGCCTTGATGAAACTCGTCACAATGGTTTGTATAGATTCATCATCGCACAAGATTACTTTTATCACTATTTTACTTTTTGAAAAATAAAATAGTAGCATCATGTTAATCGTATGGTTAATTTGGTATGATGATAAAATACACGTGTATTTTTTCCAATAATTAACATACATCATCAACTTTTTGAAGTATTACATTATCTTGTAACAAATACTAATTACACTTTTTTGGTTTATTTTTTACTATTCTTGGCGACTCCATATTACCTAAATATTACTTGCCAGTAATAGTTTCAGTCTTGTCCCCAGTAACGATAGAATCCGATAATTTAGGATCTTTTTTGACTATTTTAATGATGTTCTTACAGTGGTCAACGCGTGCTTTGTTAACATCACATAAATTGTATCCTTGAATACGCCAAACTCTTTGCTAAATATTTTAGGTTTAATAACGACTGATATTGAGCCATAATTGATGTCGTTTCTGCCATATCTAAAAAATCAATATCATAAATAAATTTATGTATAAGACAGAAAGTCATTGTCGTAAAATTGAAGTACCAATAAATTATATTGGGTTGAAACAAAAGTTCGCACCGTTTTTTTTTACTTTAATATAGCTTTTTACATAGTTTTAATTTTTTTAATTATTACATATGTGCCATTTTGTTGCAACATCTTTCGCCATATTTCAGGTGGCTTCATTATTTCCCTATTACAGAACTTGATGTCCTTTTCTATTATAAAGTGCTCGAGGCGATTTTTGCAGTATTCCAATGAACTAAAGTTCTTTTCGTTAGGTAAATTCTGTAGCGACCGGAATAAGTGGTAATCTGAGAGTGCTAAGTCAGGGGAATACAGTGGATGGGGTAGGACATCCCACTTAAGTTGCATTAATTTTTGTTGTGTCTGTAAAGATACATGCGGTTTTGCATTGTCCTAGTGGAAGACTACGCCATTTTGATTAGCCAGTTCTGAACACTTTTGGTCGATCACTAACTTTATTTGATCGAGTTGAGAGCAGTACTTGCCCGAATTTAACGTTTGGTTATGTGGAAGCAGTGCGTATTATAGAACACCCTTCTAATTCTACCAAATGCACAGCATTAACTTTTTCGGATGCAAGCCTTTTTTTAAATGGTTAAAGTTTGTTAATTTAATTTTTTTCGAGATCTTTTTTAATCCGCATTGTTGTACACGGTCAATTCGTTATTACCCGTGATAATCCGTTTTAAAAATGGGTCGCTATTATTGCATTTCAAGAGCGTATCGTTGACAGAAATACGGTTCATCAAATGTCGTTCTGTCGGATTATGTAGAACCCAAACATCATAGCAATTCACATAACCTAGTGCATTCAAACGCCTCACAACACTCATATGAAACACCTGGAGTACTTTTGCGATATCACGTATAATGTGATGTGAATTATTTTCAATTAAAGTTGCCATTTGGTTATTATCGACAATCTTATAACCTACCGGAGCGTTCTCTGTCCTCTAGATCAAAATTGTCACTTTTAAAGCGGATGAACCACATGAGAAAAGTGTCTCTTATTACAGTATCATCTCCATAAACCACACATATCTTTTTTACTGTTTGGGCAGTATTCATCCCTTTCTGGAAATAAAATAACATGATACTGTGAAAGTGTAAGTTTGTTACGTTTATTTTTAAGTTTCAAATTAACGTATCAAAAATCAATAAATTACTAAGAAATCACCTGTTAAAATTATAAATAGACAACCATGTCAAAAAAATAAGGTAAGCAGAAAATTACCTTTAGTACCATCTATTAAAAACGTTACGAACTTTTTTTTCATTCAAATATTTATAAATATTTTAGAAAGTTAAAAACAAAATTTAGTATTTGCCCGTTTTTCGTGACACCATAATAAATCAAACTTTCACTTAAGCCAATATATTTCAGAAACTACTTTTCATATTTTGACTAAATTTTGATAGATGATAGAGGAAATAAATATACATAAATATTAATTTTAGATCTTAAATTGAGCTATAAGTTTAACGGAAAAATTAAAGTTTGATTTTTTTCCAACACACTGTATATATATATATATATATATATATATATAAATGCTATTTAACAAATTTTTCTTTTATATTTATTTTTAGAAACTGTACTTGGAACTTGTCATAATTTAAATATCAACCCAGACTCTTTCAATGAAGCATACATAAGGTAAATTTATTTTCTCTGCTTTATAATTTTTAAATTATTAGAGTTGTTTTTAAGAGTATTATATATTAATTTGATTATATTAAAAAAAATTAAAATTATATAAAATAATGCTGAAATTGTAAAATATGAATTTATTAAAATTATTCATAAATCAGTAACGACACACACAAAAATATACAATTTATTTATATATATATATATATATATATATATATATATATATATATTTACATATATTTATATGAGAATACCAAAATAGGTAAATTATAGAATATAAAAAATAACAGAATTTTTTGGAAAAGTAATGTAGATCGTTATATATTATAATTACCAATTCTATTATTTCAACTATTTCTCTTTTATAAACACATTTTTAATTATTTTCATATAATTTTCATAAATTACTATTATTTGAATGCTCTAAAATGTATCTAATATGTTATTTCTATCCCTTATATATATATGTAATACAGAGTTAATAATAAAATAGATAATTTTAAGGTACTAATATATTAGAAATTAAGTTTTAATTATCTTAAAATGAATAAAATATGAGCACAATATTTAAATATTAATTACAAATAGAAATATAGAGATTTTTTTACAAAAATCATTACATATCTGGAAATGTAGGTATATACTTTATATATATATATATATATATATATATATATATGTGTGTGTGTGTGTGTGTGTGTGTGTGTGCGTGTGTATGTGTGTGTGAGAGAGAGATAGTGTACGTATATAATATTATTTCTAATTTTAGATATTTTGAAACAGTTATAAAACGATCAAAAAATATTTTATTCTACTTAAATTTTGTATATAAAAGAACTGAGCTATTTGAGGAAGAAAAAAAGATAAAAACAATGTTGAGACATTTTATTGCAATGGTAAGTTAAATATACACATATTGATAAACCCATATATAATAATAAAATAAATATCATAATATATTATGTAGATTTCTTTGATAATGTTGACAAATTTTACAATTACTTGCACTTCATGTATTTTTACGATTTTTAGTTTTCATTTGTGTATAGCTTACCAAAAACTTTTATAGATTGTTTGAATATAATAAGAAATGAAAAATAAATATCTATCTACTGAACTTTCAAAATAATTAATTTCCATTTTAGATGTAATAGCCAATAATTTAATTTTAAAAAAAATATTTTCCCTAAAATATCAATATTACTAACTGATTGCATTTTTAAAATTATAAATAAATATTACCAATGAAATTAGAATATAATAATTTCACAATAAAAAATGTATAATAATTACAAAAAAAAATTAAACCAATAATATATACCCCTTCTCGTCATATATAATAACATTGTAGTTTTTAATAAAGTTTTCTATAAAGAATAGCAAACATTGAAACGCATACTAAATTAAAAATTTATTTTGGAACTGTGACAAATTTATATTCACATTACTAAGTCGTCATCCCTAACACTACAAGATAATAAAAAGTGTTTAATAATCACTTATTAACTTTGTTTGTCATATTTTATAACACAATATTCTGACAATGATAATATAGCCAACGAAATGCGAATAAATCTATTGTTGTTTAAATAAAGTGATCAATAAATCATTTTCGAACACTTTCGAATATCTTGTAATGTTCTAGGCGATAATTAATTTGTGTATTTAATAGTTTATTTAAGCAATCAATAAATAAATAAAAATAAGATTTTATTTTAAACTATACATATAGTGATCAAAATGAGACTAATGAATTTAGACATATTTTGACTTACTTGCTATCATTTACTATTTTTACTGTCCTTCAGTTTCATTTTCATCATCCTACATATATATATATATATATATATAAATAAATAATATTTCAAGATTTTATTATAACTAAATAACTTTACAGAGTATAGAAAATAAACGGGATGAATATAGAAGGATGAAACATGACACTAATCAATACAATGAGAAAATACTTCAAACTGAACAAATAAATGAAAATATGTATAAATATGCCAAAAAATCAAAAGTATTGATTGATTTGTTAATTGAACTAGCTGACGAAAATCTATTAACGAACAACGAGTTATTTTATGAAATCAATAGTTTTATTATCGCTGTAAGTATTATACATATGTATGAGTATATGAAATTTTTTTAAAAAATAGTTATAAAATTCATTATTCTGCAAATATTTTTAATTCATATTTTCAAGATAGTTAATTAATTATGAATTGATATTGGATTGAGTCATAAATAATTTCCATTTTTGTATGTCAAATTTTATTTTTAATTATAAAACAGCAATTATATTTTAATCAGTCTAATATCGATATTGTTTGCAATGACTTGTTGAGCTGGATAGCTCTTCTATGTATTTTAAATAGAAATCTGATAGTTTTGACTAAAAAAAGTTTTCGACGAACTTTCAAATCTAGTTCCATTTCAAGAACTTTGTGTCCATCAAAGCGTTGTGCAGCGATAGAAAAAGATGATAATCTAATGGTGCCATGTATGGTGAGTATAGTGGGTGAGGAAGATTTGACCACCCAAGAGCCATTTTTTTTTCTGCGTTGATCTTGCTGTATAGAGTAATGCGTTATTATAGAGGAGAACAACGTTTTTCCTATTAACAAACACAGGACGTTTTTTGATCAAACTTTGGTGAATACATTGTAACTATTGGACATACAGTTCTGCATTTATTGTTTTATTTCGGTTTAAAAACTTAAAAAGAATAATTTCACGACGATCTCGCTACACACACTTGTTTTTCTTCTATGGAGCTTAGCTTTTGGATCCGCTTCTGGATGTTTATCATTATCAACTCATAGCCTTTTGCGTGTAATGTTGTCATATATAATCCATTTTTCATTGCCAATAATGCTTTTATCTAAAGGTCGTTACTCTGCCTTGAAATAAGATTTGTCGTTATTGGTGAACGATCTGCTTTGTTTCTTTCACTAAAATCGTGTTGAACCCAAACACCCAGTTATCTGCCTTTATTAATCTTTTTTAAATGGCGATGTATGATGGACTGTGACGTATTTAACTTGTTTTCAATTTTTTGAGTGCTATAGCGTGGATTATATCTCACCAATACGTTTAGAGCTTTTTCATTAAATTCCGAAAAGCGCCTTGATCTAGTTCTATATTTTTCAATCAATTATGATTTCTTCACCATACACACAGCATATATTTTCACTTATCTCTGTATTATTTTTTTCCTGCTTAAGTTCCCATACTATTTCATTACAAATGTGTACTTTCCATCTTTCCATTTCACAGTCAATAATTTATTATTTGAATACGATATATAACCCATCACTGTCGTAACAAGACTGAACATTATTCACTTAATTCAAACAAGCAAACACTTGTCATATATAGTGAGTTATTCAGCTGAGTGATAAGTCATTAAAACTTGCTTTTAATAACGGAAATTATTTGTCACTCAACAGAACATTATATATTTTCATAATATAATATTACTTATAATATATTTTAAACAAAGAATTATACATAAAAACAGCCCTTTTCTATAAAAACGATAAAATATATATGTTATTAATTTTTATTGAAAAGACCATTCAATGGCTACGCTGCCATACTCAGAGTACATAATTGTAAAATTTGATTACATGGGGTACCCCAAATGAGACTAAAAGATAACAAAGAAAAATAAATAATATTATATAAGTAAATGCATGTCTAAACCATTTAATATTATTTGATTAATCTCACAAAGTGGTATACTATGAAAGAACAAAATATTAACTGTAGGCAAGAATATTAGCTTTTTCTTCTAAACTTTTGTTTTATTATTATAATATATAAATAATTAAGTCAACAATATACTCACCCATATTTTCTGTAACGTTTTCCTATCTCTTAGATTAATTTAATACTTCTTCGGAAAAATTTCGCAATCAATCACTGACATTAAAATCACTAGTTTTAAATCATTAATACTAATATTTAGAAATATTGCAGGACAAATATCTTCATCAAAAAGAACTAAATTGATCCATATGCTTTTACAGTATTTTCCCTTATTATAAGTCGAATCGAATGCAATGTTGATTATACAGCTTTTCATAACTCAACATGAGATTCCACAGTTTTCGATGTCATGGTTAAAAAAAAAATTAAAAATAAAAATTAGTTTTAATTCAAAATAATAGTTTAGGGAACTTAAAAAATATTTAAAAAAATCTTAAACATAACAGTTATTAATCTAAATTAAGAAATAAGTGTTTTCTTATTTGATGAAAAAGTTCATACAGATTGTCGTTAATGATATTACTTAAAATAAATATATAAATTTTCGGTTACATGAATGAATATGCAATTTTTTCTAAACTTCTTTTAATTCTTTTCTTTAATTTTCATTCATTTCATTTAATTCAGCATATCGTTTATTTTTATTACTAATTTTAATATCCGTGTTTTGAACATTTTATATGATAAATTAATTTCATTATATATATATATAT
>CP092088.1:8305006-8367506 GCA_029203775.1 Neoneuromus ignobilis
AAGTAATTTTTAATATCAGAAAATTAAATATGACCATAGAATTATATAAATATTACATTTTATGTAACATTCATAATGTATATAAGATTACAAGTACTTTTAATTGTAAAGATGTTTTTATATCTAGATGTTTTTGATATTTTTGTAGACATTCTGGTTTTGTCTGAAATTATTAATAATTATTTCACATGTTTGTTATATTTAATTATTTATATACTATGTTTTATTTCAATGCCCAAAATTATAAACATAGTTTTTTTTCCACAATATTTTTATTATTAAGAAATATATTACTAATCAAAATTATTTCATTTTAAATAAAATCACATTCGTTCCTAAATTATTGTTTTTTTACTGGCATATTTGTAATTTATATTTACTTTTAAATTATTTTATTTTACCTCATAAAATAATATATATATATATATATATATATATATATATATACATAATATCTTTTTTTATAGATGAAGAATATACTATTCCTTCTGGAAGTGGTATAATAATACCAATTTTCAGCATACATAGAAATCCAGAAATATGGACTAATTATCTTGATTTTGATCCAGAACGATTTTCTTTTGAGAATAATTCAAATACGATTCCTTATAGTTTTATTCCATTTAGTGCTGGTCCTAGAAACTGTATAGGTAGTAAATATATATATATATATATATATATATATATAGAGAGAGAGAGAGAGAAAGAGAGAGAGAGAGAGAGAGTCCTTTAAATCAAATATTATTTTTATCTTTACAATTTTTTTATTCAACCATTATAATAAAACTTTCAAATTAGAATGCCATTTTAACTTTTCTGCACATTAATTAGATGCAATGTTTAAGAAATAAAAACTTGTGTTATATATGAAATTAATTGCTATTTACAGAAAAAGTAGATTTAAGTTCAAAATTAATGTAATTGAATTAAAAATTATTTTATTAATTAAATTTTTATTTTAGGTTACAGATATGCAATGATGTTAATGAAAACCTTAATAGCTACTTTTATTCGCAAATACAAAGTACATTGTTCTTATAAATCTCTTCTTGATATTAAATTAAAATTTGAAATTATGTTAAAACCGATTGACGGTACATTAATTTCTCTTGAAGAGAGGGCTGAGAAAATGTATAATAGATGAAATAATTTTAAAAATTTACATTGTAAGAAATCAAGGTTTATTCACTACAATACATTCTTTATACATTATACATAGAGGATAAGAAAAATGTTGCAATACAATTGTTACTATTATAATTTATTAAAATATATGAGTGGATCTCTGTAGTCTATAAACAGTAATATGTGTTTATATAAAAATAGATAAATATTTATCGGTAAAAGGTACTTTTATTAATTTTATAATATGAAATAATTCAAAATCACAAAATTAAAAATATAATCTCTTATAAATATGAATAATTTTTCGTTATAATTTGTAAAGATATAAAAAAATAAATATTTTTCTTCATTAAAATAATTTTCCCTTATTATCAGTAATAAATATTTTTATTTTATAACATTTTCATTTTGTTTCGTAACTTTGTTGAAATAACATAGTAGTTTCTTTAAATGTGATAACAGAGTTCTTTATTTTCATACTCAAAATTCAGTTTCATCAATCTAACATACCTTTAATACATTTTCATTATCACTATATCCCATATAATAAACAATGAGTTATTTATAGATTTTAAGTGATGTAATGAAAGATTATCGCTCCAATTTTAAATCACATTCATAAAAATATTTTTATTATTATTTTGTATTTTTTATAAAAGTTAAAAAATGTTTTTTCAAATATATGTTTAGAATATTGTTTGGTTGATTAAATATACTTAAAATTATAAAAAATAATACCTTAAATTATTAAACCTATACTTTTAATATTCTGCTTTTTTATTACAAAAACCACACATTTATTAAAACAATATAAACATAAATCTGATTATATAATGATATTATACATACTTGTAATTAATGATATATGAATTATTGATATACATAATATCATTAATTAAATTTTTCCAACAATAAAAAATTTCATATTTGAAATTTAATACAAGTTATTTTTAATTTAAAAGAACGTCTAATAAAATGAATATAATATTTAAAAACTTCATCATGAATCACGGAATTCGCATCAAAAATTAAAATATGCATATCATAAAAAATTATTTATCTTTTATAAAATATTATGATATTGAAGTAAATGATTCATAGTTATAAAAATAAACTTTCCAGTAACATATGGATAATAATAGATATTTTTATATACTTGTATAAATACATCAAAGTGTGTGAGAGAGAGAGAAAGAGAGAGAGTGACATATTTATAGTATTTTGTATGTAAATATGTACTTAAAATATGCGTTGTATTTTTAGCTTTATATCAATAAAGAAATTATTAATAATATTTTCTTTAATTTCTAATATGTACAATCATAATTTTATATTCCAGTATCAATAGTGTATTAAAAAGATAATATTTAATAAGAAAGTAAAGAGAAAATAAATTCTTTTTCTCGATTTATTCTGTAATAAATTGTCACAAATATCAGAACATTTTATAATAATATAAAAGAATAAAAATATTCTATGTATTTCCTAAAACTGAAAAAGGAAAATAAACAAATTATATAATTATACAATTAATAATACAATAATATTCAATACACATAGCAAGCACATAAGTAGTTTGAGAGACAATATTTAAATTAAAAATACTAGCATTGAAGTGCAAAGAATTAATTTAATTTCATTATAATGGAACAAATTTTATAGTTCAAATTTTTTATTATTCAATTATTTTCGGCTTTATTATAATAACTTTATATGATTTCAAATTTTTCAAAATAATATTTTAAAGGTAACTACATTTTTTTAATATTTAGGTAAAGTTTTCATAAACTATTATATACAAATATATATATATATATATATAATTTTATTTAGTTGCAAAATTAGTCATTAAATATGAATTTCCTTAAGTACTAAGTTTGACAGTCGATATTTATAACATTTCATTTTGACAATTCTTGTTTTGTTTTTTTTAATTGTAAAAGTACATCTTCACTGTTTTAAATGCACGTTTTGATTTGTGATTCCCTTTTAAATTGTTTTTCTTAGAACAATTTCTGTAAAACTATGGATAAGTCAAAAAAAAATATTTTTGAATATGAGTTCCGTCGTGGAACAATGTAGCGCATACAGCTCGAAATATCAACAAAGTATTTGGTAATAAACGGATGTGGATAATAAACGCATAAGTACGTCGATGGTTTGAGAAATTCCGATCTGGCGAATTTAATCTTAAAAATGAGTTATTTGGACCACCTAAGACCAAGGTTAATAATGATAAGCTGAAAACTGTAGTGGAAATAGATATATTTCAAACTACTCGTGGATTAGTAGCAAGGTTTGACGTTACTATTCCAATAATTTTGGACCATTTTATACAAATTTTACAGGTTAAGGAGCTATATATATATATATATATATATATATATATATAAATTTTTCCTGCAATTTATTTTGTCATAATAGTTAATAATGTTAGAATCTTTATTTTGTAATCCTTGTTTATAGCACAATATTTTTATAGTAGGCTGACTTTGTTATAATTGTCTGGTCCTTGGAGCATGTATTACCTTTTTTATCAATAAATATCTATTTGATTTGATTTGATTTATATATATATATACATACACATATATATATATATATATATATATATATATATATATATATTATGTTGTCAAGTATCTCCCTTCCGCTTTTTTGTTTTTGTTTTTTTTTGTACATAGCCATCATCAAATTCAAAAGACAAAAAGGCGGAAGGGAGATATTTGACAACCTAATATATATATATATATATATATATATATATATATATATATATATATATGGGTTCCGCATAAATTTAACAAACGTCAGAAGAAAAATCGTCTCAAAACTTGCATTTTTTCGTTTTCATGATATAAAAGTGAACCATTTCTACATCGTATTGCTATATATGATGAAAAATGATTATTTTCAACAATCTCAAATGTTTAATACAACAGTTATATGAAGATAAAATGCTGAAAGATAGTCCGAAACCGAATATTCACCAAAAAAGTTAATGGTATCTCTTTGGTGATCAAGTACTACTGTATTCATTATAGCTTTATGAAATCTAGTCAATGCAACCAATTAGCTTTTTTCATGCTAGTATTCATGCCTACAGTATTCATTGTGTATTACCGCTCGTTTCATACCCTCTTACCACCAAAACTTCCCCACATGAAAAAATTAGTTTTCAGGAAGGAGGGTGTGAGGCTAGCGATAATACACCGTGAATACTGTAGGCATAAATTTTAGTGTGAGAAGGCTAAATTAGACGAATGATGAGAGTTCGTGCGATTATGAATTCAAGATTGGATATTAGAGACAGGCCAATCGTTATGCAAAACAGTCCTTGACCAAATGTCGAACAAACATCGCTGCTCAAACTACAGCAGCTAGATTTGGAAACTCTTTATCACTCACCGTATTCACAAGACCTTACACCAACTGACTAGCACTTCTTCCATACATGGGATCACTTCTTGCAAGTAAAAATATTCAATTCTTAACAAGTACTTAACAAGTTGTGAAAAACGTTTTTTTGCGATTTCATCGTCACTCTTTGTCCAGGTTTTTCCGCATCTATCACAAACATGCAACCGATAAGATGGAAAAACTGTGTCGATAGTTTGAACGCGAAACTTTGATTAATTGTACTACTTTTTATTCAAAATATAATAAATCAAGTTTTTGATTCAAAATCAGACATATTTACTAACCAAATTTATAAAATTGACTCTCTTTTTTTATATATATAAATACACCCATCCCTCAATTTACGCGGAGTATCCGTTCCACGTGGATTTTTTTACGCGAATGAAAATCGTGTAAATTGAGTCTGTTAGTACAATAGAAAAAATATTGGAAATAAAAGATAGTAAAGTTGTAGAAACACATATTTATTTCACATAGCTTAACAAAAAAATAATGACGTTTTAGAAAATAGAAGTAGATAAATTTTATTCGGTGTCACTATCGCTACTGTAATTCAAAACAATCAACCTTTTATATATTTATATCGTGCTTTTATATGTTCAAGTAAGAATTTGCGTCATTCTGATATATAATAAATTCCATGAAAAATTATATAAAATGAAATCTATCTGACCGCGTATAAAAAGTGCTGCGTAAATCAATACCGCGTAAATAAAGATATAATTTGCGGCGCAAAAAAAATCACGTAAAAAAAGTCCCGCGTAAATTGAGGGACAGGTGTATATTTAAAAAAAAATTATCAATTAGCAACATATTAATTAAAAAACATGTTAAAATATGTATAACACTTCAGAAAATTATTTTTTTTTGCTGAATTTTGTACGACGTAAAATTTCTAAACATTAAAACACTTCAATGAATGATCAAAAAATATCTTGACCAATTAAATTAATTTATATCATATATAAAAAATGTTCAATTATCAATACTTAGGAAAGCACACAATAATTCTACGAGATTTTATCGATGTCATATATTATTTGTATGTATATATATATATATATATATATATATATATATATATATATATATATATATATATATAATATATATATATACGAGGTCGTTTGACAAGTCCGTGTAAATTCCGAAAGATGGCACCACTGGTGCATATCAAGGTTATTTTTAATTAGTAGCACCTCTTGGAAGAACACACATCAAGTTTCAGCCATATCGGTCTATTCCTTTGTGTTTGACAATCGTTGGAATCAAGGAAATCGAGTGATTGTCAAATAATGGACGAAAAAGAATTTCGCGTGTTGATTAAACACTACTTCATTAAAGGCAAAACGCCTCAGGAGACTAAACAGAAGCTTAATAAACATTATGGTGACTCTGCACCTTCGATTAGTGCGGTTTATAAGTGGTTTCAAAATTTTCGGAGTGGCCATATGAGCACAAGAGACGCTGAACGTTCTGGACGCCCTGTTGAGGTCACCACTCCAGAAATCATTGATAAAATTCACGATATGGTGATAGATGACAGAAGAGTAAAAGTGCGTGAGATTACTAGTGCTGTAGGCATCTCGTGTGAACGGGTACATAATATTTTGCACCAACATTTGGACATGAAAAAGCTATCCACCAGGTGGGTCCCGCGATTGTTCACGATCGACCAAAAACGAAGTCGTGTGAAGTGTTGCAAGAACGGTTTGCAGCTGTTTCAGCGAAATCCGCAGGACTTTAAGCGTCGTTTCATCACTGTAGATGAAACATGGATACATCACTACACTCCTGAGACCAAAGAGCAGTCTAAACAATGGGTTATCAAGGGGGAATCTGCTCCGAAAAAGGCGAAGATAATTCCTTCGGCCGGGAAGGTTATGGCGACTGTCTTTTGGGATTCGCAAGGAATAATCTTTATCGACTATTTGGAAAAGGGTAAAACCATTACAGGTGCATATTATTCATTGTTATTGGATCGTTTGAAAACCGAGTTGCAAGAAAAACGTCCCCGATTAGCCCACAAAAAAGTTCTCTTTCATCACGACAACGCACCAGCTCACACCTCAGCAGTTGTGGCCGCAAAACTAATGGGAATAGGGTTCCAAATCGTTTCACATCCCCCCTATTCTCCAGACTTGGCTCCATCGGACTATTATTTGTTCCCTAATATGAAGAAATGGCTCGCGGGAAAAAGATTTTATTCGAACGAGGAGGTGATTGCAGGAACGAATGACTATTTTACAGACTTGGAAAAATCCTATTATTCGGAAGGGATCAACAAACTAGAGCAGTGTTGGATGAAGTGTATAAGCATAAAAGGAGACTATGTTGAAAAATAAAAACGATTTATTCAAAAAAATGAAGCAGTTTTTATTTTTACACGGACTTATCAAACAACCCTCGTATATGTAAAGAAAACAGACGGCTACTAATAGTGTCGTCGTTTCCTTAGTAATTTTTAATTTGTTAATAAACTTAAAATGTCAATAGTTAATAAACTTAAAATGTTGTTTCTTAATTTTTAGGTAATAATCTTGTAAATAATATAAATAATAGAGTAATAATAATAAATAAACTTAATTTTCAGAGAAACACAATATAGTTTATTAATTTGGGCTAATTATTTTAACTAACATAATAATCTAAATCAAACATTATAAAACAACATTTTATAATCAAAATTGTTTCAGTCCGGTTTTAGACTATTTGAAATTAATTTATAGATAAATGTATATATTTAATAAAATTTTTTTGAGTGTTGCAACGTGAGTTTCCACTTTGTAAAAAAGCCTTCGCTACCATGCAGAATCAGCATGCTGGTTTAAACAAAAAGAAAATGAAAAGAAGGATAAAAGCCATATCAAAAATGTAAATAATACTGAATTAGAAGTTGAATTAAATAATAAGGATCCAAAATACTAAAAATTCCACCATTAATCAAAATAAAAGTATTGCTTAACAGAACACTGGAAGTATGTGGTATTTACGACTCTGGTGGAAATGTTTCAGTAATAAATTCAAAATTAGTAAATACGAGTACATAATACGAGTAAATAATAGTATTAGTAGTACTCGTACACACAATTTAAATAAACAATAAATATAAAACAGAACTTTTTTCGAAGACTGTTTACTATCCTCTGACAAAAAAACTACCAAAAAAAACTTGTTTTTTAATCTGTTTTAAAATATCCCTAACCAGTTTCTGGTCAAGAGGAAAAAAAACTTCTACTTATATGCATACATTTATATATATATATATATATATAAATATGTATGATATACTCAACATGATTATTTAATATTTTTTTTTATTATGTGAAACCATACACACATTTTAAATAAACAATAAATCTTTAAATTTACTAGTTCTAAAATATACCTTGTTTTTAATTTTTAAAAATACCAATGTATCTATTCTATATGTAAAATATAATATAGTGTATATATATATATATATATATATATATATATATATATATATATATACATATATATATATATATATATATATATATATATATATATATATATATATATATATATATATATATATATATATATATATATATATATATATATATATATATATATATATATAAGAATTAGAAATTATATAAAAATATCAATATTTTAACTATAAAAATTGATTTTTATTATAAATAAAAATAAATAAATAAAGTTCAGTTAATGTCCCTTTCTTTAAAACATTTAACTCTATTAGGCAAAGATCTATTATATCGAAATTTATTGCTCTTATATAAGGTACAGAGCGTTTATTTTAAATACTTGTGTGTATATATGACAATCAATTTGTGAAAAATAGGTATTTGATATATAATACCGCATCGCCTCAAAATAGAACAAATTATATTTATAACACAAAAATATAAATTTGATATATAATATTATATTTTTTGTAAACGTTATAAATTGTAAATAACTAATGAACAAATATGTTAATCTAAGGTAATGATTTGAATAGTATGTCCATTAAATTAAAAGACTATAAAACATATTCGTACATAAAAATACAACAATATGTAGATTTTAGATAATTATTGAACATATTTATAAAATACTGTTACAGTTAAACTGACAAATACTTTTGTCAGAAAAATTATAAAATCATAAATATTTTTTTCTATTTAAAAAATTGTATAGAGCCAAAATTAATAATAATCAGAATGGCCTATTTCTGAAGAATATACTAGATGACTTAGAACTTCTCAACCAAGTTCCGCTATTTTTTTTTTTTTTAATTGATAAATAAACATGTTACCTTACAGAGTCATGCTGTAAGATAACTTACTTGCTCTTACCAAGAACTGGATGCTTTTTTGAGTTTTTGTTTAAATTGTCTAATTGTTAATAATAATTTTCAGAATTAATCGTTATTTTTGGCTATAGAAGTTTATAATACGTACAATAAATTGGTTCCATCGTATCAGACCATATAGACATCATTTTCGTTTTTATATTTAAACTCTGCTTAGATGTTGTTTAGCATCGCAGTATTCTTTTTTTTTCATTGCTTTGTCATATGAGGCGTTCCAAAAATAATTCATTTTTATTACGTAAATGTAAAGACGAGTAACTAATTAAACGATCCAGCCTATTCTCATTAATCAATTCATATAATACCCATCTTGCATAATTGCATATATTTCTGATGTGGGTAAAAATGTGTCTTCTTCCTAAATATTTCGAACAATATCATTATCGATCATAGAAGATTTTCTAGAACATGATTCGATTTTGAGGTTAAATTTTTATTTTTAAATTTCGGGAACTATTTTTGCATGTCCTTTCAAATACTTCTTTTGCTTTAGAAACTTTTAACAAATTTCTATTTGTTTTTACAACATTCTTTCCTTGTTTATATTTGTAAAATATACAATGCCGTAAATGAACTTTATTGACAGATCTCTTCTTTACTATTTCTTAGTAAACATTGATAATAAATGAAATATAACAGTAACAAGAATAATTTATATATTAATTACCGAATTCCTGGAACATTCTTCTGTATGTTCTATCAATATTGTGTTTGCTCCAAAAACTTTTAACAAATATCTATATGTTTCTGCAGTATTATTTTTTTCTGATATTTGTAAAATTTAAAATACCGTAAATGAACCTTATCGACAAATATTTTTCCTTCTCTATTCCTTGTTAAGTGCTAACGATTAAAGATTTGTTTCAATATATAATATTTAACGAAGGGCACCAATGTTAAAAAAAGTGTAAAGAATATCATGCATCTTATACTAAATCACTTTTCTACCTAATTATTATTACTGTTTGTTAAATAGAAATTTTTTTTCTGTAAACTTAGATATATATATATATATATATATATATATATATATATATATATATATATATATATAAAATAGATATTAAAATTAGATTGTTTGAGCAAGAGAATAGAATTAAAAAATCATTATTTACTGTGCAACAATATTTATAAGATATTCAGAATAGAAAGATTTTAATCAACAATAATTTTTCATTTTTGTAAAAAAATATTTTAAAAATTTAATAGGGTCATTATATACGTCATCCAAATGTAACGCCTTGATTTGTGTTTTATTGAAAAGAAACATGTGTAGTTTCTTTTTAATAAATCACAAATCTAGGCGTCACATTTGGATGACCCTATATATATATATATATATATATATATATATATATATATATATATATATATATATATATATATATATATATATATATATTAGGTTGGCAAGTATCTCCCTTCCGCTTTTTTTTTGTACATAGCCGCGAAATTCAAAAGACCAGAAGGCGGAAGGGAGATATTTGCCAACCTAATATATATACAATATTATATAGTTTAAAACATTTATTGATTACGCCACAAATTTTTTTATTACAATAAATTTAAAATCATTTCATTCGTTTAATAAAGATATTAAATTTATATTAAAATAAGAAATGAAAAAATAATAAATTGTTTCTTATCTTCTCTTTTGAAACAAAATTCGTTTTTTTAAATTATTGTATTTCAATTTGTACATTTATCATAATATAAAATAATTATTTTATAAAATTTGTTTCGAATAAGGGGAAAAACAGTAACTGACAATATTATTGAAATATTTTTCTTAAAATAACAATTAACATAAAGTATTTACATTATTCATTTCACACTATATTTAATTTACATTGAATCATGCTCTTCAACATTATATGATAATTAAAAGTGTTTAATAATTATTTATTCTTCACTTTATTTATTAGAGGTCTTTGATAGAAACTTTAATATCATTAGAGTTATATTAAATACTTATTTATTAATAGAAATTTCTACTAATAATGATTTTTATCGTCGACATGTAAATTAACGAATAAAATGAATAATTGGTAATTAATGAACAGTTTTGAAAAATGTTAGAGTGTTAAGTATTTTACTTAAACATAGTTTATTCATTGTAATGTTATGATCGAAGAAAATCAAGTATAATATATATATATATATATATATATATATATATATATATATATATATATATATATATATATATATATATATATATTTATATATATATATATATATACATATATAAGAATAGTAGAATTGGAATAAAAAAGTTACAAATTAGGTTTCATAAAAAAACTCGATAATACAAAATCAATGATTAACGAATTTTCATATCAAAAAAAATGAAAATTAAAAGACGAGAAATAGAAGACGTTAAAAACTGTGTATATTACAACTCATCAACATTAAAGGAACATTTATGAATGAAATGAAAAGGAATGTAAAGGTGGAATGGTGTCAGTTTTAATGAAATTTACTGATTATTTAGTCGGATATTCCTCTATATTTAAAAAGAAAAAAATGATCAATGTATCCTCTCTATTCTTACCTATGACAATGAAACGGGTCTATAATAATAATTCAGCGGCTCAAGACAACGCAGAGAAATATGGAAATATGTATGTTAGGAATTACAAGTTAAAAAAAGAGATTAATAAATTAAAGAGAAAGCAAAATTTACGGATGTTATGAAAAAAATGTAAAGTTTAAAATACAAATGGATTGGTTATGAAGGAAGAAGAGAGAATTACTGATGGACTAACTAGATATATAAAAAGGCCTAAGAAGAGGATCGTAGATAGATGGGATTGAGAAATAAGGAAATTTGTCAAAGTGGAGTGGAGAGTTTCGAGAGAGGCCTTCATCTAATAGTGGACTGAGAAAGGCCGACGAAAATGATTATATATATATATATATATATATATATATTTCTTATACAACTCTTGCATTCCTTACTTACAGGCACTATTGTTTCATCCATCACGACTTATTTTATGTTTTTTCATCGTTAAATATATTTTTCTGAATATTTTAATTTTTTAATATTAAAAAATTTAAAAAAAATTACTAAATTTAGTAACTCCATGTTAGTAAATTTTAATATGTTGTCTCTTTATAATTCCTGTATAATTATTTTTATTAATTTGACATTGTATCCAGAATTGTAAAGTGAAGAACTGATATTTGTATGATAATAAAATAAATTCGTATTAGCATTGTAACAAATTAACTTCTACATAACACTGATCAATAATTTATTTCATTGATGAAATTGATTTATTTTGATTGTTAGTACTATAATAAGTTTAAAAATATAAAATTAATTATCAATTATAGTTTAAAACATTTGAGATATTTTAATTTTAATGAATTTCCTTCCCATAAAGTCTAAAAGAGGCTAAAGAAAATCTATCTTTAGATATGCATTGCTTTTTTAATTTAAAAAAATATTCTCATTGTTATTGTAAACAGTTTCTAATTGTTGTCTCTTCTACGATTTCTTCGAAAATTTATCACAACAAGCTTAAACAAATTTTAGGAAAAATTTTCATCATCACATTTGATTTTATTAAACTACTCATATTTGAACAAGTTCCTAATCAGTTGACTAATAAACACATCTTCCTTTCTTTTGACATCAGTAACTAGTAGAAATTTGGTTTTGAGATAATTGAAAACTAAACTTTTTTAATTCATTCCCATAATAAAGTTTTTTTTTTATAAAATGCAATTTTATACATAGAAGAGGTTACAGAATTTTTCGCGGTTCAAATAAAAACCATTTTGGACATTTTTCACTTCAAGAAGAAATGATTGTCGCTGAGGCTAATTTTTACTAATATAATTTTTACTAATATAATTTTTACTAATATAATGAGTGATTTTACTAATATAATGTGTAATCGTGATCTACTGCACTATTCATAAAGAAATCAGATCTACTTGGTATATCTTTACTGAAATCCCAAAATTATGTTCATAATTTTTAAGTTACTGCAAATTTGTAGTTCATTGACTCGATACGAAGCTTCATATTGATATATTTCCTTTCATATACATTACATAACTTATTTATATCCATAGTGGATTGTTACTGTTAAGTAATAAAATAATTTTTAGATTTAAATTCAATGCTCAGTTTTCAATCTTGAAGATTGTTGTTATTATTAAACACGATCATTAGATCATCGATATCATTTAGCCTGTTTACACTAGTATTCATGGCGTATTACCGCTCGTCTCACACCCTCTTTCATGAAAAGTAATTTTTAGGTGGAGGAGATTGCCGGTAAGAGGGTATGAAACGAGCGGTACTATGCTGTGAATACTAGTGTGAACTACCCTATTATATGTAGTAAGTTTATTTCACATAATAAAAAATATATTTATTTTTTTCAATGATTCCAAAAGATACATAACTATACATTATCTTGCAGAAAATTCTACTATTGTAGTCTTGAGTTTAAAAGTTCAGTTTAATTTTTTGATAATTCCATATCTCTAACGAAGTCGTTTAAATCGTGTTAAATTGTTTTGTGAAGCTCTTGAAATGTCATTTGTGAAATCAAAATTTCTATATGTAAACAGCTCCAGTGAAACATATAGGAGCTTACCAAATTTGTCATCAGACTTTACGTCATAATGATGTAGTGGTTTCGAAATAGGAAATCCTTCTTAGTGTAGTATCGGTCACATTTCCAACAGTCAGTTAGAATAAAAAATACTATCTTTTTTCTTATTGGAAATTTGTAGAAGTAAACCATGTAAAAGTAACAATCGATTAGATTATTTTTAGACTCCCTCCAAATCATAAGAACCGCAAAGCGTATAGGGATACTTTTATAATTTATTTAACAGCGAAGATTTAACTTATAAGTTATTACAACAAACGCGAGATGTACAATTTTTATCTTGAATTTTAATTTTACAACCAATACAACAGATATATGTTTTTTTTTTAATAGACTAATAACAGGTTTTGTAATACAAAGGTCACTTCTTTATATAGACAGAAAAAAATATCCACTCGATTTTTATACTACGTGAAATCGTCAATTTTTTAATGTAAAATATTACATTTAGAATATATAGCTATCTCAATACAAATTGATAGTCAATCTCCAGGTGAATAAATTTAAATAAAAACGTAAACACATCATATTGTGTCAAAGAAACATTCTGATGTTAATTATAGTAGTGTGTCACTCTAGTACAGGGGTCGGCAATCTTTTTTGTCTGCGGGTCAAAATCAGCGAAAATGTGATTATTAAGAAGACGTTTCTGGTCAGTGGTATTTTCATTTTAAATCAGTCTTTTAGTGAATAATAAGATACATTTTATTGGGAAAATAATTGCAAGATGCTTTTAAAACATAAAAATTCAAAATTATAATTGTAATTACTATAAAAACAAATATAATTGTCAAATTTTAGTTCATTAATTTATGAACTTTATTTATAAACGTTCTCTTCGTTTTTAATGGCTCCCCTGATGCTGAATTTGTGGTGTCAATTTAGTCAAGTCTGGTTTATGATTAATCATCTTGAGACAAATAGAAGCGTCTGAATTTTCTGTAGTTAAGCTACTCGTATTCTTACTTAAAATAAATTTCATGTGTGAAAATATTTACTCGCATTTATAAGTAGAACCGAACGCGGACAAAATGGCAAAACTATTTTTTTTCCAAAGATAAAAATTTCGTAGGAAGTGATGCTCAACACGTTGATATCATAAGAAGATGATTATCTTCCGTTTTTTATAAATCTTTCGGCAATGTCTTGAATTTATACGTCCACAACGTTGGACTTTTAAAATCAATCACTTCTAAACTTAAATTGTCAATTTCAATATAATTAAAATACTGCAAATCTAAACTATTTTTGTCTATTTCGTCGGGCTTTATTATAAATGTAAATATTTTACCGTGCTACTTAAAACTTTGAAATCTACTTTCAAATTCACTTCTAATGTTCAAAATTCAACTCTCGAACATATTTAGATTGCTTTCATCGATATTTTTTTTATTGGCTTTTTTTAACAAAGGAAAGAAAAGAAATATTTTAGTTTTTATGTCAGTTTCAAATAATATTAATTTTGAAGAATTTGTTTGATAATTTATTTCTATATATTATAGTTTATTTGCGGAACTCAAGTGGGTCACTTGAAATTATCAAATGGGTCACTTGGTGACCCGCGGTTCATAGGTTGCCGATCCCTGCTCTAGTATCATAAAATTGTATAAAATTTTCAATAAACACAAAGTACTTATATTTAAATGGAATTTTTAAAAAATAAATTATAAATAACTAACATAAAAAAACTTGAATTATTTAAGATTATTGAACAAAAATAATAATTACATAGAACAAATAAATTCTTTAAACTTCTATATTAGCAGCTTGATAATTATTTTCCAAATATTGAATATCTCTAACAAGTATTAATTTCTTTTCTTTTATTATTTTCTGAAACCTTCTTGACACTGCCTTATGTTAACCATTATTTTTAATATTTTTATCTAGTTTATATTGTTAGAAATTTGAGTATTTATACTTCAAAAACAAATAAAAATATGTTATTGCTGAAATTAATCGATATTCACAGAACATATTCCAACAAAAATCGAAAATTAATTCCACATAACACTTCTATAAAATATTCTTTTTATTCATAATAATAACTTAGTTGTTATTAATATATTATAATTACTACATATAAGAATAATGAAATCCAAGAATAATACATAATTTTATTAAAATATTGATTTTAAAATAATTATATTACACTGATGGTTTTAAATAAAAATTAAATGCTTACCAATCTAAATTTATATATATATATATATATATATATATATATATATATATATATATATTTATAAATATTTATATTTATTGAGAATTTTTATAGTTTTTATTTGTGAAATTTAATATTTTTTAGAGGTCATATATGTAATTATATTTATTTAAACGCACATTAACTACAATGGAGTGAGCTGAAAAAATAATATTATTTTTAAAATTAATTTTCATTTATTATGCTTAAATTTTTTAAAGTATCCTTAACATATTTTTTTAATGAGAATTTTTTTATACATATATCAGTATATATATATATATATATATATATATATACACCCGGGTCGGTTTTTATGCGGTAGATATGTTCCACAGAAAACCACATTTAAAAAAAAGGATATGTGTACTTATGTACACATGCCAGAAGTGAAACTTCTTTTCAGTAAAGTAATAAAAAGGTACACGGATAAACGTATTCCTAAAACTCGTAGATGAACAAATTATTCAGGATAAAGCAAGTAACAAAATGAAGAAATGCAGTAGGGAGAGAAGCGGTAAATACACGGGATAAAAATTTAAGTAGAAAATGATCAATGTTTTAAATAAATTAAATTTTTACAATTATTTCATATTAACACATCGTATGCGGACAACGCGTCTCGAGAATCTTTCGCGCTCTAGTAATAGTAATAGTTGTCGAGACGTAGTCCGCATACAATCTGTTAAGTAAAATGTGTTAAGTAAGATTAATGTTTATTTTCGAATTAAAACTTTTATAAAATTATGAATTACGAAAATTTATTCGTTTTCGTTTGGAATTTCTTCGATTTCCATTGCTCCCTCCGATGGTGACTGAGTAGGTATAAACGATACAATTAGTTTTTGAGAAGTAAAATTTTTGCGCAATAGACTTTACCATCTTAAAGCCTGTAAAAACATTTTTTTTAATTACTATTATATTACTGTTGTATAATATATAGTATACAATTAGATCAATGTTTTAAAAATTAAACAATTAATGGAAATACTCACAAATAATATCTAACTACAATAAATAGCATCTATTTAGATACTATTTATAGATAATTGATAATTTTATAACACCACATAAAATTCAATAAATCTTCAAAATGACACCTGAGAACAAAGAATTCATAGTTATTGTGAGAAATTGTTACAAATAAAACAATAGATAACATCAAAACTGTAATAGGTTTCGATAATTTTTAAATACCATGTGTTTTAATAGTATTTCTTTTATTTGATAAATAGATCAAATGTATATACATAATGTTATAAAATACTATATCTATGTGTTGGTATACATGTACATAACCTCATTTTCACGTTGATTTGATAAATTTTTAAATACCACATGGATGTAATTTAGTATTATTTAGCTTATTATTATAATATGAGATTATATAAATTAATATACTTACCAAAAATATCAATGTAATTACATTATAACACTCTTATTTAAACACAATTCACAGATTCACGTAAGCACGCTCTGTACTATTTACTTAGCGCGCTGCTTTAACTTATCAAACCGACGCGCACACGGCTTCATACGTCTTTCTCTGTCTATAAGCATCTTATAGAAATTCAAATAAAATTTATTTATCTAAAGTATATATATATATATACATAAATTTTACAGTAAATGAGATAATGAGTCGATGTGGTCTGTTATCTGTTAAGATACGAGGTCAGACAATTAAGTAATGCGACCGATTTTTTTTCTCGGCCTGTGGTAACACTGCGAACCTGTAACTCCGCCACCGTAATAGCAGATCCCTACTCTCTCGATTGAGACCTTGACCACCCTCGTACGATCATTTCTTCGCCAGCTGTTTAGTGTTTTGTAACAACGCGCGAGTAATGCATGGTACGAAAATGGAACAGAGAAATTGAATGAACATCGCTCAAGATTGTCTCGAGCAGGTTGAAAGTGATCCTACTCTTCTCGATCGAGTTATTACTGAATGATGAAAGTTGGTTCTTTCAATATGACCCCGAAACTAAACGACAAAGCCAACAGTGGCTGTCCCCTGGAGCACCAAGGCCAAAGAAGGCGAGAATGAGCAAGTCCAAAGTGAAAACCATGTTGATTTGCTTCTTCGACAGCAAAGGGGTGGTTCACAAAGAGTTCGTACCACCTGGACAAACCGTAAATCAAGTATTCTACCGCAATGTGCTCGAAAAATTACGAAAAAGGGTGCTCAGAGTGCGTCCAGAGATCGCAAAGACTTGGGTTCTGCATCACGACAATGCTCCCTGTCACAGTGCGTTCAGTGTCTCTCAGTTTTTGGCGTCTAAAGGCATCGCAACGTTACCACAACCGCCCTATTCACCGGACATGTCACCCTGCGACTTTTTCCTATTCCCCCATATGAAAAAATTCGTCAAAGGTCGACATTTTGACTCCATTGAAGATATCCAAGAATCTGTGATGAGGGTACTCGGAGAGGTCCCACAAGAAGTGTTCCAGAATTGTTACGAAAACTGAAAAACTCGCTGGAATAAGTGTATAGATGCGGGAGGGAACTACTTTGAAGGGGATCGCAGCGATGTACCTTAATTTTTAAATATACTCGATTTTTGAATTTTGTCACATTACTTAATTGTCTGACCTCGTATTTTACCAATATCCAGTGAAGGTAGGTGTTTGTGTTTTGATATAGACCAAGAAAATATTTTCAAAAAACGCGGCAATGATGTGGTGCATCAAGGGTTCTGCATCCGAAAAATGATACAATAGAAATTCCGCATCCGAAAAACGCGACAATAGAAGTTTCACTTCAAAACGCACAAAAAAAGACAACTTATATTGAAAAATTAGAGATACGTTCTGTAATTTTCAAAAACCGCATACAACCAAAGCAACAAAGTGAAATTACTCTAAAATTCGCATAAAAAATAAAGAAATAAAGAATGCCTAAAAAAATTGCAAACATCTAAAAAAAATTGATACGAAACAAAGTTTTTTTACTTTATTTTTTTATGAACTATTTAATTTCATTCAAAGAAATATGTACATATGTGTAATTTATTTAACATTTTTTCAAATATGTTTGAAAATATGTGAGTTCGTTTTTGAACTGGTGTGAAATCAGATTCGTCACTAGAGGAAAAACAGACAACAGAATTAGCGCCGATTTCTGTCTTGTTCTGTGTTAATGATTTTCTGACGACAATTATGAATCGGTGATTAAACTTTGAGACGATGATTTTACTAATTGTTTATGAAGCTTGCGATATTCAGACATTCAATTATTTAGTTCTCGTTGGAATTTAAAAGCTCGTTTAGAATTTGTGTCATTAACAAGAAAATGATTTTCCAATTGATTACAAAGTTGAAGATCTTCTCGAATCATTTTTGCAGTGAAGAGAACAGATTCTACTTCTGTTTCATTATCTTTTTCTAAATCTTCTACGATATCTAAACTTATTGCAATAATATCATTTTCACTTAAGGCATTATCCTCAAGCAATTCGTCGATATCATTCTGGGTAAAGGAATCTAAACTATCTCCACCAATATCATGTACAATTTAATTATTTCATCTGATAATGCTGATATTTGAATAGCTGCATTGTTTTCAAGACATGTAGACGAAGCCTTTTTCCAACAGGCTTTTAAAGTTTGTTGTTTTATTTGAGCAATAGCAAATGCAACATGATTTATACAGTCAAAGATTCCAAAATTTCCAAGCGTCAGTTACTGTTATTGACTCACTGTCTAGTTTATCCAATACAAATTGAAAAGTGCGTTTAACGTAATAGTGTTTAAAAAAGTTTGACAGCTTCTTCATCTGCCGATGCAATCGCAACCGTAATCTTTATATTATGTAGGGCATTCCTTTTTAAAAACCCGATTAACCATCTTTTGCTAGTCGAAAATTCCTTATCAGTTTGATAAGCGGAAGTAAATGGCTCTGATTTCTTCATTTGCTCATAAGAATATGAGCAAATGAAGAGTTTTTCGTTGAATTAAATAACCGTTGAATTAAAGGAATTCTTTAAAAAAATCGTATAAAAAGATACTAAGAAGAAATATGAATCGCATACCTTCAAAATCGCATTAAAATAATCCGCACAACAACAGACCCAGCTGTATATGTATATATATTTATGTATATATACATATATCTAATTGTCGATGTATTTAATAAAATGTAATTAGATGTGTTTGTAGGAAGGAAATTTTCAATTTTTATACATCCCCTCTATTTTCATAGAAAAACTTGCATAATGAATAAAACAAGTTATCTTTAAATAATTTCATTCATATTTGAAAGTTCACTCGATCATGATTATCGTAGAATAATTTGTTGTGATTTCTGCCAATCAATACAATATAGGTAAATGATATAATATTTATATACGTGTCTTAGTTATATGTAACACATATTTCGTTCTCAAGGCTAGTCACACGGGAACAGCATACATCATCACCCACGTGTCGACTATTGAACAATAGTTCCATTGTGAATACAAAGAAGTAAATAGTACTATAAAAATGCAACATAATCCATTATCCATTATTGAAGTAAACAAAATATATTAATGACCAGAACCAGAAGTTTCTTTCTTCATTAAAACACTCTGTAAAATCAGTTCTAAAATGGACGTTGTAACAACAACATCAGTTCTAATATTATGTTGTCAAGTATCTCCCTTCCGCTTTTTTGCTCTTTATTCAATGCTTTATAAAAAGTGTTACAGTGATCGGATTTAGTTCAAATATGCGCCGTTTTGTTCGATAATCTGGTTCCATCTAGACGGCAACTTCATAATACCCCTCCTGTAGAACCCTCCCTCCTTATTTGCGAAGAACTCGGACAGCCACTTTTCACAAGCCTCTTTTGAGGCCAACTTTACACCACCAAGGGCGTTCGCCATGGACAGGAACAGGTGGTAATCACTTGGCGCTATGTCCGGGCTATATGGTGGATGCGATAAAACCTCCCATCCGAGCTCTCGTAGCTTCTGACGAGTCACCAAAGATGTGTGTGGCCTGGCGTTGTCCTGATGGAACACTACACCCTTCCTCTTGGCCAATTCTGGACGCTTCTGGTCGATCGCCTGCTTCAAGCGGTCCAGTTGTTCGCAGTAGATGGTAGAATTAAGCGTCTGGCCATATGGGAGCAGCTCATAGTGGATGATTCCTTTGCAATCCCACCAAACGCACAGCAAAACCTTCCTGGCCGTCAATCCCGACTTGGCCACTGTTTGGGACGATTCACCGGCCTTCGACCACGACCGTTTTCGCTTAATATTGTCGTATGTGATCCATTTTTCGTCGCCAGTCACCATCCGCTTCAAAAATGGGTCGAGTTCGTTCCGTTTCAGCAGCATATCGCAGACGTTGATTCGGTCCAGAAGGTTTTTTGCGTCAAATCATGCGGCACCCAAACATCAAGCTTTTTTTGTATCCAGCCTTCTGCAGATGGTTTAAAATGGTTTGGTGACTAACTGCCATCTCCTGGGCGATGTCACGAGATGTCAAATGCCGGTCTAACTCGATGATTTCCATGATTTGATCGGTATTCGTCGTCACAGGTCTTCCGCCGGCTTGCTTATCCATGGTGTCGTTTTCACCGGCTCTGAATCGTCGAAACCATTCCTCCGCGGTTCGAAGTGATAGAGTACCATCCCCCAAAACACTATTAATCTCACGGAACGTTTCTCTAGCGGATTTGCCTTTAACGAAGGAAAACTTCAAAATAGTTCACGAACTTCGGCGTTAGTGAACTCCATGTTTACACGTCTATAACTTTTGAACGCAGTATCCAAACTAATCAGGCATAGCGTCGTTTTGTAGGTTATGTGAAGACCTTTCAAATGATGTATAGTGTTGCCCGATACGAGCTCTGTAACGCTTTGTACATAGCCGCGAAATTCAAAAGACAAAAAGGCGGAAGGGAGATATTTGACAACCTATTATATATATATATATGTGGCGGTCACACGCATAACGACTGTGAGAGCAATCATCACTCACACAATAGCAATGAATAAAGCAGTGCATAAAAGAAATGCAATTCCCAGTCAAATCAGTCAGTACTTCACTTGACTCATTCGACACAATTAGTCTCTCTAGTAGTCGGATAAAACACGGTAGACTAAAGTCTTGCCTATTCATCTTTATTATATGTTGTGATATTTTTTATATTGTGAAATAAATATCTTATTTTTTGTTATACGACTTGTTATTTATTTCCACGAAACGGAGACCCAAGTCTCCACATATATATATATATATATATATATATATATATATATATATATATATATATATATATATATATATATATATATATATATATATATATATATATATATATTATATATATATATAATATATTTATAATTATATATATATATAAATATATATTTATATATATATATATGTAATACAGAGTAACAATAATAAAATAGATAATTTTAAGGTACTAATATATTTGAAATTAAGTCTTAACTATCTTAAAATAAATAAAATATGAGCACAATATTCAAATATTAATTACATGTATAGTGTTGCCCGATACGAGCTCTGTAACGCTTTGTACATAGCCGCGAAATTCAAAAGACATAAAGGCGGAAGGGAGATATTTGACAACCTAATATATAAATTGTAACAACAGTTAGAGCTCCTCAAGCCACTGTTGCAGCTGATTGATAAATAACAAATATCTTGTTAAATGCTGTAAAAAACTGTAGTTGATTGATAAAAAAAATCGTTTAAAAAATTGTACATTCGGTGTATTCAATAAAACTGGCGCAGTCGGTAGGATATTCACTGACCTCAAGATTCGAAAAATTAGTAGTCAATCATTGACTGTTTCTGTTTGAACGAAACCATCGATCAAGAGGGCGATTTTCAAATCCCTGTGGTGGATCATCATCATCAGCAGCAGCAGCAGCAACATCAGCAATAGCATCAGTAGCAGCATTTTTATATAACGTTTTACATTTTTTTGTAAACCATCGATAACAATTGATAACAATTGGATATCAGCGAAAACAACCTCAAACATTTTATTATTTAATTAAATATCAAAAAGTAATAAAAAATTACTTTCATATATATTGTAATATTATTTAACAAATGTTTATTCATGGCGATTATCAATGGTATCGATGAATTAACTAGTAAAATTATAAGCCTTTATTCAGTCTCAATGTCTATCTTAAAATAACTTCTTTGTTAAGAGTATCAATTATATATTAGTTGTTTTGGAACTGTGGCTGATTCACTTTACACAAATGAATTTTCACCCCTACACCACAATGTTTTTAAGTGTTCAATAATCACTTATTGTTCACTTGTTTTTTATAATTATATAATTTATAATTACATAATTATATCGGCTGATGCATTTCGATGGCGATGCCATCATTGTCAAAGCCTTTCTGTTGAAATCTAGACTAATTTTCTAATATATACCTATACTAGTTGTGTTCTGTGTCTTTATTCAATCCATCTACAACTGTGGGTTTTTATCTTTCATTTCGTCATCTGGTTTGCCAGTATGAATTTTTTCGGTTATTTATTGTTTTATAAAACATGTTCTATTTTACGAATTCTCGACCTTTTTGAAGATTTGGGTTGATTTATTTATTACTTTTGACGGTACTTGACAATTTTAACATTTTGTAAGGTCTGTTCTAGATGAATTGAATATCTGCATGTGTTAGTTTTGTGTTTAATTTTTTAAAAAACACAAAACTAACACATGCAGATATTCAATTCATCTAGAACAGACCTTACAAAATGTTAAAATTGTCAAGTACCGTCAAAAGTAATAAATAAATCAACCCAAATCTTCAAAAAGGTCGAGAATTCGTAAAATAGAACATGTTTTATAAAACAATAAATAACCGAAAAAATTCATACTGGCAAACCAGATGACGAAATGAAAGATAAAAACCCACAGTTGTAGATGGATTGAATAAAGACACAGAACACAACTAGTATAGGTATATATTAGAAAATTAGTCTAGATTTCAACAGAAAGGCTTTGACAATGATGGCATCGCCATCGAAATGCATCAGCCGATATAATTATGTAATTATAAATTATATAATTATAAAAAACAAGTGAACAATAAGTGATTATTGAACACTTAAAAACATTGTGGTGTAGGGGTGAAAATTCATTTGTGTAAAGTATCAATTATAGTTTATTTTTAAAACTATTTTAATACACATAAATTAATTATGTATACAAAAATATAACTGCAATTTGGTTTACATCTAATTAAATTCCAATTTTAATAAATTCATATTTTAATTATTAGATAACTATAAATAAAACAAGTTTGTATTTACAAATTTCAGTGAATGAGTCAGTATACAATTATTACAATAGTTCGAATAAAAAAATATGATATTTTAAAATACGATAAGTTAAACAACTGGCATACATATATATTTATATTTATATTTATTTATAAATATATATAAATATATATATATATATATATATATATATATATGTATGATACACTCAACATAATTATTTGATATTATTATCTATGATGCGAAAAACCTATACACAAATTTCACATTAACAAAAAATATAAATTTATAACTTCTTATCATGACAGTTTACTATCCTCTGAGAGTAAAACTACCAAAAAAAACCTGTTATTTAATTTGTATAAAAAATCTCTAACCAGTTTCTGGTAAAATGAAATCAATTTATTTACATACATATGTACATATATATATATATATATATATATATATATATATATATATATATATATATATATATATATATATATATATATATATATATATATATATATATATATATATATATATATATATATATATATATATATATATATATATATATATATATATATATATATATATATATATATATATATATATATATATATATATATATATATATATATATATATATATATATATATATGTATATACGTGTGTGTGTGTATGTCGGTGAATCTGTGAGCTTGTATGTTTGTATAGGTATTTTTTCAAGGTCTGGTTAAGTTACTTATGTATTCGAATTATTATATGATACAACTCGATCTTTATATATAATATATTTTAATTTACTTGTTCGAAAATATACGTCGTTGTTAATTTATAAATACAACAATGTGTCTATTCTACATGTGAAATATAATGTTCTACATATATAATTATGTATGTAAAATATACCCATATATAAATACCTTTACTCGCCCATATTATTAATATATTACTAATTTTATATATATATATATATATATAATTAGAAATAATATAATAATGTCATTATTTTAACTATAAAACTGATTTGCATTATTAAAAAATATAAATAACAAAAATATATGTCCCTTTCTTTAAGCCTTTTAGCTACATTGGGCAAAGATCCATTATATTACTATTTGTTTATGTGAGGTACAAAGCGTATATTTTTAATATTTGTTTGTATACATATATTATAATCAATTTGTGAAAAATAGATCCTTAATAAATAATATCGCATTACCTCAAAAATAAAAAAAATCATATTTATAACACAAAAATATAAATATATAATACTTAATATTACTCTCAACGTTACAGATTGTAAATACTTAATGAACAAATATGGTAATGATTTAAATAATATGTCTATAAAATTGAAAAACTATAAAAAACATTTCTGTACATAAAACTATAACAATACGTATATAGATAATTATTAAACATATTAATAAAATACTGTTACGATTTAACTGACTTAAATAGTTTTATCAAAAAAATTAAAGTGAGTTGTTGCAGTCATACCAACAAGGAGTTAACGCAGATTGTTTAAATTTATTTCACATAAAAATGATATTACATCCACTGAAATGTTCTGTCTCTTTTTATATAAAACACAATAATATTTTAGTGTACTATTTATTAATATTTAATTAACAATGTAATTTTCATTAATAATAACAATTTTTTCACATAATGACAGAAACTATTAAAAAAATCCCTGAAAAAATTACTCGTCCTTAGAAGCTCAAAACTCATCCAGTACATCTTTCACATCTATCAATAATTTTTTCTTTTTAAAAAAATGTATAGAGCCAAAAACAAATAACAATGAGAAGGGTCTATATTTGATGAAAATGCTAGATGACTTAACCTTTCAACCAAGTGCCGCTATTTTTTTTTGCATTAATAAAGAAACATGTGACCTTACAAAGTCATGCTGTAAGATAACTTACTTCCTTTTACCTAAAACAGGATGCTTTTTTAAGTTTTTTGTTGGAATTGTAAAGTTGTTGATTATCATTTTCCTTTTTATAATTAAACTCCGTGTAGATGTTGCTTAGCTTCAGAGTATTCTTTTTCTTCATTGCATTTTCATATGTAATCCACTTATGAGGCATTTCAAAAATAATTTATGTTCATTACGTAAAAGTAGAGACGAGTAACCGATTAAACGATGCCTATGCTCAACAATCAATTCATGTGGTACCCATCTGCATAATTGCATTTGTTTCTGATGTGGATAAAAATGCGTCCTCTTCCAATATGTAGCGAACAAAATCATCATCAATCACAGAAAATTTTCCAGAGCATGATTCATTTTTAAAATTAAAGTCTTCATTCTTAAATTTCTCAAAACATTTTTGCATGTCCTTTCAGTACTACTTTTGCTTTAAAAACTTTTAACAAATTTCTATTTGTTTTTACAACATTCTTTCCTTGTTTATATTTATAAAATAGACAATGCCGTAAATGAACTTCATCGACAGCCATCTTTCCTTTACTATATCTTGGTGAATATTGAAAATAAAAATTTCTAGTGTATATTAAAGGGCACCAATGATGAAATAAAACGGTAAAAAGAATAATTTGTTAACTAATTATCAAATTTCGCCAACAATCTTCTGTATGTTGTATTAAATATTGTGTCAAAAAATTTTAAACAAATATCTGTATGTTTCTGCAGGTTTCTTTTCTTATTGATATTCGAAAAGTATACAATGCGGTAAATGAACCCTATAGGTAAACATCTTTCCTTCACTATTCCTTGATAAATACTACAATTAAATATTTGTTTCAGTTTATAATAAAGGGTATCAACATATATTTTTTTTAAAAAAACGTAAAAAGAATATGATTCATGCACCTTTTACTAAATCACTTCTCTACCTGCTTATTTTTACTATTCCTTAAACGGATAGAATTTAGATTTATATATATATATATATATATATATATATATATATATATATATATATATATATATATATATATATACATATACATACACATATTAAATAGATTTTAAAGTTTGATAGTTTTAGCAAGAGAATAGAATTACATTATTTACTGACTTGAATTTATCATTATTCACTGAGTTGAAATATCTAAAAGTTATTCAGAATAGAAATATTTTAATCGAAAATAATTTACCTTTTCTGTATAAAATATTAAATAGGATCATTATATATATATATATATATATATATATATATATATATATATATATATATATATATATATACATACACAATATATAATATTAGTTAAAACATTTATTGATTGTTATAAAACTTCCCATTACATAATTATGTTGTAAATTATTTCTGTCTTTAATAATGTTACGAAATTCATTATTTTAAATTCTTGTATTTTTATTCGTATATATATTATAAAATAAAATAATTATTTACGAACTTTATCGATTGATATGTTATGATGCAAGAAATACAGGTATATTAAATATATATATATATTTTTTTTTCTATACATATATAAGTATAGGAAAGTTGAATAAAAAGACATAAATTTGAGTATTTACACTTCAAATACGACTTAAAATTATAGTACTGCTGATACTAATCGATAATCATAGAACATATTTTAAAAAAATTCTAATAAAATATCTATTTAGGATTTTGATAGCTTTATTTGTAAAATTAAATATTTTTTGGAGGTCATATATATAAGTACATAAATTTAAACGTACATTAACTACATGAGAGTGAGCTAAACAAAATAATATTATTTTCATCAATAATTTTAATATATTAGCCTTATATTTCTGAAGTGTCTTTAACACATTTTTTTACCAAGAAAATTTTTTTATATATATACCTGTATATATATATATATATATATATATATATATATATGTTATATATATATATATATATATATATATATATATATATATATATATGTATATATATATATATATATATATATATATATATACACATGTCTTAATATCGATGTATTTAATAAAATATAAGTATTTATATGAAGGACATTTTTGATTTTTCTGTATCCCCTCTATTTTCATAGAAAAACTCGCATAACGAATAAAACAAGTTGCTAAATAATTTAGTTTATATTTGAAAGTTCACTTTAAGATTACCGTAATAAATTAATTTGATATAATTTTTTGTGATTAATTTATTTTTTCGTTTTAATTTGTTGTGATTTTTACCAATCAATATAATAGAGGTAAATGATATAATTTTTATATACGTTTCTTCATACATGTATATCTATTGCTGAATGTATGTTTGAACATCTAATGAATATGTATATCTATTGCTGGCAAAAAACTTTGAACATCTAATGAATTCAATAACTTTTTATTGTATTTTAAATATACAATATGTTATGTGCATATATATATATATATATATATATATATATATATATATATATATATGAGCCGTTATATTCGAATGTGGAATAAGTTCATTTATTCATACATTGAGATATTTAAATGTATGCGTTTGAATTAAACAAAAAATCGGCTTTTAAATACTTTTAGTTAAAATATATTATATAAAAATTTATAAATAAATAATTATTGTATATTTAAAAATTTTTCAAACATTTTTAAAAAAACTTTTTAAACAAATTTTACAAAAAAATGTCCATAAAATTAAAAAAAAATATCAGAATTTCAAAATACCACTATTAAAACTATTTCACTTTCAAAAACAAACGGCTCAATTTGTTATTAAAAAAGTAGTATAAGTACATTTGTAGCTAAGAAAATCGGTTATTTTCTTTAATAATTTCATTAGTTATTTTTACATAACAAAATTTAACAAGTTAATAGTTTTAAAAACATAACCCAAATTTATTAACGTTTGCCAATATTTTTAAATTTATTCAAACACAAACCTTTAAATATCTCAATGAATGAATAAATGCACTTATTCCACTTTCTAATATAATATTTTTGCGATAAAATTATAAATTACATTTCATTTGATTAATTTATGAGTATATTGTATACCCTTGACTGTGTTATTATAAATATAAAAAGAGGGCATATATCTCTACTTAAAACTATCATTAACTCATTTTTTTCCAAAAATGCACTTATTCCAGACTCTAAAACAACGGCTTATATATATATATATATATATATATATATATATATATATATATATATATTGGTATATATATATATATATATATAAAATATAATATATATATATATATATATATATATATATATATATATATATAAACACTTTATTATATGAGTATATTATTAAATAAAACAATTTTTTCTATGTGTGTATGGTTTAAATATATTTGAATTTTTAAATCATTTGTTCAATATAAATTTACTTTTACTGAACTAATTATTTTTTCACCTTTTTATATTATTCACAAAACGAAATATTGATATTTGATACTACTTTGTTATATAGAAATTCAAAATACTTAACTCTTTTATATTTTTTTGTTTTCATTCGTTAAAATACAAACTCTTCTTAATATAATATTCACTAGCCATTACTATACTATAGACTTTTACAGTTAATAGTTCAAAAAAATGTGCTAACTCTTAATATTATTTTTTGTTTAATTCAGTAACCTATTAGCTATTGAAAATTAACTTCTATGAAATGCAAATCTTCAAAAAAAATAAATACATTATGTCGTTAAATGTTATTCTTGTAATTTTTTTAATATTATTATAATTACAGAAACGTTTGTCAACATGTTTGGATTAACTGCAATGAACGTTAAAAACTTTATAACTGCGATGATAGTATTAATTGTAGTTATAATGGTTATATGCATGCTGCAAATTTATTTTGTAAAGAAAAAATTAGAACGTGCCGTTGCAAATATGAGTTCTTTACCATCTATGCCAGTTTTAGGACATTTGTATTTTATTTTCACAAAAATTGATGGTTAGTTTCAATCATAAAAGAACCATATATAAAAAATTAATGAAACAATTATTTCATGTAAATATTTTGCAGAATTTTTTATATTATTATTATCAGCAATGCCAGTAATTAATAGAGTCACACAGCCATCAAAAATTTGGCTAGGACCATATTTATATGTAAGTACGATGAATCCAGATCATACAAAAATTATTTTAAATCATCCAAAAGCGTTGGATAAGGATAAATTTTATCAATTGTGTGGCAATAAATCATCAATACTTTTTGCATCAGGTAGGAATATAATTGTTTTATTTATATTTATTATAGATATTTCATTAAAATCAATTACTAACAAAGGGATTAAAAAAAATCTATCAAATTATCAATACAATTTTATTATTTACTTATAATTTATGTACACTCATTTTTAAAACATCATTATTATTATTAAACTAAATAATTACATTATTTAATTAAATGCTAATATACAATATTTTTGTACTAATCCTGCTGGAATTGATTAAATAATACTTAGTGGCAGTTTTACCTCAAAATTTATTTTAAAATAAATAAGTTGCAATTTTAATGAATCACTTTTTTGAAAATCAATGAAGACAGGAGAATACATATGTACATATATATATATATATATATATATATATATATATATATATATATATATATATATATATAGATTTTGTTAACGTTTTCAATGTAGTATCTTTAAAATTTTACAAGCACTTGTCAATGCTAAATATATGCCTCAAAATATATCTGAACTAATTATTCTGATACTTTTCTTAGATCCTTTATTTTATTATTATAGATGCCAGAAATATTATCAAAATTGTTTATTCACTGCATAATTATATTTCTTGTCGTGAACAAAATACTTTTTTTTATTCACCAGTAAATTTTCAATTAAAATGCATTTATCATTTAACCAAATAATCTAATTTTTCTAGGAATTTATTCTAAGTTAAATGATCTGTTGAACAAATCAATTCAAATTTGTGAAACAGACATTTATTAACACATTACGGTCCGCAGTATTTCGCGCTAGACTTCATCTAGAGTCCGATACATTTCGCAAAAAATGCACAAAAATAACTTTTTCATAATATCGATGTAATTCTTAAACTAATGAACATTTTTAATGAAATTTTATATCCGCCTATAAAATGGTTCAATGCATAGATATATGTAAATATAATAGTGATTTTTAATTTGTAAAGAGTGTACCAGCGTGATAAATTACAAAAAAAAGATGCTTTAAAATAAATATAGTTTATTATTAAAAAAAAACACTTTTTATCGTAAAAAAACATCTATTGTAGAAGGGATAAAAATATGATAAACTGCGTAAATCATATATTCTATATACAAAAGTTAGAAAAAAATGAGAGAACCAATTTTGATTTTATTCGCAAAAAAACAGAAATTTGCTAGAGATAGAGATTACTTTATTTAAAATATCTATAATATTTTTCATAATTTTTATAATTTATCAATATTTTTGATATACATACGAGGCTGGTCCCAGAAGTACCCGACCCAACAAAGAAAACACAAAAATTTTGGAAAAAATATATTTATTTTTCAACATAATCTCCTTTCAGCTCTATACACTTTTCCCAGCGATGTTCAATAAGTTCGATACCCTTTTTATAATAAGAACTGTCTTGCTCCTCAAAATACCCATTAACTGCCGACATCACTTCTTCATCGTTGGGAAATTTTTGACCACTGAGCCATTTTTTCAAGTTTGGGAACAGAAAATAATCCGAGGAGGCTAAATCTGGCGAATAGGGTGCATGAGGTAGCAATTCAAACTTTAATTCATTAATTTTGGCCATTGCAATAACGGATTTGTGAGCTGGTGCATTGTCTTGATGAAACAACACATTCTTCGTAGCCAAATGCGACCGTTTTTGCTTGATTTCTTCGCTCAAACATTGCAATAAGTCGCATAATACTTGCCGTTGATAGTTTTTCCTTTTTCAAGATAGTCAATGAAAATTATCCCACGCGCATCCCAAAAAACCGACGCCATGACCTTGCCTGCAGATGAAACGGTCTTCACCTTCTTTGGAGCCGGTTCTCCTTTTTCAGTCCATTGTTTTGATTGTTCTTTTGTCTCGGGTGTGAAATGATGGACCCATGTTTCATCCATGGTTATGAAACGGCGCGAAAATTCTGCTTTGTTGCTGTGAAACTTCGCTAAACACTCAATTGAAACATCTTCACGACACTGTTTTTGCTCGAGTGTGAGCAAACGCGGCACCCATCTTGCACACAGCTTTCTCATGTCCAAATTTTCAGATAATATGCGATGTACCGCACTTTTTGAAATGCCTACTCTGTCTGCTAGCTCGCGCACTTTCAGTCGACGATCATCCAGTACCGCTTTGTGGATTTTCTTCACTATTTCTGGAGTCGTCACCTCATTTGGTCGACCACTGCGATGCTCGTCTTAGCAGCTCGTACGGCCTCGTTTAAACTCTGCTACCCAATATTTCACTGTTGTAAACGAAGGAGCAGACTCACCCAGAGTAGAATCCAGTTCAGCTTTTATATTGGTTGGGCTGAGGCCTTTCAAATAAAAGTATTGTATCACGTAACGATGACCAATTTTCTCCATTTTCACAAATTCACTGAAAACGTTTACTATTGATGGCTGCCAAACAAATACTAAACAACGTGGCGTCCTCAAACTTAAAACATATGCTTTATAGATTGTGTACTTTCTAATACAGTATTATTTTTCAAACAACTACCGCCATCTTTAGATCAGGCCGAGTACTTATGGGACTACCATCGTACACCATCATCTTTTCATAAAATTAGAAAAAATATAGCTTATATATATTATTATTATTTTTTTTTGGGGGGGGGGGTCAAAAGTTTATACAACTAAACACGCATTAACGCGTGAACGGACTTAAAGCAGTTCAACACGAAACATACATAAAGACGTAATCGGGCGGTTATGTGTTAATATAAACTCTTGAACAGGACATTTAACGTATATCTTTATAAAATTATCATAAAAAATAAAATTTCTAGATGTTAGGGACTTAATACTTAATAGTTCTTATATTTCATAAAAAATCTCACTAAGGATTCTCTATTTTCTTTAAAATACAATAAAAGTTGTTTCCCGTTTCTAAAGAAAAAAGTTTTACTACAGAATTAGAAATGTAAATATTGGGTTGAACCATAAATAATTTCCGTTTTTGTATATCAAATTCAGTTTTTAATAAAAAAAACAGCAACTGTATTGAAATCAATTATATATTTGCATTGCTTGCAATGACTTTTTGCTATTAGATAGGTAGTTCTTCTATGTTTTTTAAATGGAATTTCGATAGTATTGACTTAAAAAGTGTACGACGAAATTTCTAACCTAGTTCTCATTAAAAAAATTTATGTCCATCAAAACGTTCTGTAGTGATCAAAAAGGTTAATAATCAGATAATGCCAGGTCTGGTAAGTATGGTGAGTGGGGAAGAACTGATCACCCAAGATCCAAAATCTTTTCCTGCGTTACTCTTGTTGTATTGGGTCTTGCGTTTTAATTCTGAAGACATGTTTATCAACTCACAGCCTTCCGCATAGAACGTTATTGTATTTAATCCACTTTTCATCACCAGTAATGTCTTTATCTAGGAATAGGTGTTCTTTCTGTCTTGAAAAAAGACTCGTCACTATCAATAAACGATCGTATTTGTTTCTTCCACTAAGATCGTGTGAAAACCAAACACCCAACCTACTAACTTTACTCATCTTTTCTAAATGGCGATATATGATAAATTGTGACGTGTTTAACTTGTCTGCTAATTTTCGAGGCCTTTGGTATACATTGCATTCCACCAACAATTTCATAATTTTTTTTATTAAAGTACGAAAAGCGCCCAGATCTAGGCTCATATTTTATTGACGTATCTCCAGAACAAAATTTTACAAACCAGTTCGGTACTTCCTGATCAGTTATGATTCTTTCACCATACATATTGCATATTTTTTCACTTGTCCGCTGTTTAAACTTCCTTGACATTACGTGACGAATGTACATTTTTAATCCTTTCATTTTATAGCGAATAATCTATTATTTGAGTACAATGTATAATCTACCGCTATGGGCAACAAGATAGATTATTAAACATTTGATTCAAACAAGTAAAAACTTGTCATATATTATGAGTCATAGGAATGATTATTGAGTAATTAAAATTTGCTTTTAATAACAGAAAATATTTATGACTCAACCCAATATATTAGAATTCTATATAAAATACTTAGTGTCAAATTTTCTCTATACAATGTATACATATACGAGGGCCGTTTGATAAGTATGGTAAAAAAGTAAGAAAAACTAAATTGAAAAATTAAATTTAATTAATTAATTAGTTAAATTAAACAATAAATAAATTTACCATACTTATTAAACGATCCTCGTGTATACATATATATATATATATATATATATATATATATATATATATATATATATATATATATATATATATATATATATATATATATATATATATATGTATATAAAACCGACCGATTAGTCTATTAGTTAATATTACTACTTGTTATACGGAAAAAATGTGTTCAAATCACAGTCAAAGTTATAGGACAGGTGGGTTTTTTTTTAGTTTTAGTAAAAGTAAAATGTCTAAGAGAAAAAACCCTCAATAAAAAATCCTCCCCAATCCGCTAGGTTAGCATGGTGAGTATAGTCAAATACCTGTAAATGGTATATTCATTGTGACATTTATCTAACAGTGGGCTGATATAACTGGATATAATTATGATGACAATGATGATGATTATATATACATACACACACACACACACACACATATATATATATATATATATATATATATAACTTATTTTGTTATTGTTTAAGGTGATGTTTGGAAAAGTAAACGAAAAATGGTTTCTCCTTCATTCAATCAAAATTTATTAAATGGATTTGTAAAAATCTTTGAAGAAAATGCCTATAAATTAGTAAATTTACTTAAAACAAAACAATTCAATAAACATTTTGACATCTATCCATTCTTAATTAATTCCAATACTCGCATTATAATTGGTAAGTAATATTATATATATATATATATATATATATTATAAGAAATGAAACATTTGTTAATATTTTCTTACAGAAAATAATTTCAATTAAAACATAATTATTGAGTATTCAATGTCTTTAGAAATATTAAAAAGCTTGTATAAAATATTACATATTGTACAATAATCCATGTACTAAATTATTCAGTTTCTTAAAATTTTCTCAAAATATTTTTAAGATAAGTGATTGAAATGAGTCTGAAATGTTTTGGTATACATTCATTTGCTCACTATATTTACTATTCTCTACAATACTTTCTCATCGAAAATGATAGCGACAAGGTTAATCAACAAGAAGTAATAAATGTTTATTAAAACTATAATCAAATTTTATGATATTATAATAAAAAATTTCAATGTTAGTCTATAACTTTTCATTAAATTTTTTTAAAAAACAGTAAATGAAACCTAACAATATAAACAATTAATATTAATATTAAAAAATATTAAATTTCCAATCAATATTAACTTCAATTAAAAATATAATTTTAATAAAAAGGTAGTTATCAAATGTATATAAATTTGTTCTTTAAATGGGAAAAGTACATTTTTAAATTTATTTAAATAAAAAATATACACAAAATATATACAAATATGTTGTAAAAGAAACTAATAATTTTGATTAAAAAATCTTTTTTTATATTTTACCAAAAGTTAAAATATTAATTCAAAATAAATCCTTTCTTTATCTATATAACACTGGACATGCTTAAACAACAAATTACCATACTCTAAAGTCCGGTTTTGGGATGGCCATCAAAAACCTCGTAATGATGACCCTAATGACTTCAATGTCATCGTACAATACTTCTTTCATTACGATTTTTATGTTTGAAAAAAAAGATAGTCACATAATGATAAATCTAGTAAATATGGTTATTATTGAATAATTCATTATTTTTCAAGTAAAAATTCGTATGTAATGGCCTTGTGAATTTGTACATTGTCATGCAACTAATATCATCTTACCGTCTTTCGATATTGTGGTCTAATTCTCAGTACCCTCCGGTACAAATGCGCCATAACATCTAAATAACACTGGCCAGAAACTATTTCATTTTTCGTAACAAATTTGTGATGAATGATGCCTTTTAAATCGTAAAAAATAATGAACATTGCTTCCACTTTCGACTTATGAAAATGCATTTTTTTCATTTTTTGCGAGCCTGATGACTTTCGATGGCTGATGACTGATGATTGGTTTCCGAATCCTACTTTAAACATCATATCTTATCTTTAGTAATGATAAGAACCAAGAATTTAGACACTTTTTTGACCATTTAAAAAACGTCCTCATAATGATCAACACGTATCTTCCTTAGTCATTCGTTAGTTTGTGTGGTACAAATCGAGTACAAGTCTTTCTTTAATAAGCATTTTTTTATTAATATTCTATAAATTAAATACTTAGACACAATGAATTCTTCAACAAACATTTTATGATAAAAGTCACATTCGAATCATCAGCAATAATTTCGTACATTTTTTCATTGAATTCGATTGAGTTGATGTATGCAATTTTGTAATGGCTTAATCTTGAGCCATCATTGATGTCATTGCTACAGTTTTTAAAATGTTCATACCACATGTAAATTAGTATGCGTGACCAGCATCGTGATAAACTTGACGCAAAATTTAAGTATGTGTTTCTGTGAACGTTTTACAAAGTTTAAAATAAAACTTAATATTTGGACTTCATTATGTTTGAGTGCTAACGTAAAAAATAGTACAATCGCTTTAACCAGCACAGTTCAGAAACCCGTTCTCATATTTTGACAGAATTACAACAGTTAGTATAGATACAGATATGTCTAAATATCACTCATTAGACCTTAAATGACACTACAACATACATCGGGGAATAAAAATGCGATATTTTTCTGACATAATATATATATATATATATATAACAATTTGTTATTATTGAATTCATTTTTGTTTTATATTTTTTTAGAAACTATGTTTGGAACTTCTTACAATTTTTCGGACACTCCAGATGCTTTTAATGAATTATATTCAAGGTAAACCTTATTTCTCTGCTGCATAATTTTTGTAACATTAGACACTTGTTTTTCTTGTGTCATATTTCTACTTGATACTAATTAAGAAATTAAAAGTTTTATTAAAGAAAGCTAAAATAAGAAGATAATAATTATTTCATAGAAAATTAAGATAATGAAAATTTATAGAGGAGCGATATAGATAACTAGAACAAAATTTTTTGATTGATGAAAAAGTTTATGATGATACATAAATAGATATATATAATTATTTCCATCAATCTTACTACTTGATTCTCCTAAATAGATTAATTTTAATGGTTCTGTCGCTAATTTTCACAAAATTTATTTATTGTCCAAATTCCATCAATTTTATTATCAGTACACTTCATGTATATAAATATACATATATATGTATGTGTGTATATAAATATATGTTCATAATATTATTTTCAATTTTAGATATTTTGAAATAATTTTGGAACGAACAAAAAATCCTTTATATTATTTAAAATTTATTTATAAACGTACTAAGCTATATAAGGAACAAAAACAAATCAATATAGATTTAGGTAAATTTATTGCAGAGGTAAGTTAAATATGTATTTATTGATAAACGCATATGTAAAATGAAAAAAAAATGAAATATCATAATACACTATATAGATTTCTTGAATAATATTTTTAAATTGTACAGTATATTATTCACTTTGTGTACTCACCATTTCGTGTATAGTTTAGTGAAAACTTTTAATGATGGAATAAATATAATAAAAAAATAGAAATTAATATTTATTCTACTGAACGTTCGACATTACTATATATTTTAGCCGCAATAATTAAAAATGCAATGTCTGAAAAAATGATTTCTCTAAAATATCTGCATTATTCAATATTTAATTTTTTTAATTCATCATAAATATCTCTCTTTATATATAAAATAGTCCTTCGCAAAATTAATGTCATTAATCTATTCTGAACGAAAACGATTACATTCCAATACTTATGATTGAAATTATGGAGATATTTGTAGAAATTTTCTCATCACTACTAATTGCATTCGTTAATCTTCGGATATAATCGTTCAGGTTCGGAATAGTGTTAGTATTAATGACAATTTTACGATGGAACTATTTTATGTTTGTATTAATAGATAGAAAAATTTCGTTTCCGAACTTTCCCGAAATTTTCCGAGAATTTTCGAAGTAAAAATTTTATGATATATTAAAATTAACAAAAAATGGAAAAATAGATGTTTAATAGACCTTTTGGGCAAATTTTAGGACAGTTCTTGGGATAGAAAAAAATTAATTGCATTGGTATTAGAATTTAATGCACATCAGATCACCAAACTATAATAAACATCGTCTACAAAGAAACATTAAGATAACTTTTTAAAAGTTTTTTTTATAACTTATTTACATTGTTAAACAATAGCAAGTTTGGGGGTCGACGAGTAACGCGAGTAGGAGGTGGAGCCTCCTAGTGATCTATACAATTAAAATACAGAAATGTTATAATCAGAAAATTATTATAAAAAAAGGGTATGTGTACTTCTGTACGCATCCCAGAAGTGAAACTTCTTTTCAGTAAAGTAATAAAAAGGTAAACGGACAAGCGCATACCTAAAACTCGTAAATGAACAAATTTGTCAGGATAAAGCAAGTAATAAAATGATGAACTGTAGTAGGGAAAGAGGAGGTAAATACACGAAATAAAAATTTAAGTAGAAAATGATCAATTTTGTAAAAAAATTAAATTTTTGTAATTATTTCATATTAAGTAAGATTAATATTTATTTTCAAAATAAAACGTTTATACAATTATGAATTATGAAAATTTATTCGTTTTCGTTTGGAATTTCTTCGATTTCCATTGCTTCCTCCGGTGGTGACTGAGTAGGTATAAACGATACAATTGGTTTTTGATAAGTAAAATTTTTGCGCAATACACTTTACGATCTTAAAGCCTGTAAAAAACAATTTTTTTAATTACTATTATATTACTATTGTATAGTATATAATATCCAATTAAATCAATGTTTTGAAAATAAAATAATTAAAGTAAATACTCACAAATATTATAAAACTGTAATAAATAGCATCTATTTAGATATTATTTATAGATAATTGATACTTTTATAACACCACGTAAAATTCAATAAATATTCAAAATGACATCTGAGAACAAAGAATTTATAATAATTTTAATATAACATTTTTTGATAAGAATGTAGAATAATTTTATCATAATTATAAATAAAATTATTGTGAGAAATTGTTACAAATAAAACAACAGATAACCTCAAAACTGTATAGGTTTCGATAATTTTTAAATACCACGTGTTTTTAAAATTATTTCTTTTATTTAATAAATAGATTAAATGCATATACATAATGTTATAAAATACTATATCTATATATTGGTATACATGTCCATAACCTTCATTTCACGTTGATTTAATAATTTTTAAAATACCACGTAGATGTAATGTAGTCTTATTTTTTATGATTATTTAGCTTAATATTATAATATGAGATTATATAAATTAATATACTTACCAAAAATATCAATGTTATCAGACTGAAAAAAAATTTTATTTAAGCACAATTCACAGACTAATTGTAAATTATAATTACTAACAAAACAGTGGAAAAATATAGCAAATAAAACATATTGCCTTTTTCTCAATCTTATTAAACAGACAGGCATGCGTGATGGGCTTCACTTTCCTTCACGCTATTCCCAATGTATACTATGTATAATAGATTTTCGCTGTGTAGATTCAGTACGTAACTTTCACTGCATGTAAAAATTTTACCCCAACGCTGCTAAAGAAGTTTCACTTCAAAAACAAATAAAATACGCTAATGTACAATCACGAAATAGAACTAGTCATATGACCAAATAAAACCCTTATTAAATAATACTCTTTAAGAAGTAAAAAAATATTAATATGTATAGTAATTTATGTATAGTAATTATGTATGTATAGTAATTTATTGATAAAATATATAGATAAATAGCAATAAGATTTTATTTTAAATTATATATATATATATATATATATAAATATAAATACCTTATGATATTATTGTACTAAGTAATTTTTCAGTTTTTACAAAATAGACATGATGAATATAAAAAGATGAAACTAGACAGTAATCATTCCGATGATAAAACACATCAGACTGACGAAATTAATGAAAATATATATAAATATGGTAAAAAATCAAAATCAATAATTGACTCGTTAATTGAATTAAGAGACGAAAATCTATGTTCAGTAAATGAGTTATTTCAGCAAGTTAATACTTTTATTATTGCTGTAAGTATTATATATATATATATATATATATATATATATATATATATATATATATACGCGACTGGGTCCACTATTGGACGAAAGCATCAATATGTAACATGCATTGTATTTGTTCAATTCCCCACGGAGAGTTTGGTGAAGATTTTTTTAGTCGAGGGTTGAGCACTAAAGGCCGACAACCTCATCTTGTAAGTGAGGTTGTCGAAAGGGATGTAAACCCCGACTTGAAAACGAGGGATCTCCGACTGGTCAGCGTGGTGAATATCCCGCATGACACCAATGATGTTATATATATACTATATATATATATATATATATATATATATATATATATATATGTATATTTAAATATATATAACTGAGAAATATATACATTTATTCACGCAAACCATCAGTTTTGAAACAGATTTTCTTCAATGTGTTTGAAAATTTAAAAATCTAATGAATATTAATATTAATATAAAATTATTACCTGAATAATAACGAAATGTTAATGGTTTTGAATCAAGAAATATAAAAGTAATTTCCAAAAAAAGATAAAATTGCCGTTCTAGAAACAAAAATAAATTAAAATAGTAAGAAATTTTATTTTAATCTATGACTAAGTGTTTTCGATTAATGATATTTTGCACAATATGGTAATATAAAAACATATTTTCAAACAAAAATTGTTAAAATATTCATTTAACATTCAAATACACAAATAATCCACAATAGAGATCTGTGATTTAAATTCTTAATAAAAAAATCAATTATTATTTTATGGTTCATTTATTGCCTTACTTTTATTCTTTATTATTCTAATATACATTCATGTATATATATATATATATATATATATATATATATATATACATGAATGTATATTGTTAATAATATATATAAATATTATATATATATATATATATATATATATATATATATATATATATATATTATTAATAATATTTTATTACTTGAAAAAAATAACTTCTTTTAAAAATAATTCATGAAATATTTAAATATATTTATATAATAAAGCTAATTTTTATTATATTTGTGGAAATAATATTCATAATATAATTATAAGTTTTCTCAATTATAACTTAAAAACTATTTATTTTCATTATACGAGAGTGTCCCATAAGTACCCGGCCTGACCTATAAATGGCGGTAGTTGTTTGAAAAATATCACTGTATTAGAAAGTACACAATCTATAAAGCATATGTTTCAAGTTTGAGGACGCCACGTTGTTTAATATTTGTTTGGCAGCCATCAATAGTGAACGTTTTCAGTGAATTTGTGAAAATGGAGAAAATTGGTCATCGTTACGTGATACAATACTTTTATTTAAAAGGCCTCAGCCCGACCAATATAAAAGCTGAACTGGATTCTACTCTGGATGAGTCTTCTCCTTCGTTTACAACAGTGAAATATTGGGTAGCAGAGTTTAAACGAGGCCTTACGAGCTTCCAAGACGAGCATCGCAGTGGTCGACCAAATGAGGTGACGACTCCAGAAATAGTGAAGAAAATCCACAAAGCGGTACTGGATGATCGTCGACTGAAAGTGCGCGAGCTAGCAGACATAGTAGGCATTTCAAAAAGTGCGGTACATCGCATATTATCTGAAAATTTGGACATGAGAAAGCTGTGTGCAAGATGGGTGCCGCGTTTGCTCACACTCGAGCAAAAACAGTGTCGTGAAGATGTTTCAATTGAGTGTTTAGCGAAGTTTCACAGCAACAAAGCAGAATTTTCGCGCCGTTTCATAACCATGGATGAAACATGGGTCCATCACTTCACACCCGAGACAAAAGAACAATCAAAACAATGGACTGAAAAAGGAGAACCGGCTCCAAAGAAGGCGAAGACCGTTTCATCTGCAGGCAAGGTCATGGCGTCGGTTTTTTGGGATGCGCGTGGGATAATTTTCATTGACTATCTTGAAAAAGGAAAAACTATCAACGGCGAGTATTATGCTAACTTATTGCAACGTTTGAGCGAAGAAATCAAGCAAAAACGGCCGCATTTGGCTAAGAAGAAAGTGTTGTTTCATCAAGACAATGCACCAGCTCACAAATCCGTTATTGCAATGGCCAAAATTAATGAATTAAAGTTTGAATTGCTACCTCATGCACCCTATTCGCCATATTTAGCCCCCTCGGATTATTTTCTGTTCCCAAACTTGAAAAAATGGCTCAGTGGTCAAAGATTTTTCAACGATTAAGAAGTGATGTCGGCAATTAATGGGTATTTTGAGGAGCAAGACAGTTCTTATTATAAAAAGGGTATCGAACTTATTGAACATCGCTGGGAAAAGTGTATAGAGCTGAAAGGAGATTATGTTGAAAAATAAATATATTTTTTTCCAAAAATTTTTTGTTTTCTTTGTTGGGTCGGGTACTTCTGGGACCACCCTCGTATTTCAATAAACTTTAAAAAAATTTAAAAAATTTAGTAACTTATAATAATAATTTTCTTTTCTAGGGAACAGAAACAAATGCTTTAACCACTAGATATGTTTTAACGATGTTAGGAATATATCCTGAAATTCAGGTATTTTATAATATTTTTAAATATATAGTTCATTTATCTATTAAATTATATATATAAATATGTATGTGTGTGTGTTTATGAATGTATATATATTAGCAGATTTTTCTATCCATTGCTTCATAAATGTTTTTTTCAAAACTTTCCACTTCCACTTAACATCAACAAATTGTTATTCCCTTATTAAAAAGTCTTTAGATCTAAGATATTTTTTTAGTTCTTTTTATATTTTTGAGTTCTACATCTGTAAGTTCTGTTATCCATCAATGGTATTTTCTTCTTATTATATGAATGACCCATTTCCATTTTAAACTACTTATTTCTGTCATAATACTCATACCTTTGTATTCTATTTAATCCACCATTTTTCTTTTTGTCTCTACATACGTACATATTTATATATATATATATATATATATATATATATATATATATATATATATATATATATATATATATATATATATATATATATATATATTTGTATATGTATTCGCCATATTCGCCATATGGGTAAAATAAGCAACTTATTTATATAATTCAATAAGTCGTTAAATAAAAAAAATATTTAATCGAAAATAAATATAATAAATATTATATTTATTATCAATTAATTTTTTTTATTTAACGACTTTATTGAATTATATCAATAAATTGCTTATGTTATCAATGTGGCGAATAGTTTTGCAAGATAGTGTATATACGTTCGCTTGAAAAAGTCTACGTACAACTATCAATACTGATATATTTCTCAATAAAAGAAACTTATTAATGTAAATTTGAAAACAAACATATTTTTTATTTATTCTTTAAACTACTTGTAATTTATACATGACAATTCAAAACAGTTTAATTTATAACAAATAAACTAAAAAAATAAATAACACAAGAGTTCATACAAATTGAGTACAAAAAGTTTGCGTACACATTTTATTAAACGGTAATTCATTAATTTTTTTGCATTTTTTTCACTCAATATTGTTTTAAAATTATCACAGTTTTATGTCTTAGTTCCTATGTTGCAATTGAAATGCTAAAATATAATTTTCAGTAACTAATAGTAAATTTTTTTACAAAAAAATAAATAAAATGGAATTAAAAAAAATCTGTTATTGAATGTAAAATTATTTTAAAATTAGGAAAAGGAAAAAAGTGTTCGTAAAATAGGAAACATTGTTAGAAGACAACATTCTTCCATTCAAAGGGTAGTAATCAATTTTAAATCCACTTCTAAATCACTTTCTGGCCTACCTTCGAAGTTAACGTTTAGATAAAGGCGCAATATTGTAGCTTCAGTGAAAGAAAATATTTGAATAACTGCACCCAAAGTTGCAAAAGATATTAAAGTACTATTTAGAAAAAAATCTGTGCTGATATTGAACGAAATATAATAAAAAAGGGTGGTTATCATGAACATATTACGCATAAGAAATCATTTATTTCACGTATAAATTGATAAACACGGATTGCATATGCAAATGAACACATTAATACACTAATCCGGTTTTGGGAAAACATTATTTTCTCTGACGATAGCAAATATTTCATTTTTGGAATAAAAGGACTCAAAATTGTATGTACATTACTGAATAAAAAAAATCTTGGTCCTACTGTGAAACTCGGTGGTGGTAGAGTAATGGTATAGGGGTATATAATAAGTAAGGCGTGAGACAAATGGAATTTTTAGTATCCACGATGGATAAATATGCATACTTAAATATTTTAAAATTAAATATAAAGCAAAGTACTGAAAAATTAAGTCTAGATCCCGATTATAATTTTTTGCATGACAATGATCCGATTGCATATGCAAATGAACACATTATAAACTAATCCAGTTTTTGTAAAACATGATTTTCTCGAACAAGAGCAAATATTGCATTTTTAGAATAAAAAGACTCAAAAATTCTACGTACATCACTGAATAAAAAAAATCTTGCTCCTAGTGTGTAACGCGGTGGCGGTAGAGTAATAGGGGTGTATAACAAGTAATGGCGTGGAAAAAATAAAGTTTATAGAATCCACGATAGATAAATATACTTACTTAAATATTTTAAAACGAAATATAAAGCTAAGTGCTGGAAAATGAAGTCTAAGTCCCGATTATAATTTTTTGTATGACAATGATTCAAAGCACACGGCAGAAATTGTTAAGATATAGATATTATATAACGTTTCAAAACAGTTGCGTGCACCTCTCCAATCTTTAGACCTAAATCCTATAGAACATATGTGGCATTTTCTCGACTGTAAATTCGCCAACATGGCATAACTGCAAAAGAAATGTTGAAGATAGTTATAGAAGAAGAATGTGATAAGGATAGTTTTAAAGAAACCATAAAAAATGGATCATTCCATGCAAAAACGATTATAAGAAATTCTTAAAAGAAAAAGCTATCCAAACAGTTATTAATTCACTTGAAAAGCTTATTTTACTTTTTATTATTTTTGATTTTTATTTGCTGTACCCAGACTTTTTCTGATCAATTTTCATAAATTTTTGGGTTTTTTATTTGTTATAAATTTAAAATTATTTGAATTGTCATGTATAAAAAATTATTGGTTTATAGAATTGATAAAAAATATGTTTGTTTTTAAATTTACATTAAAAGTTTGTTTTATTGAGAAATATATCCGTATTGATAGGTGTACGCAGATTTTTTCGAGTAAGTATACATATATATATATATATATATATATATATATATATATATATATATATATATATATATATATATATATACGAGGGTCGTTTTGTAAGTATTGTAAAAAAGTAAGAAAAACTAAATTGAAAAATTTAATTAAATTATTTAATTAACTAAATTAAACAATAAATACATTTATCATACTTATCAAACGACCCTCGTATATATATATATATATATATATATATATATATATATATATATATATATATATATAATTTTAAATATAAATCTTTTTTACTTTTTTGTGTTATCTGGATTCGCAGAATTATTAAAACATTCAAGAAAAAACTAATTTTATTATCTTAAGTAAGAATATGTAGGAAGTATTTATCAAAAATTTCTTTTTTCAAACTTAAAAAGGTTTTTAACTATATAATGAATGTATTTCTTTCAATTTACACCATTTATTGTTTTTCATGTTCACTTTATCTTTAAATATAACGTTTTTTGTTAATAAGATGTTCTAAATATACATAATTTTAAACATATTTTATTTTCACTCCAATTATATCGATTTTTCGAACTTGAAATTTCATTTCATATTACTTTTTTCTTGGTCTAATTGATCGTTAGAACAATTTTATTTTATTACAATTTTTTATGTATATTAATTGATCGTCTAATAACGTTTTCGGAAAATCAAGATTATTTAAGTATCTTGCTTTTTACTTTTATTCCTTCAGAATCCCTCATAAGTGTCTTTACATAACTGACAAAATTTCTTCTAAAACACCACCAATACCTTTGTTAATATCACATCGACCTATCTTACTTCCTTCATAATTTAGAATTTCCTCTTACTTCATGTTCTTATATAGTGAATATAGTATTTTCATAGATTTTTCTTGAAATTTCAACATACGAGTACATTTATTCAAATTCTCGATTTTTTAAGACCATTTATTATTACTGATAATTTGACTGAGTCAAAAGATTTTTCATGATTTATAAAACTTAGAGTGGTGATTGTTACTCATTATATCGAATGATGACTTCTCTTATTTTCTAAATGCGTCACATTGAATGTGCTATATATGTTTCAAAACCCAATTTTGTTTTCGGAATTATTAAAAATTCGATATCTCGTCTCTTCTTTTATGGATAAACAATTACTGAGAAAACTTAATTACATTTAAGAGGTATTGTTTTTGTTCTAGTTATTAGTCGAAACCGTTTTCATTTTCTCTCCTATTATTTTAAAATTTCGAAATTAATTTCACTATTTCTAACAACTATTTAATTTTTCATTGACTTAATAGTAATTAAAACTTCTGAAAATATTTGTGGATTATTTAGTTCCGTATGTTTTGTAACTTTAATGAATATTTTTATACAAATGAATTATTACCCTATCACAAAATATTCTAAAAATGATTTATATTTATTTAATAATCATTTTATTTGTTTATAAACAGATGCACATATCGATGTCATTGCTATCATCGTCCACCGGATGCATTATTAAAATCTATATTATTATTATCTTGAAATTCTTAACAATTTTCTTTTAAGTATTAGTTCAGTTTTTAAAATTTTTTTTGCATTTTTTACATTCATTATTCAAGTTTCTAATTCATATATGTAGAAAATACACATATATTATATGTTTCAGGCTCAATGATAATTTGCTCTTAATTATATTCTTCTTACTCTGATTTTAGACTTTTAATTTTCTTTTTTCGACTATAGTTCACCATCATATTTTACAATTTATATTCTTAAATCAGTATGTTATTTCTTCAACTTATTCTGAATACTTGCTATGCAAATGAGTATTTTTTTCTATATAACTATTAAACATGGTTTTAGTTTGATTCGTATTTATTTTTAATCAAATTCTTTTGATTTTCTTTTAAGTATTCCATGCAGCATTTTTCAGGTTTTCAAATGTAAGTAGATTACATCTCAAAAATATTAGATGTAACAAATATTCCCTACTTATTTTTACACCTTAACTTTCAAAATTTGTTTCTCTTGTTACATATTTTAAAATTGCATTGAATAATTTGAGCAATAAACTGTTTACTTTTCTGAATCTTTTATTTGAACTAAAATTGTTTAAAATCTATTCTATTCCAATTTACGTTATTGTGTTTTTATATATCTCTTTTAACAGTTCCAGATAATTTTTTTCTTATCTACTGTTACTTCGGTGAAATATGTGAATATGTGATATCACTGAATGAAACATATTTTAATTATATATATATATATATATATATATATATTTAAAAAACAAATTAAAGAATATGAAAAAATAAAAATGATAGATATTTTTTTTATTAAGGATAAGGTTTATTCTGAAATTATGGAAGTATATGGATCAGCTAATCAAAATATTACGATGGAATATTTGTCGCAGTTACATTATACAGAGATGGTAATTAAAGAAACAATGCGTTTATTTCCAGCACTTCCAGTAATATTAAGACAAGCTCAAGAAGATATAAAATTAGGTATGTATTAAACATAAAAAATATCAAAAAGAAAATGAATTTTCATTTTCAATAAAATAGGCGAAAAATATTAATTTACTTATTCACATAATGTCTCATTATTTTTTATTATAATAATCATCGTATCAAATATAAAAGATCATCTAAAAAAAGCTCGTACATGTAAGAACATATAAAAAAAAATTAATAAAATGCAAACTATTTGGATTTTTTAAAAGATGTTTCCTTTTGTTGAAAATATGGTTTATTACAATTATACTTGAAACAGAATATTGTACAAATGTCCACCATGACTGTGTCTGTAGGCGTTAATTCAAATATTAAAATTTTCAATGATTTTTTGATATATTTCTGAATTTATTTCATGAGTTGCAACTCTAATGTTGTTCTTTAGGTTTTTAATTATTTGTGTATTGTTAATATAAACTCTATTTTTCAAAAAACCTGTCTAAAAATTTAATGGTGTTAAATCGCATTCTTTTGGATGTCAATTGAATTCTGCATTTCGTGAAATTACACATTGACGAAATTTCGATCCCAAAAACTGAATATTGATTCAAGTTTTGTAATATAAAGAACCGTCTTGCTGAAAATAATTATTAGACACATCAATATGATTTAATACTGGTCATAAAAGGTCACAACATTGATTGGTATCGCTCAGCATTCACAGTAACAGCATTTCCAAAATTTTTTCAAAGAATAATGGTTCAATGATTTCATTTACTTAAAATGCACACAAAACAGTGACTTTTTGTAGGTGTAGAGATTGTTCGTGAATAACACGAGGATTTTTATCAACCCAGAGAGACAATTTTGCTTATTAACGAATTCATCAATTGTGAAATGAGTGTCATCATTAAAGAAAATTTTGTTTGATAACAATGTATCTGTTGTTCGTTGTTCAATAATCTAACTAGTAAAATTAGGACATTATAAATGATCTATTTCTTTTAATTCGTGGGTTACTTAAATTTTGTATGCGTGTAAATGTAAATCTTTATGCAAAATTCTTCATAAAGAGTCATAAGATATGCTCAATTCTAACAAATGACGTGAAATTGATATTATAGGTTCATTTTCAGCACATTCACTTACAGCACCAATATTTTCATTTGTGCGTATAGTTTTGTGTCTTTTCCTTTTTGTTTTATCAAAAATACAACTATTTTTTAAAAAAAAGATTATTAATCTTTGAAGTGAAAACTAATTTTGGCAATTATTTACACCAAAAAATCATAAATTTTGCAATGGGTATTTTTCAAAGATCGTCCATTTTCATAATAAGTTTTAATAATGTAAATGCGTTGCTGCAATGTATATTTATCCTTAGTTAAAACTGTAACATTCTACTAAAACATAAAGGCTTATATGTTATTTAAAAAGACAACACATATAAACATTATTCAGTGCTGACATCTAGACGTCAAATTTGGATGACACTATATTTATTGTATATTATTTCATAATAACTTTTTAAAATGAAATATTTCTTTTTAATATTTGTGGTAATTGTTGATTTTTATTGATAAATAATGCTCGGTTTTGAAAATAATTGCATAATTACTGATATACGCATTTTACAATAAATAATTATTGTTTTTAAAATTATTTTGTTTTTGTTGTTAGTTATTGCAATAAAGTTTCTAAATATGTTATTAATTCAAATTATAAAAACAAATAATATAAATTAAGTTCAGATATAATTTATTAAAAATTTTTTTTTCAATTAAGTTATTTATAGTCTAAAATTTATTTGAATTCGTTTAAAGTTCAAAAATGTGTAAAAAAATTTGTTCATTAGATACCTATGAATTATTATTTATTTTAAGACTGCAATGAACTCTACATAAATAGATAGATTTCATAATGCATCAATCTTACGAAGAAGTAATTACCAGCGAGGTGCACATCAGCTTTTAAACAAAAAGAATTGAATAATAAATAATGATTCGGTTTTTTTACAATAAAATATCTTGTGGTATTTGTGATGACAGTTTATTTATATGTCTTTTATTTTAAAAACTATTTTACAAGGGTTATCTTTTCTCTTATAATTATATATATATATATATATATATATAAATATATATATATATATATATATATATACGAGGTCAGACAATTAAGTAATGTGACAAAATTCAAAAATCGAGTATATTTAAAAATTAAGGTACATCGCTGCGATCCCCTTCCAAGTAGTCCCCTCCCGCATCTATACACTTATTCCAGCGAGTTTTCCAGTTTTCGTAACAATTCTAGAACACTTCTTGTGGGACCTCTCCGAGTACCCTAGTCACAGATTCTTGGATATCTTCAACGGAGTCAAAATGTCGACCTTTGACGAATTTTTTCATATGGGGGAATAGGAAAAAGTCGCAGGGTGACATGTCCGGTGAATAGGGCGGTTGTGGTAACGTTTCGATGCCTTTAGACGCCAAAAACTGAGCGACACTGAACGCACTGTGACAGGGAGCATTGTCGTGATGCAGAACCCAAGTCTTCGCGATCTCTGGACGCACTCTGAGCACCCTTTTTCGTAATTTTTCGAGCACATTGCGGTAGAATACTTGATTTACGGTTTGTCCAGGTGGTACGAACTCTTTGTGAACCACCCCTTTGCTGTCGAAGAAGCAAATCAACATGGTTTTCACTTTGGACTTGCTCATTCTCGCCTTCTTTGGCCTCGGTGCTCCAGGGGACAGCCACTGTTGGCTTTGTCGTTTAGTTTCGGGGTCATATTGAAAGAACCAACTTTCATAACCAGTAATAACTCGATCGAGAAGAGTAGGATCACTTTTAACCTGCTCGAGACAATCTTGAGCGATGTTCATTCAATTTCTCTGTTCCATTTTCGTGACATGCACTACTCGCGCGTTGTTACAAAACACTAAACAGCTGGCGAAGAAATGATCGTACGAGGGTGGTCAAGGTCTCAATCGAGAGAGTAGGGATCTGCTATTACGGTGGCGGAGTTACAGGTTCGCAGTGTTACCACAGGCCGAGAAAAAAAATCGGTCGCATTACTTAATTGTCTGACCTCGTATATATATATTTATATACGAGGGTCGTTCGATAAATATGGTATATTTATTTATTGTTTAATTTAATTAATTAATTAATTGAATTAAATTTTTCAATTTAATTTTTCTTACATTTTTACCATACTTATCAAACGATCCTCGCATATATTTATATATATTTATATATATATATATATATATATATATATATATATATATATATATATTGGGTTGTTAAAAAAGACATGTCAAATTTTTGTAATAGATGTCGTTAGTCTATTTTATATATTAGAAGGGTCACACGCATCTTTATAATTGTTATTCCGTTTGACAAGTGACGTTTCTTCAATATTCAAATAAAAAGTTTGAGCAATTTAGTTGAGTTTTATATATTTTATAACAAGTTGAAAATGGAAAATCAAATTGTTCATTTTCGTCATATTTTACTGTATTATTTTCATAAAGGGAAGAACGCACGGCAAGCTTTTGATAAGTTGCGTAAAGATTACGGTGATTAAGCCCTACAAGAACGTCAGTGTCCAGTGTGTGATGGTTCGCGAAATTCCGTCATTGTGATTTTGACGTTAACGACACTCCTCGCTCAGTAAGGCCAATCGAAGTTGATGAGGACAAAATAAAGGCACTAATCAAGACAAACTCGCGTAACACGACACGTGAGATTGCAGAAACCTTGAATATTCATCATTCCAACGTTACAACCATTTGAAGAAGCTGGGATACATAAGCAAGCTCTACACATGACCTCAAAAAATTTCATTTGGTGCAGAGCCCACCTTGAAAAGTAAACGTAGTGAGTGGGGATCGAAAGTTAGTGAACGTACTGAAAAAGGACCAGAGCCCTATAGTATTTTATAATAATATTAAAAAAAATGTCTTACTAAATAAGTATTACTCATTTTGAAAAAATAAACTATTTCCATAAAGATTAATTATTCACTTATAAAACTCAATTAATTTGCAATATGGAACAAAAAGTGAAACTTTATTTTTTACTTACATTTCATTATTTAATATATTTTTAATCAATTTTTAATACGTACCCAGAAGTTATTTTCAGTTACCCAATTATTCAAATATTGAAACAAATATTGCTTTTTTCATAATATTATTATGAATTTAATTAAACACAATTCTGTTCAAAGTAAAAAATATTTATTAAAATATAAAAATTGTTACTTAAAAAAACGATATTTGAATAATTTTATTATTTTATGGCTTCAAATATATGTGTGCACCTTTATATTTTATATACTTTACATAAACTTTGGGAATATAGATAAAAAAATTTTAAGGGGATAAAATGTGACCATAAAATCTATAAATACGTATAACATATCATATAAATTTTACAATATACATAAGAGTATCAGTAGTTTTATTTATGAAGGTGTTATGAGTATAGAAGTTGTTCATGTTTTATAGACATTTAGATTTAGATTTTTTTGTTAATTATTTCTCACTTTTGTTATATTTTATTATATATTTATGTTTTTTTTTTTTTTTTTAATAACTAAAATCATAAATTATTTTTAAACGGTATTTCTTTCCAGAAATAGTGTGTATTTGTAACTTCACAGTACTTAGCCAGATACACATAAAATACTTAAAAATAGATTTTATATTATTCCAACATTCAACAAATGATCCACAGACAACTATTAAAAACATTTTCATTAATTATTATTAATTATAAAATAATAATTAATTATTTATACTTGAATCAACTATAAAATTATATAAAACATGAATGAAATCAATAAAAGTCATTTCTTGTAATACTACACTAAAATGATTTATTTATAAATGATTTATTTATAAATGATTTATATATAAATTGTTTTCAAATCTTCGTGTTTTTACTAATATATTTTAAATTTATTTTTACTTACAATTTATTTTTTTAGGTTATAAAATGATAATTTATAATATACATACATGTATATTTATGTATATAATATATATATATAATATACTTTGTTTTAGATAAAGAATATACTATTCCTTCTGGAAGTGGTATAGTAATACCAATTTTCAGCATACATAGAAATCCAGAATTGTGGGATAATTGTCTTCAGTTTAATCCAGAACGATTTTCGTTTGAGAATAATTCAAATATAATTCCTTACAGTTTCATTCCATTTAGTGCTGGTCCTAGAAATTGCATAGGTGAATTTATATATATATATATATATATATATATATATATATATATATATATGTGTGTGTGTGTGTTTTTATATTATAACTTTAACATAAATATTTATTTATTATTTTCAATTTTACATTTTTTTATTTTTTGATTAAAATAAAAGTTTTAAAATTAGAATGCTATTTTAATTTTTCTATGCTTTAACTAGTAGAATTTTTTTTAACAAATACAAATTATGTTGTATATAAAATGTTAAGTTGCAATTTATATAAAAAGTCGATTTACAATCGAAATTGATGTTATAAGAGTAAAAATATTTTTTTTAGTTTATACCTTTGTTTCAGGTTACAAATTTGCAATGATGGCAATGAAAACCCAAATAGCTACTTTTATTCGCAAATACAAAATACATTGTTCTCATAAATCTCATCTTGATATTAAATTAAAATATGATCTTACATTGAAACCGGATGACGGTACATTAATTTCTATTGAAGAGAGGACTTAGAGAAATTATAATAGATGAAACAAGTTTAAAAATTTACACTTTAAGAAATAAAAGTTTAAATAAATACATTTTATACATGGGTGCTAGGAAAATAATTATTGTACAACTGTGACTGTTATAATTATTTAAAATATTTTTGAATTATATTCTGTATATATAATAACCAACTATATCAAATATAAAAAATTAATCACTTGTTTTTCAATATAGTGTTAAAATATTTATATTAAAATGAGTTAATTTCATCTGTTAAATATGTATTTTAATTTATTTCCTAATATGGGATATTTCAAAATCACAAAATTGAAATTATAATCTCTTATGAATATAATTCCATCTTTCTTATCATTCCATAATAATCCAAAAAAATAATCGTCATTTTTCAAATAAATTATTCTTAATTAACATTATTGAAAATTATTTACTTTAAATCATTTCCATTTTTTCGTAACTTTGTTAAAACATCTTATTAATTGAAATACATAATTGGAAATGATGTTAAAACTCAATATTTTTCATGTTCAGAATTCAATTCCTTCAAACTAACATATTTACCTTCAGATCATTTTCAATATGATTACATGTTATATGATAAACAATTAATGAGTTATTTCTACTGTTTTTACAAATAGTGTAAAACATGAATCATTGTTACAATTTAAAATCGCTATTTTTAAGTTATTTTTTTTTACTATTTTGTCTTCTGTTAAAAATATCAAAATTAATTCTAATCATTTTTTATTGTATTATTTGTTTGATGAACTTTATTTTAAATTATGAAAAATTACTCCTGATATCAATAAATATCTACAATTAATATTCTATTGTTTTCATTTTAAAAACGCTACATTTATTAATACAGTACATGTACACATATATAAATAATTATGTTTCTATGACTTCGTGATATTATAACCCTATTTTTTCAACATAAAATAATTATATATCTTAAATGTAATATAACTGATATATAACGTTTAATAACGAAAAAAATAACGTTTAATCAAATTGTCATCGAAATTCATATCAATTATTAAAATATACGATAAGAATCTAACATATATAAAATCTAACAATGTGAAATTCCGTTAATATAAAAATAATAGATAATTTTTTATAAATTTATGCATAAACATAATTAAAAAGACGTTGTATTTACACCTTTTTAGTAATTTGTATATAGATACACAATTCAAATATATAATGTATTTTAATTTTAACAACCACTTCAAAAATTGTTAACATATTTAAATAATATTATTAAAATAATATTTTTTTATTTGAATATATTTTTCTTACACCTTCTATTATTAATAAATTATTATATGTATATATATATATATTTTTATTTGAAATATATTTTATTAACACACTTTATATATTTACTTTAATTTATTATCTTTATTAGTTCAAAATTAATTAGAATAGAATTCATAAAATTAAATATATCATTCTTTGCTAAATATTCTACATAAAAATATTTTACAGCATTACAGTATTTTAAATAACATTATAAAATATATAATTTTCAAATATAATTAGTTATATTAAGTATTCAAGAAAATTCTGTCGCCTTTAAAATTAAAATAATAACGGTTGTTTATTTTGCTTAAAATAACTTTTTTCGTCGGTAGATCCACCTTCATTTTGAACTACACTTTTCCAACGAGAAGGCAATTTATTCTATTTTTAAAAAATTCCAAATTTTTATTTCGAGAAAAATGGAAACTTATTATTTCAATGCTTTGTTACTATAATATTATTTACCACGCATATGATTGTCCAGAGACAAAAATTAGCGCAAATCTGATGTTGATATATCCGGTGAGTACGGGAGATAAAGGAGAATTTTCAATTATAATTTATTATCATTTCTCTTATCATTATTGCAATTTCCGAGCATTAGTTTGTAAAAATAGAACTCTTTGGTGATTTACCAGAGATGGTTATGTTTGTTATAATTCATTACGTTCTATTTGTACCAATTCACTGGTAATGTTCATTGTGAATGTTTGACCAATTTAAGTTTACTCGTAATAAATACTTCCTCTTGAAGTCCAGCAAATATAGAGAGAAATTTTTCTTGAAGCCAATTTTTCTTTAAGTGTTAGTAAAAAAGATTCATTTGATAAATGTAATTGATAACTTTATATATAATTGGAATAAAAAATTCATTTTTTGTCATAGTTAAAAATTTAATCCAAAAAATGTTTAGATTTTCGGTGAGAAATAAAAGATCAACAAACACTAATACACAGTGATTTTTTTTCGGGAATTAAAGTGTGTGCTATCAATTATTTTTATTTTAATTTCTTCCCTATTTTATGCAAATAATTCCGTAATATTACTTCAGTATTTTGAATACCGCACCATGCTAACATATTAACTTCGAATTAGTTTCGATCATTATTTGTAATACGTCGAATAATTAATCCTGATAGAATGACTAATCCGACTTCGACTTCGATTGATTCTTTCTCTACAGGATTTTTTAAACCGCTTTATATACGTGTCCTTTCTTAAAATGCAATGAATTTTTCACAAATTGAGCAGCATAAAACCAAGTTTAAAGTCGTAGTTCAAAAACTTTTTTATGTTGGCACAACCTTCAGTAACATTCGTTTCCAATTTCAGTTTGATATGTTAAATATATTTTAAAGTTACAGTAGTTTATTTACATTAACTTTATATCTTTTTTCAATTTTTGAAATGTCTAATATTGTTGAACAAAGAAGTTACATTAAAGTTTGTGTTAAAAATGAAATTAATGCTTCTGAAACGTTTAAAAAGGTACAGAAAATATTCGGTGATCAATCTTTATCGAAAAAACTATATTACAGTAGCGTAAGATGTTCAGAGAAGATTTTAAATCCGTATAAGATGAATATCGTTCTGGTCGTCCATCAACATCAATAATCGAAGAAAATATAGAAAAAATTAAAAACAAAGTAATTGGAAATCGTCATTGAACTGTAAGAGAGCTTCTGAAACTATTGGCATATCAATAGGTTCAGTAGACACAATTTTAAATGACGTTTTGGACTTGAAACGTTTGTCAGCCAAACTCGCTCCAAAATGATTGATTTTTTTGTAAAAACAACATCGTGTTGATTTTGTTAAAGAAATGCTTGAGCGAGTGAATAATGATCCAGCATTCATCAAAAGTATCCATTATTGGTAACGAGACATAGGTTTACGTATCTGACATGTTAACAATGCAACAGTTAAGTGAATGGAGTGCTGCAAAAGAACCAAGTCCGAAAAAAATTTTCAAACTCAATCAAAAACCAAGATTTTTCTCACTGTTTTCATGAATTATCAAGGTGTTGTGCACCATGAATTTCTTCCAGAAGATGAAACAGTTTATAAAAAGTACTATTTACAAGTAATGCGTCGTTTGCGTTCAGCCATTTGTCAAAAAAGACCATATTTATGAGAAAACAATTCATGGATTTTGCACCATGATAACGTACTTTCTCGTAATTCAATCATCATTCGTGAGTTTTTAGCCAAAAATTCAATAAATATTGTTCCACAAGAATCGTGTTCTCCAGATATGTCACCATGTGACTTTTTCCTGATCAGTCGATTAAAAAAATCACTTTGAGGAACCCGATTTGACACAGTTGAATCGATAAAACAAAAATTATATGAGGTGCTGATGGAAATTTCAAAAAGTGAATATAAAAAGTGTATCCAAGATTGGATTAAACGTTGGTGTATGTGTATCGCAACGGGGGGGGGGATTACTTTGAAGGAGATAAAATAAATTAGTATGAATAAATAAATAATATGTGTTTTATTTAAATATTTACCTTACTTTTTGAATAGGATAGTATATATTAATAAAAACATCGTTCACACAGAAGCAAAAACGTTGCTTTCTAAACGTTTCATTTTTTATAATATATTTAAATTGTTAAAAAGACGAAAATTTAGTGTTTGAGGAGTATAGCGAGTAAGGAAACCGAGCTACTTAGTTATTTGAAAATTAACTTTTATAAGATACAAATCTTTAATAAAATGTAATACTCTATGCTGCTAAATGCCAATAAGATAACTATTATTTCAATATTTTTATAATTACATATATATTTTCCAACATGTTTAGATTGTTATTAACTCAAATAAATATACAAAACTTTATAAATGAGATAACGTTATTCATAATAGTAATAATTGTTATATGGATGATATAATTTAATTTTTCAAATGAAAAATTAGAACGTACCGTTGCAAATATAAATACTTTACCATCTTTTCAAATTATAGGTCGCCTGTATATACATTCACGAATATCATTTTTGCACCGTATTATTATATATGATGTAAAATAGATTCTTTTCAATAATAGCAAATGCTTGACACAACAGATAGATAAAGGTAAAGTGCCGAAAGATAATCTGAAACCGAATATTTACCAAAAAAAGTCAATGGTGTCTGTTTGGAGCTCCAACGCTGGTATTATCCATTACAGTTTCATGATAGCTAGTTAATCGATTACGACAGATATCGACTGCAATTAATTAGACAAAATAATGAGAGTGTTTACGATTACGCATCCGAGATTGATAAATAAAGATAGGCCAATCCTCACGCAAGGCAATGCTTGATCAAATGTCACACAAACATCGCTGATAAAACTACAGGAGTTAGATTTGGAAACTGTCACCCACCGTATTCATCAGACCTTGCACCAACTGACTAGCGCTTTTTCCATACATGGGACCACTTCTTGCGAGGAAAAATATTTAATTCCTAACAAGTTGTAGAAAAAATATTTAGCGATTTCGTCGTCATTCCTTGTCCAGGATTTTCCGCTTGTGGCATTAACAAATAACCGTTAAGATGAAAAAACTGTGTTGATAGTTTGGACGCTAACCTTGATTAATTGTACTGCTTTTTATTTAAAATATAATAAATCAAACTTTTGATTTGAAAACAGACATTTCATTTTTAATGAAATAATTTAAAATAATCGCTTTCTCTCTCTCTCTCTCTCTTCATATATATATATATATATATATATATATATATATATATATATATATATATTTAATTTATTATCTTCTATTAAGCAATAAATTAATTTAAACAAATGTTAATAAAAAATTAGTTAAATTTTAAACAATGAAAAATAAAATATCTATATAACACATTAGAAAATTATTCTTTTTTGATGAATTTTGTACGCAGTAAAATTATTAACATTAAAATATTTCATTGAAGTGTAAAAAATATTCTAACCAATTAAATCTATTTATATTTAAAAATAGTTCAATTATTAATTCTTAAGAAAGTACATAATAATTCTACGAAATTTCATAATGTCATATATATTATATAATAAATATACATATATATATATATATATATATATATATATATATATATATATATATATATATATATATATATATACATACACATCTAAAAAAGTTCTATGTGTTCCTTAACTCTACTGAAATATTTTCAAATTTATTTTATTCTTTTATATTGTTTATATTATATAATATATTGAAAAAAATATATGATTTAAAAAAACTTATTTTTCATTGTTTAAAATTAAACTAATTTATTATTTCAAATATAATAAACATAGATTAAATGATCAAATTTATTTTATTTCAATTTGCCTATTATTAAACGAGTAGAATCAAAATGACCTAATCAAATTTTAACCTAAATCCCGTAAAAAATATTTAAAAGTGAAATAATAATAAAAATAATATATATATATATATATACATATATATGTATATAATTTAAAAAGTCAATTAATGATTTATTTTTCAATTTATTTTTAAAACACTAAATAAATAAATTACTACAAACGGTTAGTTTATTTGTAATTATAAATGATGATATACATTTAACAGAAATGAATTATGACCTTTAACACAAATAAATGTTTAAATTATTCAATAAACATTTATTATTAACTTTGTTGTTTATAACAATATTGGATTAATACGCATATCGATAATTATGCGATTATCATATTTTTACCATAAAATACTCTGACGATGATGGAATCGTCATCGAAATGCGCATTAGCCGATTGTTGTTCTAAGTAACAAAATAAACAGTAAATAATTATTGATCACTTATAACATATTATAGTGTGAGAGTGACAAATCATTTGTATTAAAATAAAATTGCTACCATTTCTAAACAAACAATGATTTATATATTGTACTATTATTTAACAAATCTTTATTCATGGAGATTATCAATGGTATCGATTAATTAACTAGTAAAATTATAAGCCTTTATTCAGTCTCAATGTCTATCTTAAAATAACTTGTTTAAGGGGTTATACGCAGTTGCGAGGCGCAAAAACGACGTTTTTTTAGGAATTTTTTTTAGAAACAGTATTTATTTTGCAATTACAAATTATGGTTATTTGAATAGATCCTACTTTCAAGAATAAAATCACATGTCGATCATAAAAAAATATTGAAGTGCACCGCTCCTGCAGACGATGTCCCGAATGACCTCCAAAAAAAGGCGCTTGGCGGTGATCTCCATATCGGCGGTTTGGATTATTTGAAATCAAAAAATATGGTCAATTCTTTTAAAAGATAGATTAATGCAGGTATTGAACGAAGGAATAATAAAAATTTTCATTTTTGACAAAATGGCGTCCACTTGAAAAAAATTTTTCGTTTTTACTAAAATTTTCAATCCAAATTGTTTAAAAAAAATATAATAATTTTTGTAAACCTATTTTCGTTCAATACCTGAGGAATATATTTGAGATTGTGTGAAAATTTGAGACCGATCGGTTCAGCCATTTCTGAAATATCGAGATCACCGACTATGAAAACACCGTTTTGAGATAAACGCGTTTGAAGTTTCGGAAGTAGTTTACACATAGTTAAAAAAATTTTACAAATTCAGGTGTATGTCCGAAAATATTTATCGGATTTACTTCAAATTTTCAGAGAATATACTCAAATATATGTGCATTCCGAAAATGCAAAAAGAAAAAAATCAATTTTTTGAAATTTCTAACTGCGTATAACCCCTTAATAATAGTATCAATTATAATTTATTTTTAAAACTATTTTAATGCACATAAATTAATTATGTATACAAAAATATAATTTCAAATTTGTTTACATCTAATTAAATTCCAATTTTAATAAATATATATTTTAATAATTAGATAACTGGAAATAAAACAAGTTTGTATTTACAAATTTCAATGAGTCAGTATACAATTATTACAATAGTTCGAATAGAAAAATATGATATTTAAAATACGATAAGTAAAACAACTGACATACATATTTATTTATATTTATACTTATATATATATATATATATATATATATATATATATATATATATATATATATATATATATAGATATATATATATATATATATATATATATATATATATATAAATAAGTATGATACACTCAACATAATTATTTGATATTATTATCTATGATGCGAAAAACCCATACACAAATTTCACATTAACAAAAAATATAAATTTATAACTTGCAACCAAGACTGTTTACAATCCTCTGAGAGTGAAGCTATCAAAAAAATGTGTTATTTAATTTGTATAAAAAAAATCTCTAACCAGTTTCTGGTAATATGAAATCAATCATCGACATATCAATTTATTTACATACATATGTACATATATATATATATATATATATATATATACGTGTGTGTGTGTGTATGTAGGTAAATCTGTTAGCTTGTGTGTTTGAATGTGTATTTTTTCAAGGTTTGGTTAAGTTACTTATATATTCGAATTATTAGATGATAATAAAAACAATCTTTATATATAATGTATTTTAATTTACTTGTTCGAAAATATACGTCGTTTTTAATTTATAAATACAAAAATGTGTCTATTCTACATGTGTAATATAATGTTCTATATATAATATAAAATTATGTATGTAAAATATACGCATAAATAAAATACTTTTACACTCACACATTATTAATATATTATTAATTATATATATATATATATATATATATATAAATATATACATATATAAAATTATAAATAATATAATAATGTCATTATTTTAACTATAAAAACTGATTTGCATTATTAAAAAATATAAATAACAAAAACATATGTCCCTTTCTTTACACCTTTTAGCTACATTTGGCAAAGATCCATTATATTACTAATTGTTTATGTGAGGTGTAAAGCGTATATTTTTAATACTTGTTTGTATACATATATTATAATCAATTTGTGACAAATAGGTCTTTGATAAATAATATCGCATTACTTCAAAAATAGAAAAAATCATATTTATAACATAAAAATATAAATATATAATACTTAATACTTTTGTCAACTTTACAGATTGTAATTACGTAATGAACAAATATGGTAATCTAAGATAATGATTTAAATAATATGTCTATAAAATTGAAAAACTATAAAAACATTTCTGTAGATAAAAATACAACAATATGTATATAGATAATTATTGAACATAATTAATTAAATACTGTTACGATTTAACTGACTTAAATAGTTTTATCAAAAAAATTAAAGTGAGTTGTAGTTGTTGCAGTCATACCAACAAGGAGCTAACGCTGATTGTTTAAACATTTGATTATTTATATCACATAAAAAATGATATTACGTCCACTGAAATGTTCTGTCCCCTTTTATATAAAAGAAAATAATATTTTTTTGTACTATTTATTAATATTTAATTAACAATGTAATTTTCATTAATAATAACAATTTTTTCACATAAT